>CM059808.1:36911746-37511746 GCA_030435695.1 Brachymystax lenok tsinlingensis
GATTGATTGATTGATAGTACATGGATGTTTGAAGTGCAGTAGCCTATTCTCTCAATGTGGTCTCCAATGATAACCAGCTTATTTTTTTATGCTGAGAAATCATTGACAAACAATCATAAACTTTTTATTGGAAAAACTTTTTACTCCATACGTTTTCCCTGACAGCCAAAAGTATAGACATTTTGAATGCTTAGAAGGACAGGAAACTTTGTCTAATTCACACACTTATCAAGAGAACATCCCTGGTCATCCCGTACTGCCTCTGATTTGGCGGTCTCACTAAACACATGCTTCGTTTGTAAATTATGTATGAGTGTTGGAGTGTGCCCCTGGCTATCCATCAAAACAAGAAAATGGTGCCGTCTAGTTTGCTTAATATAACACCTTTTGATATTTTAGCAATTACATTTACTTTTGATACTTAAATATGTTTAAATCCAAATACTTTTAGACTTACTCAAGTAGTATTTTACTGGTTGACTTTCAAATTTTACTCAAGTCATTTATTTATTAAGGTATCTTTACTTTTACTCAAGTATGACAATTGGGTACTTTTCCCACTACTGTTTATTACATTATTATTTTCTTGTTTACAATGCTCATAATAAAAAACTGCTATGTATGACAGGCACTTTATTCCCTATGTAGTGCACTACTTTTGACCAGAGCCCCCATAGGGAATAGGGTGCCATTTGGGATGCAAAATACTTTTTACCTGGTTCTATGAGGGGAGAAGGCATGTGGGCAATACGCTTTTCATTATTTGTACCTTTTAGCACATCTATTGGGGCGGCAGGTAGCCTAGTGGTCAGAGCATTGGGCCAGTAACCATAAAGGTTGCTGGGTCGAATCCCAGAGCCGACAAAGTAACAATCTGTCGTTCTGCCCCCCTGAACAAGGCAGTTAACCCACTGTTCCCTGGAAGGCCGTCATTGAAAATAATAATTTATTCTTAACTGACTTAAAAACAGGATAAATAAAACTATTAAGAAGCTGTAGGTAGTAGGTGTCCACGCCTTCTTTAACAGACATCCTATTCAATATTAGTAGGGAGGCAATCTGGGATTTGTCCACCACTTGTTTTCGTAAACAGAGATGGGACTTGAGAAACATATCCACACGTTATGGATGAGGTAGGACAGTTGAACTAAGCTTAGTAGCTCATTTACATGTTATATCATTTTAGAATCAATGGCTATATACCATTATGGATGTACCAATCTCAGATTGTCCGTTAAAGGAGTGTAATCCCCTCCTCTCAAGACCCCCCTCCTGCTCTTATAGATCCAGGCTGGGTTGCCATGGAAGCCTTAGAAATGTCTGTGCTATTTGAGCAGAGAGATAGAGAGGTCTGGTGCCTCAGGCTCTGCTAACGCCTAGAGCATTCTACAGCATTCCCTTCTACTGTGGGTATACAAGGTGTTGGTCCCCATTGTGATGTTAATTGTGTCATCAACAGAAAAGGAACTTGTTTCCTCCAGGTTTTTTGTTTTGTTGAGACATGAATCCTCCTTGGTTCAGTAAAACACGCAGAGTAGTTGAGAGAGAGAGAGAGAATTGCCAATTGCACTTTATGGCAGCGAGGTGTGGGGTCCACTTGCAAAACAAGATTTCACCCAATGGGACAAACACCCCATTGAAACCCTGCATGCTGAGTTCTGTAAGATTCTCCTACATGTCCAGAGGAAAACTACAAACAATGCATGCAGGGCAGAATTAGGCCAATATCCACTAATAATAAAAACTCAAAAAAGAGCAATTAAGTTTTGGAAACATCTAAAATACAGTGACCCCCTCTCATATCATTACCAAGCCCTGCAATGCCAAGAGCTGAGCAAAGAAAAGAGTCCCCTCATCCAGCTGGTCCTGGGGCTGAGTTCACAAACCTGTTCTACTAACACACTGAAGCCTCAGGACCAGAACATACAATCAATCAGAATAAAACAAATTACATCACAATCAAAACAAAACTACATTGCTCATTGGGAAACACAAGCACAAGCACAAAGCAAAATGCAGTGCTATCTGGCCCTAAATCGACAGTACACCGTGGCAAACTATTTGACCACGGTTACTGATCAAAACCTTAGAAAAACATTGACAAAGTACAGGCTCAGTGAGCACAGCCTTGCCATTGAGAAGGGTAGACACAGGAAAACCTGGCTGCCTGTAGAGGAAAGGCTGTGCAACCACTGCACCACAGCAGAACCTGAGACAGAGCTGCATTTCCTTACAAAATGTAAAAAATATAAAACAATTAGAGAGTGTCATTTCCCCAAATTTGAAACCCATATTCAAGGTTTCAAAGACCTCTCTGATGAGAATAGGCTACCCATCCTGTTGGGGAGGAAACAGAAAGCTGTGGGCTGGCAGCGCACTACATCACTGCCTGCCATAAGATGAGGGACAGTGTCTGACAGACCAATCAACCTGCACATGTCTTCTACTGTATGCTTATTGTTGTTGTTCAATGTGGTTATTGTTGTTACTGTTGTCCTGTTGACAATTTTGATTATTAATTATGTTCATATTATAAATATCAAATGTAAGCTTTGGCAATATGTACATTGTTACGTCATGCCAATAAAGCAAATTGAATTGAATTGAATTGAATTGAGAGAGAGAGGGAGACAGAGAGAGAGAGAGAGAGAGAGAGAGAGAGAGAGAGAGAGAGAGAGAGAGAGAGAGAGAGAGAGAGAGAGAGAGAGAGAGAGAGAGAGAGAGAGAGAGAGAGGGGAGGGAAACAGAGAGAGAGAGAGAGAGAGAGAGAGAGAGAGAGAGAGAGAGAGAGAGAGAGAGAGAGAGAGAGAGAGAGAGAGAGAGAGAGAGAGAGAGAGAGAGAGAGAGAGAGGGAAACAGAGAGGGAAACAGAGAGAGAGAGCGAGAGAGAGAGAGAGAGAGAGAGAGGGAAACAGAGAGAGAGAGAGAGAGAGAGAGAGAGAGAGAGAGAGAGAGAGAGAGAGAGAGAGAGAGAGAGAGAGAGAGAGAGAGAGAGAGAGAGAGAGAGACGGAGAGACATAGAGGGAGACAGAGTGAGAGAGAGGGAGACAGAGAGAGAGAGAGGGAGAGAGAGAGCTGAATAGAATACTTTTAGAATATAGAGGGAGACAGAGTGAGAGAGAGGGAGACAGAGAGAGAGAGAGGGAGACAGAGAGAGGGAGAGGGAGAGAGAGAGGGAGAGAGAGAGCTGAATTGAATACTTTTAGAATGTAATAGAATTCATGGAAAATGACTTGTTGCTGAACATGTCCCACTAGCAATATAGAATGTGCAATATAGAATGTGCATTATTGGTTGATGCTCATAGTCTAATAGCCTATACTGTTTTAGTATTGGGTGTTGTGTTTCCAATCAATATCAATTAGAGAATCGTTCGTGCAAGGCGCTATTATCGTCATATGGAAATGTTGTGGTCGTTGCTGACGTCTGATTAGACAATAACCATTACACTGACAGCTGCCTTGTCCAATAACTGCTGTGGATTCACCTGAATTTGCAATACCGTTTGTCTATTGGTCAGAAAGTGCGTTGTCTTGGATAGTTTGCAGGATGTCGCTGACTGCCTACTTCCAAGGATGCATTTGCCGTGGTAGATGCTGAAAGACAAGACCGCTGTCTGTGCGCAATACCATTTTGAGTTATCACATATAGCTAATTTTCAGGAATTGAGAGATACCATTTCTCTCCGAAGAGAATTTAAAATGGATGAAATGGAGGAAGAATTAAAATGCCCTGTTTGCGGATCGTTTTTCCGGGAGCCGATCATTCTACCGTGTTCCCACAACATCTGCCTGGCTTGCGCTCGGAATATCCTAGTGCAGACCCCGGACGCTGAATCTCCGCAGAGTAGCCGTGCTTCTGGCTCCGGAGTCTCCGACTATGATTACCTGGACCTCGATAAGATGAGCTTGTACAGCGAGGCGGACAGTGGATACGGTTCGTATGGTGGCTTCGTTAGTGCCCCGACCACCCCTTGCCAGAAATCCCCAAACGGGGTGCGTGTTTTCCCCCCTGCCGTCCTCCAACCCCCTCCTCAGCACCACTTACTAGGACACCCCGGTTCCCTACCTCCAATCCCACGCAACTCCTGTCTCACATGCCCGCAGTGCCATCGCAGCCTTATCTTGGACGAGAGGGGGCTCCGCGGGTTCGCCAAGAACCGGGTGCTGGAAGGGGTCGTGGACCGGTACCAGCAGAGCAAAACAGCCGCTCTCAAGTGTCAGCTCTGCGAGAAGAGTCCCAAAGAGGCCACTGTGATGTGCGAGCAATGTGACGTGTTCTACTGTGACCCTTGTCGCTTGAGGTGCCACCCTCCCCGAGGTCCGCTAGCCAAGCATCGCCTCGTTCCACCGGCACAGGGCCGGGCAAGCCGTCGGACAAGTCCCCGGAAGATCTCCACCTGTACGGAGCACGAACTGGAGAACCTGAGCATGTACTGTGTTCAGTGCAAGATGCCGGTGTGTTACCAGTGTTTAGAGGAAGGGAAACATGGGACACATGAAGTCAAGCCTCTAGGAGCTATGTGGAAACTGCACAAGGTAGGGTAACGCGTTCCAAACGGTTACATTTATAACTCTATTTTTCCAATGTCATAACGCGCATAAACTCACCAATTATAGTCCTAAATGGGTCCCTAGGAATTTCGTTCGTTGATGCAATTGTGGAAACGAGAAGTGTGAAGGCTATTCTACATTTAATAAGCGTAACTTTTAAGTTCCAAGTTGAATTGGTTGTGTTTGAAAACAATTTGATTAAATAGATTAAATAATGTGTAATAATAGCCTAAACTATTACAGATTTGTTCACACTTCACTTCGGTCTCTGTGTAGTAGCCTGTTGGGATGAGCTGCTAGCCTATCTGCTCCAAGGTTGTCAGTAAATCCACTTGGACAAGGCTGTAGCAAAATCACATTTTACAGGTGGCGCTCCCGTCCGTCTCCCGAGCATCATAAATTTCCCCAGTAACTCGAGGGGCCAGACGCAGAGGTAGTCATAAGGTTCTTGTTGAAATTCAGTTCACGGGCTGGAGAGGACCAGCAGCAGTATTCCTGCATCACGGGGAAAACTACCACCCCCCTTTTTGTAACCCTATAAAGTTAGGAGCCTTTTGATTACTAACTCAGTAGACTGCCTGTGACGTATGAGAAATACATTATACTGTGGTTTAGGAATAGGTGACATAGGCTTGCTTCCCAATTGGCACCCAATACCCTATATAGTGTACAACTTTTGACAAGGGCCCGCACTATAATATGGTAATATAGTAATATTATAAGGGAACAGGGTGCTGTTTGGGACAGAAGCGTTGTGTTTCTCCATACTCTAGTCCTTTCTGGTCCCCTTCACATTCTCAGCCTCAGATATATAATATATATATATATATATATATGTATATTGCCTCAGATATATAATATATAATATATATATATATAAAGCCTCAGATATATAATATATAATATATGTATATAGCCTCAAATATATAATATCAAATATAATATATAAAGCCTCAGATATATAATATATATATAAAGCCTCAGATATATAATATAAAATATAATATATAAAGCCTCAGATATATAATATATATAAAGCATCAGATATATAATATAAAATATAATATATAAAGCCTAAGATATATAATATATAATATATATAAAGCCTCAGATATAAAATATATATATATATAAAGCCTCAGATATAATATATATATATAAAGCCTTAGATATATATTATATACATAACGCCTCAGATATATAATATATATATATAAAGCCTCAGATATATAATATATATATTTCAAGAATTAGATATATAATATATATTTATATATATATATATATATATATATATATATATTTTTTAAAGCCTCAGATATATAACATATAATATATATATAATATATATAGCCTCAGAAATATAATATAAAATATAATATATAAAGCCTCAGATATATAATATATAATATATATATATATGAAGCCTCAGATATATAATATAAAATATAATATATAAAGCCTCAGATATATAATATATAATATATATATATATATATATATAAAGCCTCAGATATATAATATATAATATATGTATATAGCCTCAGATATATAATATCAAATATAATATATAAAGCCTCAGATATATAATATATATATATATAAAGCCTCAGATATATAATATATATATAAAGCCTCAGATATATAATATATATATAAAGCCTCAGATATATAATATATATATATATAAAGCCTCAGATATATAATATATATATATATAAAGCCTCAGATATATAATATATATACAGTGGGGGAAAAAAGTATTTAGTCAGCCACCAATTGTGCAAGTTCTCTTACTTAAAAAGATGAGAGAGGCCTGTAATTTTCATCATAGGTACACTTCAACTATGACAGACGAAATGAGGAAAAAAAATCCAGAAAATCACATTGTATGATTTTTTATGAATTTATTTGCAAATTATGGTGGAAAATAAGTATTTGGTCACATACAAACAAGCAAGATTTCTGGCTCTCACAGACCTGTAACTTCTTCTTTAAGAGGCTCCTCTGTCCTCCACTCATTACCTGTATTAATGGCACCTGTTTGAACTTGTTATCAGTATAAAAGACACCTGTCCACAACCTCAAACAGTCACACTCCAAACTCCACTATGGCCAAGACCAAAGAGCTGTCAAAGGACACCAGAAACAAAATTGTAGACCTGCACCAGGTTGGGAAGACTGAATCTGCAATAGGTAAGCAGCTTGGTTTGAAGAAATCAACTGTGGGAGCAATTATTAGGAAATGGAAGACATACAAGACCACTGATAATCTTCCTCGATCTGGGGCTCCACGCAAGATCTCACCCGTGGGGTCAAAATGATCACAAGAACGGTGAGCAAAAATCCCAGAACCACACGGGGACCTAGTGAATGACCTGCAGAGAGCTGGGACCAAAGTAACAAAGCCTACCATCAGTAACACACTACGCCGCCAGGGACTCAAATCCTGCAGTGCCAGACGTGTCCCTCTGCTTAAGCCAGTACATGTTCAGGCCCGTCTAAAGTTTGCTAGAGAGCATTTGGATGATCCAGATGAGGATTGGGAGAATGTCAGATGAAACCAAAATATAACTTTTTGGTAAAAACTCAACTCGTCGTGTTTGGAGGACAAAGAATGCTGAGTTGCATCCAAAGAACACCATACCTACTGTGAAGCATGGGGGTGGAAACATCATGCTTTGGGGCTGTTTTTCTGCAAAGGGACCAGGACGACTGATCCGTGTAAAGGAAAGAATGAATGGGGCCATGTATCGTGAGATTTTGAGTGAAAACCTCCTTCCATCAGCAAGGGCATTGAAGATGAAACGTGGCTGGGTCTTTCAGCATGACAATGATCCCAAACACACCGCCTCGGCAATCGAAGGAGTGGCTTCGTAAGAAGCATTTCAAGGTCCTGGAGTGGCCTAGCCAGTCTCCAGATCTCAACCCCATAGAAAATCTTTGAAAGTCCGTGTTGCCCAGCGACAGCCCCAAAACATCACTGCTCTAGAGGAGATCTGCATGGAGGAATGGGCCAAAATACCAGCAACAGTGTGTGAAAACCTTGTGAAGACTTACAGAAAACGTTTGACCTCTGTCATTGCCAACAAAGGGTATATAACAAAGTATTGAGATAAACTTTGTTATTGACCAAATACTTATTTTCCACCATAATTTGCAAACAAATTCATAAAAATCCTACAATGTGATTTTCTGGATTTCTTTTCCTCATTTTGTCTGTCATAGTTGAAGTGTACCTATGATGAAAATTACAGGCCTCTCTCATCTTTTTAAGTGACAGAACTTGCACAATTGGTGGCTGACTAAATACTTTTTTTCCCCACTGTATATAAAGCCTCAGATATATAATATATATATATATATATATAAAGCCTCAGATATATAATATATAAAGCCTCAGATATATAATATATATATATATATATATATATATATATATATATATATATATATATATATATATATATACAGTGAGGGAAAAAAGTATTTGATTCCTTGCTGATTTTGTATGTTTGCCCACTGACAAAGAAATTATCAGTCTATAATTTTAATGGTAGGTTTATTTGAACAGTGAGAGACAGAATAACAACAACAAAATCCAGAAAAACGCATGTGAAAAATGTTATAAAATGATTTGCATTTTAATGAGGGAAATAAGTATTTGACCCCTCTGCAAAACATGACTTAGTACTTGATGGCAAAACCAACATTTCTTGTAGTTGGCCACCAGGTTTGCACTGTATTGAGGGGAGGATGGATGGGGCCATCTCAGGAGGGATTTTGTCCCACTCCTCTTTGCAGATCCAGCTCTCTCTCTCCCTCCCAGCACCCAATGTGTCATTCCATGAGTAGGAGGAGAGGGCCTGATATAGCAACCATCCCCAGCCTACACACTAACACCCCCCCGCCACACACACACACACACACACACACACACACACACACACACACACACACACACACACACACACACACACACACACACACACACACACACACACACACACACACACACACACACACACACACTCTACAGAAATCATGCATAACAACGTGTATGCTTGAACTGCTGCACAAATACACAGACATATTGTACACAGTGAAGTGAAAACTAGTAAAACAATGTGAGATCAAAAAAAATATATCTATGAAAGGAAAAAATACAGAGGGGAGGAGGAGAGAGAGAGAGAGAGAGAGAGAGAAGAGGGAGGAGAGAGAGGGGGAGAGAGGAGGGGGACAGAGAGAGGGAGAGAGAAGAGGGGGAGAGAGAGGGGAGAGAGAGGGGGAGAGAGAAGAGGGGGAGAGAGAGGGGAGAGAGAAGAGGGAGAGAGAGGGGAGAGAGAGGGGAGAGAGAAGAGGGGGAGAGAGAGGGGGAGAGAGAAGAGGGGAGAGAGAGGGGAGAGAGAGGGGAGAGAGAAGAGGGGGAGAGAGAGGGGAGAGAGAGAAGAGGGGGGAGAGAGAGGGGGGAGAGAGAGGAGGGGGGAGAGAGAGAGAGAGAGAGAGGGGAGAGAGAGGGGGAGAGAGAAGAGGGGAGAGAGAGGGAGAGAGAGAGGAGGGGAGAGAGAGGGGAGAGGAGGGGTAGAGAGAGGGAGAGAGAGGGAGAGGAGGGGGGAGAGAGAGGGGGAGAGAGAGGAAGAGGAGGGGGGAGAGAGAGGAGGGGGGAGAGAGAGGGGCGAGATAGAGAGGGAGAGGGAGAGAGAGGTAGAGGTGGGGTCGAGAGGGTGAGAGGGAGAGCCAACAAAATGGGTCACAACTCCTGCAGTTCTGTCGCACACTGGGTATGTACATAGTCAATGGTAGGCTTCGAGGAGACTCCTATGGTAGGTACACCTATAGCTCATCTCCTGGCAGTAGTACTGTAGATTACTTTATCACTGAAATCAACCCAGAGTCTCTTAGAGCATTCACAGTCAGTCCACTGACACCCCTATCAGATCACAGCAAAATCATAGTCTACTTGAACAGAGCAATGCTCAATCATGATTTTAAGAAATGCTATAGACGGAAGGAAAATAGTGTGGAAATCTTCCAAAAAAACAATTAGGCAACAACAAATTCAATCCCTTCTAAATTCAATCCCTTCCTGGGCAAACGGTGTAAATTTGGCAGTAGAAAACATAAACAGTATATTTGACCTCTCAGCTTCCCCTAACAAATATAAACATGTCAAGCAGACAACCTAAGAAAATGAAAAACAATGACAAATGGTTTTGATGAAGAATGCAAAAACCTAAGAAAGAAATGTAGAAACCCTGTCCAACCAAAAACATAGAGACCCAGAAAACCTGAGTCTACGCCTTCACTATGGTGAATCACTAAAACAATACAGAAATACACTACGGAAAAAGAAGGAAAAAGTGGGAAACTCTAAACAAACAACAACACGAAGGCAGACCTGGCTCTCAACAGAAGACAGGCTATGTGCACACTGCCCACAACATGAGGTGGAAACTGAGCTGCACTTCCTAACCTCCTGCCAAATGTATGACCATATTAGAGACGCATATTTCCCTCAGATTACACAGACCCACACAGAATTTGAAAACAAATCCAATTTTGATAAACTCACATATCTACTGGGTGAAATACCACAGTGTGGCATCACAGCTGCAAGATGTGTGACCTGTTGACACAAGAAAAGGGAAACCAGTGAAGAACAAACACCATTGTAAATACAACCTATATTTATGTTTATTTATTTTCCCTTTTGCACTTTAACTATTTGCACATCGTTACAACACTGTATATAGACATAATACGACATTTGAAATGTCTTTATTCTTTTGGAACTTTTGTGAGCATGTAAGTCAATAATTGTCAATAATTGGTCTATGGAAGTGATGTGTGTGGGTGAGGGGTTGTGAGTGGGTGTATGTGTGGGTATGTGGGTGAGGGGTTGTGAGTGGGTGCATGTGTGGGTATGTGGGTGAGGGTGAGGGGGTGTGAGTGGGTGTGGGTATGTGGGTGAGGGGGTGTGTGTGTGTGGGCGAGAGGGTGTGTGTGGCTGTATGTGTGGTGTGTTTGGCGAGGGGGTGTGAGTGTGTGTATGCGTGTGGTGTGTGGGTGATGGGTGTGTGTGGGGGTGTATGTGTGGGTGTATGTCTGTGGGAGAGTGAAGGAGGGTGAATAGGAGGGCGGGAGAGAATGGGTGTGTGGAGGGTATAGGGTATATGTTGTGTGTTAATGGATGAGGAAGTACAGTAGATGTATAGAGGGGTGTATTGTGTGCTTATTATGGATCCCCATTAGTTCCTGCCAAGGCAGCAGCTACTCTTCCTGGGGTTTATTATGGATCCCCGTTAGTTCCTCCCAAGGCAGCAGCTACTCTTCCTGGGGTTTATTATGGATCCCCATTAGTTCCTGCCAAGGCAGCAGCTACTCTGACTGGGGTTTATTATGGATCCCCGTTAGTTCCTGCCAAGGCAGCAGCTACTCTTCCTGGGGTTTATTATGGATCCCCGTTAGTTCCTGCCAAGGCAGCAGCTACTCTTCCTGGGGTTTATTATGGATCCCGTTAGTTCCTGCCAAGGCAGCAGCCACGCTTCCTGGGGTTTATTATGGATCCCGTTAGTTCCTGCCAAGGCAGCAGCTACTCTTCCTGGGGTTTATTATGGATCCCCGTTAGTTCCTGCCAAGGCAGCAGCTACTCTTCCTGGGGTTTATTATGGATCCCGTTAGTTCCTGCCAAGGCAGCAGCTACTCTTCCTGGGGTTTATTATGGATCCCGTTAGTTCCTGCCAAGGCAGCAGCTACTCTGACTGGGGTTTATTATGGATCCCCGTTAGTTCCTGCCAAGGCAGCAGCTACTCTTCCTGGGGTTTATTATGGATCCCCGTTAGTTCCTGCCAAGGCAGCAGCTACTCTTCCTGGGGTTTATTATGGATCCCCGTTAGTTCCTGCCAAGGCAGCAGCTACTCTTCCTGGGGTTTATTATGGATCCCGTTAGTTCCTGCCAAGGCAGCAGCTACTCTTCCTGGGGTTTATTATGGATCCCCGTTAGTTCCTGCCAAGGCAGCAGCTACTCTTCCTGGGGTTTATTATGGATCCCCATTAGTTCCTGCCAAGGCAGCAGCTACTCTTCCTGGGGTTTATTATGGATCCCCATTAGTTCCTGCCAAGGCAGCAGCTACTCTTCCTGGGGTTTATTATGGATCCCCGTTAGTTCCTACCAAGGCAGCAGCTACTCTTCCTGGGGTTTATTATGGATCCCCGTTAGTTCCTGCCAAGGCAGCAGCTACTCTTCCTGGTGCCCAAACACATCAAGGCACTTACATAAGACAAAATATAAAACTGTATATCGTACAACATTATTACACCACTACACATCTACAATACAACATGTTTAACACCACCATACAACAATATCACAATTGATTTAATTTATTTAATTTGTGATTGCGTGTGTGTGTGTGTGTGTGTGTCTGTACCTGTGTGTGTCTCTTCACAGTCCCCGCTGTTCCATAAGGTGTATTTGTATCTGTTTTTAAATCTGATTCTACTGCTTGCATCAGTTACCTGATGTGGAATAGAGTTCCATGTAGTCATGGCTCTATGTTGTACTGTGTGCCTCCCATAGTCTGTTCTTGACTTGGGGACTGTGAAGGGACCTCTTGTGGCATGTCTTGTGGGGTATGCATGGGTGTCAGAGCTGTGTGCTAGTAGTTTAAACAGACAGCTCAATGCATTCAGCATGCCAATACTTCTCTCAAAAACAAGTAGGGATGAAGTCAATCTCTCCTCCACTTTGAGCCAGGAGAGATTTACATATTAATGTTATCTCTCCGTGTACATTTAAGGGCCAGCTGTGCTGCCCTGTTCTGAGCCAATTATAATGTTTCTAAGTCCCTCTTTGTGGCATCTGACCACATGACTGAACAGTAGTCCAGGTGTGACAAAACTAGGGCCTGTATGACCTGCCTTGTTGATAGTGTTGTTAAGAAGGCAGCAGCGCTTTATTATGGACAGACCTCTCCCCATCTTAGTTACTGTTGTATCAATATGTTTTGACCATCACAGTTTACCATCCAGGGTTACTCCAAGCACATTAGTCACCTCAATTTGCTCGATTTCCACATTATTCATTACAAGATTTAGTTGAGGTTTAGGGTTTAGTGAATGATTTGTCCCAAATACAATGCTTTTACTTTTAGTAATATTTAGGATTAATTTATTCCTTGCCACCCGTTCTGAGAAGAACAATAGCTCTTTGTTGAGTGTTGCAGTCATTTCAGTTGCTGTAGTAGCTGACGTGTATAGTGTTGAGTCATCTGCATACTGTGACAGCATGAGAGGTTCCAGATCTTTAGTTTGTGCAAGTTCCACGTAAACACCACTTCAACAGTCTCTTCAGTATGTAGGTGAGTTTAATTATTAACAAAAGGTTTACAACATAAATCTCTTCAGCTCAGTACATGTCCTTTTCCCCCAGCCACACACACCAAACAACAGTTTCTCACACCCATTATTAGAGCCTGCTGCTGGTCTCATTAGCTCCAGGCTCTCAGGCAGCCTGGGTTTTGTAGTCCTTCACAGACGGCCATCTTGCTCCAGCCATCTGAGGGCAATGTATCTGCCCTCTAGAACACGCCCTCTCATGATGCCACAATACATAGACACACTGGCTTTACTCAAAGCCAGTGTGTTGTTAGTAAAGATTGAAAAAAGTAAGGGACCTAGACAGCCGCCCTGGGGAATTCCTGATTCTACCTGGATTATGTTGGAGAAGTTTCCATTAAAGAATATCCTCTGTGTTCTGTTAGACAATTAACTCTTTATCCACATTATAGCAGGGGGTGTAAAGCCATAACACATATGTTTTTCCAGCAGCAGACTATGATTGATAATGTCAAAGGCCACACTGAAGTCTAGCAAATCATCAGTCATTTGTGTAAGTGCTGTGCTTGTTGAATGTCCTTCCCTACAAGAGTGCTAAAAGTCTGTTGTCAATTTGTTTACTGTAAACTAGCATTATATCTGGTCAAATATCATTTTTTCCCAAGGTTTACTAAGGCTTGGAAACAGGCAGATTGGTCGGCTATTTGAGTCAGTAAAGGGGGCTTTACTATTCTTAGGTAGCGGAATGATTTTAGCTTCCCTCCAGGCCTGAGGGCACACGCTCTCTAGTAGGCTTAGATTGAAGATGTGGCAAATAGGAGTGGCAATATTGACCGCTATTGTCCTCAGTAATTTTCCATCTAAATTGTCAGACCCCGGTGGCTTGTCATTGTTGATAGACAACATACATTTTTTCACCTCTTCCACACTCACATTGTGTCAAGTGCAGCGTCTGGTTGCTCCTCATTACACACCACAGACCAGCAAATATTCTTTACATCATCAACATATGAATCACTACAAAACTTATTATAAGACTTTTACACTATATTAGGCCCAGCCTTTGGAACTTAGATTTTCCTAGAAATGGCTACTATATTGTGATCACTACATCAGATGGATCTGGATACTGCTTTAAAGCACATTTCTGCAGCATTAGTAAAGATGTGATCAATACATGTTGATGATTTCATTCCTGTGCTGTTTGTAACTACCCTGGTAGGTTGACTGATAACCTGAACCAGGTTGCCGGCACTAGTTACAGTTTGAAGATTTTTCTTGAGGTGGCAGCTTGATGAAAGCCAGTCAATATTTAAATCACCCAGAACATATACCTCTCTGTTGATATCACATACATTATCAATCATTTCACACATGTTATCCAGATACTGACTGTTAGCACTTGGTGGTCTATAGCAGCTTCCCACCAGAATGGTCTTTAGCTGAGGCAGATGAACCTGTAGCCATATTAATTCAACAGTATTTAACATGAGATCGTCTCTAAGCTTTACAGGAATGTGGTTCTGAATATAAACAGCCACACCTTCACCATTGGCATTTCTGGCTTTGCTGTAGATGTTATAACCATGTATTGCTACCACTGTATTGTCAACTGTACTATCTAAGTGAGTTTCAGAGATTGTCAGAATATGAATGTCATCTGTTACAAGCAAGTTATTGACTTCATGAACCTTGTTTCTTAAGCTACATATATTAATGTGGGCTATTTTTAGCACTTTTCTGGGAAGCTTCATTGTTTTTCTTGCTTTACTGGGAAGCTTAGCAGAAGTAGACATGCTCATGTTATTTATGTTAGTGCAGGGTGAGCTGCACACAGTGGACTTCCTACTAGGGCACACCACCTCAGTGCTAACAGTATAACCCTGGTTCATAGGCACATGATTACTACATACAATAGCTGTAGAATCAACAGAGGCGTTACATTGTGTCTTCCAACGCCCCTGGGATAATGTAAATTTGCTGCAGCATTATGACAACTCAGCAACACAATGGTAGGGATTCACTGAGCTGGGCTTGGGTCATTGAAAAGTCATTGTCTCAGAGCAGCCTTGAAATGCGTGGACAGAGTCCAGGAGCCAAGATGATTTGGATGGACTCCGTCATTCCTGTAGAGCAGTGGTTCCCAAACTTTTTAATAGTCCCGTACCCCTTCACACATTCAACCTCCAGCCTTGCTTTAACAAAGTTAACCATTTTCACAGTCATGGCTTTTGCGCCATGCGTACAGATACCAACATGAGCAGCAGCTACGTTTGGCTACATACGGACCGTTAGTGGAATTCCCGCGAGAGAGTAACGGTTAATGTGATTGGATGTTTGATTGGAACTTTTTAGGGACAGGCGTAAATCATGCAGTACCTTGTGTCACCATCGCAGATTTTAGAGAAACAACAAATGTCGGTACATATAAGTGTCTTATAGCGGATGAAAGCTTAAATTGTTGTTAATTGAACTGCACTGACCAATTTACAGTAGCTACTACTGCGAACAAATGCCATGCTATTGTTTGAGGAGAGCTCCTAACAACAAAACACTTTTTTCACCGCGATGGGTTTGATAAATTCACCTCTGAAACCCAGCCTAAAACCCCAAACAGCAAGCAATGCAGGTGTAAAAGCACAGTGGTTAGAAAAAACTCCCTAGAAAGGCCAGAACCTAGGAAGAAACCTAGAGAGGAACCAGGCTGTGAGGGGTGGCCAGTCCTCTTCTGGCTGTGCCGGGTACAGATTATAACAGAACATGGCCAAGATTTTTAAATGTTCATAGATGACCAGCAGGGTCGAATAATAATAATCACAGTGGTTGTCGAAGGGTGCAACAGGTCAGCACCTCAGGAGTAAATGTCAGTTGGCTTTTCATAGCCGATCATTCAGAGTATTTCTACTGCTCCTGATGTCTCTAGAGAGTTGGAAACAGCAGGTCTGGGACAGGTAGCATGTCTGGTGAACAGGTCAGGGTTCCATAGCCTCAGGCAGAACAGTTGAAACTGGAGCAGCAGCACGGCCAGGTGGACTGGGGACAGCAAGGAGTCATCAGGCCAGGTAGTCCTTGAGGAATGGTCCTAAGGCTCAGGTCCTCCGAGAGAGAGAGAGAAAGAAGGAGGGAAAAGAGAGAGAGAATTAGAGAGAGCATGCTAGCTAGATAGCCAATGAGCTGGGCTTTACGGAGTATTCGGAAACCCTGTATCTGTCGTAAAATGTATCTACTAACCTTGTACGACAGCATGCCTTTTCATTTTGGACAAACATTATAATAATATTCAGAGTTATGAAGTTATGAAAACTGGTTGTTTTGCAAATGTTGAACTTATAATATGGCTACTAATACTGGAAAAGCTAAATCAAAGTCCAAGTATACAGATTTGACGAGATTCTTGCAGAAAAATGTAATATGAATGCAAATGTCTCCTTCACATTTGCCCAAATATTCCTGGGTGACTTCACACTAAATGTCATGTAGTTCACTCATACTTCAAGTTATCCATCTGACACTTTGCACATATACTGCTGCCATCTTGTGGACACCATCGGAATTACAACCAGAGTGATGGCTAGAACTGGGACCTTTCTGTTGCATTTCAAAGATGGTGGTAGAAAAAAACGGGCGTTTTTTTCTTTGTATTTTCTTCTACCAGATCTATTGTGTTATATTCTCCTACATTCAATTCACATTTCCACAAACGTCAAAGTGTTTCCTTTCAAATGGTACCAAGAATATGCATATCCTTGCTTCAGGGCCTGAGCTACAGGCAGTTAGATTTGGGTATGTCATTTAGGCGAAAATTGAAAACAAGGGGGCTATCCCTAATTAAATTTCACTAGGCTACCTGTATTTGACATTGTGTTGTTATTTCGCTGAACACTAGATGGTTTAATTTATTTTTGGCATTGAAATGAGGCTACTCAGGCGAGAAAAAAACCTCACCCAAATGTATAGCCCCGTTGGAAAATATAAATGGACTGTTTGAAAATATGAAGATTATTATTATTTAAAAAAATATATTAATATTATCATATATATATTTTTTAAAGTGAATCACATTTTTATTTGGCGTACCCCCCGACAGCATTGCGCGTACCCCCGTTTGAGAATACCTGCTGTAGAGCATCTTCTGTTTCCAGAAGGTGTCTAAGTTATCTGTAGAAGCGATTCCAACGGAGCTCCAGTAACCTTTTAGCCAAGGTGTGTAACGCCAGTAGCCTGCTGCGTCTTTCAAACCGCGGCCCAACGATGGTACTGGACCTGAAATGATTGGACCGTTTTCTTTTGTCTTTTAATGCTTAAATCAGTTATTTAGACGGGAGGGTGTAAGGTGACGCTGGGCCTGGATGGGTAAGGGGGCAACGAGGGGAGGTGGCGATAAGCTTGGCTTGGTGGGGCAAGGGGGAGTAAAGATGGGAGGTTGGGATAAGGTTGGCTTGGGTGAGGTAAAGGGAGGAGAATAGAGAGGGGTTGGTGGATGGATTTGGTTTGGGATAGAGAAGGAAGGACTTAATTATACTGCAATGTAATGGTATTTCTTTTTTTTTTTTTTTACTTGTAAACCCATTGTATAATAAATACGAGTTCTGGACAGACTAGGAAAGAATGCCAAACCTTATTATTCCTTGTTTGTCATTATAATTCAAATTCAATGGTGGTTATTGGTGAGAATGGAGAGAGGCTTTATCTGGGGGATTGGGAGAGCATCAGAAACCTCTCTGAGGTGTACGTGGGGACTCCACTCATCCCATTTCAGTCTCTCGGTGGACCCACTCTCCCTAAGTAGACACCCACCAGCCACTATACTTTAATTTTTATTTGATTTACAAGGTAATACAAACTGACCACGGGAACTTAAGTGGCAGTCTTTCTCCAATGTATGTACAATGACATAATCCATCGTTTTGTATTGGTACATTAGGAGAGGAGTTGAAGCTTCATTACTGCAGTGGGGTAAATTATAGGTCACACAGACTGTGTCATGATAGTCTTAAACTCTGAAACAAAAGTATGCACATCACACACATGGTTATGGGCTTAGGAAAAAGAAGAAGACACCTGTACCATGTCAGATATAGAGTTGACACGTAGTACAATTTGAATATGACTCTTTACACTACATATACATCACAGTAGACTGAAATATAACAAAACCGTTTGACATAGAAACATCGGATTAAAAAAAATAAAATAAGGTTTATTAATTCTAAAATTATGAAACATATGAATAACATTCCACCCATGAGGCCACTAGGTCATGTGACTGCAGGAAAATAGTGATCAGTTTTGACTACTGCGTTTGTCGTCATGCAGACCAATCACGGGCCGGCAGGCTTCGAGGAGGCTCGCTCCATAGACATTAAGCCGAGGAGGCTCGCTCCCTCATGCCATAGACATTAAGGTTGAGTCTCTCAGGCAGGAGGGAAATGACTACATCGATCCTTTGCTGGTTACGGCCACTTTCACCATGATCCTTGGCATTCAGCTCCATCCAGCAATAGTGCGCACTTCAATTCAAATACTTCAAGGGTAAATACTTCCAATAGAGTACACTACTTTTGACCAGAGCCCACGAGGCTAAATCAAATCACAATGCGCAGAATACAGCAAGTGTAGACCTTGTCGTGAAATGCTTACAAGCCCTTAACCAAGAGAGTTAAGAAAAAATGTACCAAATAGACTAAAGTAAAAAATTACAAAAAGTAACACAATAAGAATAACAATAACCAGGCTATATACAGGGGGTACCGGTACCGAGTCAATATCCGGGGGTACAGGTTAGAGGTAATTTGTACATGTAGGTAGGAGTGAAGTGACTATGCATAGATAATAAACAGCGAGTAGCAGCAGTGTACAAAACAAATTGGGGGGGGTCATTTGATGGCCTCATGGGGTCCTGGTCAAAAGCAGTGCACTATATAGGGAATAGGGTGCCATTTGGGACGCAACAGAAGGGAAGTGACATTGTTGAACGGATCAGAGCTGTTGTATTGTATATATGCACAAAGACCTGCTCTTGTCAGACGGCAGAGTTCCGTCATGTTCCTGTCGTCACTAAGAGCATTGGCTTATAGTCCACTGTCCCTTTGTCTGTTACTCTGTATTTCTCTGGCCCTGTCACTGTCTGCGTCCCAAATGGCACACGATTCCCTATATTGTAGTGCTCCCAATTTGACCAGTGCCCTATCAGAGCCACTATGTAGGGAATAGGGTGTCATTTGGTACACAGACTCTTCCTCAGATATTTTGTTCAGTCAAAGTGTTACGATTGCGTTCCATTTATAATATCAAACATGATGTTGGCAGAGCGCCCATTCTAAGGACAACTGCACAGTCACACCAGCCACGGTGTCACCATAGCAACCAAATCCCCATAGATGTTGTGTTAGATAAAATACCTGACCCCATATGATTTATCCCAGATGCTTTCCTGCATTCCCTTTTGTGTGTGTTGGAGTTTAATGAGGACTGGGACCATTACTCCCTCCTCCATCATGTGATTCCTCCCTCCTCCATCTATGTGATTACTCCCTCCTCCATCATGTGATTCCTCCCTCCTCCATCTATGTGATTACTCCCTCCTCCATCATGTGATTACTCCCTCCTCCATCTATGTGATTACTCCCTCCTCCATCTATGTGATTACTCCCTCCTCCATCTATGTCATTACTCCCTCCTCCATTTATGTGATTACTCCTCCATCTATGTGATTACTCCCTCCTCCATCATGTGATTACTCCCTCCGCCATCTATGTCATTACTCCCTCCTCCATCTATGTCATTACTCCCTCCTCCATCTATATGATTACTCCCTCTTCCATCTATGTGATTACTCCCTCCTCCATCTATGTGATTACTCCCTCCTCCATCTATGTGATTACTCCCTCCTCCATCTATGTGATTACTCCCTCCTCCAACTATGTGATTACTCCCCCCCATCATGTGATTACTCCCTCCTCCATCTATGTGATTACTCCCTCTTCCATCTATGTGATTACTCCCTCCTCCATCTATGTCATTAATCCCTCCTCCATCATGTGATTACTCCCTCCTCCATCTATGTCATTAATCCCTCCTCCATCATGTGATTACTCCCTCCTCCATCTATGTGATTACTCCCTCCTCCATCATGTGATTACTCCCTCCTCCATCTATGTGATTACTCCCTCCTCCATCATGTGATTACTCCCTCCTCCATCTATGTGATTACTCCCTCCTCCATCTATGTCATTAATCCCTCCTCCATCATGTGATTCCTCCCTCCTCCATCTATGTGATTACTCCCTCCTCCATCATGTGATTACTCCCTCCTCCATCTATGTCATTACTCCCTCCTCCATCTGTCATTACTCCCTCCTCCATCTATGTGATTACTCCCTCCTCCATCATGTGATTACTCCCTCCTCCATCTATGTGATTACTCCCTCCTCCAACTATGTCATTACTCCCTCCTCCATTTATGTGATTACTCCTCCATCTATGTGATTACTCCCTTCTCCATCTATGTGATTACTCCCTCCTCCATCTATGTCATTACTCCCTCCTCCATTTATGTGATTACTCCTCCATCTATGTGATTACTCCCTCCTCCATCTATGTGATTACTCCCTCCTCCATCATGTGATTACTCCCTCCGCCATCTATGTCATTACTCCCTCCTCCATCTATGTCATTACTCCCTCCTCCATCTATATGATTACTCCCTCTTCCATCTATGTGATTACTCCCTCCTCCATCTATGTGATTACTCCCTCCTCCATCTATGTGATTACTCCCTCCTCCATCTATGTGATTACTCCCTCCTCCATCATGTGATTACTCCCTCCTCCAACTATGTGATTACTCCCCCCCATCATGTGATTACTCCCTCCTCCATCTATGTGATTACTCCCTCCTCCATCTATGTCATTAATCCCTCCTCCATCATGTGATTACTCCCTCCTCCATCTATGTGATTACTCCCTCCTCCATCTATGTCATTAATCCCTCCTCCATCATGTGATTACTCCCTCCTCCATCTATGTGATTACTCCCTCCTCCATCATGTGATTACTCCCTCCTCCATCTATGTCATTAATCCCTCCTCCATCATGTGATTCCTCCCTCCTCCATCTATATGATTACTCCCTCCTCCATCATGTGATTACTCCCTCCTCCATCTATGTCATTACTCCCTCCTCCATCTGTCATTACTCCCTCCTCCATCTATGTGATTACTCCCTCCTCCATCATGTGATTACTCCCTCCTCCATATTTGTCATTAATCCCTCCTCCATCTAGGTGATTACTCCCTCCTCCATCATGTGATTACTCCCTCCTCCATCTATGTCATTACTCCCTCCTCCATCTATGTGTTTACTCCCTCCTCCATCATGTGATTACTCCCTCCTCCATCATGTGATTACTCCCTCCTCCATCTATGTCATTACTCCCTCCTCCATCTATGTCATTACTCCCTCCTCCATCATGTGATTACTCCCTCCTCCATCTATGTCATTACTCCCTCCTCCATCTATGTCATTACTCCCTCCTCCATCATGTGATTACTCCCTACTCCATCTATGTGATTACTCCCTCCTCCATCTATGTGATTACACCCTCCTCCATCATGTGATTCCTCCCTCCTCCATCTATGTCATTACTCCCTCCTCCATCATGTGATTACTCCCTCCTCCATCTATGTCATTACTCCCTCCTCCATCATGTGATTACTCCCTCCTCCATCTGTCATTACTCTCTCCTCTATCATGTGATTACTCCCTCCTCTATCATGTGATTACTCCCTCCTCCATCATGTGATTACTCCCTCCTCCATCTATGTGATTACTCCCTCCTCCATCATGTGATTACTCCCTCCTCCATCTATGTCATTACTCCCTCCTCCATCTATGTGTTTACTCCCTCCTCCATCATGTGATTACTCCCTCCTCCATCATGTGATTACTCCCTCCTCCATCATGTGATTACTCCCTCCTCCATCTATGTGATTACTCCTTCCTCCATCTATGTGATTACTCCCTCCTCCATCATGTGATTACTCCCTCCTCCATCTATGTCATTACTCACTCCTCCATCATGTGATTACTCCCTCCTCCATCTATGTCATTACTCCCTCCTCCATCTGTCATTACTCCCTCCTCTATCATGTGATTACTCCCTCCTCTATCATGTGATTACTCCCTCCTCCATCATGTGATTACTCCCTCCTCCATCGATGTTATTACTCCCTCCTCCATCTATGTGATTACTCCCTCCTCCATCATGTGATTACTCCCTCCTCCATCTATGTCATTAATCCCTCCTCCATCATGTGATTACTTCCTCCTCCATCTATGTCATTACTCCCTCCTCCATCTATGTGATTACTCCCTCCTCCATCATGTGATTACTCACTCCTCCCTCTATGTGATTAATCCCTCCTCCATCATGTGATTACTCCCTCCTCCATCTATGTGATTACTCCCTCCTCCATCATGTGATTACTCCCTCCTCCATCTATGTCATTAATCCCTCCTCTATCATGTGATTACTTCCTCCTCCATCTATGTGATTACTCCCTCCTCCATCATGTGATTACTCCCTCCTCCATCTGTCATTACTCTCTCCTCTATCATGTGATTACTCCCTCCTCTATCATGTGATTACTCCCTCCTCCATCATGTGATTACTCCCTCCTCCATCTATGTGATTACTCCCTCCTCCATCATGTGATTACTCCCTCCTCCATCTATGTCATTACTCCCTCCTCCATCTATGTGTTTACTCCCTCCTCCATCATGTGATTACTCCCTCCTCCATCATGTGATTACTCCCTCCTCCATCATGTGATTACTCCCTCCTCCATCTATGTGATTACTCCCTCCTCCATCTATGTGATTACTCCCTCCTCCATCATGTGATTACTCCCTCCTCCATCTATGTCATTACTCACTCCTCCATCATGTGATTACTCCCTCCTCCATCTATGTCATTACTCCCTCCTCCATCTGTCATTACTCCCTGCTCTATCATGTGATTACTCCCTCCTCTATCATGTGATTACTCCCTCCTCCATCATGTGATTACTCCCTCCTCCATCTATGTTATTACTCCCTCCTCCATCTATGTGATTACTCCCTCCTCCATCATGTGATTACTCCCTCCTCCATCTATGTCATTAATCCCTCCTCCATCATGTGATTACTTCCTCCTCCATCTATGTCATTACTCCCTCCTCCATCTATGTGATTACTCCCTCCTCCATCATGTGATTACTCCCTCCTCCCTCTATGTGATTAATCCCTCCTCCATCATGTGATTACTCCCTCCTCCATCTATGTGATTACTCCCTCCTCCATCATGTGATTACTCCCTCCTCCATCTATGTCATTAATCCCTCCTCTATCATGTGATTACTTCCTCCTCCATCTATGTGATTACTCCCTCCTCCATCATGTGATTACTCCCTCCTCCATCTATGTCATTAATCCCTCCTCCATCATGTGATTACTTCCTCCTCCATCTATGTGATTACTCCCTCCTCCATCTGTCATTACTCCCTCCTCCATCTATGTCATCACTCCCTGCTCCATCATGTGATTACTCCCTCCTCCATCATGTGATTACTCCCTCCTCCATCATGTGATTACTCCCTCCTCCATCTATGTGATTACTCCCTCCTCCATCTGTCATTACTCCCTCCTCCATCTATGTGATTACTCCCTCCTCTATCATGTGATTACTCCCTCCTCCATCATGTGATTACTCCCATCTCCATCTATGTCATTAATCCCTCCTCTATCATGTGATTACTCCCTCCTCCATCTATGTGATTACTCCCTCCTCCATCATGTGATTACTCCCTCCTCCATCTATGTGATTACTCCCTCCTCCATAATGTTATTACTCCCTCCTCCATCTATGTGATTACTCCCTCCTCCATCATGTGATTACTCCCTCCTCCATCTATGTCATTACTCCCTCCTCCACCTGTCATTACTCCCTCCTCCATCTATGTGATTACTCCCTCCTCCATCATGTGATTACTCCCTCCTCCATATATGTCATTAATCCCTCCTCCATCTATGTGATTATTCCCTCCTCCATCATGTGATTACTCCCTCCTCCATCTATGTCATTAATCCCTCCTCCATCATGTGATTACTTCCTCTTCCATCTATGTCATTACTCCCTCCTCCATCTATGTCATTACTCCCTCCTCCATCATGTGATTACTCCCTCCTCCATTTATGTCATTACTCCCTCCTCCATCTATGTGATTACTCCTTCCTCCATCATGTGATTACTCCCTCCTCCATCTATGTGATTTCTCCCTCCTCCATCTATGTGATTACTCCCTCCTCCATCATGTGATTACTCCCTCCTCCATCTATGTCATTACTCCCTCCTCCATCATGTGATTACTCCCTCCTCCATCTATGTCATTACTCCCTCCTCCATCATGTGATTACTCCCTCCTCCATCTATGTCATTACTCCCTCCTCCATCTGTCATTGCTCCCTCCTCTATCATGTAATTAATCCCTCCTCCATCATGTGATTACTCCCTCCTCCATCTATGTGATTACTCCCTCCTCCATCTATGTGATTACTCCCTCCTCTATCATGTGATTACTCCCTCCTCCATCTATGTCATTAATCCCTCCTCCATCTATGTCATTACTCCCTCCTCCATCTGTCATTACTCCCTCCTCCATCTATGTGATTACTCCCTCCTCTTTCATGTGATTACTCCCTCCTCCATCATGTGATTACTCCCTCCTCCATCATGTGATTACTCCCTCCTCCATCTATGTCATTAATCCCTCCTCCTTCATGTGATTACTTCCTTCTCCATCTATGTGATTACTCCCTCCTCCATCATGTGATTACTCCCTCCTCCGTCTATGTCATTAATCCCTCCTCCATCTATGTTATTACTCCCTCCTCCATCTATGTGATTACTCCCTCCTCCATCATGTGATTACTCCCTCCTCCATCTATGTCATTAATCCCTCCTCCATCTATGTTATTACTCCCTCCTCCATCTATGTCATTAATCCCTCCTCCATCTATGTTATTACTCCCTCCTCCATCTATGTGATTACTTCCTCCTCCATCATGTGATTACTCCATCCTCCATCTATGTCATTAATCCCTCCTCCATCATGTGATTCCTTCCTCCTCCATCTATGTGATTACTCCCTCCTCCATCATGTGATTACTTCCTCCTCCATCTATGTGATTACTCCCTCCTCCATCATGTGATTACTCCCTCCTCCATCTATGTGATTACTTCCTCCTCCATCATGTGATTACTCCCTCCTCCATCATGTGATTACTCCCTCCTCCATCTATGTGATTACTCCCTCCTCCATCTATGTCATTACTCCCTGCTCCATCATGTGATTACTCCCTCCTCCATCTATGTGATTACTCCCTCCTCCATCTATGTGATTACTCCCTCCTCCATCTATGTTATTACTCCCTCCTCCATCATGTGATTACTCCCTCCTCCATCTATGTGATTACTCCCTCCTCCATCTATGTGATTACTCCCTCCTCCATCTATGTGATTACTCCCTCCTCCATGTATGTGATTACTCCCTCCTCCATCTATGTTATTACTCCCTCCTCCATCTATGTGATTACTCCCTCCTCCATCTATGTTATTACTCCCTCCTCCATCATGTGATTACTCCCTCCTCCATCTATGTGATTACTCCCTCCTCCATCTATGTGATTACTCCCTCCTCCATCATGTGATTACTCCCTCCTCCATCTATGTGATTACTCCCTCCTCCGTCTATGTGATTACTCCCTCCTCTATCTATGTGATTACTCCCTCCTCCATCATGTGATTACTCCCTCCTCCATCATGTGATTACTCCCTCCTCCATCTATGTGATTACTCCTTCCTCCGTCTATGTGATTACTCCCTCCTCCATCTATGTGATTACTCCCTCCTCCATCATGTGATTACTCCCTCCTCCATCTATGTGATTACTCCCTCCTCCATCTATGTTATTACTCCCTCCTCCATCATGTGATTACTCCCTCCTCCATCTATGTGATTACTCCCTCCTCCATCTATGTGATTACTCCCTCCTCCATCTATGTGATTACTCCCTCCTCCATCTATGTGATTACTCCCTCCTCCATCATGTGATTACTCCCTCCTCCATCATGTGATTACTCCCTCCTCCATCTATGTAATTACTCCCTCCTCCATCTATGTGATTACTCCCACCTCCATCTATGTCATTCCTCCTCACCCGTCTTCTTGAGTCCTCCACAAGCATTAAAAAACAACCACGGATGTGTCTGAAATGGCATCCTATTCCTTAAATAGTCTCCATGTGCCCAGTAGTGCACTGTCGGGTGCCATTTGGAACACAGACACTGCCTTATCGTTGGCCCAATACAGCACGGTCTAGCGTCACTTCCACTTCTAAACCACCCTGTTAGTCATGTCCACATTTAAACCACCCTGTTAGTCATATCCATATCTAAACCACCCTGTTAGTCATATCCATATCTAAACCACCCTGTTAGTCATATCCGTATCTAAACCACCCTGTTAGTCATGTCCATATCTAAACCACCCTGTTAGTCATATCCGTATCTAAACCACCCTGTTAGTCATATCCATATCTAAACCACCCTGTTAGTCATATCCGTATCTAAACCACCCTGTTAGTCATGTCCATATCTAAACCACCCTGTTAGTCATGTCCATATCTAAACCACCCTGTTAGTCATATCCATATCTAAACCACCCTGTTAGTCATATCCATATCTAAACCACCCTGTTAGCCATATCCGTATCTAAACCAGCCTGTTAGTCATATCCATATCTAAACCACCCTGTTAGTCATATCCGTATCTAAACCAGCCTGTTAGCCATATCCATATCTAAACCACCCTGTTAGTCATGTCCATATCTAAACCACCCTGTTAGTCATATCCATATCTAAACCACCCTGTTAGCCATATCCATATCTAAACCAGCCTGTTAGTCATATGCATATCTAAACCAGCCTGTTAGTCATATGCATATCTAAACCACCCTGTTAGCCATATCCATATCTAAACCACCCTGTTAGCCATATCCATATCTAAACCACCTTGTTAGTCATATCCATTTCTACACCACCCTGTTAGTCATATCTATATCTAAACCACCCTGTTAGTCATGTCCATACCACCCTGTTGGTCATATCCATATCTAAACCACCCTGTTAGTCATATCCATATCTAAACCACCCTGTTAGTCATGTCCAAACCACCCTGTTGGTCATATCCATATCTAAACCACCCTGTTAGTCATATCCATATCTTTAACACCCCCCACACAGAGATATACTGCCTGCATAGAGTGAGCCCTTGTTCAAAAGTAGTGCATTATATAGGGACTAGGGTGCCATTTGGGAAGCAGAGAGAGAGGGTCTGACTGATCACTGTGTGTATGTGTGTGTGTGTGTGTGTGTGTATGAAAGGGTGAGATGCTATCTCTAGAGGGAACATAGGGTGTCTGAGTACACAGGTATTTGGGAGGAACAAGATCAAACACACACACACAAACAGGGTTTGGTGGGCGAGAGATCAAACACAAGGTAACAGAAAGAAAGCGCTAGAGGGAAACGTCTACAGCTCCCTGCAAGTCCACCAAAATACTGTGCTCGATAGGATCTTTGTACTGGAGATGAGGAGGAGAGCAGAGGAGAGGTGCGGGGGAGAGAAGAGTAGATGAGAAGAGAGGAGCGGAGAGGAGGAGTGGGGTGGAGAGGAGAAGAGAGGAGGGGAGAAGAGAGGAGAAGAGAGGAGGGGAGAAGAGAAGAGAGGAGGAGAGAAGAGAGGAGGAGAGAAGAGAGGAGAAGAGAAGAGAGGAGCGGAGAGGAGGAGTGGGGTGGAGAGGAGAAGAGAGGAGGGGAGAAGAGAGGATGGGAGAAGAGAAGAGAGGAGGGGAGAAGAGAACGGAGGAGAGGAGAGGAGGGGAGGGAAGGGGAGGGAGGGAGAGGAGAGGAGCGGAGCGGAGAGAAGAGAAGAGAAGAGAAGAGAAGAGAGGAGAGGAGGGGAGGGAAGAGAAGGGGAGAGGAGGACACATTCCATCTTATCACACTGATTAATCGTCTTTAATTGACACCAAACAGATTTAAGTCATGACCTTGTTTTCAGTTCAACCGCTTTACAACCCTTTACGTGTGTGTATGTGTGTATGTGTGTGTGTGTGTGTGTGTGTGTGTGTGTGTGCAAGCAGAACAGAGCAGCTTCTCCCTTACTTGGCTTTACCCTGCTGTGAGGTAATGGGATTGACTGTCAGGCTGGATCCACAGCGTCCACAGACTCTACAGGCTGGATCACAACCGGCCGTGATTGGGAGTCCCATAGGGCGGCGCACAATTGGCCCAGCGTTGTCTCGGGTTAGGCTTTGGCCGTCATTGTAAATAAGAATTTGTTCTTAACTGACTATAAATAAAAATAAAGGCTCAATAAAAAAATATTAAATACATTTAAAATATACACTGGGGAGACTACAGTACTAAACACATAACAGACAGTCTCTTTCGCTGTAGACTACAGTACTAAACACATAACAGACAGTCTCTTTCACTGTAGACTACAGTACTAAACACATAACAGACAGTCTCTTTCACTGTAGACTACAGTACTAAACACATAACAGACAGTCTCTTTCGCTGTAGACTACGCTAGCACTTCTGACTTTAATTGTATGTGAAGAAGACTACAATACTCACTCCAACACACAGCCTCTTCTACTGCGGGGATGTACTTTCATATTCATAATATACATTCCACAGGCAAAAACAAGCCCTTAAACTGCACTGAAATAGACAGAGAGCAGAGAGACTGAGAGACAGACGTATTGAAGACACAATAGTACGTGGTTAGATTGAATAATAGATGAAATATCAATGTAAGTGTATGAAGCTAGCAGAGCAGTGGGACCGGACTATCAGAGTTCATTTTTTGAATCTCTAACAGAGACTCTCTCTCTCTCTCTCTATACCGAGGCTTCCATTGATGATGACGCCTCAGAAAGTGGGTCACATTTTACAAAGTACCCACCGAAATGATGTGGGGACAGCGTTGATTCAACCAGTGTGTGTGCCCAGTGGGTATGTCATTTTGGCTAAAAGTGATTCTGGGAAGATAGTGAGAGGAAGGGAGTGAGAGGAAGGTAATGAGAGGAAGATAGTGAGAGGAAGATAGTGAGAGGAAGATAGTGAGAGGAAGATAGTGAGAGGAAGATAGTGAGAGGAAGATAGTGAGAGGAAGGGAGTGAGAGGAAGATAGTGAGAGGAAGATAGTGAGAGGAAGATAGTGAGAGGAAGATAGTGAGAGGAAGGGAGTGAGAGGAAGATAGTGAGAGGAAGATAGTGAGAGGAAGATAGTGAGAGGAAGATAGTGAGAGGAAGATAGTGAGAGGAAGATAGTGAGAGGAAGATAGTGAGAGGAAGATAGTGAGAGGAAGAGTGTGAGAGGAAGATAGTGAGAGGAAGGTAATGAGAGGAAGATAGTGAGAGGAAGATAGTGAGAGGAAGATAGTGAGAGGAAGGTAATGAGAGGAAGATAGTGAGAGGAAGATAGTGAGAGGAAGATAGTGAGAGGAAGATAGTGAGAGGAAGATAGTGAGAGGAAGATAGTGAGAGGAAGATAGTGAGAGGAAGGTAATGAGAGGAAGATAGTGAGAGGAAGATAGTGAGAGGAAGATAGTGAGAGGAAGATAGTGAGAGGAAGGTAATGAGAGGAAGGTAGTGAGAGGAAGATAGTGAGAGGAAGATAGTGAGAGGAAGGTAATGAGAGGAAGATAGTGAGAGGAAGATAGTGAGAGGAAGATAGTGAGAGGAAGATAGTGAGAGGAAGGTAATGAGAGGAAGATAGTGAGAGGAAGATAGTGAGAGGAAGATAGTGAGAGGAAGGTAATGAGAGGAAGATAGTGAGAGGAAGATAGTGAGAGGAAGATAGTGAGAGGAAGGTAATGAGAGGAAGATAGTGAGAGGAAGATAGTGAGAGGAAGATAGTGAGAGGAAGGTAGTGAGAGGAAGGTAGTGAGAGGAAGGTAGTGAGAGGAAGATAGTGAGAGGAAGATAGTGAGTGGAAGATAGTGAGAGGAAGATAGTGAGAGGAAGGTAATGAGAGGAAGATAGTGAGAGGAAGATAGTGAGAGGAAGGTAATGAGAGGAAGATAGTGAGAGGAAGGTAGTGAGAGGAAGGTAGTGAGAGGAAGATAGTGAGAGGAAGATAGTGAGTGGAAGATAGTGAGAGGAAGGTAATGAGAGGAAGATAGTGAGAGGAAGGTAGTGAGAGGAAGGTAGTGAGAGGAAGATAGTGAGAGGAAGATAGTGAGTGGAAGATAGTGAGAGGAAGATAGTGAGAGGAAGGTAATGAGAGGAAGATAGTGAGAGGAAGATAGTGAGAGGAAGATAGTGAGAGGAAGATAGTGAGAGGAAGGTAATGAGAGGAAGATAGTGAGAGGAAGATAGTGAGAGGAAGATAGTGAGAGGAAGATAGTGAGAGGAAGGTAATGAGAGGAAGGTAGTGAGAGGAAGATAGTGAGAGGAAGATAGTGAGAGGAAGATAGTGAGAGGAAGATAGTGAGAGGAAGATAGTGAGAGGAAGATAGTGAGAGGAGAGATGAGAGGAAGGTAATGAGAGGAAGATAGTGAGAGGAAGATAGTGAGAGGAAGATAGTGAGAGGAAGGTAATGAGAGGAAGATAGTGAGAGGAAGATAGTGAGAGGAAGATAGTGAGAGGAAGATAGTGAGAGGAAGATAGTGAGAGGAAGATAGTGAGAGGAAGATAGTGAGAGGAAGGTAATGAGAGGAAGATAGTGAGAGGAAGATAGTGAGGAGGAGAGGAAGATAGTGAGAGGAAGGTAATGAGAGGAAGATAGTGAGAGGAAGATAGTGAGAGGAAGGTAATGAGAGGAAGATAGTGAGAGGAAGATAGTGAGAGGAAGATAGTGAGAGGAAGGTAATGAGAGGAAGATAGTGAGAGGAAGATAGTGAGAGGAAGATAGTGAGAGGGAAGGTAAATGAGAGGAAGATAGTGAGAGGAAGATAGTGAGAGGAAGATAGTGAGAGGAATGAGAGGAAGATAGTGAGAGGAAGATAGTGAGAGGAAGGTAATGAGAGGAAGATAGTGAGAGGAAGATAGTGAGAGGAAGATAGTGAGAGGAAGATAGTGAGGAGGAGAAGATAGTGAGAGGAAGATAGTGAGAGGAAGGTAATGAGAGGAAGATAGTGAGAGGAAGATAGTGAGAGGAAGATAGTGAGAGGAAGGTAATGAGAGGAAGATAGTGAGAGGAAGATAGTGAGATGAAGATAGTGAGATGAAGATAGTGAGAGGAAGGTAATGAGAGGAAGATAGTGAGATAGATAGAGAAGTGAGAGGGGAATGAGAGGAAGATAGTGAGAGGAAGATAGTGAGAGGAAGATAGTGAGAGGAAGATAGTGAGAGGAAGGTAATGAGAGGAAGATAGTGAGATGAAGATAGTGAGATGAAGATAGTGAGAGGAAGGTAATGAGAGGAAGGTAATGAGAGGAAGATAGTGAGAGGAAGATAGTGAGAGGAAGGTAATGAGAGGAAGATAGTGAGAGGAAGATAGTGAGAGGAAGATAGTGAGAGGAAGGTAATGAGAGGAAGATAGTGAGAGGAAGATAGTGAGATGAAGATAGTGAGAGGAAGGTAATGAGAGGAAGATAGTGAGAGGAAGATAGTGAGAGGAAGATAGTGAGAGGAAGATAGTGAGAGGAAGATAGTGAGAGGAAGATAGTGAGAGGAAGGTAATGAGAGGAAGATAGTGAGAGGAAGATAGTGAGAGGAAGATAGTGAGAGGAAGGTAATGAGAGGAAGATAGTGAGAGGAAGATAGTGAGAGGAAGATAGTGAGAGGAAGATAATGAGAGGAAGATAGTGAGAGGAAGATAGTGAGAGGAAGATAGTGAGAGGAAGATAGTGAGAGGAAGATAGTGAGAGGAAGGTAATGAGAGGAAGATAGTGAGAGGAAGATAGTGAGAGGAAGATAGTGAGAGGAAGATAGTGAGAGGAAGATAGTGAGAGGAAGATAGTGAGAGGAAGATAGTGAGAGGAAGGTAATGAGAGGAAGATAGTGAGAGGAAGATAGTGAGAGGAAGATAGTGAGGAAGAGGAAGACAATGTGACGTGAGATGAGAGGGAGTAAAAGGCAACAGCAGTGTGCGCGTGCGTGTGTGTGTGTGTGCGTGTGTGTACATGTGTGTGTACGTGTGTGTGTGTGTAATCCAGTGATGTGAGATGAGAGGGAGTACAAGGCAGCATCACAGGAAGATAATAAGATTCCACAGCAGGGTAGAGGAGGAAAAGAGCGCCTTAGAGAAATGGACAGGCATGCGGTTTGATATGACTCCATTACAGACTTGTGCTGATTATTTACCCCTCCAGCGGCCCTGTAAAACGGTTAACTGTGGAAAGGAACGTTAATGAAAGAAAAAGGGAGGAGAAGAGAAGACCCAGAATGGTCCTCTGCTTCCTGTCTTATCAATGTACTAGGCACAGATTAAGAGAGAGTGGTCTCAGAACCCGAGAGTGGTTCTCAACCTGGGGTACTAGTAGGGAAGGGAAGGGGATACCTAGTCAGTTGTACAACCGAAATGTGTCTTCCGCATTTAACCCAACCCCTCAGAGAGCTGTGTGGGGGCTGCCTTTAAAAAAAACAAATAACAATATGGGGATGAGGTAGTTGGGTTGGCTATTTACAGATGGGCCACGTACAGGTGCAATGATCGGTAAGCTGCTCTGACAGCTGATGCTTAAAGTTAGTGAGGGAGATATAAGTCTCCAGCTTCAGTGATTTTTGCAAGGAGAAGTTGGCTTTGGGGGTGACCAGTTAAATATACCTGCTGGAGCGCGTGCTTTGGGTGGGTGCTGCTATGGTGACCAGTGAGCTGAGATAAGGCGAGGCTTTACCTAGCAAAGACTTATAGATGACCTGGAGCAAATATGATGCGAGGGACAGTCAACGAGTGCATACAGGTCGCAGTGGTGGGTAGTATATGGGGCTTTGGTGACAAAACAGATGGCACTGTGATAGACTGCATCCAATTTTCTGAGTAGAGTGTTGGAGGCTATTTTGTAAATTACATCGCCGAAGTCAAGAATTGGTAGGATAGTAAATTTTACGAGGGTATGTTTGGCAGCATGAGTGAAGGATGCTTTGTTGCGAAATAGGAAGCCGATTCTAGATTTAATTTTGGATTGGAGATGCTTAATGTGAGTCTGGAAGGAGAGTTTACAGTCTAGCCAGACACCTAGGTATTTGTAGTTGTCCACATATTCTAAGTCAGAAACGTCCAGAGTAGTGATGCTAGACGGGTGGGCGGGTGCGGGCGGCCTTCGGTTGAAGAGCATGCATTTAGTTTTACTTGCATTTAAGAGCAGTTGGAGCCCACGGAAGGAGTGTTGTATGGCATTGAAGCTCGTCTGGAGGTTTGTTAACACAGTGTCCAAAGAAGGGCCAGAAGTATACAGAATGGTGTCGTCTGCGTAGAGGTGGATCAGAGAATCACCAGCAGCAAGAGCGACATCATTGATGTATACAGAGAAAAGAGTTGGCCCGAGAATTGAACCCTGTGGCACCCCCATAGAGACTGACAGAGGTCCGGACAACAGGCCCTCCGATTTGACACACTGAACTCTATCTGAGAAGTAGTTTGTGAACCAGGCGAGGCAGTCATTTGAGAAACCAAGGCTGTTGAGTCTGACGATAAGAATGCGGTGATTGACAGAGTCGAAAGTCTTAGCCAAGTCGATGAATACGGCTGCACAGTATTGTCTTTTATCGATGGTGGCTATGATATCATTTAGGACGTTGAGCATGGCTGAGGTGCACCCATGACCAGCTCGGAAACCAGATTGCATAGCGGAGAAGGTACGGTGGGATTCGAAATGGTCGGTGATCTGTTTGTTAATTTGGCTTTCGAAGAGCTGTGTAGCCGAGTGATCATAGGGTCAAAAGAGCAGCAATAGGTGAGTCAGGGTGCTGTTCGGAAGTCACTACTATGCTAGGCTAGCAGGGGACACAGCGTTCTGAAAAGCTAGCGGGCCGGGGCTAGTAGCTGGTTATTCGGCGACATCGTAACAGAATAGCCTGTTGAGACCACATCGGGCGATCATATCGGCAGTCGAGTCGTGATGGATCGGCGGGTCTCCGTGTCGACAATAAAGGGTCCAGGCCAATTGGCAAAGGAGGTATTGTAGCCCTAGAATTAGCTGGTATATGGGCCTAGCTCGAGGCTAGCTCAAGGCTAGCTGGTGCTTGCTTCGGGACAGAGGCGTTAGCTAACAGTAGCCACTCGTTTGCAGCTAGCTAGCTGCGATGATCCGGAGTAATGATCCGGTGTAATGATCCAGAGCGACAGGAATCCGGTGATATGATAGAGAGAAGCAGTCCGATATTCTCTGGGTTGATATCGCGCTGTGCAGACTGGCAGGTGTTGTCCAAGCTAAGGCTGGCTGATGACGGGGAAAAAAGGCGAGGACCGCTAGCCGTGGCTAACAAAGACTAGTAGCTAGTTAGCTGGCTAGCTCCTGATGGAGGTTCCAGTTATAAGGAATAAAAATAGCAGATCCGTACCACATTGGGTGAGGCGGGTTGCAAGAAAGTATATTTAGTTCGTAGATAGAAAGTGAGATTAAATGTGGTACGGAGGGTGCCATTGGTCCTGGTCAAAAGTAGTGCACTACATAGGGAATAGGGTGCCATGGGTCCTGGTCTAAACTAGTGCACTACATAGGGAATAGGGTGCCATGGGTCCTGGTCTAAAGTAGTGTACTACATAGGGAATAGGGTGCTATAAATACATAGGCCGAAGCATTGGGTTGCCCTGGGCACCGATGATGTCGATTAAGGCGTTGCAGTGGGACGCGTATCTGTCTTTGTCTTATCCCGTGTAAATATCCGGTCGTTTTTATAGCACCCTATTCCCTATGTAGTACACTACTTTAGACCAGGACCAATGGCACCCTATTCCCTATGTAGTGCACTACTTTTGACCAGGACCAATGGCACCCTCCGAACCACATTTAATCTCACTTTCTATCTACGAACTAAATATACTTTCTTGCAACCCACAGGGGTGAATGCTTAGTCCCTGGGGGCCCCACAGGGGTGAATGCTTAGTCCCCTCCTGTAATCCCTCTTTACGCCCACGACTGTGTAGCCACGCACGACTCCGACACCGTCTTCAAGGTTGCTGACGGCAGAACGGTGGTAGGCCTTATCACCGACAACGATAAGACAACCTACAGGGAGGATGTCAGTGACGTGGCAGTGTGGTGCTGGGACAACAACCTCTCCCTCAACGTCAGTAAGACAAAAGAGCTAATCGTGGTCTACAGGAAAAAGGGGGGGCGACCCCATCCACATCGAAGTCACTTGACTGGCTGCATCATTTCTACCCTCGATCGCATGGCGCTAAAGAGGGCGGGGCAGAGCTCTCTGCTATCCAGGACCTCTATATCAGGCGGTGTGAAAGGAAGGCCCGGAAAATCATTAAAGACACCCAAGTCCGCCAAGCCATCGACTGTTCTCTCTGCTTCCGCACGACAAGCAGTACCAGTGAATCAAGTCTGACACCAACAGGTTCCTGAACAGCTTCCGAGCCCAACCATAAGACTGCTAAATGCACTATATATACAAAAGTATGTGGACACCCGTTTAGCTGAGAGCTGTATAAAATCGAGCAAAATCGATCCCAATCATCTCTGCTTTCTTCTCACACTTCCCTTAATGAATTTGACAGGAAATTAGTATTATAAGAAACTCCCTCTCATGCCTACACCAATCCAATACTTTTACATTTGTGTGACCAAGTAGTGAACAGGAGTAGTGGAAAAGTGCTTACTTCAGGAGGCTGGAGGTATTATTGGGACCCCGTCTTATGACTTTGGCTGCTTCCTCTTTATTTCTCAGAGTGCCTTGGCTAGTTAATGATTCCTGATGCAGAATTGATGCTGCAGTAACCGACAAACACTATATCAGTCAGCCAGTAAGACTGTAGACTGGCACCGTGCCTTGGCTAGTTAATGATTCCTGATGCAGAATCGATGCTGCAGTAACCGACAAACACTATATCAGTCAGCCAGTAAGACTGTAGACTGGCACCCGAAATAAAAATGCACGTGTTTAATACACCGGGCCGTTTCTGTCTTCAAGGCCCGTCGTTATTGGCCAAATAATGATCATTCTGTGTAAAAAAAAAAATCTATTTAGGACACACAAACCCATCTGCCGTTTGCCCCAGACTGCCCTATGGCCAGTCTGTAAGGGGTTGGCTGTGGGGGGATGGCTTCCAAATGGTACCCTGTTCCCTATGGGCCCTGGTCAAAAGTAGTGCACTATATAGGGAATAGGGTGCCATGGGCCCTGGTCAAAAGTAGTGCACTACATAGGGAATAGGGTGCCATTTGAGATGCCGACACAAAGAGAGCATCGTCGGACGATAGCTACTGTAGTTCGTAGCTGATCCAAGCGTGTTAGATGTTCTAGGCTCTCAAATGTGTTACTTAAACTGCTGAATATGTTACATCCCAAATGGCAGCTATGTTTCCTACACAGTGCACTATGCACTATGCACTATGGTCAAAAAGTAGTGCACTACATAGGGAATAGGGTGCCATTTTGACAAGCAACGTGAGTGCAACAGCCAGTAGGGTGTTTGTTGCATTTAAATAAATGTTGGCAGTCATGTCTAATCCCGAGCAATATATGCCTTCTAAAACCTTAAAGGGACATTTCAAAATGTTTCACAATTGTCTGGATCTTATGGTTCTAACCAACTATGAGCAGGCAAGGGCTGCTTAGTAAATGAACCTAACTTCTAGTCGGTTTCTGGATTACGTCAACCGAAACACATCTTCCCATATCTGTTTTACTACAAAAACATAGAAACGCGCCATGTTCACATCATGTTGATGTTGGGTGGTGCTGCAGATTATGAAAATGAAGTTCAATATTTTTGTTATTTTCCTTTAACTAATACGTGGTCCCAGCCTGGTCCTATAACTGTCTGTGTTCTTCCATAATAATAATAATAATGACAATACATTGCATTTATAGACATAAATCACCAAGCTCTATGCATTGTAAGCATACGTAAACAAAAAAAAAAAAGCTTTAATGATAAGGGCTAAAGGAAATTGTCAAGAGAGCAGAGACAAACTGTCCTCCAGGCCTGCTTGATGCCAGACCTCTGAGAAAGCCTTGTTGCCTGCTTGATGCCAGACCTCTGAGAAAGCCTTGTTGCCTGCTTGATGCCAGACCTCTGAGAAAGCCTTGTTGCCTGCTTGATGCCAGACCTCTGACAGATTGGCTCGTTCGCTCCGATCGGGAGCGCGTGCGCGTGTGTGTGTGTGTGTGCGCAGAATGGCCCTGGAGCTATTTGGCTGCATTATTCATGACGTGTTCACACTTGCCTTAATTACAAAGATTACACACACACATGCATACACACACTGACACACATACCCACACTGACACACATACACACACACACACTCCAACAGCAGGAGTGTCCTAAGGGTCCCCTGTGAAACCACGATTAGTTCTCGTTCTGAATATTCCAACATCCCCGTCAGTGGGCCCGCTAATGTAGCATTACAAAATATCCTTATTTTCTATTTTTCCTGCTGGAGGTGCTCAATACACAATGTAACAGCGTTCACTAAACTTTTAATACTTGGAGATACTTACCATTAAGTCAAAACACAAAAAATCCATTTCGACCACCCTCATATCACGGAGCCCATTTCCTTTAGCTGCGTCCCAAATGGCAGCCTATTCCCTTCATAGTGAACTACTTTTGAGGGCTCATAAGGGGCTCTGGTCAACAGTAGTGCACATATATAGGGAACAGGCTGGGATACAGACCATCTTCTCATAGTTTAGTGCTAATCTATTCCCATAGATTATATAAAATGTAAATCCTGGGGTTGTGACTACGAGAGGAAAATAGAGTTACCATGTCAGATAATCCGTTACCTTTTTTAACAGTCAGTTAGCAGGAGCAATTAGGGGTAATTTTTCACCTAGTCGATTCAGGGATTCAAACAAGAACCTCTTGATTACTGGCCCAACGCACTTAACCAACCCCGCGGTCCATTATTAAGGCCTCTAATGGATCTGACTTGAATCATCCCAAATAGCACCCTATTCCCTTCTTACTTTTTGACAAGAGCACGATGGTCCCTGGTCAAAAGTAGGGCACTATATAGGGTATAGTGTGCCATTTGGGACGAAGGCTTCATTGGTCGCATCAGAATTATCTTTCCGTTAGAGTTTCAATCATGTCAGAGATCTGATTTCAAACTGAGATGTAGTAAGCAGGACCTTTACACCCAGATGAGCGTTGAAGCGACCGGTCCTGGTAGTGTACATGTACAGTCGTGGCCAAAAGTTTTGAGAATGACACAAATATAAATTTTCACAACGTTTGCTGCCTGTGTGTATGATGGCAACTTGCATACACTCCCAGAATGTCACGAAGAGTGATCAGATGAATTGCAATTAATTGCCAAGTCCCTCTTTGCCATGCAAATGAACTGAAACCCCGAAAAACATTTCCACTGCATTTCAGCCCTGCCACAAAAGGACCAGGATCATGTCAGTGATTCTCTCGTTAAACACAGGTGTGTGAGTGTTGACGAGGACAAGGCTGGAGATCACTCTGTCGTGCTGATTGAGTTCGAATAACAGACTGGAAGCTTCAACAGGAGGGCGGTTCAGTTGTTGTGAAGAAGGCAAGTTGCAAGTTGACTCAGCTGCGGGATCGGGGCACCACCAGTACAGAGCTTGCTCAGGAATGGCAGCAGGCAGGTGTGAGTGCATCTGCACGCACAGTGAGGCGAAGACTTTTGAAGGATGGCCTGGTGTCAAGAAGGTCAGGAAAGAAGCCACTTCTCTCCAGGAAAGAAATGAATCGAAGGCAGACATCGGGAGGTTAAAGTCGCCAAGTACAAAGACCGCTAAGTCATCGCCAGGAAATGAGTTTATCAATGTGCCAAGCTCATTGAGGAACTCTCCAAGGGCACCTAGCGATAGATAGACAACAATGTTAAGCTTGAGTGGACAAGTGACAGTGACAGTGACAGTATGGAATTAAAATGAGCAGATGGACAGGTGAGAGAGGGAGAAAATAGAACATCTCCAGTTAGATGTGCTAAGGCATGCTTGACATGATAACATGATGACCAGATGCTCTTGGACTATGACAGAAAACTTAGTCAGATGAAGAGAGAGCAGCTGGAGTAGCACTGTTCTCTGGGGTGAGCCATGTCTCCGTCAAGGCCAAAAAGTCAAGGGAATGAAGGCAGCATAGGCTGAAATTAACTCAGTGTTCTTGACTGCAGATCAGCAGTAACCAACGCTACCAGAGACCCAGAATTCCACATGGTTTGTGCACACAGGGTGCAGTAAATTGTGACACACCGTCTCTTTTTCAGTCTTATGTTCCAACATTTGAAATGGGGAGCTTGAGGTGGTGGGCAGAGATGCGTGTCACCACCTGGGTGTCAGAAGGGCGGAAGGAGAAAAGTAGTTGAGTGTCATCTGCATAGCAAAGACAGGAGTGAGGATATGTGAGGATATGACGAAGCTGAGTGACTTAGTGTATAGAGAGAAGAGGGCCTAGAACCGAGCCCTGGGGGACACCAGTACTGAGAGTATGTGGTGCAGACATACAGTGACATACCCCTTGACTTTTCCCACATTATGTTACGTTACAGCCTTATTCTAAAATTGGTTAAATAGTTTTTTCCCCTCATACATTTAAACACAATACCAAGTATTGATGAAGCAAATACTGGTTTTTAGAAATTTTAGCAAATTGATTAAAAACCAAAAACGGAAATATCACATTTACATAAGTATTCAGACCCTTTACTCAGTTCTTTGTTGAAGCACCTTTGGCAGCAATTTCAGCATTGAGTCTTCTTGGGTATGATGCTACAAGTCTGTGTAGGCTGCTCCCTGACCAACCTACACATTATCCAAACTGTACCCTGACCAACCTGCACCCTGACCAACCTACACATTATCCAACCTGCACCCTGACCAACCTACACATTATCCAACCTGTACCCTGACCAACCTGTACCCTGACCAACCTACACCCTGACCAATCTGCACCCTGACCAATCTGCACCCTGACCAACCTGTACCCTGACCAACCTGCACCCTGACCAACCTGTACCCTGACCAACCTGTACCCTGACCAACCTGCTCCCTGACCAACCTGCTCCCTGACCAACCTGCACCCTGACCAACCTGTACCCTGACCAACCTGTACCCTGACCAACCTGCACCCTGACCAACCTGCACCCTGACCAACCTGCTCCCTGACCAACCTGCACCCTGACCAATCTGCACCCTGACCAACCTGCTCCCTGACCAACCTGTACCCTGACCAACCTACACATTATCCAACCTGCTCCCTGACCAACCTGCTCCCTGACCAACCTGCTCCCTGACCAACCTGCACCCTGACCAACCTGCTCCCTGACCAACCTGCTCCCTGACCAACCTGCACCCTGACCAACCTACACATTATCCAAACTGTACCCTGACCAACCTGCACCCTGACCAACCTACACATTATCCAACCTGCACCCTGACCAACCTACACATTATCCAACCTGTACCCTGACCAACCTGTACCCTGACCAACCTGTACCCTGACCAATCTGCACCCTGACCAACCTGTACCCTGACCAACCTGCACCCTGACCAACCTGTACCCTGACCAACCTGTACCCTGACCAACCTGCTCCCTGACCAACCTGCTCCCTGACCAACCTGCTCCCTGACCAACCTGCACCCTGACCAACCTGTACCCTGACCAACCTGCACCCTGACCAACCTGCTCCCTGACCAACCTGCACCCTGACCAATCTGCACCCTGACCAACCTGCTCCCTGACCAACCTGTACCCTGACCAACCTGTACCCTGACCAACCTGCACCCTGACCAACCTGTACCCTGACCAACCTGCACCCTGACCAACCTGCACCCTGACCAACCTGCTCCCTGACCAACCTGCACCCTGACCAACCTGCTCCCTGACCAACCTGCACCCTGACCAACCTGCACCCTGACCAACCTGCACCCTGACCAATCTGCACCCTGACCAACCTGCACCCTGACCAACCTACTCCCTGACCAACCTGTACCCTGACCAACCTGCACCCTGACCAATCTGCACCCTGACCAACCTGCTCCCTGACCAACCTGTACCCTGACCAACCTGTACCCTGACCAACCTGTACCCTGACCAACCTGCACCCTGACCAACCTACTCCCTGACCAACCTGTACCCTGACCAATCTGCACCCTGACCAACCTGCACCCTGACCAACCTGCACCCTGACCAACCTGCAAGTCAGGGACAGAAACAGAATTGAAAAAGAGAAACAAAGGAAGGAAGGCTGAAAGGGCAGGTGTGTGTGTGTGTGTGTGTGTGTGTGTGTGTCCTGACTGATGGTTTGAATGAGAGAAAGCTATCGGAGCTGGAAGAAGCTGAGAGAATGTGTGACACAGAGAGTTGGTGGCACCTTATAACTGGGGAGGATGGGCTCGTGGTAATGACTGGAGCGGAATCAGTGGAATGGTATCAAATACATCAAACACATGGTTTCCATGGTTTCCAGGTGTTTGATGCCATTCCATTTGCTCTGTTCCGGGCCATTATTATGAGCCGTCCTCCCCCCAGCAGCCTCCACTGATGTGTAAAGGGGGGCAGTGTATTATGATTGACAGGTTCAGTAGGTTGTGTTGGCTGCCCAGTGATCCACATGAAATGGAGAGGCTCTGCTCTCTCTGAGTAACATCTTTCAGCAACGAAGGCCACACTTTGACCAGGGTCCACAGTGTGCTGTCTGTTTACAGCACTATACAGCACTACATTTGAAAGCATTTCATGTATTTACGTGCATAGACCACCATCACGTTCCCAGCGTCCGTGTATCCGCCTACAGAAACTAGCCCAGTGTTTTCCCAGGGTTTCCTTTCTGTGTTTCTGGTCAGACTTCATCCCAAATTGCAACAGTGGAAGCTGTACATGTACTGTAGCCTACTGCGTTCTCTCTCTCTCTCTCTCTCTCTCTCTCTCTCTCTCTCTCTCTCTCTTTGCTCAGCTGTCGCCACCGTCCCATGGTGCATTGGGGTCGTGTTAGCAGCAGCTGTCATGGTTTCCCAAACCCGAGGGTCAAAGGTCATCTCTCTATTCCCATTGGTCGGTTTGGTTCACATGAGATGCCTAGACTAGGGATGACATAAACGCGCGTCCCAAATGACACATCCCTCCATAGTGCGATGTAGTTGATGAAAGTTCAATCAGGAAGGCTTGTCGGAATGGCTCATTTAACCTCGTCCAGTAAGCGTGACATAATTCACTTTGTTTCCTATTCAACTGGGGAATAGCGAGAATATATACAAACGTATCATCATCAACACAGCGCCTTGTTTCTCCTCCTCTTTCCTGTTAGCCATGTGTGGAATGTCATTATAGCCTGTACGAACGGCAGCAAGAAGCCTAGAGCGTTGAGACAGTAACGGAATAGTTGCAAAAGAATCTGCAGTTCTTCCCTTGAGCAAGGCAGTTAACCCCCAACACAACAACTGCTCTCTCCGATGTTCGCTGACGATGTTGATGAAGGCAGCCCTACCTCACCTCTCTGATTCCATTGGGTTGTGCAACTGACTAGGTTTCCCCCTTCCCCAATAACACACATTCCTCTCACTTGCTGTTTAACCTATGGGATCATCTCCCTCTCTCCCAACCAATGGGCGTAAAACTTGGGATGTGTTTATATGCGCAACTTACCCATGTTCTCTCACTTGCTGTTTTTCAGCGACAGTTTATGACAACCGTCCACCTCCCCACCACCGCCCCCAGCTATAATAACCTTAAGGCCCATCATCGGGAATGCCTTTCCCCCAGCAGGGGGGGTTTCGATGCCAGCAGCCCCGCATGGCAGCCTGGTCTCATAGACTACACGTAAACATGCAGTAGTAAACGTAAACCCGGGTCACTCAAATGAGTATGATATGTTACCTTTGGTGTGGTTACATAAGACAAAGTTACTTCAAAGTAAGATTGCAGAATTAGGCTGTTAAACATCCTGATTGGTTTTATCCGTCCATCTAACAGTCCCAATATGACATATCACTTTACATTTGTTTTTTGGGAGAAATGTACAGTACCAGTCAAAAGTTTGGACACACATACTCATTCCATGTGAAGCTGGTTGAGAGAATGCCAAGAGTGTGCAAAGCTGTCTTCAAGGCAAAGGGTGGCTATTTGAAGAATCTCAAATATAAATATGTTTTGATTTGTTTAACACTTTTTTGGTTAATACATGATTCCATGTGTTATTTCATCATTTTGATGTCTTCACTATTATTCTACAATGTAGAAAATAATGAAAATAAGGAAAAACCCTTGAATGAGTAGGTGTCCAAACTTTTGACTGGTACTGTATATTTTATCAGAATTTTACCATAAGTCGTGTCGGGAAAAGCCTTTGGAAAAGTGACCTCAAGAGAAGAACACACGAGTGAACACAACAGGAGTGAAGCCACTGTCCTCATAAAACAGTGGAGACCCACTGTCACGATCGTTGTTTGAATAAATGGACCAAGGCGCAGCGTGCGTAGAGTTCCACATATTTAATAAAGGTGGAACATACAAAACAATAAAGAAAACTGATCGTACAAATATGTAGCGCTCAACTGACTGGTCCCCGGCGCAGAAGAAGGCTCCGGCCTAGGAGCGGGACTGGACGCCGTGCCTGGACTGGGCACCGGCGCAGAGGAAAACTCCGGCCTAGGAGCGGGACTGGACGCCGTGCCTGGACTGGGCACCGGCGCAGAGGAAAACTCCGGCTTAGGAGCGGGACTGGACGCCGTGCCTGGACTGGGCACCGGCGCAGAGGAAAACTCCGGCCTAGGAGCGGGACTGGATGCCGTGCCTAGACTGGGCACCGGCGCAGAGGAAGGCTCTGGTCTTGGAGCAGGGCTGGGAAGGCGCACCGGAGGCCTGGTGCGTGGAGCCGGCACAGGTTGCACCGGACTGGTGACACGCTCCTCTAAACGCCTGCACTGCAGCATACTCCTAGCCAACACCTCTCTCCGATATCCCTCATTAAACTCCCAGAAGGGCTCTGGCTCTCCCCTCGGCCGACCACCCCTTGTGCCCCCCAAAAAAATATATTGGGATTGCCCTTGGGCTGTTTGTGGCTGCGGACCCCGGCGTCGTCGCTGTCCTCCAATATTCCTCGGCGACTCCCACCATGGAAAGGTCTCGCATCCACCCAGTATCTCCTACCCAGACCAACTCTCCCTTACTCTCCGGCGCACGCTGCTTGGTCCTGCGATGGTGGGATATTCCCGCTGCTTGGTCCTGCGATGGTGGGATATTCACGCTGCTTGGTCCTGCGATGGTGGGATATTCCCGCTGCTTGGTCCTGCGATGGTGGGATATTCCCGCTGCTTGGTCCTGCGATGGTGGGATATTCCCGCTGCTTGGTCCTGCGATGGTGGGATATTCCCGCTGCTTGGTCCTGCGATGGTGGGATATTCCCGCTGCTTGGTCCTGCGATGGTGGGATATTCACGCTGCTTGGTCCTGCGATGGTGGGATATTCCCGCTGCTTGGTCCTGCGATGGTGGGATATTCCCGCTGCTTGGTCCTGCGATGGTGGGATATTCCCGCTGCTTGGTCCTGCGATGGTGGGATATTCACGCTGCTCGGTCCTGCGATGGTGGGATATTCTGTCACAATCGTCGTTTGAATAAATGGACCAAGGCGCAGCGTGCGTAGAGGTGGAACATACAAAACAACAATAACGAAAACAACTGATCGTACATATACGTAGCGCTCAACGGCACTAACAAAAACAATATCCCCTAACGCAGGTGGGAAAGGAACACACTAAGTATGATCCCCAATTAGAGGTAACGAATAACAGCTGCCTCTAATTGGGAACCATACACAACCCCAACATAGAAATAAAACAACTAGAAAATCCCCCTTAGTCACGTCCTGACCTAAAACACCATAGAGAACCCCGAGGGCTCTCTATGGCCAGGGCGTGACACCCACAACATACCGAGTTCTCATTGCTTTATAAAAAACTATTTTAGCTTCCGCTCGGCCAATTGTGCGCCGTCCTATGGGACTCCCTACCACGGCCGGTTGTGGCACAGCCCAGGAATGAATCCGGGTCTGTAGTAATGCCTTGATTTTATTTGATCCTAGACTAGAGGTGGACACATGGAGGATCCTAGACTAGAGGTGGACACATGGAGGATCCTAGACTAGAGGTAGACACATGGAGGATCCTAGACTAGAGGTGGACACATGGAGGATCCTAGACTAGAGGTGGACACATGGAGGATCCTAGACTAGAGGTAGACACATGGAGGATCGTGTTCTGGCTGGATGAAGCAGAGTCACCCTCTCTATTCCACATCAGTCATCCTGAAAGATAACAAGCTCTGTCTCCACTTGGCTGATCTCCAGTCAGTTCACTCAACCGCAAAACGTTCCCAGGGTTGGTGTTAGGAGGTGTGTGTGCATAGGCCGCTGCCCCTCACTCCATCAACCCCTCTGTTCACACAGCCCCACTTTTATGGACTCGACATTCCCTCCCTCCCACCCCACCCCGACCCCCGTTATCCAAACAAGGAGGTCTGTGTGTCAGCTAAAGTATAGGCGTTTCCTGTTATGTCAGGATATGGAACACATCAGGAAGAGTGTAGAGGGCACAGAGCTCATCCCTCTCTGTCCCCAGGGTGGTAAAGAAACATGAATAACAATCATTCAACTCCTCCTCTATGGAGAGTAGAGACAGACTCCATGGGACTAATCTTAATGATGTATATTTGATTGACAGATAGATAGATAGATAGATAGATAGATAGATAGATAGATAGATAGATACCAGCTAAATTATCAAAATCCAGAAAACAGCCATTCCCAAAACTTTCATAACAAAGCCATCACCTGGAGAAGAGTCCCCTAAGCAAGCTGGTCCTGGGGCTTCATTCACAAACACAAACAGACCCAACAGAGCCCCATGAGATCAGCACAATTAGACCCAACCAATTCATGAGAAAACAAAAACATAATTGCTTGACACATTGGAAAGAATTAACAAAAAAACAGAGCAAACTAGAATGCTATTTGGCCCTAAACAGAGAGTACACAGTGGCAGAATACCTGACCACTGTGACTGACTCAAACGTAAGGAAAGCTTTGACTATGTACAGACTCAGTGATCATAGCCTTGCTATTGAGAAAGGCCACCGTAGGCAGACGTGGCTCTCAAGAGAAGACAGGCTATGTGCACACTGCCCACAAAATGAGGTGGAAACTGAGTTGCACTTCCTAACCTCCTGCCAAATGTATGACCGTATTAAAGACACATATTTCCCTCAGATTACACAGACCCACAAACAAAACCAATTTTGATAAAGTCCCATATCTATTGGGTGAAATACCACAGTGTGCCATCACAGCAGCAATATTTGTGACCTGTTGCCACAAGAAAAGGGCAACCAGTGAAGAACAAACACCTTTGTAAATACAACCCATATTTATGTTTTTTCCCCTTTTGTAATTTTTTGCACATAATATGACATTTGAAATGTCTTTATTCTTTTGGAACTTTTGTGAGTGTAAAGGTTTACTGTAAATACAAATATATATATATATTTCACTTTTTGTTCATAATCTATTTAACTTGCTTTGGCAATGTAAACATATGTTTCCCATGTCAATAAAACCCCTAAAATGTATATTGAATTGAGAGAGAGCTGGACAGTGGTGAAAAGTACTTACGTAAAAGTACTACTTAAGTCGTTTTTTTGTGATATCTGTACTTTACTTAACTATATATATTTTTGCCAACTTTTACTTCACTACATTTGGTAGCCTGGCAGGTAGGCGCGTTGGGCCAGTAACCCGAAAGGTTTGCTGGATCGAGTCCCCAAGCTGACAAGGTCAAAATCTGTTGTTCTGCCCCTGAGCAAGACAGTTAACCCACTGTTCCTCGGGCGCCGAAGACGTGGGTATCCACTGAGTCAGCCCCCCGCACCTCTCTCTGATTCAGAGGGGTTGGATTAAATGTGAAAGACACATTTCAGTTGAATACATTCAGTTGTACAACTGACTAGGTATCCCCCCTGTTCCTAAAGAAAATAATGTACTTTTTACTTCATACATTTTCCCTGACACCCAAAAGTACTTGTTACATTTTGAATGAGTAGCAGGACAGAAAATTATCCAATTCACACACTTATCAAGAGAACATCCCTGGTCATCCCTACTGCCTCTGATCTGACGAACTCACTAAACACACATGCTTCATTTGTACATGATGAGTGTTGGAATGTGCCCCTGGCTATCCGTAAATTTAAAAAGCAAGAAGATTGTGCCGTCTGGTTTTCTTAATATAAGGATATTAATATATTTTAAATTATTTATAATTCTACTTTTGATACTTAAGTATATTTAAAACCAAATACTTTTGGACTTTTACTCAAGTAGTATTTTCCTGGGTGACTTTCACTTTTACTTGAGTCATTTTCTATTAAGGTATCTTTACTTTTACTCAAGTATGACAATGGCTACTTTTTCTACCAGTGGTTACGGATGTGACCAATACTGAACATGTTATCTCTCTGTTCTCTGACCATGTTTACTCTCTGTCCTCTGACCATGTTTTTCTCTCTGTCCTCTGACCATGTTTTTCTCTCTGTTCTCTGACCATGTTTTTCTCTCTGTCCTCTGACCATGTTTTCTTTCTGTCCTCTGACCATGTTTTCTTTCTGTCCTCTGACCATGTTTTCTCTCTGTTCTCTGACCATGTTTTTCTCTCTGTCTTCTGACCATGTTTTCTCTCTGTCCTCTGACCATGTTTTCTTTCTGTCCTCTGACCATGTTTTCTTTCTGTCCTCTGACCATGTTTTCTTTCTGTCCTCTGACCATGTTTTCTCTCTGTCCTCTGACCATGTTTTCTTTCTGTCCTCTGACCATGTTTTCTCTCTGTCCTCTGACCATGTTTTCTCTCTGTCCTCTGACCATGTTATCTCTCTGTCCTCTGACCATGTTTTTCTCTCTGTCCTCTGACCATGTTTTCTCTCTGTCCCCTGACCATGTTTTTCTCTCTGTCCTCTGACCATGTTTTCTCTCTGTCCTCTGACCATGTTTTCTCTCTGTCCTCTGACCATGTTATCTCTCTGTCCTCTGACCATGTTTTTCTCTCTGTCCTCTGACCATGTTTTCTCTCTGTCCTCTGACCATGTTTTTCTCTCTGTCCTCTGACCATGTTTTCTCTCTGTTCTCTGACCATGTTTTTTTCTCTGTTCTCTGACCATGTTTTCTCTCTGTCCTCTGACCATGTTTTCTCTCTGTCCTCTGACCATGTTTTCTCTCTGTCCTCTGACCATGTTTTCTCTCTGTTCTCTGACCATGTTTTCTCTCCGTCCTCTCCTCCTCAGGGCCAGCTGTCCCAGGCCCTCAACATCCTGTCAGACCGAGCTACAGAAGCCAAAGAGTTCCTGGTTCAGCTGAGGAACATGGTGCAGCACATCCAGGTACACACTGTACTGCCTACACTGTCATAGGATGCATCAGAAATGGCACCCTATTCCCTATAAAGTGCACTACTTTTGATCAGGGCGCATCAGTCTGGTCAAAAGTAGTGCCCTATATAGGGAATAGGGTGCCATTTGGGACGCAAAACAAGTCGCTCCTCTCGAGGTTACAAGCATCTCCCCCTACTCCCATAGCCAGTCATAGCCCCTCCCACATGCCATCCTAAACCCCTCCTGCACGTTCAGCCAGTCATAGCTCCTCCCCTCATGTCATCCCATAGGAACTGTAATTTACTGATACATATAGAACATTTAAGCTGTGAACTTTACCTCAAGTGTTATGGAGTCACCTGGCAACAGTAGCTAGAAGATGTAGTATGGTGACACTCTGATACAGATAGATATATTATGGTAACACACTGATACAGATAGATATAGTATGGTGACACACTGATACAGCTAGATATAGTATGGTGACACTCTGGATAATACAGATAGATATAGTATGGTGACACTCTGGATGATACAGATAGATATAGTATGGTGACACACTGATACAGATAGATATAGTATGGTGACACTCTGGATGATACAGATAGATATAGTATGGTGACACTCTGGATGATACAGATAGATATAATATGGTGACACTGGATGATACAGATAGATGTAGTATGGTGACACTCTGATACAGATAGATATAGTATGGTGACACTCTGGATGATACAGATATATATAGTATGGTGACACTCTGATACAGATAGATATAGTATGGTGACACTCTGGATGATACAGATAGATATAGTATGGTGACACTCTGATACAGATAGATATAGTATGGTGACACTCTGGATGATACAGATAGATATAGTATGGTGACACTCTGATACAGATAGATATAGTATGGTGACACTCTGATACAGATAGATATAGTATGGTAACACACTGATACAGATAGATATAGTATGGTGACACTCTGATACAGATAGATATAGTATGGTGACACACTGATACAGATAGATATAGTATGGTGACACTCTGATACAGATAGATATAGTATGGTGACACTCTGATACAGATAGATATAGTATGGTGACACTCTGATACAGATAGATATAGTATGGTGACACTCTGGATAATACAGATAGATATAGTATGGTGACACTCTGATACAGATAGATATAGTATGGTGACACACTGATACAGATAGATATAGTATGGTGACACACTGATACAGATAGATATAGTATGGTGACACTCTGATACAGATAGATATAGTATGCTGACACTCTGATACAGATAGATATAGTATGGTGACACTCTGATACAGATAGATATAGTATGGTGACACTCTGGATGATACAGATAGATATAGTATGGTGACACTCTGATACAGATAGATATGGTATGGTGACACTCTGCATGATACAGCTAGATATAGTATGGTGACACTCTGGATAATACAGATAGATATAGTATGGTGACACTCTGGATGATACAGATAGATATAGTATGGTGACACACTGATACAGATAGATATAGTATGGTGACACTCTGACACAGATAGATATAGTATGGTGACACTCTGATACAGATAGATTTAGTATGGTGACACACTGATACAGCTAGATATAGTATGGTGACACTCTGGATAATACAGATAGATATAGTATGGTGACACTCTGGATAATACAGATAGATATAGTATGGTGACACTCTGGATGATACAGATAGATATAGTATGGTGACACACTGATACAGATAGATATAGTATGGTGACACTCTGACACAGATAGATATAGTATGGTGACACTCTGATACAGATAGATATAGTATGGTGACACTCTGATACAGATAGATATAGTATGGTGACACTGATACAGATAGATATAGTATGGTAACACTCTGGATGATACAGATAGATATAGTATGGTGACACTCTGATACAGATAGATATAGTATGGTGACACACTGATACAGATAGATTTAGTATGGTGACACACTGATACAGATAGATATAATATGCTGACACTCTGATACAGATAGATATAGTATGGTGACACTCTGGATGATACAGATAGATGTAGTATGGTGACACTCTGATACAGATAGATATAGTATGGTGACACTCTGGATGATACAGATAGATATAGTATGGTGACACTCTGATACAGATAGATATAGTATGGTGACACACTGATACAGATAGATATAGTATGGTGAGACTCTGATACAGATAGATATAGTATGGTAACACTCTGGATGATACAGATAGATATAGTATGGTGACACTGGATGATACAGATAGATATAGTATGGTGACACTCTGATACAGATAGATATAGTATGGTGACACTCTGGATGATACAGATAGATATAGTATGGTGACACTCTGATACAGATAGATATAGTATGGTGACACACTGATACTGATAGAGTTAAGCTGCTGGCCAGACAGCAGGGTGGGAAGAGATTATAGCATTAGAATGAGTAGATCGAGGGTCCCCATTCAGGTCAATGATGCCATAACTGGTGGCCATTTTGACTGTCTTGATAGGAGTAAAGCATTATATTTCTATAATTTAGATCAGATGTCCAAGCTGACTCCTTTTCTTGTCACACAGCCCACTGATGGTCCAGGGAGACCCTTACTCGTGACATCAGGGTGGGGAACACTGAAGGTGAGGAGGAGGAGTGGAGAGGAGGAGGAGGAGGAGGAAGAGTGGAGAGGAGAGGAGAGGAGGGCTGGAATTGGGTTGGGTTGGGTTCAGAGGCCATCGATGAGCATAATACTATATAATAATACACACCGTCGAACACCATAGAACACATATTAAACTGGTGGTGGTACCTCACCTTCATGGAACCAGTAGATCTCAACACGTGTTTCACTACACTGTTTTCAACAGAACATTAAGTGTAATTACAAATAGTCTTCATATAGTCTCCAAAAACTACAAATACTTCGCAGAAAGTCTCCAAAATCTACAAATAGTCTTTAAATAGTCTCCAAAAACTACAAATAGTCTCCAAAAACTACAAATCGTTTTTCATATAGTCTCCAAAAATGACAAATAGTCTCCAAAAACTACAAATAGATTTTCATATAGTCTCGAAAAACTACAAATAGTCTTCATATAGTCTCCAAAAACTACAAATAGTCTCCAATATTACAAATAGTCAAAATAGTCTTTAAAGACTACCAATAGTCTCCCCATGACTGTTCCTTTCCCAGTAGTCTGCCATCTTTCCCCCACTCCTATTTAAATGTAGTCAGTCATCAGCATGACAGTCTGCCTCTGGTCTGGCATGGCATTCACAATGATGGAGACACAATGTACCGTGATCTCTACCGTGTTGTCTGTGCTTCATTTCTATTGATTTTTTTACAATGATCAGGCGCCGTGTGTATCAAGCGTCTTAGAATAGGTGTGCTGCTCTAGGATCAGCTACCCTCTTGTCCATATAATCTTATTCATTGTGACTAAAAGGCAGAACTGATCCTAAATCAGCACTCTTACAAGGAGACGCTTGATACATACCGCCTGACATTTTCTGTCTGTTTGGTGAGTTTACCTGTTTTTTAAATATAGAAATGATGCATATTACTCCTGATTCCGTTTTTTATACTTTCATCAAAGTCTATCCACACTGCCTTGTGTCTGTCTGTCTCTGGCTGTCTGTCTGTCGTTCTTTATATCTGTCTGTCTAACTGTCTGGCTGTCCTGCAGGAGAACGGCGTGGAGTTCGAAGCCTGTCTTGTGGCGCAGTGTGACGCCCTCATCGACGCCCTGAACCGACGCAAGGCCCAGCTGCTGACCCGCGTCAACAAGGAGCATGAGCACAAGCTGAAGGTGAGACGCCATTTTGGATCAAGCCCAGGGGACTTCCTGCCTGCGGGGTTAGCAATGATAAATGAATGAATGAATGAATGAATAGGAAATAGGCAGAGTTATGCATAAAGATGAAGGTGATCTTGGCTGAGTCCCAATTCTCCACACTTTTCCAAAAGTGTGCACTTGTACACTCCCCGTCATAGATTTAAAAGTATATGATTGTTGTAAGCATTGGCTCCGTGCAAGAACGTGTGCAAGTGTGGAGACTCTGGCTGCAGCCCTGAGCTGCTATGCAGGACCATCTTGACCATCTTGACGTAATCACTTCTGATCCCTGGGAAGGTCATAGGTTACTCACAAACGTCGTCCAGCGTTGTGCGGTTTTCCTTCTTCTTTCAGGACCCAGGGGCATACCTGCCTACCGGAAAGTTCAGTCATGAATATCAAACAGACAGAATTATGCACTCTTGTATTTATTCTTGTATTTATTCTTTATTTGCACAACATACATAATGAACATGCACTCTATCTCTCTCAATTCAATTCAAGGGGCTTTATTGGCACGGGAAACATATGTTAACATTGCCAAAGCAAGTGAAGTAGATAATAAACAAAAGTGAAATAAACAATAAAAATTTACAGTAAACATTACACTCACAGAAGTTATAAAGAATAAAGACAATTCAAAAAATTCTCTCTCTCTCTCTCTCTCTCTCTCTCTCTCTCTCTCTCTCTCTCTCTCTCTCTCTCTCTCTCTCTCTCTCTCTCTCTCTCTCTCTCTCTCTCTCTCTCACACACACACACACACACACACCAAGCCTGTTCCTCTCCTCTGGTCCTTGAGACAGTATCGTTCAGTGACACCAGAGGCAACCATCTCCATGACGACCAGGACATAGCGACGTGCAGAGCTTGTTATTGAAGCAGAGGGTGTGTGTGGTTTTTTTAAGCAGTGTGTGGAGGCGTGAAGCCCTCAATAACATAATGGCTACTTCTCAAATGGAACCCCCATCATGACTTCATTCTCTCTCTCTCTCTCTCTCTCTCTCTCTCTCTCTCTCTCTCTCTCTCTCTCTCTCTCTCTCTCTCTCTCTGTCTCTGTCTCTGTCTCTGTCTCTGTCTCTCTCTCTCTCTCGCTCTCTGTCTCGCTCTCTCTCTCTCTTCCTTTCTCCCTCTCTCTCTGTCTCTCCTTCTCTCTCTCCCTTTCTGTCATTCTCTCTCTCTGCTCTCCCATTCTCTCTAATTCTTTCTCTCTCGCTCTCTCTCCTTTTCACATTCTCTTTCTCTTGTCATTCCATCAGGATAGATCGGGGTTTGTTAAAGACTGTCATTAAAGATGGAGACAGGCAGAGAGAGAATAGGCAGTTTTTACTGGCACCGGGGGTCCCCTCTCCTCCCTCCTCTTCCTCCTCCACAATTCTCCTCTCTCGTCCTCCACTCCTCTCCTCTCTTCCCTCCTCCTCCATTCTTCTCCTCTCCTCCCTCTGCCTCCTCCTTCCTCCTCCACTCTTCTCCTCTCCTCTCCTCCCATCCTCCTCTCATCCTTCTTTCCCACCCCTCCTCTACTCATTCTCCTCTCCTCTCTCCTCTCCTCCCTCCTCCTCTCCTCCCGTCCTACACTTTTCCTTTTTTCCCACCCCTCCTCTCCTCCTCCACTCTTCTCCTCTCCTCCCTCCTCCCTCCTTCTCTCCTCTCCTACCGTCCTCCTCTACTCCTTCTCCTCCTCAACACTAGTCTACTAGCCGTTCCCTGTCTCCTCTCACCCAGTGTTACAGAGGGAACGGGCTCTGTGTCCTTTCATTGGTTCTTCCAGCCGGATGTCTGATGGATAGAAATGATCATAGTCATCTGCGAAAGACTGAGGCTGAGTCACAAACAACACCCTATTCCCTAGTGTAGTGCCCTATATATAGGGAATAGGGTGCAATTTGGGACACAGCCAGAGAGTAGCTGGACAGTGGGACGCAGCCAGAGAGTAGCTTGAGAGAGTAGCTTTCCAATGTATACACCTTCTAAGTGTTTATCAATACGTTGAAAAGGAAAGGCAATGTCATGATTGGTAAACAGACTGCACTGCCCACTGAGTACTGCAGCAGTGACATAGCAATTACAACACAGAGAGGGGGATGGGGGAGCAGGGGGTCGGGGGCCTGGGGGTTGTGGGGAGAGAGGGAGGAAGAGAGATGAGAGGGGGAGGATGGTTAAAGTTTGTCTGTTGAACAGAGAGCCGGTTGTCAGCAGTGAGAAGAGAAGCACCTCTTGGAGCAGTGCCAGGCCTCTGCAGGGGTGTGGACGGTCCAGACACAGTGCGTTTGGGTGTTGGTGTGCGTGCGTGTGGTGATCACATAGCAGTATACCCATAGAGATCTTATTCAATTACTATGTCATAATCCCTCAACGTTCCAGAGTGAGGTGATTACATAGCAGTTTACCCATAGAGATCCTATTCAATTACTATGTCATAATCCCTCATAGTTCCAGAGTGAGGTGATTACATAGCAGTATACCCATAGAGATCTTATTCAATTACTATGTCATAATCCTCAACGTTCCAGAGTGAGGTGATTACATAGCAGTATACCCATAGAGATCCTATTCAATTACTATGTCATAATCCCTCAACGTTCCAGAGTGAGGTGATTACATAGCAGTATACCCATAGAGATCCTATTCAATTACTATGTCATAATCCCTCATAGTTCCAGAGTGAGGTGATTACATAGCAGTATACCCATAGAGATCCTATTCAATTACTATGTCATAATCCCTCATAGTTCCAGAGTGAGGTGATTACATAGCAGTATACCCATAGAGATCCTATTCAATTACTATGTCATAATCCCTCATAGTTACAGAGTGAGGTGATTACATAGCAGTATACCCATAGAGATCCTATTCAATTACTATGTCATAATCCCTCAACGTTCCAGAGTGTGGTGATTACATAGCAGTATACCCATAGAGATCCTATTCAATTACTATGTCATAATCCCTCAACGTTCCAGAGTGTGGTGATTACATAGCAGTATACCCATAGAGATCCTATTCAATGACTATGTCATAATCCCTCAACGTTCCAGAGTGTGGTGAACATTGCAGCCGTCTTGGTCAGGGAGAAATCCAAACCTGTCTAATTGGAATGAATGGCCGTAGAGAGATAATCCTGATTTTACTTAAACTGGAGAAAAGTAAAGGCATGTGATACATCAGAAATTGAGTAATACAATTATTGTCATGTAATTATAAATACAGTTTATGATAATACAGGTTTAAGACCAATTTTCTGTATAAATATCCTCTCAAATATATGTGACCCACCACCTAGTCCTACAGTACGTAGCAACATTTGAAATGATATTTTTTACAAAATTAGTGACTAGTGCCCACCATCAAGAAACAGATCCCTGATCTGAAAACAGTTGTGTTGCATATTGGGTCTAATGATATTGTGTGTGTGAAATCTGTAAAGCTAAGAGACTCTTGGAGAATGCTCAGAAATGAGCAGAACATATAATTGTCTCTGGCCCAATTCCATCTCCTCGCCATTGTGGGAGTGAGTGTTTTAGCTGTCTTTGGCCTCTTCACCAGTGTCCAGTGTCCTTCGTCGACAATTTTGACTCCTTCTGGAATAGGCCTGGCTACTTTATGGAAGACTAAATTCACCTGGGTGAAAATGGCTCCCGGCTGTTGTCATTTAACATTAGAAAGGTTTTTGGTCAACTAAATTGATATGAGGACATGTAAGTCCGTTTTTACCATCTCCTATGTGGTCACTGTGAGAGTTCCACGTGTTGTATCTGAAAGTGGTGACATGCCAAATGGTGCTAACCCGGAGAAATGCAATTGCTATTTTCCTAATAGGTATAATCCAATATTCGAGTCTCCTGTTGTTCTGAAATCTCAAAGTAATCTGACTTGTATTGAAAACTCTGTGTGATTTTAAATGCCGAAAAGGTTGGACATTTTTACATCTTCACAGTTGTAGTTTATTACCTAAAACATATCACGTCAAGATCTGGGCCTCTCGGGCACCCTTATATTTTAATTTTATCTGAAACCTGAGGTTGCTATGGATGGTTACAATGTGTTTAGAGCTGATAGGAAAGACAAAGGTGGTGATGATGCTATTTGAACAAATAATATTCTTTCTGTGTTTCTGTTAAAGGCTACCTCCAGTCCTAAACAATTTGAATTGTTGGCTTTAAGTCTTCAGCTGGGTTCAAACTCAAAAAACATTTAAATGAACAGGACCTTTATTTTGGTGACTTTGATTGTACCTCATCTATACCTGAGCCAGAGTTGGCTCTGAAATACTTCTCAAATGTTTTAAATTGTGTTGTAGATAAGCATGCTCCTTTAAAAAAAAAAAACAGAATTAAATTGCCCTTGGTTCAGTCCAAAGCTATCTGAAATCATACACAACAGAGATGCTGCCAGGGCCAAAGCTAGATTCACAGACTCGCCCCCAGACTGGCAGTCTTTCAGGCGATTGAGAAATATGTGTGTAAAAACTAGTTTAAAAAGGAAAATCAGATTATTATGTTAATACACTATCTGAATGTACAGGGAACCCAGCTACATGTTGGAAAGCTGTTATGTCACTGAAGGGTTGTGTCTCTTCTTCTCTCCCCCAATAAATACATTTAGACTCTGGCCTTATTACTGACAAAATGTATATAATTAATGCATTTAAGCACCATTTTGTCTCTGCAGGCTTCATATTTGAATGTATTTCAAAGCCAGCTCTTGAAAAGAGTAGTTTGTTGATGGTGAAAATCTATTGAATGATACTGAAAATGATGATCAGGAGTTTTCTTTTCAGAAATTCACTGATAAAGAAGTCCTGGGTGCTTTGCTAACATTAGACATGATAATATCTACAGGGGCTGATCATTAGGAGCCTGGTCTGCTTGAGTGTGAAGCTTCCTTTATTACTGGCTCAGTAGCCCAGATTTGTTATTTAACATTGTTATCAGGAAGTATTCCAAAAGCATGGAAATCCGCATATGTGGGGATACAAATTATCTTGACAACTATCGCCCATTTCAAGATTACCCTGTTCAGCTAAGATTCTTGAATCCTTGGTTAATGTACAACTTTGTTCCTTTTAATGTGATAATTGTAATATAATATAAACCAATCGGCGTATAGGCCTGGTCATAGTACTACCACAGCAACCATGCTAGTTGTCAATGATCTTGTCAATGCCTTGGATTCTAAAAGGGAGCTTGTTTCTCAATATCTGTACCTGGGTGTCTGGATTGATGACAAGTTGTCCTTCGTAACGCATATAGAGAATCTGACTAAGAAGCTAAGATCGTTTTTTTTATATCAAAATAAATAATTGAAAATAGGAGAAAGATTGTTCAAGCAACGCTTCTCCCTGTATTGCATTTTGGTGATATTGTTTACATGCATGCGTCATAACCTCTGTTTTAAAACCCTTGGACGCAGTCTACCATTCCGCAATACGTTTTTTTATCACAGGGGACAATTTTAGGACTCATCATTGTAGTCTGTATATAAATGTGGGATGGACCTCTCTGTCTGTAAGAAGAGAGCTGCATTCTCTTTTATTTATTTACAAAGCAATCTGACAGAGAATCCCTTCATATGTAACATCGTTATTTACTTTAAGAATCATAAGTTCTCAGGAATGGATAACACTAAAGATTCCTTAAAGCGTTGGGACTTGAGCGTTGGGACCTTAGAGCGTTGGGACTTGTAACCGAAAGGTTGCAAGATCGAATCCCCGAGCTGACAAGGTAAAAATCTGTCGTTCTGCCCCTGAACAAGGCAGTTTACCCACTGTTCCATTGAAAATAAGAATTTGTTCTTAACTGACTTGCCTAGTTAAATAAAGGTGAAATAAATAAAAATAAAAAATATACATGTATTTTATTATTCTGTTTTTATTGTAATGTGTACAGGGCTCTCTTGTTAAATTGATGTTTTATCTCAATGTGACTCCCCTGTTTAAAGAAAGGTTAACATTAGATTTTTTTTTTGTAACTTCAGGGCAGCAATGTCGAGAGCTGTAGAAAAACCTTTTCACTTCTTCATGATATCTTTCTTTAAAAAAGCAGTGGTAGACAGATACTTAGCAGCTCATGTTATAGACAGAAGCATGCTACATGGCAGACCAATCCGAACTCATCTCTCAGCATGTCCAGCCCATCCATTATCTCAGCCAATCATGGCTAGCGGGAAGGTTCCTGTATTTTTCCTTGGCTAAACCAACTAGGTTCGATATTTAACAATTGTAGATTGTTAAAGATTCCCACTGTGAAGATGAGCAATGCTACAGCAACATCAGATTCTACTTCTACTACTTTGTCCTTTTCCAGATATGACAGGAGGCATCCCTCAGTTATACACCATCGTTGTTATATACTGTGCTTTGGTCAATCTAAATGATTCTGTTGTGCCATTTGAGTAGAAAGAACCTTCCCCTTGGACAGAAGTGCCCCCTTTCAACCGTATGAATAAAATAAAATATTGTTTATGATATTGTAAACATGCTGTACTTCAATAGGCAATTTTGTTGTATGGGTGAAATTAAAAGTATTTTGTGTGTCATCTCTTCTTTGCCTTTCCCCGTTGTCCGTCATTGTAAAATAAGAATTTGTTCTTAACTTACTTGCCTAGTTAAATAAAAAAAAGTAAAACAAATTGAATAAAATGTATTTCTTTTAGCCTACCTATTCTTTCGTTATTTTACAATTTAAAATAATTTAGCATAGACAATGTAATTGTCGTGGTAGTTGTGGTAGTCAAAACATCTTCATTATCACAGTGGCACCTTCAAGTGCCACTCAGACCTTTTGGGAGAAAAGTATCTGGCATTGAACTTATATATTTTATTAGGTATACTCATATAGTACAGGGTTGGACCCCGCTTTGTCTCCAGAACAGCCTAAATTCTGGCATTCATGGGACCTAACGTGTGCCAGGAAAACATCCCCCACACCAGTACAGCACCTCCACCAGCCTGTACCGTTGACACTGGGCAGGATGGTCTCATGCTGCTGACGCCAAATCCTGACTCTAACATCAGCATGACGCAACAGGAACTGGGATATGTCAGACCAGGCGCTGTTTTTCCACTCTTCAATTGACCAGTGTTGGTGATGGCGTGTCCACTGGAGCCGCTTCTTCTTGTGTTTAGCTGATATGAGTGGAACCCGGTGTGGTCGTCTGCTGCAATAGCCCGTCCGTGACGAGGACCGCCGAGTTGTGCGTTCCGAGATGCCGTCCTGCACACCACTGTTGTACTGCGCCGTTATTTGTCTGTTTGTGGCCCGATTCTTGCCATTCTTCTTCAACCTCTCTCATCAGCAAGCTGTTTTCAGCCACAGAACTGCCACTGACTAGATGTTTGTCACACCATTCTCTGTAAACCCTAGATTCTGTGGTGCGTGAAAAGCCTTGGAGGGCGGCCGTTTCTGAGATACTGGATCCGACACACCTGGCACAGACGATCATACCACGCTCAAAGTCGCTTAGGTCACTAGTTTTACCCATTCCAACGTTCAATCGAAGAGTAACTGAATGCCTCGATGCCTGTCTGCCTGATTTATAAAGCAAGCCACGGCCACGTGACTCACTGTCTGTAGGAGCAATCCATTGTCGTGAAAGGGGTGGTGTACCTAATAAACTGGCCACTGAATGTATGTTATAAGCTAATGATCCCATCATCTGCTGTTTTCAGACATTTCACCACATATACTGATAAAAATCTAAACGCAACATACAACAGTTTCTGTTCATATAAGGAAATCAGTCAATTGAAATAAATTTCAATTTGGATTTCACATAATGGGCAGGGGTGCAGCTGTGGGTGGGCCTGGGACGTCATAGACTGCCAATTAGAATGATTTTTTTCCCACAAACGGGCATTATTACAGAAGGAAATACTCCTCAGTTTCATCAGCTGTCTGAGTGGCTGGTCTCAGACAATGTGGAGGTCCTGGGCTGGCGTGGTTACACATGGTCTGCGATTGTGAGGCCGGTTGGACGTAGTGCCAAATTCTATAAAATGACGTTGGAGGTGGCTTATGAGAAATGAATATTAAATTCACTGGCAACAGCTCTGGTGGACATTCCTGCAGTCGCTCCCTTAAAACTTGAGGCATCTGTGGCATGGCGTTGTGTGACACAACTGCACATTTTAGAGTGGCCTTTTATTGTCCCCAGCACAAGGTGCACCTGTGTAATGATCATGTTGTTTAATCATCTTGTTGATATGCCACACCTGTCAGGTGGATTGATTATCTTGGAGAAGGAGGAGAAATGCTCACTAACATGTATGCACAACAATTTTTCATGTCTTTATTGAACACACCGTGTAAACATTCACAGTGCAGGGTGGGAAAAGTATGTGAACCCTTGGATTTAATAACTGGTTGACCCTCCTTTTGGCAGCAATAACCTCAACCAAACGTTTTCTGTAGTTGCGGATCAGACCTGTAACAACGGCCAGGAGGAATTTTGAACCATTCATCTTTACAAATACTGTTGCGTCCTAAGATGCTGGGTTCTTTTACTGAAGACTGCGAAGCGTACTTATAATAAACGGAACAGATGTATTTAATGTTCTCTGTAACATCGTTCCAGTCGACTACTCTCTACGGTGTCTTCAGCCCAACTCTCCAATTCGTCATTGACATTTTACCGCCCTTGCATCTTGTAATCCAATCACATCAATGCAAGAACGGAAGCCCCATTATCATTTGTTCATTCAAATAACTCAATCCCTGCATTCAAATCCCATTGGCTATTTGCAACCATTTTACATCTAAACTCATTGACACATAATACATTTCTCAATACACCACAAAAACATTTTCAGTTCAGCAATATTCTTAGGTTGTCTGGTGTGAACTGCTCTCTCGAGGTCATGCCACAGCATTTTAAATTGGGTTGAGGTCAGGACTCAGTGACTGAGCCACTCCAGAAGGTGTATTTTCTTCTGTTGAAGCCATTCTGTTGTTGATTTACTTCTGTTTTTTGGGTCGTTGTCCTGTTGCATCACCCAACTTCTGTTGAGTTTCAATTGGCGGACAGATGGCCTTACATTCTCCTGCAAAATGTCTTGATAAACTTTGGAATTAATTTCTCCGTTGATGATAGCAAGCTGTCCAGGCCCTGAGGCAGCAAAGCAGCCCCAAACCATGATGCTCCATCCACCATACTTTACAGATGGGATGAGGTTTTGATGTTGATGTGCTGTGCCTTTTTTCTCCACATAGTGTTGTGTGTTCCTTCCAAACAACTCAACTGTAGTTTCATCTGTCCACAGAATATTTTGCCAGTAGCGCTGTGGAACATCCAGGTGCACTTTTGCAAACTTCAGACGTGCAGCAATGTTTTTTTTGGACAGCAGTGGCTTCTTCCGTGGTGTCCTCTCATGAACACCATTCTTGTTTAGTGTTTTACGTATCGTGACTCGTCAACAGAGATGTTAGTATGTTCCAGAGATTTATGCAAGTCTATAGCTCACACTCTAGGATTCTTCTTAACCTCATTGAGCATTCTGCGCTGTGCTCTTGCAGTCATCTTTGCAGGATGGCCACTCCCAGGGAGAGTAGCAACAGTGATGAACTTTCTCCATTTATAGACAATTTGTCTTACCGTGGACTGATGAACATCAAGGCTTTTAGAGATACTTTAGTAACCCTTTCCAGCTTTATGCAAGTCAACAATTCATCATCTTAGGTCTTCTGAGATCTCTTTTCTTCGAAGCATGGTTCACATCAGGCAATGCTTATTGTGAATAGCAAACTCAAATTGTGTGAGTGTTTTTTTATAGGGCAAGGCAGCTCTAACCAACATCTCCAATCTCGTCTCATTGATTGGACTCCAGGTTAGCTGACTCCTGACTCCAATTAGCTTTTGGAGAAGTCATTAGCCTCGGGGTTCACATACTTTTTCCAAACTACACTGTGAATGTTTAAATGATGTATTCAATATAGACAAGAAAAATATAATAATGTGTGTGTTATTAGTTTAAGCACACCGTGTTTGTCTATTGTTGTAACTTAGATGAAGATCAGATTTGAAATTTGATAAACCAATTTATGCAGAAATCCAGGTAATTCCAAAGGGTTCACATAGTTTTTTCTTGCCATTGTACATTGTCTACTGGTATAGATTTTAAATTGAGAACATATAGCTGAACAATGTAAACAATGTGTGAGTTAAAACTATGCACAACGTTAAGGGATGCATTGCAAATGCTGATAAGACTAATGCCATCATACTGTGGGCCAGTGGTTCCCAATTCCGGTCCCCCAACAGTCCAGTTTTATTGTATCCCCGGACAAACACACCTCTGATCCGCCTCTTACGCAGACGACACCATTCTGTATACTTCTGGTCCTTCTTTGGACACTGTGCTAACAAACCTCCAGACGAGCTCCAGACGAGCTTCAATGCCATACAACACTCCTTCCGTGGCCTCCAACTGCTCTTAAATGCAAGTAAAACTAAATACATGCTCTTCAACCAATCGATGCCCAGACCCGCCCGCCCGTCTAGCATCACTACTCTGTACGGTTCTGACTTAGAATATGTGGAGAACTACAAATACCTAGGTGTCTGGTTAGACTGTAAACTCTCCTTCCAGACTCACATTAAGCATCTCCAATCGCAAATTAAATCTAGAATCGGCTTCCTATTTCACAACAAAGCATCCTTCACCATGCTGCCAAACATACCCTCGTAAAAACGGACTATCCTACCGATCCTTGACTTCGGCGCTGTCATTTACAAAATAGCCCCCAACACTCTACTCAGCAAACTGGATGTAGTCTATCACAGTCCCATCCGTTTTGTCACCAAAGCCCCATATACTACCCACCACTGCGACCTGTATGCTCTCGTTGGCTGGCCCTCACTTCATATTCGTCGCCAAACCCACTGGCTCCAAGTCATCTATAAGTCTTTGCTAGGTAAAGCCCCGCCTTATCTCAGCTCACTGGTCACCATAGCAGCACCCACCCGTAGCACGCACTCCAGCAGGTATATTTCACTGGTCATCCCCAAAGCCAACTCCTCCTTTGGCCGCCTTTCCTTACAGATCTCTGCTGCCAATGACTGGAACGAATTGCAAAAATCACAGAAGCTGGAGTCTTATATCTCCCTCACTAACTTTAACCATCAGCTGTCAGAGCAGATTACCGATCATTGCACCTGTACATAGCCCATCTGTAAATAGCCCACCCAACTACCTCATCCCCATATTGTTATTTATTTATTTTTGCTCTTTTGCACCCCAGTATCTCTACTAGCACATCATCATCTGCACATCTATCACTCCAGTGTTAATGCTAAATTGTAATTATTTCACCACTATGGCCTATTTATTGCCTTACCTCCTAATCTTACTACATTTGCACACACTGTATATCGATTTTTCTATTGTGTTATTGACTGTACGTTTGTTTATCCCATGTGTAACTCTGTGTTGTTTGTGTGGCACTGCTGTGCTTTATCTTGGCCAGGTTGCAGTTGTAAATGAGAACTTGTTCTCAACTGGCCTACCTGGTTAAATAAAGGTGAAATATATATATATTTTTTAAATAATAAAAAAACAAACATACCTGATTCAACTTGTCAACTAATCATCAGGCCCTCAATGAGTTCAATCAGGTATGTTTGTCCGAGGCTACAACAACAATATGTGCTGTTGAGGGTACTGGAAGACTGGAGTTGGGAACCACTGCTGTGGGCCTATGGCTGCATTAGTGTTGCATGCCATTATCAGCTGCAAAATGGGTTCACATGGCTCATATCCTGAAAAAAAGAGTCGACAATCAAAAACTAATTGGAGAGCTTGAACAATTGGAGAGACTGAACAAAAAAAGATAATGTTCATGTGAGAATACAACATAGAGACAGACAAATTAAACAAATACATTTTCATTGCAGGATTAGTTTAAACACTTCCACTTCAAAGAGTCAACACTATTTCATATCATTTCAAAGTGTACACGTAGGCTAACTCCTACAGTATGTTAGACGTTAGACGTCGTAGTAACAAGTAGGCTATTATTACTAAAGTATAATTTCAGGTGAAAGAAAGAAAAGTAAATACTGGTGGTGTTGAAGCTCGCTCCATCTACTGGGGAAGCAGACTTCTGTTCCAGCCCAGAGATAGAACACTTGATTATTGACTCATTACGTTTTGATCAGTTGAATCGTGTGTGTTTTAGTGCTGGGCTGGAACGGAAGCCTGCACATCCAGCAGGCTTGGCCTGCTCCAGTTGTAATAGGTTTATACATTATGTGTGACTTTTAAACTGTATTGTTTTTGTTTACAACATTTATTTAACATGGGTACACCTATAATCTACGGTATACAAGGATGTGCCCTTATTCTCTTGGGACATTCATCGGGACCTCTTCATCTGTAAACAGGGTTTCACGGCTCTCTGTATCTGAGGACTGGAAACATCACAAAGAAACAGGCTGCATGATATTGTATTTACTTACTTGAATAGGTTCTCCCACTGCCTCCGTTTTCTGGGTCCTTAGAAAAACGAAATAATGAGCAATCTTCCCGAAGTTTACAATGGTAGCAAAACGAAGCCATGTGAACGATTGGAGGACTTCCACCAGACTGAGTCTGGTCTTCCAACATGGCGCCTGGTATGGTTTGCTAGGTGATTTGTGATGCAACTGCAAGCCCTCTATACCAGTATACCAAAACCAAAACTGTGTTTTCTATAGATATGCTGCAAATTACACCAGGAAAACATTAGGTTAATGTTAGGGACTCATTATGTTAACACCAGGGAAACATTAGGTTAACACCAGGAAAACATTAGGTTAATGTTAGGGACTCATTAGGTTAACACCAGGGAAACATTAGGTTAACATTAGGTTAACATTAGGGACTCATTAGGGACTCATTAGGTTAACATTAGGGACTCATTATGTTAACACCAGGGAAACATTAGGTTAACACCAGGAAAACATTAGGTTAATGTTAGGGACTCATTAGGTTAACACCAGGGAAACATTAGGTTAATGTTAGGTTAACATTAGGTTAACATTAGGTTAACATTATGGAAACATTAGGTTAACATTAGATTAACAATAGGGAAACATTAGGTTAAAATTAGGTTAACATTAGGTTAACATTAGGGAAGCATTAGGTTAACATTAGGGACTCATTAGGTTAACATTGGGGAAACATTAGGTTAACATTAGGGGAACATTAGGTTAACATTAGGGACTCATTAGGTTAACATTAGGGGAACATTAGGTTAACATTAGGGTAACATTAGGGAAACATTAGGGACTCATTAGGTTAACATTAGGTTAACATTAGGGACTCATTAGGTTAACATTAGGGACTCATTAGGTTAACATTAGGGGAACATTAGGTTAACATTAGGGAAACATTAGGTTAACATTAGGTTAACATTAGGGACTCATTAGGGACTCATTAGGTTAACATTAGGGACTCATTAGGTTAACATTAGGGACTCATTAGGTTAACATTAGGGACTCATTAGGTTAACATTAGGGGAACATTAGGTTAACATTAGGCTAACATTAGGGAAACATTAGGGACTCATTAGGTTAACATTAGGTTAACATTAGGGACTCATTAGGTTAACATTAGGGGAACATTAGGTTAACATTAGGGTAACAGTAGGGAAACATTAGGGACTCATTAGGTTAACATTAGGTTAACATTAGGGACTCATTAGGTTAACATTAGGGACTCATTAGGTTAACATTGGGGAAACATTAGGTTAACATTAGGGACTCATTAGGTTAACATTAGGGACTCATTAGGTTAACATTAGGGACTCATTAGGTTAACATTAGGGGAACATTAGGTTAACATTAGGGTAACATTAGGGAAACATTAGGGACTCATTAGGTTAACATTAGGTTAACATTAGGGACTCATTAGGTTAACATTAGGGACTCATTAGGTTAACATTAGAGGAACATTAGGTTAACATTAGGGTAACAGTAGGGAAACATTAGGGACTCATTAGGTTAACATTAGGTTAACATTAGGGACTCATTAGGTTAACATTAGGGACTCATTAGGTTAACATTAGGGACTCATTAGGTTAACATTAGGGACTCATTAGATTAACATTAGGGAAACATTAGGTTAACATTAGGGACTCATTAGGGACTCATTAGGTTAACATTAGGGACTCGTTAGGTTAACATTAGGGACTCATTAGGTTAACATTAGGGACTCATTAGATTAACATTAGGGAAACATTAGGTTAATGTTAGGGACTCATTAGATTAACATTAGGGAAACATTAGGTTAACATTAGGTTAACATTAGGGAAGCATTAGGTTAACATTAGGGGAACATTAGGTTAACATTAGGGTAACATTAGGGAAACATTAGGGACTCATTAGGGACTCATTAGGTTAACATTAGGGACTCATTAGGTTAACATTAGGGACTCATTAGGTTAACATTAGGGACTCATTAGATTAACATTAGGAAACATTAGGTTAACATTAGGGACTCATTAGGGACTCATTAAGTTAACATTAGGGACTACGTTAGGTTAACATTAGGGACTCATTAGGTTAACATTAGGACTCATTAGATTAACATTAGGCACTCATTAGGTTAATGTTAGGGACTCATTAGATTAACATTAGGAAACATTAGGTTAACATTAGGTTAACATTAGGGACTCATTAGGTTAACATTAGGGACTCATTAGGTTAACATTAGGGACTCATTAGATTAACATTAGGAAACATTAGGTTAACATTAGGACTCATTAGGGACTCATTAGGTTAACATTAGGACTCAAGTTAGGTTAACATTAGGGACTCATTAGGTTAACATTAGGGACTCATTAGATTAACATTAGAAACATTAGGTTAATGTTAGGGACTCATTAGATTAACATTAGGGAAACATTAGGTTAACATTAGGTTAACATTAGGGAAGCATTAGGTTAACATTAGGGGAACATTAGGTTAACATTAGGGTAACATTAGGGAAACATTAGGGACTCATTAGGGACTCATTAGGTTAACATTAGGGACTCATTAGGTTAACATTAGGGACTCATTAGGTTAACATTAGGGACTCATTAGATTAACATTAGGGAAACATTAGGTTAACATTAGGGACTCATTAGGGACTCATTAAGTTAACATTAGGGACTCGTTAGGTTAACATTAGGGACTCATTAGGTTAACATTAGGGACTCATTAGATTAACATTAGGCACTCATTAGGTTAATGTTAGGGACTCATTAGATTAACATTAGGGAAACATTAGGTTAACATTAGGTTAACATTAGGGACTCATTAGGTTAACATTAGGGACTCATTAGGTTAACATTAGGGACTCATTAGATTAACATTAGGGAAACATTAGGTTAACATTAGGTTAACATTAGGGACTCATTAGGGACTCATTAGGTTAACATTAGGGACTCATTAGGTTAACATTAGGGACTCATTAGGTTAACATTAGGTTAACATTAGGGACTCATTAGGTTAACATTAGGGAAACATTAGGGACTCATTAGGTTAACATTAGGGACTCATTAGGTTAACATTAGGTTAACGTTTCAAACTGCGAGGCATAAAACCAGTGGCGGGGCCTTAAAATGGTCTCCTCCTCTCATCCTCTCTCCACTAATCACCATTTTGTTATCGATGCCACTTTTTCTCTCTCCTCCCCTTCTCCTTTCTCTCTCCTCCCCTTCTCTATTCTCTCTCCTCCCCTTCTCTCTCCTCCCCTTCTCCTTTCTCTCTCCTCCCCTTCTCTCTCCTCCCCTTCTCCTTTCTCTCTCCTCCCCTTCTCTATTCTCTCTCCTCCCCTTCTCTCTCCTCCCCTTCTCTCTCCTCCCCTTCTCCTTTCTCTCTCCTCCCCTTCTCTCTCCTCCCCTTCTCTATTCTCTCTCCTCCCCTTCTCTCTCCTCTCCTCCCCTTCTCTTTTCTCTCTCCTCCCCTTCTCTTTTTCCTCTCCTCTTGTGTCAATCTGTTCATTTCTCTGATGTCTTAACTTATCCAATTATCTAATCAATGCTGTTTAATGTATTTATGTGTCTCTCCCTCCCTACTACCCATCTATTCTCCCTTCATTATTTTACGAAGTTCATCTTTCATCAACACTTCATCTCCCTCTCCCTCGCTCTCCATCCCTCTCCCTCTCTCCCTCGCTCTCCATCCCTCTCTCTCTCTCCCTCTTCCTCGCTCTCCATCCCTCTCTCTCTCCCTCTCCCTCGCTCTCCATCCCTCTCTCTCTCCCTCTCTCCCTCGCTCTCCATCCCCCTCTCTCTCTCCCTCTCGCTCGCTCTCCATCTCTCTCCCTCTCCCTCGCTCTCCATCCCCCTCTCTCTCTCTCTCTCCCTCTCCCTCGCTCTCCATCCCCCTCTCTCTCTCTCTCCCTCTCCCTCGCTCTCCATCTCTCTCCCTCTCCCTCGCTCTCCATCCCTCTCTCTCTCTCCCTCTTCCTTCTTCGATCCCTCTCTCTCCCAGGTGGTGAGGGATCAGATATCTCACTGTACGGACTACAGGGCTGTCTTTACAGTACTGTGTTTATGTAATTGACATCTCTCTCCCTCTCTCTCCCTTCTTCGATCCCTCTCTCTCCCAGGTGGTGAGGGATCAGATATCTCACTGTACGGTGAAGCTGCGTCAGACGACAGGCCTGATGGAGTATTGTCTGGAGGTCATCAAAGAGAACGACCCCAGCGGATTCCTCCAGGTCAGTAGAGGGCAGTGATGCGGATTCCTCCAGGTCAGTAGAGGTCAGTAGAGGGCAGTGGAGGGCAGTGGGGGGCAGTGGAGGTCAGTAGAGGTCAGTAGAGGTCAGTAGAGGGCAGTGGAGGGCAGTGGAGGGCAGTGGAGGTCAGTGGGGGGCAGTGGAGGTCAGTAGAGGGCAGTGGAGGTCAGTAGAGGTCAGTAGAGGGCAGTAGAGGGCAGTAGAGGGCAGTGGAGGGCAGTAGAGGGCAGTGGAGGGCAGTAGAGGGCAGTGGAGGTCAGTAGAGGTCAGTAGAGGGCAGTAGAGGTCAGTAGAGGGCAGTAGAGGTCAGTAGAGGGCAGTGGAGGTCAGTAGAGGGCAGTGGAGGTCAGTAGAGGTCAGTAGGGGCAGTAGAGGGCAGTGGAGGGCAGTGGAGGGCAGTAGAGGGCAGTAGAGGGCAGTGGAGGTCAGTAGAGGGCAGTGGAGGTCAGTGGGGGGCAGTAGAGGGCAGTGGAGGTCAGTAGAGGTCAGTAGAGGGTAGTAGAGGGCAGTAGATATCAGTAGAGGGTAGTAGAGGGCAGTAGAGGGCAGTGGAGGTCAGTGGGGGGCAGTGGAGGGCAGTAGAGGTCAGTAGAGGTCAGTAGAGGGCAGTAGAGGGCAGTGGAGGTCAGTAGAGGGTAGTAGAGGGTAGTAGAGGGCAGTAGAGGTCAGTAGAGGGCAGTAGAGGGCAGTGGAGGTCAGTAGAGGTCAGTAGAGGGTAGTAGAGGGCAGTAGAGGTCAGTAGAGGGTAGTAGAGGGCAGTAGAGTGCAGTGGAGGTCAGTGGGGGGCAGTGGAGGGCAGTAGAGGTCAGTAGAGGTCAGTAGAGGGCAGTGGAGGGCAGTGGGGGGCAGTGGAGGTCAGTAGAGGGCAGTAGAGGTCAGTAGAGGGCAGTGGAGGGCAGTGGAGGGCAGTGGAGGTCAGTGGGGGGCAGTGGAGGTCAGTAGAGGGCAGTGGAGGTCAGTAGAGGTCAGTAGAGGGCAGTAGAGGGCAGTAGAGGGCAGTGGAGGGCAGTAGAGGGCAGTGGAGGTCAGTAGAGGTCAGTAGAGGGCAGTAGAGGTCAGTAGAGGTCAGTAGAGGTCAGTAGAGGGTAGTAGAGGGCAGTAGAGTGCAGTGGAGGTCAGTGGGGGGCAGTAGAGGTCAGTAGAGGTCAGTAGAGGGCAGTGGAGGTCAGTGGGGGGCAGTGGAGGTCAGTAGAGGGCAGTGGAGGTCAGTGGGGGGCAGTAGAGGGCAGTGGAGGTCAGTAGAGGTCAGTAGAGGGTAGTAGAGGGCAGTAGATATCAGTAGAGGGTAGTAGAGGGCAGTAGAGGGCAGTGGAGGTCAGTGGGGGGCAGTGGAGGGCAGTGGGGGGCAGTGGAGGTCAGTAGAGGTCAGTAGAGGTCAGTAGAGGGCAGTGGAAGAAGAAGAAGAAGAAGAAGAAGAAGAAGAAGAAGAAGAAGAAGAAGAAGTTTTATTTATATAGCGCCTTTCCATAGCTCAAGGTCGCTTTACATTGCACATTACAATACATTCAGAACACCCACACATACATCGCAGTCACATAGGATACACACTACCCAAAATGCATGTCAAACAGATATGTCTTCAACTGGATCTTGAATGCACCCACGGATGAGGTATTGCGTAGTGTAAGAGGTAGTGAATTCCATAATTTAGGTCAGTAGAGGTCAGTAGAGGGCAGTAGAGGGCAGTGGAGGTCAGTAGAGGTCAGTAGAGGGTAGTAGAGGGCAGTAGAGGTCAGTAGAGGGCAGTAGAGGTCAGTAGAGGGCAGTGGAGGGCAGTGGAGGGCAGTGGAGGTCAGTGGGGGGCAGTGGAGGTCAGTAGAGGGCAGTGGAGGTCAGTAGAGGTCAGTAGAGGGCAGTAGAGGGCAGTAGAGGGCAGTGGAGGGCAGTAGAGGGCAGTGGAGGGCAGTAGAGGGCAGTGGAGGTCAGTAGAGGTCAGTAGAGGGCAGTAGAGGTCAGTAGAGGTCAGTAGAGGTCAGTAGAGGGTAGTAGAGGGCAGTAGAGTGCAGTGGAGGTCAGTGGGGGGCAGTAGAGGTCAGTAGAGGGCAGTGGAGGTCAGTGGGGGGCAGTGGAGGTCAGTAGAGGGCAGTGGAGGTCAGTGGGGGGCAGTAGAGGGCAGTGGAGGTCAGTAGAGGTCAGTAGAGGGTAGTAGAGGGCAGTAGATATCAGTAGAGGGTAGTAGAGGGCAGTAGAGGGCAGTGGAGGTCAGTGGGGGGCAGTGGAGGGCAGTAGAGGTCAGTAGAGGTCAGTAGAGGGCAGTAGAGGGCAGTGGAGGTCAGTAGAGGGTAGTAGAGGGTAGTAGAGGGCAGTAGAGGTCAGTAGAGGGCAGTAGAGGGCAGTGGAGGTCAGTAGAGGTCAGTAGAGGGTAGTAGAGGGCAGTAGAGGTCAGTAGAGGGTAGTAGAGGGCAGTAGAGTGCAGTGGAGGTCAGTGGGGGGCAGTGGAGGGCAGTAGAGGTCAGTAGAGGTCAGTAGAGGTCAGTAGAGGGCAGTGGAGGGCAGTGGGGGGCAGTGGAGGTCAGTAGAGGTCAGTAGAGGTCAGTAGAGGGCAGTGGAAGAAGAAGAAGAAGAAGAAGAAGAAGAAGAAGAAGAAGAAGAAGAAGAAGAAGAAGAAGAAGAAGAAGAAGAAGAAGAAGAAGAAGAAGAAGTTTTATTTATATAGCGCCTTTCCATAGCTCAAGGTCGCTTTACATTGCACATTACAATACATTCAGAACACCCACACATACATCGCAGTCACATAGGATACACACTACCCAAAATGCATGTCAAACAGATATGTCTTCAACTGGATCTTGAATGCACCCACGGATGAGGTATTGCGTAGTGTAAGAGGTAGTGAATTCCATAATTTAGGAGCATTAACACCAAATGACCTCCCACCTACAGTGGACAACCGGAAACGAGGGACGGTCAACAAACCAAGTTCAGCTGATCTAAGGGACCGAGCAGGGCGGTAAGGATAGAGTAAATCAGAGAGATATTGGGGAGCAAGACCATTTAATGCTTTAAAAGTTAAAGCATTAGTGGAGGTCAGTAGAGGTCAGTAGAGGGCAGTAGAGGGCAGTAGAGGGCAGTGGAGGTCAGTGGAGGTCAGTGGAGGGCTGTAGAGGTCAGTAGAGGTCAGTAGAGGGTAGTGGAGTTCAGTAGAGGGCAGTAGAGGTCAGTAGAGGTCAGTGAAGGGCAGTAGAGGGCAGTGATGCCGATTCCTCCAGGTCAGTAGAGGGCAGTGTGCCAAATCTGGTTGAACTGACTTCATTACAACCAGTTTACAGTCAGAACTGGTTGAAATCTGGTTGTAATTGAGTCCTTGTGTGCAACCAGTTTTTGGTGTCTGTGTTACCTGCCGTCACTCACAGCTACAGCTGGTGTGCATACGGTACTGTCTGGAACCCAGGCCATTGGCTACATCGGTGTTACTGAATATATTATATGCTCATTTGTAGCTATCTAGACTTGGGAGTACAAGTCAATGACTGGCGACTAGTTCCCTTTCAGCCAAATGTTTTCCAACACTTCAACTTAGTTCATCCACTGACCACCGCTACATTTGAGTTAACTTGCTCATGTCAAGCAACGCATACAAGACCGTTTGTGGAAAAGTAAAAAGAGCGATTGGTGGGCTCTTGTTTTATTTTAAGTGATCGAACAGTGAAACTAAAATGTATTGGCAGCTGGCTGCTGAGGCTTTGATTTTAATTTGGTGATCAGGCTGAAAGCTGGGTTTCCCCAAGTCGTTCGTTCGGTGCTAACTTGTCATACCGGCGGCTCGGTAGAGCATCTGTGTGCCGTTGTGCACTGAAGAAGGCTCAACTATTCCCCCCGACGAGCTCTATGTCGAGACTCATGATTATCCACTAGATAACACAGCCACAAAGTCAAAATTGGCTGTATCGTAAAACTTAATGAAAACAAAAATATATTACACTCTTAGAAACAAGGGTTCCAAAAAGGTTATTTGGCTCTCCCCATTGGATAACCTTTTTTTGTTGTCTGAGATGAAATCCTCTGTGACCCTATCTGCGTCCCAAATTTCCCCCTATTCCCTACATAGTGCACTATTTTTGATCAGGGCTCAAACCCTACTTCTAACCCTGGTCAAAAAGTAGTGCACTATGTAGGGAATAGGGTGCAATTTGGTACGCACATTTGACCATGTGTGACCCTCTATGCAACCCTGTTCCTCACCCCAGATCTCAGACGCCCTGATCAGGAGGGTGCACATGACAGAGGGACAGTGGGGGAAGGGAACCCTGACCCCCAGGATGACCAGTGACTTTGACCTGACCTTGGACAGCGGACCCTTGCTACAGACCATCCACCAACTGGACTTCATACAGATGAAAGGTAGAGACGAGAGGAGAGGAGAGGAGAGGAGAGAGAGGAAAGGAGAGGAGAGGAGAGGAGGAGAGGAGGCTAGGTGTAGAAATGGGTAACAGTTTACCTTTAGTGGGCCATATAGCCACCGTTTGTAACTATACAGTAATAACTGCAGTAACCATATTGTATTAATACATAGTTACAAAACTTAAGGACAGAGCTGAACCCACAGAATGAGGTGAATGCCTTGAGAGTTTATTAGTGTGTACCCTAAATGGCTGCCATTAGTCTTGTAGAGAAGGAGGTGATTACTGAGACCACTGCCTAGTTAGAAATGTGGTCAATTTGTTTAATACCATAGGTTGATTTAAAATCTCTCTCTCTCTCTCTCTCTCTGTCCCCCCTTCTAGTTCCGTCTGCCCCCATGCTCCAGCTGGAGGAATGCTGCACCATCAACAACAGCGCCACGTTGTCATGGAAACAGCCTCCTCTCTCCACCATCGCTGTGGACGGATACATCCTGGAGCTGGACGATGGCAATGGGGGACAGTTTAGGGTGGGTGTTGTCATAGTAACATGGGACAGTTCAGGGTGGCTGTTGTGTCTCCATAGTAACGGGGGAACAGTTCAAGGTGGGTGAAAACCGTCCCTCAGTGTTCAAAACGCACAGTGTGAACCTAACACACTCAAAGGATTTGAGCTACAATTAAAGTTGTGTCCTTCATTGTTTAACAGTAACTCCCTCCCTCACGGAGGCTGTATTCAGACCTGAACAAAGGGTCCCTTATAGGGAACCAGGGGAGGGAGGACAGCAAGGGAGCTAGGAGAATGTGAAAGCCAGGCATTTCCATTGAATCCAGGTCGTTGTCCCGACTGATGTTGTGTGTGTGTGTCTGTCGTGTGTGCCTGTCTTGTGTGTGTGTGTCGTGTGTGTCTGTCGTGTGTCTGTTGTGTGTGGATGGAACCCTCTGATTGATACGGGTCATGTGACCGCGAGGGAGTTCAATGACATCGCGTCAGGAGAAAGGACCTGGTCCATTACGCACACACACACACACACACACACACACACACACACACACACACACACACACACACACACACACACACACACACACACACACACACACACACCACACACACCACACACACACACACACACACACACACACACACACACACACACACACACAGTGCCCCCCCCACACACACACACACACACACACACACACACACACACACACACACACACACACACACACACACACACACACACACACACACACACGCACACACACACACACACAGTGCCCTCCCACACACACACGCGCACACACACACACACAGTGCCCCCACACACACACACAGGAAGTGTTATCCCCAGATCAGAGGTATAGCTGCACTCTACACTAGAGGTTATAGCTCTGTAATCTGTATGTCTAAAGCCCCTCCCAGACTCTTCCTCTGTGACCCCGTGCTTTGTGAACCAGCTACTTATTGCCCTTGAACAATGCCTTCTGTATAATAGCAGGGGAATCTGTAGCACTGACAGGCTGCTAAACTGAGCAGGTTACTGGGTAGACTAAGTCTATATAACTGTATAGGAGCAGGTTACCGGGTAGACTAAGTCTATAGAACTATATAGGAGCAGGTTACTGGGTAGACTAAGTCTATATAACTGTATAGGAGCAGGTTACCGGGTAGACTAAGTCTATAGAACTGTATAGGAGCAGGTTACCGGGTAGACTAAGTCTATAGAACTGTATAGGAGCAGGTTACTGGGTAGACTAAGTCTATAGAACTGTATAGGAGCAGGTTACTGGGTAGACTAAGTCTATAGACCTGTATAGGAGCAGGTTACTGGGTAGACTAAGTCTATAGACCTGTATAGGAGCAGGTTACTGGGTAGACTAAGTCTATAGAACTGCACAGGAGCAGGTTACTGGGTAGACTAAGTCTATAGACCTGTATAGGAGCAGGTTACTGGGTAGACTAAGTCTATAGACCTGTATAGGAGCAGGTTACTGGGTAGACTAAGTCTATAGAACTGCGTAGGAGCAGGTTACTGGGGGCCAGTTTACTGTAAGCCTGCGATCTGGGCCGCGCAATCCGACCAACCAATAGAGAGACTGAACCATCACGTCCATGGATGGATATGGCCAGGTTAATCTACAAAATATACCTACACAAACACATCCACACAATGTAATATACAGTACAACAGTAGTCTCTCCTGGCAGCAAGCCAAACAGTAGTTGTACTCCCAGTGTAGCAGCTGGGGGGGGGAATCTGTGAAACTCACTCCTTAGCCTGAAGTTTCTCCCCCCTTTACGTAATTGAAGAAGGACTTTTTTAATTGGACTGCTTCAGGAGGGTCCTGAGTTCAAGCCTCGGTGTGCAGCTGAATCAAGGGGGAGTGGCATGACGGCCGAACGAGGCTCGCCACCGTAATCCCAGTGTGGTGACTTTCTAACAGGAAGTTGTCATGTTCCTTACAGGAAGTGTACGTGGGGACGGAGACGATCTGCACGGTGGATGGACTCCACTACAACAGCACCTACATGTCCAGGGTCAAAGCCTTCAACGCCAGCGGAGTGGGACAGTACAGCAAGACACTGGCCATGCAGACCTCCGAGAGTAAATCCAACCACCAACCACACACTCTGTTGACAGGGAACCTATAGAGCTTATGTAGTACACTACCTTTGACCAGGGCCCATAGGTGGACAGAAGTAGTGCACTATACAGGGAATAGGGTGCTATTTGGGATGCAGACATGGACTAACCTGGTCCCATACTGTCTGTGCTGTAGCCAACTCCTCTATAGACTAACCTGGTCCCATACTGTCTGTGCTGTAGCCAACTCCTCTATAGACTAACCTGGTCCCATACTGTCTGTGCTGTAGCCAACTCCTCTATAGACTAACCTGGTCCCATACTGTCTGTGCTGTAGCCAACTCCTCTATAGACTAACCTGGTCCCATACTGTCTGTGCTGTAGCCAACTCCTCTATAGACTAACCTGGTCCCATACTGTCTGTGCTGTAGCCAACTCCTCTATAGACTAACCTGGTCCCATACTGTCTGCTGTATCCGTCGTTGTCATGCCATAGACATACATATTAGTATGGCAATGAACCAATGCAGAGTTGGCTAAAAGCACAGACAGCCTGGACCCACCAGGCTATGAGATAGATAGTACTTTATATACAGACAGGTGTATAATAAGCACATATAAACTACTATCTAATCCAACCCACCCCTACACCTGTCACCTGCTTTCCCATTGTGTATGCTGCTCAGATCTACACACACACTGACAGGCAGACAGACAGACTGGCAGGCAGACAGACAGACTGGCAGGCAGATAGACTGGCAGACAGACTGGCAGGCAGGCAGACAGACTGGCACGCAGACAGACAGACTGGCAGGGCAGACAGACAGACTGGCAGGGCAGACAGACAGACTGGCAGACAGACAGACAGACAGACAGACAGACAGACAGACTGGCAGACAGACAGACTGGCAGGCAGACAGACAGACAGACAGACTGGCAGACAGACAGACAGACTGGCAGACAGACAGACTGGCAGGCAGACAGACAGACTGACAGACAGACAGACAGACTGGCAGACAGACAGACAGATAGACAGACTGGCAGACAGACAGACAGACTGGCAGACAGGCAGACAGACAGACCAGCTCGTCTTCCATCAGTAGACCTGTGAAGCTCACACACAGGCAAAACAGGGGTGATGCGGGTCCAGACAGCTCCCGCTAACCTCCTCATAATACTCAGGAATAGCTGTGCTTGCTAACATCCGCGAGATAGAATATTTAATCTTCTCCCTGATAATATGGCCAGTGAAAAGAACAGTGGCCCTGTAGGACTCCACACAGCTCCCTCTCTCTTTGTCAAATGATTTTTGTCTGGCTTGCCTCTTATAAGGTTCGCTGACGTAAATCTTCTTATTGGTTTGAAAAAGATAATAACTGATCCACAGAAACAGACAGGTCCGGACAGATTCTAGGTTTCAGGTTTCACTTGAATGCCAGACGACCAGGATTAATTTTGCCATTGCTCCCCATCTGAAAAATAATTTGGGGGAAAGACTGCTATAACCTATGTAGCTCTTGTCATTGGTTTGGAAAATAATCCCTAGAATGGGTGGAATATGCTTGGATCTTCTTTTGTGATATTAAAATGGCCACTGAAAAGAACCAGCTTCCCTGATCAACTCAACACGGCTTTTACCCTTTCTTCCACCCTCTACTTTCTACTCGTACACACTGCTCTTCCACCCTCTACCTTCTACTCATACACACTGCTCTTCCACCCTCTACCTTCTACTCGTACACACTGCTCTTCCACCCTCTACCTTCTACTCGTACACACTGCTCTTCCACCCTCTACCTTCTACTCGTACACACTGCTCTTCCACCCTCTACCTTCTACTCGTACACACTGCTCTTCCACCCTCTACCTTCTACTTGTACACACTGCTCTTCAACTGCTCTTCAACTGCTCTTTCTCTCCCCCTCGCCACTTTCTCTCCTCCACCCTCCACCCACACCTCCTACACCCTCTGCCACTTCTCACCTCTCTCTCTCTCTCTCTCTCTCTCTGTCTCTCTCTCTCTCTCTCTCTCTCTCTCTCTCTCTCTCTCTCTCTCTCTCTCTCTCTCTCTCTCTGTCTCTCTCTCTCTCTCTCTCTCTCTCTCTCTCTCTCTGTCTCTCTCTCTCTCTCTCTCTCTCTCTGTCTCTCTCTCTCTCTCTCTCTCTCTCTCTCTCTCTCTCTCTCTCTCTCTCTCTCTCTGTCTCTCTCTCTCTCTCTCTCTCTCTCTCTCTCTGTCTCTCTCTCTCTGTCTCTCTCTCTGTCTCTCTCTCTCTCTCTCTCTCTCTCTCTCTCTCTCTCTCTCTCTCTCTCTCTCTCTGTCTCTCTCTCTCTCTCTCTCTCTCTCTCTCTCTCTCTCTCTCTCTCTCTCTCTCTCTCTCTCTCTCTCTCTCTCTCTCTCTCTCTCTGTCTCTCTCTCTCTCTCTCTCTCTCTCTCTCTCTCTCTCTCTCTCTCTCTCTCTCTCTATTTCTCTGTCTTTCTCTCTCTCCCACCCCCCCTTTCTTCTCCCTCTCTCTATGCATTTCACATTGCAGCTGGACAATCCCCATGTGATATGCAAACACTAGCCACAGGTATGGATGGGTCACACACCCTTTAACCCTCTCATTGCGGAATGTCTCCTGCGCTCCACTCAGCTCCACTCCTTACCTGATCATTGCCAGTGTCAACACAGCAACCAATCATTGACTTGATAACCAAGGGGTGGGCAGTTTGCTGTCCAATTGGGGCTTCAGTTATTCAGGTTTCACTGTGAACCTCCAATCAACATATTTTGTTACTCAAATTATGTTCCTATGGGAACACTCACATTATGTTCCAATTACTGTATCAAATCCCATTACATGGAGTGCCCACTGAGATAGCATCTGCCCTCTCCTTGAGTGTCTAATGTAGTATTGTATTTGTAATGTATGTGTAATAACAGTGTATTTGACAGTATGTGTATACTATCTACAGCAGGGCTCTTCAAACCTGTTCCTGGAGCTAGAGTCCTGTAGGTTTTCACTTCAACCCTGTTCCTGGAGCTAGAGTCCTGTAGGTTTTCACTTCAACTCTGTTCCTCGAGCTAGTCCTGTAGGTTTTCACTTCAACCCTGTTCCTGGAGCTAGAGTCCTATAGGTTTACAGCAGGTCTCTTCAACCCTGTTCCTGGAGCTAGAGTCCTGTAGGTTTTCACTTCAACCCTGTTCCTGGAGCTAGAGTCCTGTAGGTTTTCACTTCAACCCTGTTCCTGGAGCTAGAGTCCTGTAGGTTTTCACTTCAACCCTGTTCCTGGAGCTAGAGTCCTGTAGGTTTTCACTTCAACCCTGTTCCTGGAGCTAGAGTCCTGTAGGTTTTCACTTCAACCCTGTTCCTGGAGCTAGACTCCTGTAGGTTTTCACTTCAACCCTGTTCCTGGAGCTAGACTCCTGTAGGTTTTCACTTCAACCCTGTTCCTGGAGCTAGAGTCCTGTAGGTTTTCACTTCAACCCTTATAACGTAGCGCACCTGCTTCTAATAATAAACTGTCTGGTAAGCTGAATCAGGTTAATTACAACTGGGGTTGGAGTGAAAACCTAGTGGAGGGTAGATCTCCAGGAACAGGTTTGGAGTGAAAACCTAGTGGAGGGTAGATCTCCAGGAACAGGTTTGGAGTGAAAACCTAGTGGAGGCTAGCTCTCCAGGAACAGGGTTAGAGTGAACACCTAGTGGAGGGTAATCTCCAGGAACAGGGTTAGAGTGAAAACCTAGTGGAGGGTAGCTCTCCAGGAACAGGGTTAGAGTGAAAACCTAGTGGAGGCTAGCTCTCCAGGAACAGGGTTAGAGTGAAAACCTAGTGGAGGCTAGATCTCCAGGAACAGGGTTGGAGTGAAAACCTAGTGGAGGGTAGATCTCCAGGAACAGGGTTAGAGTGAAAACCTAGTGGAGGGTAGATCTCCAGGAACAGGGTTAGAGTGAAAACCTAGTGGAGGGTAGATCTCCAGGAACAGGGTTAGAGTGAAAACCTAGTGGAGGGTAGATCTCCAGGAACAGGGTTAGAGTGAAAACCTAGTGGAGGCTAGATCTCCAGGAACAGGGTTAGAGTGAAAACCTAGTGGAGGGTAATCTCCAGGAACAGGGTTAGAGTGAACACCTAGAGGAGGGTAGATCTCCAGGAACAGGGTTAGAGTGAAAACCTAGTGGAGGGTAATCTCCAGGAACAGGGTTAGAGTGAAAACCTAGTGGAGGGTAGATCTCCAGGAACAGGGTTAGAGTGAACACCTAGTGGAGGGTAGATCTCCAGGAACAGGGTTAGAGTGAACACCTAGTGGAGGGTAGATCTCCAGGAACAGGGTTAGAGTGAACACCTAGAGGAGGGTAGCTCTCCAGGAACAGGGTTAGAGTGAACACCTAGAGGAGGGTAGATCTCCAGGAACAGGGTTAGAGTGAACACCTAGTGGAGGGTAGATCTCCAGGAACCAACTCATCATCAAGCTTTGATTATTTGAATCGGCTGCGTAGTGCTAGGGCAAAAACCAAAACGTGCACCCAGAGGGGGCCCAGGACCGAGTTTGGGAAACCCTGCTGTAGACTATCAGTCAGGATAGAAGTTATACATTCTAACCCTGCTATAGACTATCAGTCAGGATAGAAGTTATACATTCTAACCCTGCTATAGACTATCAGTCAGGATAGAAGTTATACATTCTAACCCTGCTGTAGACTATCAGTCAGGATAGAAGTTATACATTCTAACCCTGCTGTAGACTATCAGTCAGGATAGAAGTTATACATTCTAACCCTGCTGTAGACTATCAGTCAGGATAGAAGTTATACATTCTAACCCTGCTGTAGACTATCAGTCAGGATAGAAGTTATACATTCTAACCCTGCTATAGACTATCAGTCAGGATAGAAGTTATACATTCTAACCCTGCTGTAGACTATCAGTCAGGATAGAAGTTATACATTCTAACCCTGCTATAGACTATCAGTCAGGATAGAAGTTATACATTCTAACCCTGCTGTAGACTATCAGTCAGGATAGAAGTTATACATTCTAACCCTGCTATAGACTATCAGTCAGGATAGAAGTTATACATTCTAACCCTGCTATAGACTATCAGTCAGGATAGAAGTTATACATTCTAACCCTGCTGTAGACTATCAGTCAGGATAGAAGTTATACATTCTAACCCTGCTGTAGACTATCAGTCAGGATAGAAGTTATACATTCTAACCCTGCTGTAGACTATCAGTCAGGATAGAAGTTATACATTCTAACCCTGCTATAGACTATCAGTCAGGATAGAAGTTATACATTCTAACCCTGCTGTAGACTATCAGTCAGGATAGAAGTTATACATTCTAACCCTGCTATAGACTATCAGTCAGGATAGAAGTTATACATTCTAACCCTGCTATAGACTATCAGTCAGGATAGAAGTTATACATTCTAACCCTGCTGTAGACTATCAGTCAGGATAGAAGTTATACATTCTAACCCTGCTGTAGACTATCAGTCAGGATAGAAGTTATACATTCTAACCCTGCTGTAGACTATCAGTCAGGATAGAAGTTATACATTCTAACCCTGCTATAGACTATCAGTCAGGATAGAAGTTATACATTCTAACCCTGCTGTAGACTATCAGTCAGGATAGAAGTTATACATTCTAACCCTGCTGTAGACTATCAGTCAGGATAGAAGTTATACATTCTAACCCTGCTATAGACTATCAGTCAGGATAGAAGTTATACATTCTAACCCTGCTGTAGACTATAAGTCAGGATAGAAGTTATACATTCTAACCCTGCTATAGACTATCAGTCAGGATAGAAGTTATACATTCTAACCCTGCTGTAGACTATCAGTCAGGATAGAAGTTATACATTCTAACCCTGCTATAGACTATCAGTCAGGATAGAAGTTATACATTCTAACCCTGCTGTAGACTATCAGTCAGGATAGAAGTTATACATTCTAACCCTGCTATAGACTATCAGTCAGGATAGAAGTTATACATTCTAACCCTGCTATAGACTATCAGTCAGGATAGAAGTTATACATTCTAACCCTGCTATAGACTATCAGTCAGGATAGAAGTTATACATTCTAACCCTGCTATAGACTATCAGTCAGGATAGAAGTTATAACAGTTAAATGTTTGTCTTCATGTTGGTCTTGATGAAACGTCATATTACTGTTGGCTGATCCCAGGTGTCTTATTGCTGTTTGGCCAACTGTTGTCATGCCAGATTTGGGACCAAAGGACTTTACACTACAAAGCAGAATCAAGGAGTTGGCCAGCTAGCTTGTCTGAATATTCTGAAACGTTTTAGTTTTGAGAAAGATAACCTTACGAAAAAGTGTCTATAATTGACTCAACAACCAAAAACACACATCGGCCTTCTTAATGAACCAGAAAATGAACAGTTATTTCTGGTTGTTTATCAAAGTCAGCTGGCTAGCTCATTGATCCTACTTTGTAGTCTACCCCTCTGGCTACATCATAGTCACCAGTAACATAGAGTCACTCATCTCAGACTAGATCGCCACCTAGCTAGCATCTTGTCCGCTGTTACATGTTTTCCCTGTGATCACACTGACGATACCTTATGATGGAAGAACCTGTGTGTGTGTGTGTGCGCGTACGTGTGTGTGCGTGCGTGTGCATACGTGTGTGTACATTCTACAGTTGCCTGGTTCACTTTTGACCCCACGTCGGCCCACCCTGACATCATCCTCTCCAACGACAACCTGACGGTGACGTGCAACAGCTACGACGACAGGGTGGTCATGGGTAACTCCGGCTTCTCCCGCGGCGTGCACTACTGGGAGATCACGGTGGATCGCTATGACAACCATCCGGACCCTGCGTTCGGGGTTGCCCGGGTTGACGTGCTGAAGGATGTGATGCTGGGAAAGGACGACAAGGCCTGGGCCATGTATGTGGACAACAACCGCTCCTGGTTCATGCACAACAACTCACACACCAACAGGTACGTCACCTGGTATACACACAACTCACACACCAACAGGTACGTCACCTGGTACACACACACAACTCACACACCAACAGGTACATCACCTGGTACACACACACAACTCACACACCAACAGGTACATCACCTGGTACACACACACATCTCACACTTTAACAGGTACGTCACCTGGTACACACACACAACTCACACACCAACAGGTACGTCACCTGGTACACACACACAACTCACACACCAACAGGTACGTCACCTGGTACACACACACAACTCACACACCAACAGGTACGTCACCTGGTACACACACACAACTCACACACCAACAGGTACGTCACCTGGTACACACACACAACTCACACACCAACAGGTACGTCACCTGGTACACACACACAACTCACACACTAACAGGTACGTCATCTGGTACACACACACACACAACTCACACACCAACAGGTACATCACCTGGTACACACACACATCTCACACTTTAACAGGTACGTCACCTGGTACACACACACAACTCACACACCAACAGGTACGTCACCTGGTACACACACACAACTCACACACCAACAGGTACGTCACCTGGTACACACACACAACTCACACACCAACAGGTACGTCACCTGGTACACACACACAACTCACACACCAACAGGTACGTCACCTGGTACACACACACAACTCACACACCAACAGGTACGTCACCTGGTACACACACACAACTCACACACTAACAGGTACGTCATCTGGTACACACACACACACAACTCACACACCAACAGGTACGTCACCTGGTACACACACACACACAACTCACACACCAAAAGGTACGTCACCTGGTACTCACACACCAACAGGTACGTCACCTGGTACACACACACAACTCACACACTAACAGGTACGACACCTGGTACACACACACAACTCACACACCAACAGGTACATCACCTGGTACACACACACAACTCACACACTAACAGGTACGTCACCTGGTACACTCACACACCAACAGGTACGTCACCTGGTACACACACACACACAACTCACACACCAACAGGTACGTCACCTGGTACACACACAACTCACACACCAACAGGTACGTCACCTGGTACACTCACACACTAACAGGTACGTCATCTGGTACACACACGCAACTCACACACCAACAGGTACGTCACCTGGTACACACACAACTCACACACCAACAGGTACGTCACCTGGTACACTCACACACTAACAGGTACGTCATCTGGTACACACACGCAACTCACACACCAACAGGTACGTCACCTGGTATACACACACAACTCACACACCAACAGGTACATCACCTGGTACACACACACACACCAACAGGTGCGTCACCTGGTACACACACAACTCACACACCAACAGGTAAGAGACCATGTCTCTCAATGGGAGGTACAATGTGTTTTACATGTGAATCAGGGTCTTGCTTCTACATACTTAACAGAGTAGATGCCCAAATGGGAAATGCGTGTACCAGAGGAGGCTGCTGGGGGGGAGGACGGCTCATCATAATGGCCAGAACAGAGCAAATGGAATGGCATCAAACACCTGGAAACCATGGAAACCATGTGTTTGACCTTACCCCTGTGTTTCTGCGTCTCTTCAGAACGGACGGGGGCGTCAGTGAACAGGCTACAGTAGGAGTGTTGTTAGACTTCACCAGAGGGATCCTCGTCTTCCTCATCAACGACGAACAGCAGGGTCCTGTGGCCTTCGACGGCATCGAGGGGCTCTACTACCCTGCTGTCAGCCTCAACCGCAACGTACAGGTAACTTAGAAACAACGTAGAAAAAACGTTATACAGTCCCAATATAGAAACAATGTTATAGACCCAACGTAGAAACAGCGCTATACCATTGCCCACCAGGTAGCCCAAAAGTAGAAACACTGTTCTAATGTTGAGGTAATGTCGCCACAACATAGAAATACTTTTAATACGAACCAGGTAGCACCAACGTAAAAAAGGACATTACAATAACCTGGTAGCCACGTTTATTTTACCTTTATTTAACTAGGCAAGTCAGTTAAGAACAGATTTTTATTTTCGATGACGGCCTAGGAACAGTGGGTTAACTGCCTCGTTCAGGGAACGACATATTTTCTTACCTCGTCAGCTCGGGGATTCGATCTTGCGACCTTTCGGTTACAAGTCCGACGCTCTACCCACTAGTTCTACCCTGCCGCCCCGTTTATACCGGCCAGAGTAGCACCAGCCCCTGAGCAACTAGAGCCACGATGCATAAACATATTTTTTACCAACCAGGTAGCCCCAACGTAGAAACACCATTACACCAGCCGACGTCTCCAGAGCAGAGACAAGTCTGAAGAAGCTACACAACAGAGTTTATGAATATGTATGAAATGATCCCTGCCTGTAGACACACAGCTTCCTCATCAACATTCATTCGTATCGGTGACAGTAATGATGTGTTTGGGGACACCAGCAGCAGTAACGTGATAGCCGTCTAGTTCTCATTTAGCTCAACAGTTCCACCTGGTTGTCAATACTTGAAATTACATCTTTCTACAACTAGTTCTATCTGCTTGGTGGAATATACTTTTTTTGCTGCAAGGATATGATGATGATGAGGAGGAGGAGGCGGATGATGATGATAATGACTACGGTGATGATGATAATGACGACAATGTTTGTCCTGTATTCTGTAGGTGACCCTGCACACTGGCCTGCCCATTCCTGACTTCTACACTCCAGGGGAACCAGACCTGTCTGGCTCAGTGTGTTAAGGAGTTGACTCAGCACTGCAGTTAAGCAAGACAAGACAAAGTCTGTGTCCCAAATGGCACCCTATTCCCTATATAGTGCACTACTTTTGACCAGGGCCCTATAGAACCCAATTCCCTATATAGTGCACTACTTTTAACCAGGGCCCTATAGAACCCTATTCCCTATATAGTGCACTACTTTTAACCAGGGCCCCATAGGGACTTTACAAAGAATAGGGAGCCATTTGGTGATCAGAAAGGCACCAGGCTGCTCAATTTCTGGGCTCTCTAGGGTTACGTCCCAATTTGCACCCTATTCCCTATATGTGGTACTATTTTTGGCCAGACTTGTGCCAAAAGTATTGCATTACATACGAATAGGGTGGGATTTCAGATGTACCCTAGAGGGTTAATTTAACTCACAGACATGTACACAACACTGCGTCCCCTCTCCCTTGCCTCTATAGACCAACCAGCCGCATCGTCTTACATCAGATAGCGCAATCTCCGCCTGTCGATCGCGGGACTAGTGTTGGGTTGGAGTGACGTCGACTGACAATGCTCCTGACCCCTGAACTCTACAGACCACCAGACGGTCCAGACCCATAGCCTTGACTGTACAGTACAAGACTCTCAATACTGAGCCGTACATGTACAGTATATACTGCTCCGTAACCATGGACACTCAGCCATACATGTACATACATACTGCTCCGTAACCATGGATACTTAGCCATACATGTATATACTGCTCTGTAACCATGGATACTTAGCCATACATGTACATACTGCTCTGTAACCATGGATACTCAGCCATACATGTACATACAGACTGCTCCGTAATCATGCTCCGTAACCATGGATACTCAGCCATACATGTACATACATACTGCTCCGTAACCATGGATACTCAGCCATACATGTATATACTGCTCTGTAACCATGGATACTTAGCCATACACGTACATACAGACTGCTCCGTAACCATGCTCCGTAACCATGGATACTCAGCCATACATGTACATACAGACTGCTCCGTAACCATGCTCCGTAACCATGGATACTCAGCCATACATGTACAAACAACCTGCTCCGTAACCATGGACACCTGGAACTCTCACCTGGAAATGGAACTCTGAGCTTACTGTTCTGTCTTAACATGTAAATTATTATGATTGGGTTAAAGTGAAGCAGCTTCATTCATCTAACCAATTAAAGAAGGCTACTACTCATCACCAGACTCTAGAACCCTGCCCTGTTAGTTCTGGTTCTAGAACTCTGTAGAGGACAACAATGTTATCATAGACTTACAGGGACGATTAGGGTTTGGGTTTTCATATCAATTCCAGTTAATTCAGAAAATAAACCCAAATTCAATTCCAATTTCTCCTCATTGAAGAGAGTTGGAATTGAATTTTCTGCATACTTTCTGATTTGACTGGATTTGAAATGGAATTAACCCCAACCCTGTTTTGTATTCACCATAAAAACCCTGTGTTGTATCCACCATAACAACCCTGTGTTGTATCCACCATAACAACCCTGCCATGTATCCACCATAACAACCCTGCCATGTATCCACCATAACAGCCCTGCCATGTATCCACCATAACAACCCTGCCATGTATCCACCATAACAACCCTGCCATGTATCCACCATAACAACCCTGCCATGTATCCACCATAACAACCCTGCCATGTATCCACCATAACAACCCTGCCATGTATCCACCATAACAGCCCTGCCATGTATCCACCATAACAACCCTGCCATGTATCCACCATAACAACCCTGCCTTGTATCCACCATAACAACCCTGCCATGTATCCACCATAACAACCCTGCCATGTATCCACCATAACAACCCTGCCATGTATCCACCATAACAACTCTGTGTTATCCACCATAACAACCCTGCCTTGTATCTATCTATCCATAACAACCCTGCCATGTATCTATCCATAACAGCCCTGCCATGTATCAAATGAAATTTATTTATAAAGCCCTTCTTACATCAGCTGATGTCACAGAGTGCTGTACAGAAACCCAGCCTAAAACCCCAAACAGCAAGCAATGCAGGTGTAGAAGCACGGTGGCTAGCAAAACTCCCTAGAAAGGCCGGAACCCAGGAAGAAACCTAGAGAGGAACCAGGCTATGAGGGGTGACCAGTCCTCATCTGGCTGTGTCGGGTGGAGATTATAACAGAACATGGCCAAGATTTTAAAATGTTCATAGATAACCAGCAGGGTCAAACAATAATAATCACAGTGGTTGTCGAGGGTGCAACAGGTCAGCACCTCAGGAGTAAATGTCAGTTGTCTTTTCATAGCCGATCATTCAGAGTATCTCTACCGCTCCTGCTGTCTCTAGAGAGTTGGAAACAGCAGGTCTGGGACAGGTAGCACGTCTGGTGAACAGGTCAGGGTTCCATAGACGCAGGCAGAACAGTTGAAACTGGAGCAGCAGCACGGCCAGGTGGACTGGGGACAGCAAGGAGTCATCAGGCCAGGTAGTCCTGAGGAATGGTCCTAAGGCTCAGGTCCTCCGAGAGAGAGAGAAAGAAAGAAAGAAAGAAAGAAAGAAAGAAAGAAAGAAAGAAAGAAAGAAAGAAAGAAAGAAAGAAAGAAAGAAAAAGCAAGAGAGAATTAGAGAGCATACTTAAATTCACACAGGACACTGGATAAGAGAGGAGAAATACTCCAGATATAACAGTGACCCTAGCCCCCCGACAACATAAACTACTGCAGCATAAATACTGGACGCTGAGACAGAAGTGGTCAGGAGACACTGTGGCCCCGTCCGACGATACCCCCGGACAGGGCCAAACAGGCAGGATATAACCCCACCCACTCTGCCGAAGCACAGCCCCCACACCACTAGAGGGATATCTCCAACCACCAACTTACCATCCTGAGACAAGGCCGAGTATAGCCCACAAAGATCTCCGCCACGACACAACCCAAGGGGGGGGCGCCAACCCGGACAGGAAGATCACGTCAGTGACTCAACCCACTCAAGCGACGCACCCCACCCCAGGGACGGCATGGAAGAGCACCAGTCAGCCCCTGTAATAGGGTTAGAGGCAGAGAATCCCAGTGGAGGGGAACCGGCCAGGCAGAGACAGCAAGGGTGGTTCGTTGCTCCAGTGCCTCCCCGTTGACTCCTGGGCCAGACTACACTCAGTCATAGGACCTACTGAAGAGATGAGTCTTCAATAAAGACTTCAAGGTTGAGACCGAGTCTGCGTCTCTCACATGGATAGGCAGACCATTCCATAAAAATGGAGCTCTATAGGAGAAAGCCCTGCCTCCAGCTGTTTGCTTAGAAATTCTAGGGACAGTAAGGAGGCCTGCGTCTTGTGACCGTAGCGTACGTGTAGGTATGTACGGCAGGACCAAATCAGAAAGATAGGTAGGAGCAAGCCCATGTAATGCTTTGTAGGTTAGCAGTAAAACCTTGAAATCAGCCCTTGCCTTAACAGGAAGCCATTGTAGAGAGGCTAGCACTGGGTTCTAGTCAAGATTAGTTAATATTCTAGCAGCCGTGTTTAGCACTAACTGAAGTTTATTTATTGCTTTATCCGGGTAGCCGGAATGTAGAGCATTGCAGTAGTCTAACCTAGAAGTGACAAAAGCATGGATACATTTTCTTCATCATTTTTGGACAGAAGGTTTCTGATTTTTGCAATGTTACGTAGATGGAAAAAAGCTGTCCTTGAATCAGTCTTGATATGTTCGTCAAAGGAGAGATCAGGGTCCAGAGTAACGCCGAGGTCCTTCACAGTTTTATTTGAGACGACTGTACAACCATCAAGATTAATTGTCAGATTCAACAGAAGATCTCTTTGTTTCTTGGGACCTAGAACGAGGATCTCTGTTTTGTCCGAGTTTAAAAGTAGAACATTTGCCGCCATCCACTTCCTTATGTCTGAAACACAGGCTTCTATCCATAACAACCCTGCCATGTATCCACCATAACAACACTGCCATGTATCCACCATAACAACCCTGCCATGTATCCACAATAACAACCCTGCCATGTATCCACAATAACAACCCTGCCATGTATCCACAATAACAACCCTGCCATGTATCCACAATAACAACCCTGCCATGTATCCACCATAACAACCCTGCCATGTATCCACAATAACAACCCTGCCATATATCCACCATAACAACCCTGCCATGTATCCACAATAACAACCCTGCCATGTATCCACAATAACAACCCTGCCTTGTATCTGCGAGTCAAAGTAATAACTCTGTAGTCTCTAAATGTTGCCATGGTGATGTTCTATTGCTATACTACTGCTATACACACACACACACCTCCCACAACAGTAAACATGGTACCACTTCTCCACGCCATCATTTCATAAGAATCCTTGAAGCATTTCTGTCCCACCAAACATACACACAGCACATACAAGAGACTAAAGAAACGCACATTGGTGAATTACCCTTTATGACAGCCAGGGGCAGCAGAAGAGGACTGAAGAGACCAGTATACAGATCTACCTGTAGAAGGCTGACGGTGACCGATGCACTGATCCCTGACAGAAAGCAATGGGTTGCATCCCCCAAAAGGGCACTTCTTTTGACCAGGGCCCATACATGTGTGCTGTTCTCAAACTGACCCATAGGGCTCTGGTGAAAAGTAGTGCACTACATAGGGAATAGAGTGCCATTTGTGACTCGGAAGTGGACTGTATTGCTCTTTGTATTCTGTATATGAGACGCTGCCAGCGGCTGTGCGAACCTGAACCTCATCCAGAGTTTGTAACCAACTAACGAGAGAGTCAACTTATTCTATTCTACTACTGAAGTAAACAGGCCTTCATTTATTGATCCTATTGGGCGTCCCAAATGGGTCATTTATTGATCCTATTGGGCGTCCCAAATGGGTCATTTATTGATCCTATTGGGCGTCCCAAATGGGTCATTTATTGATCCTATTGGGCGTCCCAAATGGGTTATTTATTGATCCTATTGGGCGTCCCAAATGGGTTATTTATTGATCCTATTGGACGTCCCAAATGGGTTATTTATTGATCCTATTGGGCGTCCCAAATGGGTTAATTATTGATCCTATTGGGCGTCCCAAATGGGTCATTTATTGATCCTATTGGGCGTCCCAAATGGAACCTCATTTCTTATATAATACTGTATATAAGGAATAGGGTGTCATTTAGGACGTCTCACTGTCCGTTTCTCCACAGTGCAGCTGTCAATGATGTTTCTAAGCGCTGAATATATGTACAGTATGTCTATGGCTACGTCCTTAATGGTACCCTTACTGCCTACATAGGACCTATAGGGTTCTGGTCAAAAGTAGTGGGTTGTATAGAGAATAGGGTATCCTTTGGGATGTATCCACTGGCAGCTCCCAAGAGGCGCTATAATTACACCCGATCTAGTATTATTGTTATTATACAGTTTTATTCTGCTATTGCTATCAGTAGGACCAGTAGTATGGGGGGTGGTGGTTGTGGTGATGATGATGATGATGGTGGTGACCAACAACAATGAAAATGCTTGGATGTTTCCCCTCCTACATTACAGGTTATTGTGAATAAGGTGCTACTGCAACTCAGCGTACAAATACTCTTACTGTAGGTGATTGAATCATAGGATGATTCCTAAATGGAACCCTATTGCCTATATAGTGCACTACTTTTTATTTTGACTAAGGGGGTCTATGGTGAAAAGTAGTGCACTAGGTAAGGAATAGGGTGCCAAGTAGGACACTTATGACTCCTAATAGTTTTTTGTACTATCATTCATGAAAATGTTCTTATGTTGAGGAGATGGATGTAGATGAATTAGTTATTGATGTTACTAGTTATTGATGTCATTAATTATGGATGTTAGTAGTTACGTTTCGGACGGAGAGCATCTTCGTTGGGGATTTTCCACGTTACATTGCTGTTCCTTATTTTGTAACTTTAATTATGAATTTAATGATGAAAGGGAATAACCCACGAGGTGCTGTTTCGTGTCATTAAAAGCTGTAAAGTAGTCTGATGTGTTCTGCTGCTCTCAAACTGTACAGTAAATATAGAGGCCATGCACTAGTATAGCCTGGGTACCAGACTGTTTGTGCTATCATTCCACTTTTTGTCAACAAGTTTGGCTTGACAAGGAGTGGCGAGGAGCACAAAGGAAACAAACTGGTACCCAGGCTAGCGCTAGTGGTTGATGGGCTACAAAAACAAAGACAGGATTTAAACATGATCTCTCCCATGTTAGATCTTCATAGTTGTACCTTTATACCTAGAAACACTTGATAAACCTACTATAGTCTTTACCTCAGCACACAGCAGCTTGCATCCCAAATGGCTCCCTATTTAGTGCACTACTTTTGACCTGGGCCCATTGGGATCTGGTCTAAAGCTAGTGCACTATATAGGGAATACGGTTCCATTTGAGACATATACAGTGACATTAGTGACACCTGTCATTCGCCCTGGCTTAGTGTACGCTCTGGGATGTCATATTGGTAAAGGATACAAATGAGCCCTTTAAAATCCCTGTAGGGCTAACTGCAGTATTTTCCAGGTATGAGGATGCTGCATTGATGTCTTGAGGCATCCTCTTTGTAAGCATATCCATTTATTTTATGTCATTAGGAATCATACAAAGCCTACAGTATTGCAGGGTGGTTTAGATACAGTCAGTGTTGGTTATTTTGGGGTGTTGGTAGGTCTATGGTGATGAATAATGTGATGCTGCATCATCAGTGTAAAGGCTATATTGGTGCAGTAGGCCTAGTGTAACCATGACTACCGCAGCAGTAGGCCTAGTGTAACCATGACTACTGGAGCAGTAGGCCTAGTGTAACCATGACTACCGGAGCAGTAGGCCTAGTGTAACCATGACTACCGGAGCAGTAGGCCTAGTGTAACCATGACTACCGGAGCAGTAGGCCTAGTGTAACCATGACTACCGGAGCAGTAGGCCTAGTGAACTCATGACTACTGGAGTAGTAGGCCTAGTGTAACCATGACTACTGCAGCAGTAGGCCTAGTGTAACCATGACTACTGGAGCAGCAACCCTAGTGTAACCATGACTACTAAAGCAGTAGGCCTAGTGTAACCATGACTACTGGAGCCATAAGCCTAGTGTAACCATGACTACTAAAGCAGTAGGCCTAGTGTAACCATGACTACTGGAGCCATAAGCCTAGTGTAACCATGACTAGTGGAGCAGTAGGCCTAGTGTAACCATGACTACCGGAACAGTAGGCCTCTAGGGTTAGGCTATAAAGGGAGTAGCACAATGCAACTCCAGACCTATAGAGGGGTAACATGGGCTGCCTGGTCTTGCTGCGTGACTGAGTTAAATCTTCATTAATGACATTGCCAACTCTCTAAACACTTAGTTGTTTTTCTGTCTGCCTCTTTTGTTGAGTCATTATTGGAGGCTACTAGACAGACTTCACTTTGGTCTTTACCGCAGGTGCACTCTGCCCAAAATATCCTCACAGGCCTATGGGGACAGAAAGAGAGCGGGTCAGAGAGAGAGACGGTGGGGGGGTCATCTAGGATCCAGGCCAAATACAGACAAAGATGGTAATTATCCCAATATTTCATAACATCTAGGATCCAGGCCAAATAAAGACAAATATGCCAATGTTTCATAACTCTTCCAGCATACAAAGTACATTTTCATTCAGCCCTCTTTTTGTAAGCTTGTTGTTATACAATTTTGAGAGTGAAATATTGATATTTGATTCAAGCAAATACACTTTGTAGATACTGTCGGTAAGCATCAACTTGAAATAGATCTTTTCTTTTATGAAGGTTGATGGTTGATCCATTGGTGTTATTTATCCATCCTCATTTTAATTGATGTCTAAACCAGCTGTAGACGACGGTGTCTAATCATATGGTGCCTACCCTGGAGATGGTGACTTTAAAGAAATGCACATTTGAACAAAGTATTTGTGGTGAATCAAAAAAAAAAAAAAAAAGTGTATCCCTTAGTCCCTCAACACACCTTTCTTTTACTGTCCAAATGTATAATTCTAGAAATATGCATACAGTCGCTGGGCGACCATGGCAGTTTATTTCAATATTCAACATTATAGAGTTATAGCTTACCCTATGTAGAGTTATAGCTTACCCTATGTAGAGTTATATCTTACCCTATGTAGAGTTATAGCTTACCCTATGTAGAGTTATAGCTTACCCTATGTAGAGTTATAGCTTACCCTATGTAGAGTTATAGCTTACCCTATGTAGAGTTATATCTTACCCTATGTAGAGTTATAGCTTACCCTATGTAGAGTTATAGCTTACCCTATGTAGAGTTATAGCTTACCCTATGTAGAGTTATAGTTTACCCTATGCTGCGCGTGCAGAGCGTGCGTCAGACATGGTCGTTTAACATCCAAAGTGTCTGTTTGGCAGATTATATTAAAATGTTGGAATGTCCTTAAACATTGTTCTAATTTACATATACTAGCCTACTTACTTATACATACAGTACACCGAGTGTACAAGACCGCAACGCTGCTTGGGTTTTTTTTTTCAGCTCAACAGTTTCCTAAGTGTATCAAGAATGGTCCATCACCCAAAGGACATCCAGCCACTTTGACATAATTGTGGGAAGCATTGGACTCAACATGGTGGGGTGCAACTCAATATTAGGAAGGTGTCCATAATGTTTTGTACACTCAGTGTTATAGTCGATAAAGACACATGATGATATTATTGTTATTATTATTATTATTATTATTGGAAGTGTTACTATTACTGATCTCTTGGTGTTTTCTGTATCTATGAATATTCAATAAATGATAGGTGTCCAAAAACATTTAGCCTTCCTGAAATATGTTCTCTCTGCTGCGCTATGGCATGATCCGCAAGAGGTTGAGAGGCTGGGCAGCGACACACATCCGCCAGCATGCACCAATGGACATTACAGAGGAGGAGACCGACGCCACACAAATGCCACTACCTATACTTCACTTTGCCACTTAACGGTTCAAGTTGGAAGACTTAATAACAGCAGCGGTTTAGTTCAGCAGCATGGCGACGTCTCTAGCTGACCCGGAGAAGCGTAAACAGATCAGCATCAGAGGAATAGTCGGGGTGGAGAACGTCGCCGAGTTGAAGAAAGGTTTTAACAGACACCTCCACTTCACTTTGGTCAAAGACAGGAACATAGCGACCCCGCGGGATTATTACTTCGCCCTGGCGCACACGGTTCGAGATCACCTGGTGGGGAGATGGATCAGAACGCAACAGTTTTACTATGAGACCGACCCCAAGGTAAAGTTGTTTGTTTCAAAGTTAAATCCTATTCCAAAATACCATGCGCCAATTTACGTGGAGAATTATCCCTGGCTACCTGTCTGTCTTGTCCTCATTTTGGTCCGCTGGTCAGAGTCGCCACTCTTTTTTTTATATTCATCATCATCATCATCATCATCATCATCAAATCAGATGTTATTGGTCCATACGCATGGTTAGCAGATGTTATTGGTCACATACACATGGTTAGCAGGTGTTATTGGTCACATACACATGGTTAGCAGGTGTTATTGGTCACATACACACGGTTAGCAGACGTTATTGGTCACATACACATGGTTAGCAGGTGTTATTGGTCACATACACATGGTTAGCAGGTGTTATTGGTCACATACACATGGTTAGCAGGTGTTATTGGTCACATACACATGGTTAGCAGATGTTATTGGTCACATACACATGGTTAGCAGGTGTTATTGGTCACATACACATGGTTAGCAGGTGTTATTGGTCACATACACATGGTTAGCAGATGTTATTGGTCACATACACATGGTTAGCAGGTGTTATTGGTCACATACACATGGTTAGCAGGTGTTATTGGTCACATACACATGGTTAGCAGATGTTATTGGTCACATACACATGGTTAGCAGATGTTATTGGTCACATACACATGGTTAGCAGGTGTTATTGGTCACATACACATGGTTAGCAGGTGTTATTGGTCACATACACATGGTTAGCAGATGTTATTGGTCACATACACATGGTTAGCAGATGTTATTGGTCACATACACATGGTTAGCAGATGTTATTGGTCACATACACATGGTTAGCAGATGTTATTGGTCACATACACATGGTTAGCCAGATGTTATTGGTCACATACACATGGTTAGCAGATGTTATTGGTCACATACACATGGTTAGCAGATGTTATTGGTCACATACACATGGTTAACAGATGTTATTGGTCACATACACACGGTTAGAAGATGTTATTGGTCACATATACATGGTTAGCAGATGTTATTGGTCACATACACATGGTTAGCAGATGTTATTGGTCACATACACATGGTTAGCAGATGTTATTGGTCACATACACATGGTTAGCAGGTGTTATTGGTCACATACACATGGTTAGCAGGTGTTATTGGTCACATACACACGGTTAGCAGATGTTAATGCGAGTGTAGTGAAATGCTTGTGCTTCTAGTTCCGACCGTGCAGTAGTATCTAACAAGTAATCTAACCAATTCACAACTACTACCTTATACACACAAGTGTAAAGGGATGAATAAGAGTATGTACATATAAATATATGGTTGAGCGATAGCCGAACGGCATAGGCAAGATGCAGTAGATGGTATAGAGTACAGTATATACATATGAGATGAGTAATGTAGGGTATATAGACATTATTAAAGTGGCGTTATTTAAAGTGACTAGTGATACCTTTTTATTAAATGTATTAAAGTGGCAAGAGATTTGAGTCTGTATGTTGGCAGCAGCCTCTCTGTGTTAGTGATGGCTGTTTAACAGTCTGATGGCCTTGAGATAGAAGCTGTTTTTCAGTCTCTCGGTCCCAGCTTTGATGCACCTGTACTGACCTCGCCTTCTGGATGATAGCGGGGTGAACAGGCAGTGGCTCGGGTGGTTGTTGTCCTTGATGATCTTTTTGGCCTTCCTGTGAAATCGGGTGGTGTCGCTGTCCTGGAGGGCAGGTAGTTTACCCCCGGAGATGTGTTGTGCAGACCTCACTACCCTCTGGAGAGCCTTGCGGTTGTGGGCGGAGCAGTTGCCGTACCAGGCAGTTATACAACCCCCACAGGATGCTCTCGATTGTGTATCTGTAAAAGTTTGAGTGTTTTAGGTGATAAGCCAAATTTCTTCAGCCTCCTGAGGTTGAAAGAGGCGCTGTTGCGCCTTCTTCACCACGCTATCTGTGTGGGTGAACCATTTCAGTTTGTCCGTGATGTGTACGCCGAGGAGCTTAAAACTTTCCACCTTCTCCACTGCTGACCCGTTGATGTGGATAGGGGGGTGCTCCCTCTGCTGTTTCCTGAAGTACACAATCATCTCCTTTGTTTTGTTGACGTTGAGTGTGAGGTTATTTTCCTGACACCACACTCCGAGGACCCTCACCTCCTCCCTGTAGGCCGTCTCGTCGTTGTTGGTAATCAAGCCTACCACTGTAGTGTCGTCTGCAAACTTTATGATTGAGTTGGAGGCGTGAATGGCCACGCAGTCATGGGTGAACAGGGAGTACAGGAGAGGGCTGAGAACGCACCCTTGTGGGGCCCCAGTGTTGAGGATCAGCGGGGTGGAGATGTTGTTTACTACTCTCACCACCTGGGGGGCGGCCCGTCAGAAAGTCCAGGACCCAGTTGCACAGGGCGGGGTCGAGACCCAGGGTCTCGAGCTTAATGACAAGTTTGGAGGGTACTATGGTGTTAAATGCTGAGCTGTGGTCAATGAACAGCATTCTTACATAGGTATTCCTCGTCCAGGCGATTGCGTCGTCTGTGGACCTATTGGGGCGGTAAGCAAACTGAAGTGGGTCTAGGGTATCAGGTAGGGTGGAGGTGATATGTTTTTCTATTCAACATATTCTACGTTTTGCATATTCGTAACATAAAAAAGTTTAGCAAATTAGTAACATATTGTACGTTTAGCAAATTCATAACATACTGAGTAAAAATATAAATGCAACATGGAGGTACTACCAAATTCTCTAAAACAACAGAGGTAGCTTATGGTAAAGAAATTAACATAAAATTCTCTGGCAACTGCTCTTGTGGACATTCCTTGAGTCAGCATGCCAATTGCACACTCCCTCAACTTGAGACATCTGTGGCATTGTGTTGTGTGACAAAACGTTACATTTTAAAAGGGCCTTTTATTTTCCCTAGCACAAGGTGCACCTGTGTAATGATCATGCTGTTTAAATGTGCCACACCTGTCAGGTGGATTGATTATCTTGGCAAAGGAGAAATGCTCACTAACAGGGATGTAAACAAATTTGTGCACAATTAGATAAATAAGCTTTTTATGGAGGTATGGAACATTTCTGGGATTTTTTTATTTCAGTTTATGAAACACTTTACTTGTTGCATTTACATATTTTTTCAGTGTATAATACGAATTGTAATTCGTAACATATCATACGAAATGGGTGATGGACATCCACAAATGAATACATACCATCCGAAATGTAACATACTGTATGATACTAAATGGAGTGTCTCAGATGCAATATGAAATGCTCTGAGACCAGGTTGGGACAGGAGGAGACCTGATCCTAAATCGGCACTCCTTCTCTGAGATGCTTTATGTATACGGTCCAATGTTGTCTTTGATTTATTTATATATATATATATATATATATATTGTGTGTGTGTGAAATTTTATTGACTGGTACAGATTAGAATATGAAATGTACAGATTAGAATATGAAATGTACAGATTAGAATATGAAATAGATGGATACAGTGCAGAAACTGAGTGGCGAAACAGGGGATGGAACCGCTGCTAAATGTTCCTGTTCTCCTGTCCAGCGGGTGTACTACCTCTCCCTGGAGTTCTACATGGGCAGAACCCTCCAGAACACCATGATTAACCTGGGGCTGCAGAACGCCTGTGATGAGGCCATCTACCAGGTGAGATGGAACCTTGTAGACAGTCTACCAGATGAGATGGAACCTTGTAGACAGTCTACCAGGTGAGATGGAACCTTGTAGACAGTCTACCAGGTGAGATGGAACCTTGTAGACAGTCTACCAGGTGAGATGGAACCTTGTAGACAGTCTACCAGGTGAGATGGAACCTTGTAGACAATCTACCAGATGAGATGGAACCTTGTAGACAGTCTACCAGGTGAGATGGAACCTTGTAGACAGTCTACCAGGTGAGATGGAACCTTGTCGACAGTCTACCAGGTGAGATGGAACCTTGTCGACAGTCTACCAGGTGAGATGGAACCTTGTCGACAGTCTACCAGGTGAGATGGAACCTTGTAGACAGTCTACCAGGTGAGATGGAACCTTGTAGACAGTCTACCAGGTGAGATGGAACCTTGTAGACTGTCTACCAGGTGAGATGGAACCTTGTCGACAGTCTACCAGGTGAGATGGAACCTTGTCGACAGTCTACCAGGTGAGATGGAACCTTGTAGAGAGTCTACCAGGTGAGATGGAACCTTGTAGACAGTGAGTGTATTAAACATTAGGAACACCTTCTTAATATTGAGTTGCGTCCTCTTTTGCCCTCAGAATTCGTCAGTGCATGGACTCGACAAGGTGTCGAAAGCGTTCCACAGGGATGCTGGCCCATGTTGACTCCAATGCTTCCCACAGTTGTGTCAGGTTTGCTGGATGTCCTTTGGGTGGTGGACCATTCTTGATACACACAGGAAACTGTTGAGTGTTAAAAAAAACAGTGTATAGTCTACCCGGCAGGTGAGGTGGAACTGGGAGACGTCAGGAACACACCTGCATGTCTGCAGGCAGAAACAACTAGTGCCACAGACAAACAAACTTTCTTATAAGAGACAGACTTTCACAAGAACTGTGACAGCATGATTAACACACAACCTTAGTCATGACCTTTATGAACTTTGAGTGTCAAGTAATGCATGAGCTCAAACACATTATTGGACACTGAAGCCTAGTTTACACCCTGCGTACACAACGCAAGAACGCTACGCAAAATGGCAATCCTGCACAGAGTTATGAATTGCAGGACTGAACATGTCTGTGTAGCTTTGCTACGCTACGCAACACTATTTAGAGTAGCTACTTGTGGGGGTATAAACTAGCCTTAATACGGGACTGTGAGTTGAGCGAACTGAATTGAGTTGTTTTTATGTCTGTCGTGTAGCTGGGTTTGGACATGGAGGACCTGGAGGAGATGGAGGAGGATGCAGGGCTGGGTAACGGAGGCCTGGGCAGACTGGCAGGTACAGTACCAAGATCCACGTTTCTGTCTGTCCGTCAGTGTGTGTTGGGCTGCTGTTGGCTCACCAGAACAGGACGTTTACTCAACCCTAGGAGGCTGCTTTTGGCTCACCAGAACAGGAAGTTTACACCACACTTAGGATGCTGCTGTAGGCTGGCTGTCCGCATCAACACTAGGAGGCTGTCCGGCCCACCACCACCACTAGGAGGCTGTCCGGCCCACCACCACCACTAGGAGGCTGTCCGGCCCACCACCACCACTAGGAGGCTGTCCGGCCCACCACCACCACTAGGAGGCTGTCCGGCCCACCACCACCACTAGGAGGCTGTCCGCCGCCCCACCACCACCACCACTAGGAGGCTGTCCGGCCCCCCCACCACCACCACCACTAGGAGGCTGTCCGGCCCCCCCACCACCACCACCACTAGGAGGCTGTCCGGCCCCCACCACCACCACTAGGAGGCTGTCCGGCCCCCCCACCACCACCACCACTAGGAGGCTGTCCGGCCCACCACCACCACTAGGAGGCTGTCCGCCCCACCACCACCACCACTAGGAGGCTGTCCGGCCCCCACCACCACCACCACTAGGAGGCTGTCCGGCCCCACCACCACCACCACCACTAGGAGGCTGTCCACCATCACAGACCGACTTCATTACACTTGTCTTATTGTTTGTTGTAGTTTTTCAAATGGAAACTGACATTCATGCATTTATACGCTATCACAATATCTTAGCACCAAACAAAGCAGTGGCAACCTTCTCCTAGCCTGGTTAAACCCACCTAAACACTATGCTCACCACTGAAAATAGTTAGCCAGGCTAACCTCCTCTATAGGAATATGACATATGATAGGAAGACTACCGTAAGCACTTATCTCCGTACTACCCCATACTTCATCCATACAGTTTGTCTTGACATCCACTGTATCTGTATCCTTCATCCAATAAACATAGTGTTTCTAATGAACATTTACATGATTGTTTCCTGCATATATAGCTTGTTTCCTGGACTCGATGGCTACCCTGGGTCTGGCAGCGTATGGTTACGGCATCCGTTATGAATATGGAATCTTCAATCAGAAGATCAAGGAAGGTTGGCAGGTAATAACCACAGCACTTCACTGCATAAATCTACTGCATTTTAAAGGGGCATTCTGGGATTGCTACATCCATTTTTGTACTTGTAAATTATTTATACAGTGAGCTCCAACAGTATTGGGACAGTGGGCTCCAACAGTATTGGGACAGTGAGCTCCAACAGTATTGGGACAGTGAGCTCCAACAGTATTGGGACAGTGGGCTCCAACAGTATTGGGACAGTGGGCTCCAACAGTATTGGGACAGTGGGCTCCAACAGTATTGGGACAGTGAGCTCCAACAGTATTGGGACAGTGGGCTCCAACAGTATTGGGACAGTGGGCTTCAACAGTATTGGGACAGTGAGCTCCAACAGTATTGGGACAGTGAGCTCCAACAGTATTGGGACAGTGGGCTCCAACAGTATTGGGACAGTGAGCTCCAACAGTCTTGGGACAGTGGGCTCCAACAGTATTGGGACAGTGGGCTCCAACAGTATTGGGACAGTGGGCTCCAACAGTATTGGGACAGTGGGCTCCAACAGTATTGGGACAGTGGGCTCCAACAGTATTGGGACAGTGGGCTCCAACAGTATTGGGACAGTGACCCATTAGTTGTTGTTTTGGCTCTGTACTCCAACACTTTGGATTTGAAGTGAAACAATGACTATGAGGTTAAAGTGCTGTCAGCTTTAATTTGAGGGTATTTTCATCCATATCGGGTGAACTGATTTATAAATTACAGCACTTTTTGTACATTCACATGTGTATTCAAGTAGTAAAAAGTATAGTATTTGGTCCCATATTCCTAGCACGCAACGATTACATCAAGGATTCATTTGCTGTTTGTTTTGGTTGTGTTTCAGATTTATTTTGTGCCCAATAGAAATTAATGGTAAATAATGTATGGTGTCATTTTGGAGTCACTTTTTTAAAATTATTAATTAGAATAGAATATGTTTCTAAGTCCTTCTACATTAATGTGGATGCTACCATGACTACAGATAATCATGAAATAATGATGAGTGACAAAGTTAGACGCACAAATATCATACCTTAAGACATGTCAGTCTCTCACCTTTATTTTTTTTTTGGGGGGGGTGGTATGATAAGATTTCATTCTTTGCAGTACACAATACTTTCTAAAACAATTTGCGATGCACAGATTGCGTGCCTCTTCACTTCAGTCAGTGAATAATCAGTACAATCTGGTTTCAGCGTTCAAAACTACATTGCACTGCAAACACACAGCTCAAATTAGAAAGGGCAGAGCCCCTCCGGCGTGTACAGTGTATACTGTAGGTCATTTTAGAGTCAAACAAAGGGAAACAACGCAATAGCTTTCTCAACCTCTGAGCCAACCACCCGGCTGGCGCAACAGGCACTGCCTGCGTCCCAAATGGCACCCTATTCCCTACATAGTGCACTACTTTTGACTAGGGACCATGGGGGGGCTGTGGTCAAAAGTAGTGCACTATATAGGGAATTGGGTGCCGTTTGGGACACAGACATTGTTACACTATGGCAGCAACTTCCATTCCTGTTAATGATTGGCCAACACTGCATACGTGGGGTTCAAAAACTATTCTAAATATTTTTTAATACTTTATCTGTGTTTGTTTGAGCCTGTCTGGTGCAATGGAATCAATAGAATAGTTACCAAAGTGCAAAAACCCACCCATCTGGCGCTCCAGGCAGACTAGAGCAAACGCTAAAAGTATTTGAAAGATTTCAAATAGTATTTAAACCCAGGTCTGCAACACTGTGGTGGCCTACTTCCTCTCTCCCCATCGAGCCTGGATTCAAATAGGCCAAGCTTGATGATGAGTTGGTTATTTGAATTAGTTGTGTAGTGCTAAGGCAAAAAACTAAACGTGGCCCCAGGTGGGGCCCCCAGGACCAAGTTTCAGAAACCATGCCCCAGAGGGCTGTCTAAATCTTTCTTAATTTAATTATTTTTATTCAGCCAGGATAATCCACTCAGTAACACTTGCCTCTTCAAAGAGTTTAGTCTGCAGAGGCTTAACGTACTCTCAATATGAACTGCCTTCTGTACCTACTACTATATATACTACTATAGTAAAATACTATTATATATACTATACTACTACTATAGTATAATGCTATTATATATACACTATACTACTACTCTATATACTATAATACTACTATAGTAAAATACTATTATATATACTATACTACTACTATAGTATAATGCTATTATATATACTATACTACTACTATATATACTATAATACTACTATAGTAAAATACTATTATATATACTATACTACTACTATAGTATAATGCTACTACGACTATACTATAATACTACTATAGTAAAATACTATTATATATACTATACTACTACTATAGTATAATGCTATTATATATACTATACTACTACTATAGTATAATGCTACTACGACTATACTATAATGCTACTATAGTATAATACTATTATACATACCATACTACTACAGTTGAAGTCTGAAGTTTACAAACACCTTAGCCAAATACATTTAAACTCAGTTTTTCACAATTTCCTGACATTTAATCCTAGTAAAGATTCACTGTCTTAGGTCAGTTAGGATCACCACTTTATTTTAAGAATGTGAAATGTCAGAATAATAGTAGAGAGAATTATTTATTTCAGCTTTTATTTCTTTCATCACATTCCCAGTGGGTCAGAAGTTTACATACACTCAATTAGGATTTGGTAGCATTGCCTTTAAATTGTTTAACTTGGGTCAAACGTTTCGGGTAGCCTTCCACAAGCTTCCCACAATAAGTTAGGTGAATTTTGGCTCATTCCTCCTGACAGAGCTGGTGTAACTGAGTCAGGTTTGTAGGCCTCCTTGCTCGCACACGCTTTTTCAGTTCTGCCCACACATTTTCTATAGGATTGAGGTCAGGGCTTTGTGATGGCCACTCCAATATCTTGACTTTATTGTCCTTAAGCCATTTTGCCACAACTTTGGAAGTATGTTTGGGGTCATTGTCCATTTGGAAGACCCATTTGCGACCAAGCTTTAACTTCCTGACTGATGTCTTGAGATGTTTCTTCAATATATCCACATCATTTTCCCTCCTCATGATGCCATCTATTTTGTGAAGTGCACCAGTCCCTCCTGCAGCAAAGCACCCCCACAACATGATGCTGGCACCCCCGTGATTCACAGTTGGGATGTTGTTCTTCGGCTTGCAAGCCTCCCCCTTTTTCCTCCAAACATAATGACGGTCATTATGGCCAAACAGTTATATTTTTGTTTCATCAGACCAGAGTATATTTCTCCAAAAAGTACGATCTTTGTCCCCATGTGCAGTTGCAAACTGTAGTCTGGCTTTTTTATGGCGGTTTTGGAGCAGTGGCTTCTTTCTTGCTGAGCGGCCTTTCAGGTTATGTCAATATAGGACTCGTTTTACTGTGGATATAGATACTTTTGTACCTGTTTCCTCCAGCATCTTCACAAGGTCCTTTGCTGTTGTTCTGGGATTGATTTGCACTTTTCGCACCAAAGTACGTTCATCTCTAAGTGACAGAACGCGTCTCCTTCCTGAGCGGTATGATGGCTGCGTGGTTCCATGGTGTTATACTTGCGTAATATTGTTTGTACAGATTAACATGGTTCCTTCAGGCTTTTGGACATTTTTTTCTGAGGTCTTGGCTGATTTCTTTTGATTTTTCCATGATGTCAAGCAAAGAGGCACTGAGATTGAAGGTCGGCCTTGAAATTCATCCACAGGTACACCTCCAATTGACTCAAATGATGTCAATTAGCCTAACAGAAGCTTCTAAAGCCATTTTCTGAAATTTAAAGGCACAGTCAACTTAGTGTATGTAAACTTCTGATCCACTGGAATTGTGATACAGTGAATTATAAGTGAAATAATCTGTCTGTAAACAATTGTTGGAAAAATGACTTGTGTCATGCACAAAGTAGATGTCCTAACCGACTTGCCAAAACTATAGTTTGTTAACAAGAAATTTGTGGAGTGGTTGAAAAACGAGTTTTAATGACTCCAACCTAAGTGTATGTAAACTTCCGACTTCAAATGAATATTATAATGGTACTATACTAGAATACTACTATACTATAATATACAGTACCAGTCAAAAGTTTGGACAGCTACTCATTCAAGGGTTTTTCTTTATTTTTACTAATTAATCTTGACAAACTATGAAATAACACATGGAATCATGTAGTAACCAAAAAGGTGTTAAACAAATAAAAATATTTTATATTTGAGATTCTTCAAAGTAGCCACCCTTTGCCTTGACAGCATTGCATACTCTTGGCATTCTCTCAACCAGCTTCATGAGGTAGTCACCTGGAATGCATTGCAATTAACAGGTGTGCCTTGTTAGAAGTTAATTTGTGGAATTTCTTTCCCCAAAGCATTTGAGCCAATCAGTTGTGTTGTGACAAGGTAGGGGTGGTATACAGAAGATAGCCCTGATTGGGTGAAGGACTAAGTCCATATTATGGCAAGAACAGCTCAAATAAGCAAAGAGAAACGACTGCCCATTACTTTAATACATGAAGGAAAACCCTGGAATGAGTAGGTGTATCCAAACGTTTTGACTGGTACTGTATATAATATACCTCTACTATACTATAATGCTACTATAATATAATACTACTATACTCTAATACTACTATACTATAATGCTACTATAATACTATAATACTACTCTACTATAATGCTACTATAATATAATACTATAATACTACTATACTATAATGCTACTATAATATAATACTATAATACTACTATACTATAATGCTACTATAATATAATACTACTATACTATAATGCTACTATAATATAATACTATAATACTACTATACGATAATGCTACTATAATATAATACTACTATACTATAATACTACTATAATATAATACTACTATACTATAATGCTACTATAATATAATACTATAATACTACTATACTATAATGCTACTATAATATAATACTATAATACTACTATACTATAATGCTACTATAATATAATACTACTATACTATAATACTACTATAATATAATACTATAATACTACTATACTATAATACTACTATACTATAATATAATACTATAATACTACTATACTATAATACTACTATAATATAATACTACTATACTCTAATACTACTATACTATAATATAATACTACTATAATATAATACTACTATACTATAATGCTACTGTAATATAATACTACTACTATACTATAATACTACTATACTATAATATTACTATACTATAATGCTACTATAATATAATACTACTTCTATACTATAATACTACTATACTACAATATAATACTACTATACTATAATACTACTATACTATAATACTGCTATACTATACTATAATACTACTATACTACTACTTTGTACTATGAACCATAATGCTCATATCTATTGTTTCATTAGCCTGAGTGCCACTCTGTTTGTGCCATCATGCCATTGTCTTGACAATGAGCAATGGAGTTGGCAAGAGCACAAACAGATCTGGGACCAGGCTATGGTTTCATGGTCATTTTGACTCATGTTGACGTTTTGCTTAGTCACTCTTCGATTTTAATTCGCTGTAAATTCCTTGTTCTTAGGTGGAAGAGGCAGATGATTGGTTGCGTCATGGTAACCCCTGGGAGAAGGCCCGCCCTGAGTACATGCTACCTGTGCACTTCTACGGCAGAGTGGAGGAGTCCAGATGGGTGGATACACAGGTATTTAATCATGATGATAATACTTTTTAATTAGTAATACACTAATAATAGTGCTAATAATAACAATAATAATAATAATAACAGTAACAACAATAATAATAATAATAACAACAATAATAATAACAACAACAACAATAATAACAACAATACCAATAATAATAATAACAGTAACAACAATAACAATAATAATAACAACAATAATAATAATAACAATAATAATAACAACAATAATAATAACAACAATAATAATAATAACAATAATAACAATAATAATAACAACAATAATAATACTACTAGTAGTACTTAGTACCTGCATATCTATGGTGAGAATTGCTATGCAATTACTGAAGTACTATGTAACATGTAATTACATTGTTACTACACAAGTATAAGAGGACTTATGTTAAGCGTTACTGATATTTAATATGATATTAAATTATAAAGTATTACCAATTCTTCCCTTGCCTTGACTCTGTAGGTACAGCATATCTATTATGTGTTGAGATTAATTTGTTAATTTTAATCTCAATCTTAATTCTTCCCATGCCTTGAATGTGTTCTGTAGGTGGTCCTGGCCATGCCCTATGACACGCCCATCCCTGGATATATGAACAACACAGTCAACACCATGAGGCTGTGGTCTGCCCGAGCTCCCATCGACTTCAACCTGAAGGACTGTTAGTGGCCAGGATGATGACTTAACATTTTTTTACCCTGCCTAATCAAAGTCTGAGTGCTCGCATCTGAAGTTAGGTTCCAAGTTAGCTCTGGTCCAGGGTGTTAATACGGCTTGTTAACGCTGAGCCTTCTTCAAGCCTTCTCAGCAAGCCGCACTAACACCCTGGACCAGAGCTAACTTGGAACCTAACTTCAGATGCGAGCACTCAGACTTGCACGTAAATTACGCATTTTTGTCAATGTAGGATTTATGGTGGAAAACTTGAGTTAAGCACACAGATCTCAAGTTAGGATCCAGACCTTAATAATTACAGTATTGAACTAGTGAATCTGTAACAAATTAAACTAAAAAGCCCTTTCTTTTCCCGGGGAGGTGTCATAATACCCATAAAACCTAGCGGTCAAACAGGGAAATGGTTCCAATCATTTTCCACCATTCATTTTTCCCATAGGGGATTTTCCTGTAGGGTCACCCTGGTGTGACGTTTTGATAACCATGTAAATCTCTCTAGGACAAGGTGACTTTTATCAATATATTTATCTCTTACCCTACGAGGTCCGCAGCCTGCTGGTTTTCTGTTCTACCTGATAATTAATTGCACCCACCTGGTGTCCCAGGTATAAATCAGACATTTTTTTTGAAAGCAGTGGAACTAACTTTAACTACTTCCGGTAACTTTACTAAAATTCCCAGGTATTCCAGAAATCCCTGTTGAAAGAGTCCCTAAATCAGGATGGGAATAAGCAGGATATCCGGGAATCTTCCAAACAGGATTTCTTTAAAACCAGGGAATTTTGGAGAAGTTCCTGGTATTTTGCTACCCTATATGTAATTCTATGATCTCTCCTCAGTCAACGTTGGAGGTTACATCCAAGCTGTTCTGGACAGGAATCTGGCGGAGAATATTTCTCGTGTCCTCTACCCCAACGATAACGTAAGTTCCACATTGGCCACGTACTGTAGGTGTGAGTGCATTTTGATACGCTGGTAACTCCTATGGACGTTGGAATAGAATTGACCGCAGGGGTTTAAAAGACAGCATTAACACATCTGGGTACAGGCTAGTGCAGGGCACCCCGAACTCGGTCCCAGGGGCCCCCCCAGGTGCACATTTTGGGGTTTTGCTCTAGTGTTACACAGCTGATTCAACTAATCATCAAGCTTTGATCATTTAAATCAGCTGTGTAGTGTCAGGGCAAAAACCAAAATGTGCATCACTTGTGGTCCCGAGGACTGAGTTTGGGAAACGCTTGGGCTAGTGTGTTCCTAACTCCTAACGACTTGATTCCTCTCCTCTTGTAGTTCTATGGGAGTTATATTTCTTGATTCCTCTCCTGTTGTAGTTCTATGGGGGTTATAGTTCTTGATTCCTCTCCTTCTTCATTGTTGTAGTTCTTTGAGGGGAAGGAGCTGCGCCTGAAGCAGGAGTACTTTGTGGTGGCGGCCACACTCCAGGATATCATCCGACGTTTCAAGATATCCAAGAAGGGCTCCACCGGCCCAGAGTCTTTCGACAGCTTCCCAGAGAAGGTTACTTATTGATTACCTGTGATCTATTATTGATTTTTTCTATTATGTCTGAATCGCAACAAAAATCTGGTTGGTTGATTGTGTTGACAGGTAGCCATCCAGCTGAACGACACTCATCCGGCGATGGCCATCCCAGAGCTCATGAGGGTCTTTGTGGACGTCGAGAAACTTGACTGGGACACGGTGCGTAAGAGAGAGATTAGTGTATATATATTATATTGTACATTGTTATTATGATATTAAAGACATTTCTTATGTGAAAAATACAACTAACTTTGGCTAACAGTCCTAAAGTCCTAATGTGAATGTTCAGGAAATGTTTACTGTATTAGTGGAACCTGTTTCTCCTCAGGCGTGGGCCATCACCAAGCGGACCTTTGCGTACACCAACCACACGGTGCTTCCTGAGGCTCTGGAGCGCTGGCCCGTTGGCCTGCTGGAGACCCTGCTGCCCAGACACCTGCAGATCATCTACAGGATCAACCAGGGACACCTGGATGTACGTATGTATCTGAGATGACTGCTCTCTGTATCAATACACTGATAGTTAGATTACTTATTTTAAAATGTGTTCCCACTTACAAGACTCATAGAGTAGGTAGGTTACCGTAGACACTGGGGGGTAGGTTACCGTAGACACTGGGGTAGGTTACCGTAGACACTGGGGGGTAGGTTACCGTAGACACTGGGGGGTAGGTTACCGTAGACACTGGGGGTAGGTTACCGTGAGACACTGGGGGTAGGTTACCGTAGACACTGGGGGTAGGTTACCGTGAGACAATGGGGGTAGGTTACCGTGAGACACTGGGGTAGGTTACCGTGAGACACTGGGGGGTAGGTTACCGTAGACACTGGGGGTAGGTTACCGTAGACACTGGGGGGTAGGTTACCGTAGACACTGGGGTAGGTTACCGTAGACACTGGGGGGTAGGTTACCGTAGACACTCGGGGGTAGGTTACCGTAGACACTGGGGTAGGTTACCGTAGACAATGGGGTAGGTTACCGTAGACACTGGGGTAGGTTACCGTAGACACTCGGGGGTAGGTTACCGTAGACACTGGGGGGTAGGTTACCGTAGACACTGGGGGTAGGTTACCGTGACACTGGGGGTAGGTTACCGTAGACACTGGGGGGTAGGTTACCGTAGACACTGGGGGGTAGGTTACCGTAGACACTCGGGGGTAGGTTACCGTAGACACTGGGGGGTAGGTAACCGTAGACGCTGGGGGTAGGTGAGGGTAGGTTACCGTAGACGCTGGGGGTAGGTGACCGTAGTGTAGACACTGGGGGTAGGTTACCGTAGACACTCGGGGGTAGGTGAGGGTAGGTTGGGGTAGATGACCGTAGTGTAGACACTGGGGGTAGGTACCCGTAGTGTAGACACTGGGGGTAGATGACCGTAGTGTAGACACTGGGGGTAGGTGACCGTAGTTTCTCAATTAGCTCCCTACTCCTTCTCTTGGCCCTAATTCGTCCACGTTTGTAGATGTGTAAAATGGAAGTTGTGGTGGAATCCACAGCAGTACCCTGCTTATACTGTACCTGTCCAGATCTACAACTACATAGGGTTTAGGAGGGATATGGAGCAGATTGGGACCAGCTGACTGGTTGTATGTTTCTGCTGTTGCTCCAGGGGATTGGAGCTCTCTTTCCAGGAGACCTGGATAGGATACGCAGGATGTCTCTGGTCGAGGAGGACGGGGGCAAGAGGGTCAACATGGCCCATCTGTGCATCGTGGGATCTCACGCCGTCAACGGAGTTGCTGAGATTCACTCCAACATCATCAAGAATGATGTGTAAGATGGGTCTTGTCTAGGTCGTGTTCAGTAGGAACAAAATGGAAGAAAACACTGAAACTGACTTTGAAGTTCTGTCTGTAATTATCCAATCAGAAACGCTTGTTTTTGTTTTACATTGCAAACCGCTTTGAACTGTTTTTCTACGGTGTGCCCGATTGAACACGGCCCTGTCTTCACTCTTCTAGTGGCTCTCTCTCTCTCTCCAATAACTATTTTTAGATTCTAGAAAATAATTCCTTTTTGTTTTGAAAGGTTCCGAGACTTCAGCGAATTAGAACCGGATAAATTCCAGAACAAGACCAATGGCATCACTCCTAGGCGCTGGCTCCTCCTCTGTAACCCGGGATTGGCTGAGCTAATCGCTGAGGTTTAATTGGCATCTTTATTGACCATTGACCTCTCTTTGGCCGTTGCTTTATCTTATTCTGTTTTCTTTCTAATTTGCCATGTCATGTTCTTGCACTTTGTCCTTGTTGCTAGGCCATTGGGGAGGGATATGTGAAAGACCTCAGTCAGTTACAGAAGCTCAATGAGCTGGTCAATGATGATGCCTTCATTAGAGATGTCTCGAATGTCAAGCAGGTAAGACTTACCACATCAACCTCCCCCCCCCTTAATTGGCAACAGTTCATAACATGAAACGGATCACATTTGTGAGTTGTACTCCTTATATTTACAGTAATATATATATATATAAATCAGAATATTGTTTGCCACATTCCATTTTGTTCCTTGGTACACAAGGCATGTTGGGGAATGTTTTTGTTCACAATTTAAAGACACAATTCAACCGCATAAGTGGTTATACTGCATATAAAAGTCCTCCGAGAATAACACAAGAAAGCTTTTACAAATCATTTCTATTGTGGTCTATGCATTTCTGTGCACAGGACAACAAGTTGAAGTTTTCCCAGTACCTGGAGAAAGAGTACAAGGTGAACATCAACCTGTCCTCCATGTTCGACGTCCACGTCAAGAGGATTCACGAGTACAAGCGCCAGCTCCTCAACTGCCTTCACATTATCACCATGTACAACCGTACGTCAAGTTCCTTCCCAAGGGGTAGCCTGTCCCCTATACAGACCACAGCACTATACACTGAGTGTACAAAAACACCATCCTAATATTGAGATGCACCCCCTTTCGCCCTCAGAATAGCCTCAATTCGTCGGGGAATGGATTCTGCAAGGTGTGGAAAGCGTTCCACAGGGATGCTGGCCCATGTTGACTCTAATGCTTCTCACAGTTGTGTCAAGTTGGCTGGATGTCCTTTGGGTGATGGACCATTCTTGATACACACGGGAAACTGTTGAGCTGAAAAACCCAACAGCATTGCAGTTCTTTTTTATATATATATTGAATATATTCATATATTTTCTCCCCAATTTCGATCTTGTCTCATTGCTGCAACTCCCCAACGGGCTCGGGAGGCCAAGGTCGAGTCACGCGTCCTCCGAAACATGACCCACCTAACCGCGCTCCTTAACACCCGCCCGCTTAACCCAGAAGCCAGCCGCACCAATGTGTCGGGGGAAACACCGTTCAACTGACGCCCTCCCGATCATGGCCGGTTGTGATACAGCCCGGGATCGAACCCGGGTCTGTAGTGACACCTCTAGGACTGCGACGCAATTCTTGACATAAACCGGTGCGCCTGGCACCTACTACTATACCCAATTCAAAGGCACGTACATGTTTTGTCTTGCCCATTCACCCTCTTAAGGGCACACACACACACAATCCATGTCTCAATTGTCTCAAGGCTTAAAAATCCTTCTTTAATCTGTCTCCTCCCCTTCATCTACACTGATTGAAGTGGAGTTAACAAGTGACACCAATAAGGGATCATAGATTTCACCTGGATTCACCTTGATTATAGAATGACATCTGCTTCTAAATGATTTGTGAAGCTTCTATGTAGGCCTTATAAAGGGTTATGAAGGCTTCATTAAGTCTTTATAATATGTAATACCTTGTTTAAAGTGTGACCAAGTAATACTTTGTTTGTTTGTTTTCTTTAAGGCATCAAGAAGAATCCAAAAGCACCTTTTGTTCCCCGGACTGTGATCATTGGTGGCAAGGTATGTATGTGAGTCGCTCAACTCAAAACCCATTACATGAATAGCCTAGGACTCTTTCTCAGTGGGTCTTCCCATGATTCCCCACTCTCCCCTCTCGTCCTTTTCAAATGAATTGGAGGAGAAGGCTCTAAGGGAGGAACTGTGGATCTTCTCCTCAGATTGGTTTTGAGAAGGAGGCAAGGAGAGAGGAGGCAAGGAGAGAGGATGCAAGTGCTGTGTCTGAAATAGCACCCTATTCCCTAATAGTGCACTAAGTCTCACCAGAGCAGTCTAAAGTAGAGCCCCATGGAACCCTGGTCTGAAGTAGAGCCCCATGGACCCCGGTCTAAAGTAGAGCCCCATGGACCCCGGTCTAAAGTAGAGCCCCATGGACCCCTGGTCTGAAGTAGAGCCCCATGGACCCCGGTCTAAAGTAGAGCCCCATGGACCCCGGTCTAAAGTAGAGCCCCATGGAACCCGGTCTGAAGTAGAGCCCCATGGACCCTGGTCTAAAGTAGAGCCCCATGGACCCTGGTCTAAAGTAGAGCCCCATGGACCCTGGTCTAAAGTAGAGCCCCATGGACCCCGGTCTAAAGTAGAGCCCCATGGACCCCGGTCTAAAGTAGAGCCCCATGGACCCCGGTGCAAAGTAGAGCCCCATGGAACCCTGGTCTAAAGTAGAGCCCCATGGAACCCTGGTCTAAAGTAGAGCCCCATGGACCCTGGTCTAAAGTAGAGCCCCATGGACCCTGGTCTAAAGTAGAGCCCCATGGACCCTGGTCTGAAGTAGAGCCCCATGGACCCCGGTCTAAAGTAGAGCCCCATGGACCCCGGTTCTAAAGTAGAGCCCCATGGACCCCGGTCCCAAAGTAGAGCCCCATGGAACCCCGGTCTGAAGTAGAGCCCCATGGACCCTGGTCTAAAGTAGAGCCCCATGGACCCTGGTCTAAAGTAGAGCCCCATGGACCCTGGTCTAAAGTAGAGCCCAATGGACCCCCGGTCTGAAGTAGAGCCCCATGGACCCCGGTCTAAAGTAGAGCCCCATGGACCCCCGGTCTAAAGTAGAGCCCCATGGACCCCGGTCTAAAGTAGAGCCCCATGGAACCCTGGTCTGAAGTAGAGCCCCATGGACCCTGGTCTAAAGTAGAGCCCCATGGACCCTGGTCTAAAGTAGAGCCCCATGGACCCTGGTCTAAAGTAGAGCCCAATGGACCCCCGGTCTGAAGTAGAGCCCCATGGACCCCCGGTCTAAAGTAGAGCCCCATGGACCCCCGGTCTAAAGTAGAGCCCCATGGACCCCGGTCTGAAGTAGAGCCCCATGGACCCCGGTCTAAAGTAGAGCCCCATGGACCCCGGTCTAAAGTAGAGCCCAATGGACCCCCGGTCTGAAGTAGAGCCCTATAAAAGGAAAATGTTTAGGCTGCCATTTGGGACTCATAAAGGAGTGCAGCTGAGGTGTATGAAGATGGCGGCTCCCATGTACTTACCACACATTCCTGGTTTAACATTCCTGGTTTAACATTTCTGGTTTAGTTCTCCTTTATCGTACATGGCTCTCCATTACGCTTAGATTTTTTGTATGGTCATTAGCAGAGTATACGTGATCCCAATTTTAGTTTCAAGACGCCTGCAATTTGTAAAACCGAAAAAGTAGATTGTGTTGATTTAGTGGCACATTTAACCATATCGCACACCGTAGTTTTAAAAACTCAGACGATAATGCTGAAACAATGACATCATATCCAGGCTGTATCACGTCCGGCCGTGATTGGGAGTCACATAGGGCGGCGCACTATTGGCCCAGCGTCGTCCGGGTTTGGCCGGGGTAGGCCGTCATTGTAAATAAGAATTTTAAATAAAGGTTCAATAAAATATATAAATATATATATATATATATCTCTGAAGTCTTCCATCTTTAGCCACATTCACCATTGAGAGCCTTGTCTCCCCCTACAGGCTGCCCCAGGGTATCACATTGTGAGCCTTGTCTCCCCCTACAGGCTGCCCCAGGGAATCACATTGAGAGCCTTGTCTCCCCCTACAGGCTGCCCCAGGGTATCACATTGTGAGCCTTGTCTCCCCCTACAGGCTGCCCCAGGGAATCACATTGTGAGCCTTGTCTCCCCCTACAGGCTGCCCCAGGGTATCACATTGTGAGCCTTGTCTCCCCCTACAGGCTGCCACAGGGAATCACATTGTGAGCCTTGTCTCCCCCTACAGGCTGCCCCAGGGTATCACATGGCCAAGATGATCATCAAGCTGATTACGGCCGTCGGACAAGTGGTCAACAAAGACCCAGCGGTGGGCAGCAAACTGAAGGTCATCTACCTGGAGAACTACAGAGTCTCCCTGGCTGAGAAAGGTACTATCTACTATATATCTATCTACTATATATCTACCTGGAGAACTACAGAGTCTCCCTGGCTGAGAAAGGTACTATCTACTATATATCTATCTACTATATATCTACCTGAAGAACCCATGGGTCTCTCTGGCTGAGAAAGGTACTATCTACTATATATCTATCTACTATATATCTACCTGGAGAACCCATGGGTCTCTCTGGCTGAGAAAGGTACTATCTACTATATATCTATTTACTATATATCTACCTGGAGAACAAATGGGTCTCTCTGGTTGAGAAAGGTATGGTAAGACTTTACTTAAAGCAGAAAGGAATAAGGCATTATGAAGCAGTTATAATGCTTCATAAGACTTCGTAAGATCCCCTTATAATGGTTTACCATCTCATGACCCCCAGAACTTTCTTTCAGTGAGAACGTATCATCATTGGGTGCCATCTGGAACACAGAAAACAGACAAATACATGTATTAGAGAGATCAGTTTTTCTGTCATCTATTTCCCCCTACAGTAATCTATTTCCCCTTACAGTAATCTACTTCCCCTTACAGTAATCTATTTCCCCCTACAGTAATCTATTTCCCCCTACAGTAATCTATTTCCTCCCTACAGTAATCTATTTCCCCCTACAGTAATCTATTTCCCCCTACAGTAATCTATTTCCCCATTACAGTAATCTATTTCCCCCTACAGTAATCTATTTCCCCCTACAGTAATCTACCTCCCCTTACAGTAATCTATTTCCTACAGTAATCTATTTCCCCCTACAGTAATCTATTTCCCCCTACAGTAATCTATTTCCCCCTACAGTAATCTATTTCCCCCTACAGTAATCTATTTCTCCCCTACAGTAATCTATTTCCTCCCTACAGTAATCTATTTCCCCATTACAGTAATCTATATCCCCCTACAGTAATCTATATCCCCCTACAGTAATCTATTTCCCCCTACAGTAATCTATTTCCCTTACAGTAATCTATTTCCCTACAGTAATCTATTTCTCCCCTACAGTAATCTATTTCTCCCTACAGTAATCTATTTCCTACAGTAATCTATTTCCCCCTACAGTAATCTATTTCCCCCTACAGTAATCTATTTCCCCCTACAGTAATCTATTTCCCCTACAGTAATCTATTTCTCCCCTACAGTAATCTATTTCCTCCCCTACAGTAATCTATTTCCCCCTACAGTAATCTATTTCCCCATTACAGTAATCTATATCCCCCTACAGTAATCTATATCCCCCTACAGTAATCTATTTCCCCCTACAGTAATCTATTTCCCCTTACAGTAATCTATTTCCCCCTACAGTAATCTATTTCTCCCCTACAGTAATCTATTTCCTCCCTACAGTAATCTATTTCCCTACAGTAATCTATTTCCCCATTACAGTAATCTATTTCCCCCTACAGTAATCTAGTTCCCCCTACAGTAATCTATTTCCCCATTACAGTAATCTATTTCCCCTACAGTAATCTATTTCCCCATTACAGTAATCTATTTCCCCTACAGTAATCTATTTCCCCATTACAGTAATCTATTTCCCCCTACAGTAATCTATTTCCCCATTACAGTAATCTATTTCCCCCTACAGTAATCTATTTCCCATTACAGTAATCTATTTCCCCCTACAGTAATCTATTCCCCTACAGTAATCTATTTCCTACAGTAATCTATTTCCCCATTACAGTAATCTATTTCCCTACAGTAATCTATTTCCCCTACAGTAATCTATTTCCCCCTACAGTAATCTGTTTCCCCCTACAGTAATCTATATCCCCCTACAGTAATCTATTTCTCCCTACAGTAATCCATTTCCTACAGTAATCTATTTCTCCCCTACAGTAATCTATTTCCTACAGTAATCTATTTCCCCTACAGTAATCTATTTCCCCATTACAGTAATCTATTTCCCATTACAGTAATCTATTTCCTACAGTAATCTATTTCCCTTACAGTAATCTATTTCCCCCTACAGTAATCTATTTCCCCTTACAGTAATCTATTTCCTACAGTAATCTATTTCCTACAGTAATCTATTTCCCCCCTACAGTAATCTATTTCCTCCCTACAGTAATCTATTTCCCCATTACAGTAATCTATTTCCCCCCCTACAGTAATCTATTTCCCCATTACAGTAATCTATTTCCCCCTACAGTAATCTATTTCCCCATTACAGTAATCTATTTCCCCCCTACAGTAATCTATTTCTCCCCTACAGTAATCTATTTCCCCCCCTACAGTAATCTATTTCCCCCTACAGTAATCTATTTCTCCCCTACAGTAATCTATTTCTCCCCTACAGTAATCTATTTCTCCCCTACAGTAATCCCAGCCACGGACCTGTCTGAGCAGATCTCTACAGCTGGCACGGAGGCGTCTGGCACTGGCAACATGAAGTTCATGCTGAACGGAGCGCTCACCATCGGCACCATGGACGGAGCCAACGTCGAGATGGCAGAGGAGGCTGGAGAGGAGAACATGTTCATCTTCGGCATGAGGGTGGAGGACGTGGCAGAGATGGACGTAGAGGGGTAACACACACAGACAGACGCAAACTGACTGACACACACACACACACACAGATGGACGTAGAGGGGGAACACACACACACACAGATGGACGTAGAGTGGGAACACACACAATTTGGCATAGATGGATAGGGTTTTCCACAATCTAATACAGTGTATGGGTTCCACGTTATGCAATGTTACTTGATGATCAACGATACCGTAAAGTTGGGTACCGCTAAACTTCACTGACTTTAAAGTTCATTTTAGCATTGTTTACTTTTCTGTTGTAGTTTGTGCTGTATTATTCCAGGTCTGTTGTGAGACCCGTTTCTACTTTGTTCTCTTCTCTAAGCTACGATGCCATGACGTTTTACAACAACATCCCAGAACTGAAGCAGGCCATTGACCAGATTCAGAGAGGATTCTTCAGCCCCAAACAACCAGAGCTCTTCAAAGACGTCACCGACATGCTCTTCAACCACGACCGGTAGGTACACTCACATTACCGTCTCCTACTGTGTGTGGGTGGTCTTGGCATTGACTGTCTCTCTCTTCAGCTTCAAGGTGTTTGCAGACTATGAGGACTACATAAAGTGCCAGGAGAAAGTCAGCCAACTGTATCAGGTAATCGTCATTATCCCTCATGTACCTCTAGCTAATAATAACTATATCAGGTAATCGTCATTATCCCTCATGTACCTCTAGCTAATAATAACTATATCAGGTAATCATCATTATCCCTCATGTACCTCTAGCTAATAATAACTATATCAGGTAATCATCATTATCCCTCATGTACCTCTAGCTAATAATAACTATATCAGGTAATCATCATTATCCCTCATGTACCTCTAGCTAATAATAACTATATCAGGTAATCAACATTATCCCCCATGTACCTCTAGCTAATAATAACTATATCAGGTAATCGTCATTATCCCTCATGTACCTCTAGCTAATAATAACTATATCAGGTAATCATCATTATCCCTCATGTACCTCTAGCTAATAATAACTATATCAGGTAATCATCATTATCCCTCTTGTACCTCTAGCTAATAATAACTATATCAGGTAATCATCATTATCCCTCATGTACCTCTAGCTAATAATAACTATATCAGGTAATCATCCTTATCCCTCATGTACCTCTAGCTAATAATAACTATATCAGGTAATCATCATTATCCCTCATGTACCTCTAGCTAATAATAACTATATCAGGTAATCATCATTATCCCTCATGTACCTCTAGCTAATAATAACTATTTCAGGTAATCATCATTATCCCTCATGTACCTCTAGCTAATAATAACTATATCAGGTAATCATCATTATCCCTCATGTACCTCTAGCTAATAATGACTATATCAGGTAATCATCATTATCCCTCATGTACCTCTAGCTAATAACAACTCTATCAGGTAATCATCATTATCCCTCATGTACCTCTAGCTAATAATAACTATATCAGGTAATCATCATTATCCCTCATGTACCTCTAGCTAATAACAACTCTATCAGGTAATCATCATTATCCCCCATGTACCTCTAGCTAATAATAACTATATCAGGTAATCATCATTATCCCTCATGTACCTCTAGCTAATAACAACTATATCAGGTAATCATCATTATCCCTCATGTACCTCTAGCTAATAACAACTATATCAGGTAATCATCATTATCCCCCATGTACCTCTAGCTAATACTAACTATATCAGGTAATCGTCATTATCCCTCATGTACCTCTAGCTAATACTAACTATATCAGGTAATCATCATTATCCCCCATGTACCTCTAGCTAATACTAACTATATCAGGTAATCATCATTATCCCCCATGTACCTCTAGCTAATAACGACTATATCAGGTAAGCATCATTATCCCCCATGTACCTCTAGCTAATAACTATATCAGGTAATCATCATTATCCCCCATGTACCTCTAGCTAATGCTAACTATATCAGGTAATCGTCATTATCCCTCATGTACCTCTAGCTAATAACGACTATATCAGGTAATCATCATTATCCCTCATGTACCTCTAGCTAATAACGACTATATCAGGTAATAGCCAAATCCACAAATTTGAAGGGGTGTCCACATACTTTTGTGTATATACAGTGCATTCAGAAAGTATTCAGACCCCTTGACTTTATCCACATTGTGTTACGTTACAGCCTTATTCTAAAATTGATAAAAAATTTCTTCATCAATCTACACACAATAACCCATAATTACAAAGCAAAAACTGGTTTCTACAAAAACATTTTAAACTAAAATATCACATTTACATAAGTATTCCAACCCTTTACTCAGTACTTTGTTGAAGCACCTTTGGCAGCGATTACAGCCTTGAGTCCTCTTGGGTATGACGCTACAAGCTTGGCACACCTATATTTGGGGTGTTTCTCCCATTCTTCTCTGCAGATCCTCTCAAGCTCTGTCAGGTTGGATGGGGAGCGTTGCTGCACAGCTATTTTCAGGTCTCTCCAGAGATGTTCGATCAGGTTGAAGTTCAGGCTCTGGCTGGGCCACTCAAGGACATTCAGAGACTTGTCCCGAAGCCACTCCTGCGTTGTCTTGGCTGTGTGCTTAGGGTCGTTGTCCTGTTGGAAGGTGAACCGTCGCCCCAGTCTGAGATCCTGAGCAATCTGGAGCAGGTTTTCATCAAGGATCTGTCTGTACTTTGCTCCGTTCATCTTTCCCTCGATCCTGACTAGTCTCCCAGTCCCTGCCGCTGAAAAACATCCCCACAGCATGATTCTGCCACCACCATTCTTCACCGTAGGGATGGTGCCTGGTTTCCTCTAGACGTGACGCTTGGCATTCAGGCCAAAGAGTTCAATCTTGGTTTCATCAGACCAGATAATCTGGTTTCTCATGGTCTGAGAGTCCTTTAGGTGTCTTTTGGCAAACTCCAAGCAGGCTGTCATGTGCTTTTTACTGAGGAGTGGCTTCCGTCTGGCCACTCTACCATAAAGGCCTGATTGGTGGAGTGCTGCAGAAATGGTTGTCCTTTTGGAAGGTTCTCCCATCTCCACAGAGGAACTCTGGAGCTCTGTCAGGGAGACCATCAGGTTTTTGGTCACCTCCCTGACCAAGGCCCTTCTCCCCCAATTGCTCAGTTTGGCCGAGCGGCCAGCTCTAGGAGTCTTCGTGGTTCCAAACTTCTGCCTTTTAAGAATGATGGCCACTGTGTTCTTAGGGACCTTTAATGCTGCAGAAATGTTTTGGTACCCTTCCCAGATCTGTGCCTCGACACAATCCTGTCTCTGAGCTCTATGGACAATTCCTTCATCCTCATGGCTTGGTTTTCGCTCTGACATGCACTGTCAACTGTGGGACCTTATATAGACAGGTGTGTGCCTTTCCAAATCAAGTCCAATCAATTGAATTTACCACAGGTGGACTCCAATCAAGTTGTAGAAACAGCTCAAGGATGATCAATGGAAACAGGATGCACCTGAGCTCAATTTAGAGTCTCGTAGCAAAGGGTCTGAATACTTATGTAAATAAGGTATTTCTGTTTTTGTTTTTTTAATACATTTCTAAAAATCTGTTTTCGCTTTGTCATTATGGGGTATTGTGATGTCATTATGGGGTATTGGGATGTCATTATGGGGTATTGTGATGTCGTTATGGAGTATTGTGATGTCATTATGGGGTATTGTGATGTCATTATGGGGTATTGTGTGTAGATTGATGAGAATTTTATTTAATAAATTTTCGAGTAAGGCTGTAACGTAACAAAATGTGGATACTGAATACTTTACGAATGCACTGTATAGTGTATGTGGTTGTCTTGGCTACCATGGAAATGTGGTTGTCTTAGCTACCTTGGATATGTGGTTGTCTTAGCTACCTTAACTGAATGCACTTACTTTAAGCGACCAAAGTGTAAGTACACTTTACTAATATATTACTATGATAATATATATTAATATTATAAATGATAATTTTGAATTATATGATATATATTATTCATGTTGTTTCTTATAGAATCCTAAGGAGTGGACGCAGATGGTGATCAAGAATATCGCTGCTTCCGGAAAGTTCTCTAGCGACCGCACCATCACCGACTATGCCACGGAGGTGTGGGGGGTGGAGCCTACCGATCTGAAGATCCCGCCCCCCAACGAGCCCCGCAAGGCCTTGGAGGAGACCGCCAGGGTGCTGACGGAGAAGTGAGGCTGCCTGGTGTGGTGTAGGGTGAAATTGCCCCTAGATGCTGATCTTGGGTCAGTTTTTCTAATGGGGAAATGGATTATAGATCTGTATCTAGGGAAACGTCACCCAGAAGCGCCTAGTGTTCTTTTTAAAGGGACAATCTGGGATTCCGACAACAACAAAGCAGTCACCACGCCACTTTTGGTAAACAGCTGAGGGATAGCCACTCCCAAATGTATAAACAGAGCTATGGAGGCAAGTCCATCTGCGCGATTGAAATGTTTTAACCATGTTTTGAAACTAGTCAAATCCCAGATTGCCCCTTTAGCTCAATAAACTGAGCTATGTTTGTTATTTTGCATCAGTTAAGGTGCTTTACAGTCTGCTACATACCTTCAGAATCCACAAACATCAGTCTGCTACATACCTTCAGAATCCACAAACATCAGTCTGCTACATACCTTCAGAATCCACAAACAACAGTCTGCTACATGCCTTCAGAATCCACAAACATCAGTCTGCTACATACCTTCAGAATCCACAAACATCAGTCTGCTACATACCTTCAGAATCCACAAACATCAGTCTGCTACATACCTTCAGAATCCACAAACATCAGTCTGCTACATACCTTCAGAATCCACAAACAAAATGATCTATTTTTCCCAGCATTTCTGAATCCACCTTCTAAATACAAGGTCAAATGGCAGCTTATCCCCTATATAGTGCACTACTGTTGACCAGAACGCTATTGGCCTTGGTCAAAAGTAGTGCACTGTAAAGTGAACAGGGGTGCCATTTGGGGAAACTGCCCGTTAGTCAGCTACCAGTGAGTGGTCCATTCTTAACAGAACTGGCTCATACTATAGCGAGGGTTGAATATTTTTCATGTTTATTATGACCCTTGTTTCTCCAATATTCTGTGTTTCATCAAAATAAAATCAATTCGTGTCTGATCTGATGTCTTTAAATTTATTAAAACTTTTAATTGTAATATAATTCATACAGTCACTGACAACTATGAGAGACTAGTGCAATACACGAACTGACACAGAAACATGGACACGGCCCTTGTGAAAGTTTGAGTGAGGAACAAGGACCTCACAAAGACCATGAACAGGCAGTACTGTATGTGTAATTGTTCCGTTCCATTTATTATTATTTTTACAGTGGGCAGCTCTTCCCCTAAAACATTGCCCACTCACCGGACTATCTATCAACGTTGTTGTTCTTGCTTTGTAGAAACCGCCTGCGGAGAAAAGCACATGAAACCCAAATCATTTTCAAGACAGTGAATATCCCTTATTCTGAACTTGACCTCATCCTTGTTAATCTCATATAAACAACTTGTGTGAGACCCAAATGGTTCCCTGCATAGTGCACTACTTTGGACCAGGGTCCACAGGGCTCTTGTTAAAAGTAGTGCACTATACACTGAGTGTACAAAACATTAGGAACACCTTCCTAATATTGAGTTGTACCTCCTTTTTGTCCTCAGAACAGCCTCAATTTGTCAGGTCATAGACACTACAAGTTGTGGAAAGCTTTCCACAGGGATGCTGGTCCATGTTGACTCTAATGCTTCCCACAGTGGTGTCAAAGTGGCTGGATGTCCTTTGGGTGGTGGACCATTCTTGATACACACGGGAAACCCCAAGCAGCGTTGCAGTGCTTGACAAACTCAAAACCAGTGCGGCTGGCACCTACTACCATACCCCGTTCAAATATAAATATTTTGTTCCTGTCCATTCACCCTCTGAATGGCACACATGCACAATTCATGTCTCAATTGTCTCAAGGCTTAAAGATCCTTCTTTAACCAGTCTCCTCCCCTTCATCTACACTGATTGAAGTGGATTTAACAAGTGACATCAATAAGGGATCATAGCGTTCACCTGGTCAGTCTATGTCATGGAAAGAGCAGATGTTCTGTCCACTCAGTGACTAGGGCGCCATTTGGGACGCACCCAGCCCTTGTATTTGCACTTTAACTTTGGATCAACACAAGTTGCGTCCATTATTGGCAATGATGGATGTATAATTTACCCAACCACACTGGCCAGGTTGGAATGATGGATATATAATTTACCCAACCACACTGGCCAGGTTGGAATGATGGATATATAATTTACCCAGCCACACTGGCCAGGTTGGAATGATGGATATATAATTTACCCAGCCACACTGGCCAGGTTGGAATGATGGATATGTAACTTACCCAACCACACTGGCCAGGTTGGAATGATGGATATATAATTTACCCAGCCACACTGGCCAGGTTGGAATGATGGATATATAATTTACCCAGCCACACTGGCCAGGTTGGAATGATGGATATATAATTTACCCAGCCACACTGGCCAGGTTGGAATGATGGATATGTAATTTACCCAACCACACTGGCCAGGTTGGAATGATGGATATGTAATTTACCCAGCCACACTGGCCAGGTTGGAATGATGGATATATAATTTACCCAACCACACTGGCCAGGTTGGAATGATGGATATATAATTTACCCAGCCACACTGGCCAGGTTGGAATGATGGATATATAATTTACCCAACCACACTGGCCAGGTTGGAATGATGGATATATAATTTACCCAACCACACTGGCCAGGTTGGAATGATGGATATGTAACTTACCCAACCACACTGGCCAGGTTGGAATGATGGATATGTAACTTACCCAACCACACTGGCCAGGTTGGAATGATGGATATATAACTTACCCAACCACACTGGCCAGGTTTGGATCCAAATAGATATAGTTGTGTGAGTATCCTAAGGATTCACTGTAGGATACCATGTGCACCTGGTCCTCTGCATACCGTTGTCTACGGGCTTGAAGTGCAATCTGGTACAGCTGGGAAGAAATATACACACACACACACACACACACATACATACATATACACACACATACATACATACACACACACACACACACACACACACACACACACACACACACACACACACACACACACACACACACACACACACATACATACATACATTCTAGCTCATTCTACTACAGTATAGTAACAGTGCACACATCAATGTATGGGTTGGATTTAACAACCTCACAGCTTTCCCTTAATCACTAAATGTCCTTAACTCAAACAAGATCAGGATGTACGTACCTTCTGGCCCATGTAGAAAGGAACCACATTGTCATCCTCAGCGTGTAGGAAAAGGACACGAGTGGTCAAGGTCTTTAAACTGCATAAAGCAAACACAATAACCCAACGTCAGTAGCTTCTAGCTACAGTACGAGATTAGAGGAGTCTAGCTACAGTACAAGATTAGAGGAGTCTAGCTACAGTACGAGATTAGAGGATTCCAGCTAAAGTACGAGATTAGAGGGTTCCAGCTACAGTGCGAGATTAGAGGATTCTAGCTACAGTACGAGATTAGAGGATTCTAGCTACAGTACGAGATTAGAGGATTCTAGCTACAGTGCGAGATTAGAGGATTCTAGCTACAGTGCGAGATTAGAGGATTCTAGCTACAGTACGAGATTAGAGGAGTCTAGCTACAGTGCGAGATTAGAGGATTCCAGCTACAGTATGAGATTAGAGGAGTCTAGCTACAGTGCGAGATTAGAGGAGTCTATCTACCAGAGTAGGGCTGCATTCCAAATGGCACCCTATAGCCTATAAAGACAAAGGATCTGATCGTAGGCTACAGGGTACGGAGGGCCGAGCACGCCCCCATTTACATTGACAGGGCTGTTGTGGAGCGGGTCGAGAGCTTCGAGTTCCTCGGTGTCCACATCACTAAGGATCTACCATGGTCCACACACATCAACACAGTTGTGAAGAAGGCATGACAACGCCTCTTCCCATTCTGGAGGCTAAAAAAATAATCGACATGGGACCTCAGATCCTCTAAAAGTTCTACGGCTGCACCATTGAGAGCATCCTGACCGGTTGCATCACCGCTTGGTATGGCAGCTGCTCCGCCATCCGACCGCAAGGCGATACAGAGGGTAGTGTGTACAGCCCAGTACGTCACTGGGGCCTAAATCCCTGCCATCCAGGACCTCTGTACCAGGCGCTGTTAGAGGACTTACCTAGTTAAATAAAAAAAAAAAGAGGAAGGCCCTAAAAACTGTCAGACTCCAGCCACCCAAGTCATAGACTGTTCTCTCTGCTGCCGCACGGCAAGCGGTACCGGAGCACCAAGTCTAGGACCAACAGGCACCTGAACAGCTTCTACCCCCAAAGCCATAATACTGATGAACAGTTAATTTTTTATTTAACCAGGCAAGTCAGTTAAGAACAAATTCTTATTATCTAATGACGTCCTACCCCGGGCCAAACCTTCCCCTAACCCGAACGACGCTGGGCCAATTGTGCGCCACCCTATGGGACTCCCGATCACAGCAGGTTGTGATACAGCCCGGGATCGAACCAGGGCCTGTAGTGACGCCTGAGATGCAGTGCTTTAGACCGCAGAGCAACTCGGGAGCCTCAAATGGCTACCCGGACTATTTACATGGACCCCCTTTATTATTTATTTGCACTGACTCTATGTACACCCACTGGACTCTACCCACACACTCACACATACTACACTGACACTCCAACACACACACACTACATACACTAACACACACAAAACACACATGCATATTGAAGCCACACGTACAGTAGACGCTTTCACTCTTTCCATTAACTGCTACTCTGTTTATTATCTACCCTGATTGCCTAGTCACTTTTACCCCTACCCACATGTACATATTACCTCAACTACCTGGTACCCCTGCACATTGACTCGGTACTGGTACTCCCTGTATATAGCCATGCTATTACCTGGTACCCCTGCACATTGACTCTGCACTGGTACTCCTTGTATATAGCCATGCTATTACCTGGTACCCCTGCACATTGACTCGTAAGTAAGCATCTCACTGTAAGGTCTACACCTGTTGTATTCAGCATTTCACTGTAAGGTCTACACCTGTTGTATTCAGCATTTCACTGTAAGGTCTACACCTGTTGTATTCAGCATTTCACTGTAAGGTCTACACCTGTTGTATTCAGCATTTCACTGTAAGGTCTACACCTGTTGAATTCGGCATTTCACTGTAAGGTCTACACCTGTTGTATTCAGCATTTCACTGTTAGGTCTACACCTGTTGTATTCAGCATTTCACTGTTAGGTCTACACCTGTTGTATTTGGCGCATGTGACCAATAACATTTTATTTTATTTAGTGCACTACCTCTGATCAGAGCCCTATAGGCCAACATGTGTGCACTATACAGTAGTGCACTATGGGACACAGCCATCCTCTACCTATGTTGTTATGGTAACACAGGCAGCACCTACTTTTCATCGTTAGCGAACACCATGTTGTTGCTTTGCATGACGTGATGAAGAACGCTCTCAAAACCTGGAAGACACTGATACATCTGAATGCAGAAGGGAACAACAATATCAGTTCAGAAATATGTTTCGAGCTTAACTCGTCCTAGAGTAGAGCAATATGGGTCAAATATACAGGAAGGATATGGACGGATTGCTGAGACCTTCTTGTGAAAACAGGGAAATTAAGCCATCTCTGGGTTTCATAGTGCAATAACACACTGTTACACAAGTCCGCAGACAGACAGACAGACAGACAGGCAGACCGACAGATAAGAGTGAGAAAACGACACCTCACCATGCTGAGGGGATGGCTGGCTACTTCCTCCTCCATGTTGGTGTACGGAGCCTCCAGGATCACACCATCAACAGCATAGCTTGGCTCCAGATCTGCTTGTGTTACGTCCCTCAGATCACGTGCTCTTTCTCTTGCCAACTCCATTGCTGTCAAGCCAGACATGTCAAGCCAAACACGGAAACATGTCATGACAAACACGGAAACATGTCATGACAAACACGGAAACATGTCATGACAAACACGGAAACATGTCATGACAAACACGGAAACATGTCATGACAAACACGGAAACATGTCATGACAAACACGGAAACATGTCAAGCCAAACACGGAAACATGTCATGACAAACACGGAAACATGTCATGACAAACACGGAAACATGTCATGACAAACACGGAAACATGTCAAGCCAAACACAGAAACATGTCAAGCCAAACACAGAAACATGTCAAGCCAAACACGGAAACATGTCAAGCCAAACACGGAAACATGTCAAGCCAAACACGGAAACATGTCAAGCCAAACATGGAAACATGTCAAGCCAAACATGGAAACATGTCAAGCCAAACATGGAAACATGTCATTTTTGTCATAGACCCATTATTAATGTTCAATCATTGACTTCTTTAGAGTTGCATAATGAATGCTTGAACTACATGCCAAAAAGTTTACCAATTAAAGATACAGTCCGGGATCTTAAAGCACAACAAATCTGTAACACATATATATATATATATATATATATATATATATATATATATATATATATATATTACACAGTACCAGTCAAACGTTTGGACACACCTACACATGCAAAGCTGTCATCAAGGCAAAGGGTGGCTATTTTGAAGAATCTAAAATATATTTTAGTTACTACATATTTTGGTTACTTCCATATGTGTTATTTCATAGTTTTGATGTCTTCACTATTATTCTACAATGTAGAAAATAGTCAAAATCAAGAAAAACCCTGGAATGAGTAGGTGTCAACTTTTGACTGGTAAATATACACTACCGTTCAAAGGTTTTGGGTCACTTAGAAATGTAGAAATTGGACGGATCACTTAGAAATTTCCTTCATTTCTCAGAACAAGAATAGACTGATGAGTTTCAGAAAAAATAGTCTTTGTTTCTGGCCATTTTGAGCCTGTAATCGAACCCACAAATGCTGATGCTCCAGATACTCAACTAGTCTAAAGAAGGCCAGTTTTATTGCTTCTTTAAATCAGACCAACAGTTTCCAGCTGTGCTAACATAATTGCAAAAAAGGTTTTCTAATGATCAATTAGCCTTTTAAAATTATAAACTTGGATTAGCTAACGCAACGTGCCATTGGAACACAGGAGTGATGGATGCTGATAATGGGCCTCTGTACGCCTATGTAGATATTCCATAAAAGAAAATCAGCTGTTTCCAGCTACAATAGTCATTTACAACATTAACAATGTCTACACTGTATTTCTGATCAATTTGATGTTATTTTAAATGGACAAAAAAAATGCTTTTCTTTCAAAAACAAGGACATTTCTAAGTGACCCCCAAACATTTGAACGGTTGTGTATATATGAATTGCAAAACAAAAAGCAGGACGTAAATATGACATGAAATGGAGGACGTAGTACACAAAAAACAGGGACCCGGTTTGGCTCTTGAGCGCCACTATCAAAACTACTGGCTGAAAGTATACAAAAGTTCCGGAACATCACTTTTAATTGTTTGGAGCGTGTGTAGAGTATGACTTCATGTCTTTTATACAGTTTATTCTCTCGCAGTCAGCACCTATACACATTTTTTTGTGGGGTTGTCATGCTTTTTAAAAGAGGTTTTATCAGTGGGCCCCTGCATAAACTCCAGCTGCATACTGAACGTTGAGATTGCGTTGAGGCCAGTCACTGACGTCAGCAGCACAAACAGACTGGCACTCAGGCTATCAAGACCAGTCACTGACGTTGAAAACAACAGGAAAAATAACAATTGAGTGCACCTCAAATTAGATTAATAAATTGTGAAATCGAAAGTCATTACAATGGTAGCTGTGAAGGTAGATAAACAAACTAGATCAGAGGTGCTCAAATGTCCTAGGTGGCAAAGGTTCGGTTGGATATTGTCATTTATCGCCGTAGTAACAAACCGCCAGCTCGCAACCCAAACTATTCACACCCCTCTTGTTGGCAGAAAGAAAAATTAGCAGTTTTAAACCTAATTTCCTGCCATTTTTTTGGTTTTTTTGTTGACGGTATTGACCTCATCCTGGGTCCGGCCCACGGTCCACCTATTGAGGTATGACTGAACTAACTAAACCTATATCAGAGTCCGTTCACTTTGAACACTATGGGGGATCTGAAGACTCACCACTGAAAAACTATATGTCCGATTCTCCACACTGTTCCCTGTCATGGATTTAAAAACATATTTGATTTGGTGTAGGAACTGTCTGGAGCCGGAGGGAAAAACTCACCCTGTTCCTGTATCTTCACAGCAGCGTTGGTGGCCACCCTGAGGAGAGAGTTCACACATCTCCATTTTGGGGAAAAGAGTCTAGAAGGAAACCCAGGCTGAATCTCAAATTGATCGCTAAGCCCTAAACCCTCTGCACTTGTGGAAATCTTAAGAGAATTTTGATTGGTTATACTAATGGTGAACCTTCCACCTAGCCTATCAGAGGGCAGGGTGGAGCTACTACCAGATAGGCTAAACCTGTCAAATACTCTCAGAGCTCTACAAATGCGTAAGTCTTAGGAGTCCATTTGAAATGCTTCTACACCTGCATTGCTTGCTGTTTGGTGTTTTAGGCTGGGTTTCTGTACAGCACTTTGTGACATCAGCTGATGTAAGAAGAGCTTTATAAATACATTTGATTGATTGATTGAGATTGGGCCCAAATGTATTTTTATTTTTTATTTTAATAAACTAAATGCCAAAATGTCACTCACCCAGTGCCCAGGGAATGTCCCCACAGACAGACCTGGCTGGTCCTGCTGCGTGTCTTTACCCACCGGTACAGATAGAGGGCGTCAGAGGTCATCCCAACCTCACTGGGCTCCCCACTGGAATCTCCATAACCTGGGGAACAAGGTGACAAAGCAGCCCTTTGATTCATGATGTCATTATGGCTGCTTCCACCCTGTGTAGACTATATTTCTACTCTGCTACCATAACAATCAGATGCAAAAAAAAGATGAATGAATTGAATTGCAATATATTAAATACACTACCTTTCAAAAGTTTGGGGTCACTTAGACATTTCCTTGTTTTTGAAAGAAAAGTACATTTTTTTTGTCCATTAAAATAACATCAAATTGATCAGAAATACAGTGTAGACATTGTTCATGTTGTAAATTACTATTGTAGCTGGAAACGGATGATTTTTAATGGAATATCTACAGAGGCCCATTATCAGCAACCATCACTCCTGTGTTCCAATGGCACGTTGTGTTGGCTAATCCAAGTTTATCATTTTAAAAGGCTAATTGATTATTAGAAAACCCTTTTGCAATTATGTTAGGACAGCTGAAAACTGTTGTGCTAATTGACTTTCTTTCAAAAACAAGGACATTTGTAAGTGACCCCAAACCTTTGAACGGTAGTGTGTATTTATCTGCGCTCCAGACGTGGTACAAAGCGATTTAACAGAGCATTTGTGCTTACCTCTGTAGTCCAGTGACAGTACATGATACCCTGCTGCACTTAGGATCTAGAAAATAGACAGGCTTGGTTAGGACATCCTTAGTTTAACCAATACTCCAAAATCCATTATTTCAGACAAGAACAACGTACAGTACCTTCACAAGTTCCACTCTGTGGTTTATGGCTCTTTGGACATGACAGGACAGTTTGAGAGTTTAGTAACATAAAACAAAACAAAAAAAAGCCCCTTCTCATTCATTGAAACAACACTAGGATGACTATGGTATATCTGTGGAATAAACCAAGAGATGTCAATGATTTACGTAATCTCGGGTACTAAGAATCAAACAAGTGACAACTGGGATGTATTCATTAGGGACAAAATGGAAGAAAACGTACTGAAACAGGGAAGGTCAACCTGTTCTCATTTTCTATTTCGAAAACGTTTTTGCCACGGTGTTCCCTAATGAACATGACCCTGATAATACCCACTGGACTTCGTTAGGAGTGTCTACCAGGATGTGCATCTCAAATGGCCCCCTATTCCCTATATAGTGCACTACTTTTGACCAGGGCCCATACCTCCCTCACCCATAGGGCTCTGGTCAAAAGTAGTGCACTATAAAGGGAATAGGGTACCATAGGGCTCTGGTCAAAAGTAGTGCACTATATAGGGAATACGGTGCCATTTGGGATACACACAGGGTCTCTACCCCAACACTAGACCCACCTGGAGCCCACGTTGCCGTGGAGATAGATGATAACAGGAGAACCATCTCCCAGAGTCTCACTGTACCACTCGGGGCCGGCCCCTGGGCCTTCTCCCATTGGCTGTCGGGAACCGTATGCCTAGGAGACACAGACAGCACAAACAAACAGTGTAGAGTGAAGTTACTCCTAGACCAGGAGTAGGCAACTACAGTAGATTCAGCCGCAGGATGATTTTTGCCGGAGCGGATGGTCGGGGGTGGGGGTATAACTATCATCATTTTGACACTTAATTGACCACAACTAAGCCCAAAAAGAGATTTTATTTGAAAATAACAATAATTTCATAGCTTGATTGCACTGAGACACGATCTGTCACGACTTCCGCCGAAGTCGGTCCCTCTCCTTGTTCGGGCGGCGTTCGGCGTCACCGGTCTTCTAGCCATCGCCAATCCACTTTTCATTTTTCCATTTGTTTTGTCGTTGTTTTTTACAAACCTGGTTTCAATTCCCCAATTCCATGTTCGTTATTTAACCCTCTGTTTCCCCCATGTTTGTGTGCGTGTTTATTAATTTGTTCAAGTTGGATTATTTACGGCTGGTTGATTTGTTTGCCGGGTTCTGTGTTTTACACCCGTTATGTTTGTGAGACCGGTATGGTTCCCGCACCTTGCATCGTTTTGTGTTCTGGTGCTGTTGGATTATTAAATACCTGGTCCACACATCTCTGCTCTCCTGCGCCTCACTCACTGAACCAGTACCCACGATTCTTGACACGATCACATACACTATATATACAAAAGTATGTGGGCTTCAAATTCGTCTATTTCAGCCACACCCATTGCTGACAGGTGTATAAAATCCAGCACACAGCCATACAGTCTCCATAGACAAACATTGGCAGTAGAATGGGCCTTACTGAAGAGCTCAGTGACTTTCGAAGTGGCACCGTCATAGGATGCCACCTTTCACAACAAGTCAATTCATCAAATGTCTGCCCTGCTAGAGATGCCCCCGGTCAACTGTAAGCCGGATAGTGGTAGGCCACACAAGCGCACAAAACAGAACCGCTGGGTGCGGAAGCGCGTAGTGAGTAAACCTCGGGTTGCAACACTCACTACCGAGTTCCAAACTGCCTCTGGAAAGCAGAATCAATGAGTTAACTTGCCTAAATATTCTGAAAGAACTTTTTGTTTTTTTAGAAAGAAAAGCTTCAAATGGACTTGGGTCTAATTGACTCTAACAACCAAAAAAACACACATTGAAGTTTTAGTTTTCTTAATGAACCTGAAAAATCAGTCGATATTTTGGGTTGTTTATCAAAATTATCTGGCTATCTCCTTGATAACGCTGTGTAGTATACCCGTCTGCAATGATTGAAAAACAACAGTAGGGGCCCCTATGGGCCCTGGTCACTAGTGGTGCACTATGTAGGGAATAGACTACCATTTGTGGTCAAAAGTAGTGCACTATGTAGGGAATAGGCTACCATTTGGGGTCAAAAGTAGTGCACTATGTAGGGAATAGGGTGGCATTTGAGACGTATCCACTGACTTACCATACACCCAGTGAGATCCCCTCCTCTGGACTGAGGTAGAAGTTTAGAGTGTGGTTCAGGGAGAGCTCTGCTGGACTGGCCAGGTCCACAAGATACGGAAACCTTACTGATAACATATTTCAAAACAAAGAAATTGATCATGATAGAACATACAGTAGTTTGCAGTATATACAATCAATATGGTGTGCAAGCAATATGCAGGAGGCAACAATCATTGAAGTCATTTCATAACTCCTCTACTTACACCAGTGAGAACAGACAACATGGCCTAGTATCCATGGAAACAGGCAGAGAATAACAGGCAGAGAGATGTAGACGATACACTGCAGCAAGATCACCTTCTTCAGTATGGACAACCCGCCCGGACAACTGTAACCAAGATAAAGAACTTTATTGTCCAAAATGGAAATGTATCTCTGGCGCTCTGGCTTTCATTCACTGAGACTTAAGAGGTCGAATGATGCGGGTGAAAATGGTGAGAACATGACAAGAGAGGCCTTGTAACAGGACAAAGCAATAGTAGCCTACTGCTGTGCATTATAACAACGTTACAATACATTACACATCTATATATACGCATAGATTATACACTGGTAGGCTATGACATGTTAGTCCACCAGACGGCTGGCTCTCTCTGCAATTGATCCTGGGGAACAAGGTTAGCTATGACAACACTGAAACAAGTGAAAATACAGTCCTAGATGCCGGCTTCTGAGCATGAAGGCTACAGTACTTACTACTGGGACCGTTCACTTGTAACAGTATTCAGTTTGCAGTAAGACTTCTTATTTTCACACCCAGGGGTTTCCTTGCTGTCCGTGGTCTTAGTTCCGTTGTCTGTATCAACTGTTTTCCTCATTTTGAAGTGTAAACTAAACTGCAGAGACCTTACTGATAGAAATAGTCGAGAGAACATGTAGGTTTTACTTCCTGGTGACCGGAAGGATTGGGAAATACGAGGTGAAGGGTTGTCTATGTGCAACAGGAAGCTGATTGGTTCAAAAGGCTAAAACACACACACACACAGACGCACGCACGCACGCACACACACACACACACACACACACACACACACACACACACACACACACACACACACACACACACACACACACACACACACACACACACACACACACACACACACACACCCATAGGGATGTGAGTTCTGTTTGACAACAGCAGGCTACAGAGGAGAGGGAAATCAAGAGGCCTATGTTATGAAGGCATGTTTTATTTAAAATGTAGGTCTATTTAGGCTATTCAATTACTTGCAAAGGTTGATATGTGTATATATGTTTTTTACCATAAAAAAAGATGTGATGCCCTCGTTGCATATTAAACGCATACTTCTAAACAGATGAATTGTTGCCTTCCTTGCCTGAGAAAATGGTCGGGGACCTTGAAGAGGAATTTCAACTCCTACCGACGCGGCGCGTCAATGACCGCATCCGTGCGACTCCGGATCTTTTCACTGCGTCACCGCCCGTTCCTCTCCGAGGAGCTTTTCAAAATCCTAGAGGAGACATGCAGCTGACTCAGAAGGTATTGCAGCCTGCTGAACGAGAACAAACCGTCTGCCAACAGATGTATACAATATAGTAGGCTACCTGGGTTACGCTAGCACCAAATAAGGAGTTTAATCAACAAGTTTCGGGAAGGGTTTATTTGAGAGAAAATCAAAACCCGTTTTTTTTTTTATGGAAGGACGGACGGTTCTGAAACTTCCGTAACGGTCTCCCTAACATTCGACCGGAGAAGAGGGATAGGCAGCCTTCGACTCAGTGGAGTTTCTGTGGGTAAGTTTGTAGCAATTGTAAAAACAAAAATAAAAAGATATAATATTATGTCAACTTACTTGATTGCCTGTAGGCTATAATGATCACAAAAGGCTGATAAAGAGAAACAGTCCCGGACGACATTTCAACTTGTTCTTCATGCAGCGGCCTGATTCACTTTTTCTTTCTTCCATCACTTTTCTTTGCCTGGACATGGACATGCTCGGCTGTTGTTTTGTGACGACGAGACAGTTCCATATTAACACATTTGACAGAGCCTCCAGTAGTGCCACGTTACAATGTATCTATTTTCCAACCACGTTGCTACAACGTAACAAGCCTGCTTACTTGGTTGCAACATGTTGATACAAACGGAATCCGTGCATGGGGTTAATAGACTATGAGTCCTTTGTCCCCTAACGAGCAGGAAAGTGTAAAGTAGTCTTTGGAATTTGTCAGATTAGTAATATTACTGTCAGATAAGTAGTATTTAACTTCATCCTGTCATTTCGTTTTTTTATGATGACAATCTTATATCGTTGCATGGTCATTGGCAATAAATCCGTTTTGTTTTGTAAACATTCCCAGCACAGTTTAACATTCACATTAAAAGTGCTGTAAATGTATTAAAAACAATTTCTTACGTGTTTATTTACCTGGGAATCATGACGTTATGGTGTTTGATGTTATGCATATTTTGGCATTGTACCGATGGTTTGTTGCACCTGTTGCGACGTTGTACCTGTTGACTCAACAGACAAATGTTTTTTAATCAAGACTGCCTTGGTGACTGTAAATCATTGACATTGAAATAATACTGGTAGATCTTTTATGAGATATATGGACAATTTTCTACTTGATTACATCGAAAACAATAGCACATGGTTAAATACGTTTATGTGCAAATGTTATAGACTGTCACAAATGGCACCCTTTTTCATTATGTATGCCAAATGGGCCCTAGTCAAAAGTAGTGCACTATCTAGGGAATGTGGTGCCATTTTGGACTGTTTTTATTGTCTGGCATGATGATTCTGAATCATCACAGGGATCTCTGGTAGTGAGTAGCTCAGTCAGTAGATCAGTCAGTAGCTCAGTCAGTAGATCAGTGAGTAGGTCTACAGTGGGACGACCAAACATATGATGCAGCAGGTGTCCAGATTAACCTCGTCTTCTGATTCCCCTGCGCCAGTCTGCTCTGCCTCGGTCCTGATTCTGTAACGACAGCTGTCAATCTACAGTCACAATGACCCACAATGACCCGCTGTAGGGGTCAAGCCCTTTGGAGCTACGGGTCTATTTTACTGACAGCTTAGAGCCGTCTAGAAAAATATCAAATCACAACTTGTCAAGTCAGGGCCCGTAGAGTATGAGTGTTGATCTAGGATCAGCACTACTACTCTGGAGTTGCTTTGTGGATACGCATCCTGGTCTTTTGTCTTGGGTTTTTACTGTGATCCTATGATGGTAGCTGACTAGCTGGGTAGGGGATTCATGTGTAATCAGCTGGCCATGATGCTAAACCAAGCGCTCATGGTTCACTTGAATGAGATTTACCTGCTGTGAGATGCGGATGCAGAAGAACACTGATTATGGACGCGTCCCAAATTGCATCCTACGGACCCTGGTCCGAAAAAAGCAGTATGCTACATAGGGAATAGGATGCCGTTTGGGACAGGCCGTATGGTTTGGACAGCCCATTGTCTGAGTTGAATAGGGACTCTCAGTCTGGAGAGGGCAGGGGACACCTGGCTAATGCTGGCTTCTATGAAGGACCATGATGACGTCACTATGACAACGAGCAGCTGGAAGTGGTGAGGGGAAGGGGGCGGTACCAAAGGCTACTTATCTCTATCTGGGGTAGTAGTATGTTTGCGTATGTGTGGTGTAGGGATGGGGGTTTGAAATAAGTTCACTATTTGAATAGTATTAAAAATATATATATATATATATATATTAAAAAAATCCCTGAGAAGCTGGCGCTTTACAGCTGCGGAGGTGCCGTTGAGATGGAAACAAGCAGGCGGAGGCAGACAGAGAGAGAGAGCTACAGCCAACACTAGCTAACTTGTAGCAGCCACTATCTTATTTATCATCTCTTATAACAGTGCCTGTGTTGACTGGCCTTAGACTAGAGAAGCTTGCTGTTTTAGGCTGTTTTATTAAATTCATAATTTGTTTGCCCCAGGTTAATAATGGGTATACTATGGTTAGGTTAATAATGGGTATACTATGGTTAGGTTAATAATGGGTATACTATGGTTAGGTTAATAATGGGTATAATATGGTTAGGTTAATAATGGGTATAATATGGTTAGGTTAATAATGGGTATACTATGGTTAGGTTAATAATGGGTATAATATGGTTAGGTTAATAATGGGTATACTATGGTTAGGTTAATAATGGGTATACTATGGTTAGGTTAATAATGGGTATACTATGGTTAGGTTAATAATGGGTATAATAAAGGTTAATAATGGGTATACTATGGTTAGGTTAATAATGGGTATACTATGGTTAGGTTAATAATGGGTATACTATGGTTAGGTTAATAATGGGTATAATATGGTTAGGTTAATAATGGGTATAATATGGTTAGGTTAATAATGGGTATACTATGGTTAGGTTAATAATGGGTATAATATGGTTAGGTTAATAATGGGTATACTATGGTTAGGTTAATAATGGGTATACTATGGTTAGGTTAATAATGGGTATACTATGGTTAGGTTAATAATGGGTATACTATGGTTAGGTTAATAATGTGTATACTATGGTTAGGTTAATAATGGGTATACTATGGTTAGGTTAATAATGGGTATACTATGGTTAGGTTAATAATGGGTATACTATGGTTAGGTTAATAATGGGTATACTATGGTTAGGTTAATAATGGGTATACTATGGTTAGGTTAATAATGTGTATACTATGGTTAGGTTAATAATGGGTATACTATGGTTAGGTTAATAATGGGTATACTATGGTTAGGTTAATAATGGGTATAATATGGTTAGGTTAATAATGGGTATACTATGGTTAGGTTAATAATGGGTATACTATGGTTAGGTTAATAATGGGTATACTATGGTTAGGTTAATAATGGGTATAATAAAGTTTAATAATGGGTATACTATGGTTAGGTTAATAATGGGTATAATAAAGTTTAATAATGTGTATACTATGGTTAGGTTAATAATGGGTATACTATGGTTAGGTTAATAATGGGTATACTATGGTTAGGTTAATAATGGGTATAATAAAGATTAATAATGGGTATACTATGGTTAGGTTAATAATGGGTATACTATGGTTAGGTTAATAATGGGTATACTATGGTTAGGTTAATAATGGGTATAATAAAGATTAATAATGGGTATACTATGGTTAGGTTAATAATGGGTATACTATGGTTAGGTTAATAATGGGTATACTATGGTTAGGTTAATAATGTGTATACTATGGTTAGGTTAATAATGGGTATACTATGGTTAGGTTAATAATGGGTATACTATGGTTAGGTTAATAATGGGTATACTATGGTTAGGTTAATAATGGGTATAATATGGTTAGGTTAATAATGGGTATAATATGGTTAGGTTAATAATGGGTATACTATGGTTAGGTTAATAATGGGTATACTATGGTTAGGTTAATAATGGGTATAATAAAGATTAATAATGGGTATACTATGGTTAGGTTAATAATGGGTATACTATGGTTAGGTTAATAATGGGTATACTATGGTTAGGTTAATAATGGGTATACTATGGTTAGGTTAATAATGGGTATAATATGGTTAGGTTAATAATGGGTATAATATGGTTAGGTTAATAATGGGTATACTATGGTTAGGTTAATAATGGGTATACTATGGTTAGGTTAATAATGGGTATAATATGGTTAGGTTAATAATGGGTATACTATGGTTAGGTTAATAATGGGTATAATATGGTTAGGTTAATAATGGGTATAATAAAGGTTAATAATGTGTATACTATGGTTAGGTTAATAATGGGTATAATAAAGGTTAATAATGGGTATACTATGGTTAGGTTAATAATGGGTATACTATGGTTAGGTTAATAATGGGTATACTATGGTTAGGTTAATAATGGGTATACTATGGTTAGGTTAATAATGGGTATACTATGGTTAGGTTAATAATGGGTATACTATGGTTAGGTTAATAATGGGTATAATATGGTTAGGTTAATAATGGGTATACTATGGTTAGGTTAATAATGGGTATAATAAAGGTTAATAATGGGTATACTATGGTTAGGTTAATAATGGGTATAATATGGTTAGGTTAATAATGGGTATACTATGGTTAGGTTAATAATTGGTATAATATGGTTAGGTTAATAATGGGTATACTATGGTTAGGTTAATAATGGGTATAATATGGTTAGGTTAATAATGGGTATAATATGGTTAGGTTAATAATGGGTATACTATGGTTAGGTTAATAATGGGTATACTATGGTTAGGTTAATAATGGGTATACTATGGTTAGGTTAATAATGGGTATACTATGGTTAGGTTAATAATGGGTATACTATGGTTAGGTTAATAATGGGTATAATAAAGGTTAATAATGGGTATACTATGGTTAGGTTAATAATGGGTATACTATGCAGACAATTGGAGGTCAGTAAAGTATAATATTAATTCCCTCTAACCTCACGTAACCAGTAGCCAGGTTACTATTTCCAGTTTATGTAGTACTATGTATATACCCTTTGGGCCCTGGTTAAAAGTAGTGCAGGAATTTAGGGAATAGGGAGTCATTTGGGAAGTATCCTATGGCGACTGACCTCAGAGTGCTGGTGGAGCCGTAGCTGCTGCTACTCCGGTCCGTCATGTCATTAAGACTTGGTTTTAAATTTTGTCTATCCTTCCCCGAACATGGCCTTGTGTGACCCTTACCTGCACTCTCTCAACTCCCCTGTCTGTAACTGGCTACATTAAGACAGATTAGTTCAGCTTTTAGCCCTCTCCAGTCTACACCATGATCCCCTTGAGGTACTGTAGAAGTGTTTCTGTCTCATTTGAAAGACTCACAAAGTTTTATGCATAGTATTATTTTAGATCATATAGATTAATGCAATTTAGCAGACGCTTTTATCCAAAGTGACTTATCCCCCAACGAGCCAGGGACAGTCTGACCATGTCTCTCTCAAATCCCCCAACGAGCCAGGGACAGTCTGACCATGTCTCTCTCGAATCCCCAACGAGCCAGGGACAGTCTGACCATGTCTCTCTCGAATCCCCAACGAGCCAGGGAAAGTCTGACCATGTCTCTCTCGAATCCCCAACGAGCCAGGGACAGTCTTACCATGTCTCTCTCAAATCCCCCAACGAGCCAGGGACAGTCTGACCATGTCTCTCTCGAATCCCCCAACGAGCCAGGGAAAGTCTGACCATGTCTCTCGAATCCCCAACGAGCCAGGGACAGTCTGACCATGTCTCTCTCGAATCCCCAACGAGCCAGGGACAGTCTGACCATGTCTCTCTCGAATCCCCAACGAGCCAGGGACAGTCTGACCATGTCTCTCTCGAATCCCCAACGAGCCAGGGACAGTCTGACCATGTCTCTCTCTAATCCTCCAACAAGCCAGGGACAGTCTGACCATGTCTCTCGAATCCCCAACGAGCCAGGGACAGTCTGACCATGTCTCTCTCTAATCCTCCAACGAGCCAGGGACAGTCTGACCATGTCTCTCTCGAATCCCCCAACGAGCCAGGGAAAGTCTGACCATGTCTCTCTCGAATCCCCAACGAGCCAGGGACAGTCTGACCATGTCTCTCTCGAATCCCCAACGAGCCAGGGACAGTCTGACCATGTCTCTCTCGAATCCCCAACGAGCCAGGGACAGTCTGACCATGTCTCTCTCAAATCCCCAACGAGCCAGGGACAGTCTGACCATGTCTCTCTCGAATCCCCAACGAGCCAGGGACAGTCTGACCATGTCTCTCTCTAATCCCCCAACAAGCCAGGGACAGTCTGACCATGTCTCTCTCGAATCCCCCAACGAGCCAGGGACAGTCTGATCATGTCTCTCTCGAATCCCCCAACGAGCCAGGGACAGTCTGACCATGTCTCTCTCGAATCCCCAACGAGCCAGGGACAGTCTGACCATGTCTCTCTCGAATCCCCAACGAGCCAGGGACAGTCTGACCATGTCTCTCTCGAATCCCCAACGAGCCAGGGACAGTCTGACCATGTCTCTCTCGAATCCCCAACGAGCCAGGGACAGTCTGACCATGTCTCTCTCGAATCCCCAACGAGCCAGGGACAGTCTGACCATGTCTCTCTCGAATCCCCCAACGAGCCAGGGACAGTCTGACCATGTCTCTCTCGAATCCCCAACGAGCCAGGGACAGTCTGACCATGTCTCTCTCTAATCCCCCAACAAGCCAGGGACAGTCTGACCATGTCTCTCTCGAATCCCCCAACGAGCCAGGGACAGTCTGACCATGTCTCTCTCGAATCCCCCAACGAGACAGGGACAGTCTGACCATGTCTCTCTCGAATCCCCCCAACGAGCCAGGGACAGTCTGACCATGTCTCTCTCAATCCCCAACGAGCCAGGGACAGTCTGACCATGTCTCTCTCGAATCCCCCAACGAGCCAGGGACAGTCTGACCATGTCTCTCTCGAATCCCCCCAACGAGCCAGGGACAGTCTGACCATGTCTCTCTCGAATCCCCCAACGAGCCTCTGTTGTTGATCTTGTCACTAGCCGTTAGCACAAGTAGCAAAAGTCATCTAAATTGTTAAAACAATTCTAATAGATGCAGCAATGTATTAATTTTTACAATCCATCAGATATTGACTGAAATATAGCACATAACCTTTTACTGGGGGTTTTGGTAAGTATTACATTTATTGTTTAATAAAAAATAAAATATTTATTTTTTCTATCTTTTTTTATTGTTTTTTAAAATCTTACAAAGTACTCATGCAGAGAATAAGTCTCCCTCCAGCCGGGGAAGGTTTCTCGTTATTTCACACACCAAGCAAGGGGTTGTTATACGGAGGTCAATGAAAGGGGGTCGCAATTTGGTCAACAACCCAAAAAATATATGTCTTATTTGCTAAGTGAAGTTTATTGGATCGAATAGACGTTTTGTAATGCTTAAGTTGTACTGATATAAGTAGGAAACGTGACATTCCGGCAACTTAGAGAACAAAACCCTTTATATCTCAAGATGGTTTTCTGATATTCATGGCATGAGGCTAGTAGCATAGCATCTCTCTCCAGTGAATACAGCTGGTTGACATCAACAACCCTCATTGAATATCCCCCCAAAAAAAAAAAAAAAAGATTACAATAATGACGATGTATCCACCAAATTCAAAGAAAGGATAGGCGGGAACTAGACAGCCCGCCGTGCCGCTTTGTGGACAAAGACTCCCATTGTTAGGGCCGAGAGACATATATCTTGTCAGTATATGCATAAGCTTTGTTGTATCTCAATTAAAAAGGCCACTGGCTGCGTTCAAGCTCTACTTGGTGCTCTACCACTCTCCTCTCCCCTCTCCTCTCCTCTCCCCTCCTCTCCTCTCCGGCCACATAGACGGGTCGGTTCGCAGCTATAGGGCAGAACAGAGAGGGTTGGCTTAGATTGTTGACGACATGTAAACCTATATTTCTCGTCAAACAATGTTTACTGAAAACAGAAATAAATGTGTATAATGATCACTCGAATACAGTGGGGAAAAAAAGTATTTAGTCAGCCACCAATTGTGCAAGTTCTCCAACTTAAAAAGATGAGAGAGGCCTGTAATTTTCATCATAGGTACACTTCAACTATGACAGACAAAATGAGGGAAAAAAATCCAGAAAATCACATTGTAGGATTTTTAATGAATTTATTTGCAAATTATGGTGGAAAATAAGTATCTCATCTACTATACAGATACACATCAAATGTATTCTGTAAACTAAGTTAGTTCCTCTGCGTCAAACTGCATCCCATCATGTGTCAAAGGTAATGCTTCATTCTTATGGCATCTCGTTGTGTCATGAAGCATCCCAGTTTCGTGGAAGTCATTGTGCCACGGCCAAGCCAACTGGAAGTCACATGTACCACGGCCAAGCCAGCTGGAAGTCACTGTGCCACGGCCAAGCCAGCTGGAAGTCACATGTACCACGGCCAAGCCAGCTGGAAGTCACTGTGCCACGGCCAAGCCAGCTGGAAGTCACTGTACCACGGCCAAGCCAGCTAGAAGTCATTGTGCCACGGCCAAGACAGCTGGAAGTCACTGTGCCACGGCCAAGCCAGCTGGAAGTCACTGTGCCACGGCCAAGCCAGCTGGAAGTCACTGTGCCACGGCCAAGCCAGCTGGAAGTCACTGTGCCACGGCCAAGCCAGCTGGAATTCACTGTGCCACGGCCAAGCCAGCTGGAAGTCACTGTGCCACGGCCAAGCCAGCTGGAAGTCACTGTGCCACGGCCAAGCCAGCTGGAAGTCACTGTGCCACGGCCAAGCCAGCTGGAAGTCATTGTACCACGGCCAAGCCAGCCTGAAGTCACTGTACCACGGCCAAGTCAGGCCCCTGCTATGGCTGTATAAGCCTATGGGCTGTATCCACCTGGGCTGTATCCATATATAGTGTGTATCCCAAATGGCACCCTATTCCCAATATATTGTGCACTACTTTTGACCAGAGGCCTGAAAGGTAGTGAGCGAAATAGGGATTAGGGTGTCATTTGGGTGGCACACCTGGTTGTCTCATCATCCAGTAAGGCTGATTGGATTAGGTAAAGCCTTGCCACTCGACAACGTAATGACGCTGGTATGTAGCGGTAGTTGATCAACCTCCCAGTGCTGGGTGGAGACTGATGAGGCTGCTCATACTATGGATGTTTCCACCCTCATCGTAAGTGTCTCGCTATAAGTGCAAAGTGGTATTGGAATGTGAACTCGTTATTCTCTTGGCAAGGTTTTTTAGGAGTGAATATATATATATACAGTACCAGTCAACAGTTTGGACACACCTACTCATTCAAGGGTGTTTTTCTTTATTCATACTATTTTCTACATTGTAGGAATAATAGTGAAGACATCAAAACTATGAAATAACACATTTGGAATCAGGTAGTAACCAAAAAAGTGTTAAACAAATCTAAATATATTTATATTTGAGATTCTTCAAAGTAGCCACCCTTTGCCTTGATTCCATGTGTTATTTCATAGTGTTGATGTCTTCACTATTATTCTACAATGTAGAAAATAGTAAAAAATAAAGAAAAACCCAACAATGAGTAGGTGTGTCCAAACTTTTGACTTGTACTGTGTGTGTGTGTGTGTGTGTGTATATATATATATATTCCACAGGTGCTCTGGATAATCATAGTAGCTACCTGTGTGTACAGGGCAGGGTGCTGTGCTGACTGTCCCTACCTGTGTGTACAGGGCAGGGTGCTGTTAACCCTGTCTTTACCAGTCTGTCTGTCCCCAGGGCACGGTACTGTTCTATGAAATGACTACACTAACCCTGTCTCTGCCTTTGGGTCCCTAAGGCAGGATGCTGTCTGTCCTAACCCTGTCTCTGCCTGTGTCTGTGGGTCCCTAAGGCAGGGTGCTGTCTGTCCTAACCCTGTCTCTGCCTGTGGGTCCCTAAAGTAGGGTGCTGTCTGTCCTAACCCTGTCTCTGCCTGTGTCTGTGGGTCCCTAAGGCAGGGTGCTGTCTGTCCTAACCCTGTCTCTGCCTGTGGGTCCCTAAGGTAGGGTGCTGTCTGTCCTAACCCTGTCTCTGCCTGTGTCTGTGGGTCCCTAAGGCAGGGTGCTGTCTGTCCTAACCCTGTCTCTGCCTGTGGGTCCAGGATGCTGTGCTATGGAGTATGTTTTTATTATGTGGTTCTCTCTATATATATATACAGTTGAAGTCGGAAGTTTACATACACCTTAGCCAAATACATTTAAATTCAGTTTTTCACAATTCCTGACATTTAATCCTAGTAACATTTACCTGTCTTAGGTCAGTTAGGATCACCACTTTATTTTAAGAATATGAAAAGTCAGAATAATAGTAGAGAGAATGATTTATTTCAGCTTTTATTTCTTTCATCACATTCCCAGTGGGTCAGAAGTTTACATACACTCAATTAGTATTTGGTAGCATTGCCTTTAAATTGTTTAACTTGGGTCAAACATTTCGGGTAGCCTTCCACAAGCTTCCCACAATAAGTTGGGTGAATTTTGGCCCATTCCTCCTGACAGAGCTGGTGTAACTGAGTCAGGTTTGTAGGCCTCCTTGCTCGCACATGCTTTTTTAGTTCTGCCCACAAATGTTGTATAGGATTGAGGTCAGGGCTTTGTGATGGCCACTCCAATACCTTGACTTTGTTGTTCTTGAGCCATTTTGCCACAACTTTGGAAGTATGCTCGGGGTCATTGTCCATTTGGAAGACCCATTTGCGACCAAGCTTTAACTTCCTGACTGATGTTTTGAGATGTTGCTTCAATATATCCATATAATGTTCCTTCCTCATGATGCCATCTATTTTGTGAAGTGCACCAGTCCCTCCTGCAGCAAAGCACCCCCACAACATGATGCTGCCACCCCCGTGCTTCACAGTTGGGATGGTGTTCTTCGGCTCGCAAGCATCCCTCTTTTTCCTCCAAACATAACGATGGTCATTATGGCCAAACAGTTCTATATTTGTTTCATCAGACCAGAGGACATATCTCCAAAAAGTACGATCTTTGTCCCCATGTGCAGTTGCAAACCATAGTTTTGGAGCGGTGGCTTCTTCCTTGCTGAGCGGCAATATAGGACTCGTTTTACTGTGGATGTAGATACTTTTGTACCTGTTTCCTCCAGCATCTTCACAAGGTCCTTTGCTGTTGTTCTGGGATTGATTTGCACTTTTCGCACCAAAGAACGTTCATCCAGGGTAGGGTGCTGTCCTATAACTGTGCTAACTCTGTCTCCAGGGCAGGGTGCTGTCCTATGGGATGGATGACGGCCAGCAGGATCAGTACGAGGAGCGGCTGAAGGAGGTCTTTGAGAGTTTCGACGTCAGCGGCGCCGGGTCGCTGTGCCCCGAGGAGCTATCTGACTTGTGCCAGGCCCTGCACCTGGAGGATTCCACCCCCGCACTTCTCCATGCCCTGCTGCAGAACCAGGACCGACTCACTGGCAGGGTAAGCCCCACATCTGGGCCTGTTCATTAGGGAAGAGAGCGGACTGAAACAGGGAGGGACTACCAGAACTTGTCTAATAAGAAAGACTTGATTTTTGTTTTTTTTGTTGGAAAACATTTTGCTACGTTTTGCAATGGTGTGCACTAATGAATACGACCCTGCTACAACTCAGGATATGGTCAGCGTTAAGTTAGTGTTAATGTTTGCTCTGGTGTTGTTAGTTCACTGGCAGGGTAAACCCCCTCCACCGGCCACAGCTCAGGATATAGGCTACTCTGTCTTCATCTTTTAGCATAATGCCGTGGTTGAATTCACCTGGGTTGGAGAGTGAGGTAGTGACAGTTTTTAAGGTGTCCAATCAAGGTGTCCAATGGGTAAAATATAATGTTAATTGTGTAGATAATCCTCTAAGAAAACCCAATGGGTCCAAACCTCATGTCTTTATCATAATCCGTTCAACAGTTTCTACCCTTTGTAGAAGGGCCAGAATTAGGGTGACTAAATCAGTGGAGGCCAGAGGAAGGAAATTGGACAAAAATCTGGAAAATTGCATCAGCTAGGCTGGATTCTGTGGGAGAATACAGGCTACCTGACAGGCTCACTTGCCCGTTGAACTACTCATCTTTCTTCTTGAATTCGCAGGACATAAAACAATATAGATAGAGATAAGATATCGATTTTGAGACATGACATATACAGTACCAGTCAAATGTTTGGATAAGCCTACTCACTCCAGGATGTTTCCTTATTTTTTTACTATTTTCTACATATCGAAGATTTCTCACCAAAACAAGCATATCTCTGTGAAATGTCAACGGAGCACTGAGCTTGTTATTTTCAAAACCTTTTAACATTTAATTCAGTTTGTGTCATGCTAATTTAGCTTATTGCGACCAGGGGAAACAACTATGAAAACAAAGACCACAAAATGTAAAATCCTAAAAGCTGTAGCGAGAAACCTGCACAGCTGGCAACAGTGCTTATTATCGGATGAATTAGGTTACAAAATGAAACTTTTGGGATATTATAACCAGGTTTCCATCCGACCTTTTAATGTGAGTAAAGTACATTTTTTAATAAACGTTTTTGTGTTGTTAAATGAATAATGCGACAAATGTCGATGGAAACGCTTTTATGCGCAAATATTGCTATAATAACCATGATATCGACGTAAACTTGGAGTCATGCGATCACATGCTGTGTGGTCTTCCCACTACGACTCGTTGGGAAAGCATGCAGTTTATTAGGCTACAGATGAAATAAGTTATGATGAACTACACAGGGTGGTGAAAGTGCACGGTGATGAGCCTGATGCACCTTTCCAATAAACGTCAAGGGTCTTATTCTGGTGACATGATGATCCATGTTTGGCTGCCGTTTGACAAATAAAAATGATCTCGCCCCTTTTGTCTATAATAATATCATCATGTAGGCTGTACATGCGTACTAACCAACAGCGCGGATACAGTACTGCCAACACCAGAGTGGGCACACTCGCTATACACTTTTTTTTTGAGTGAGAAAACCATCAGTAGAGTGTAAAATGCATCTGGAAACCCATTTAACTTCTAATTTTTATTTGGTAAATGGTAATTTAACCGCAAAAAAAGTATTTTTATGTGCACTACGTCATCAAGCACAACCTTTTATCGGCATCAAGTCAATTTGATGGAAACACATCTCTGATGGGGAAAATGGGTATATTGTTTTAATGCACATTTTTAAATATTAGAATTAAAATATGTTGCCAATTGGATGGAAACCTAGCTGATGTTCATGATATGTTGGAGAATGACTCCGCTGAACGATTCAGAACATGAATAATCATATTTATTTTCATTAGAATCTGTAGAATCACAAGCCTACAGTACAGCGGACTACAATATGAGGTGAAGTTGTTTATTGTAGCTCCTGTCTATTTTTGTAGTGGGATACAGGTTATATGTTTAGTGGGATACAGGCTGTGTGTTTAGTGGGATACAGGTTCTATGTTTAGTGGGATACAGATTCTATGTGTAGTGGGATACAGGCTGTGTTTAGTGGGATACAGGTTCTATGTGTAGTGGGATACAGGTTCTATGTTTAGTGGGATACAGGTTCTATGTTTAGTGGGATACAGCTTCTATTTTTTGTGGGATACAGGCTGTGTGTTTAGTGGGATACAGACTGTGTGTTTAGTGGGATACAGGTTCTATGTTAAGTGGGATACAGGCTGTGTGTTTAGTGGGATACATGTTCAGGGAGCCAGTCAACCAGGGAGCCAGTCAGCCAGTCAACCAGGGAGCCAGTCAACCAGGGAGCCAGTCAACCAGGGAGCCTGGGAGCCAGTCAAGCAGGGAACCAGGGCCAGTCTCCTGGTGCTTTGTTAGCCGTCTTGTTTTAGAGAGAAATTAGACCCTGTCGTTGGCCTTCTCATCCCAGGTGTCTGTTGTCATAACAACCAGGCTAATCAACATTCACAAGTGACGTGTGTCTGTTTGAGAGGGTGCTTGATGAGGGAAATGCCCCCTTGCTTTGTTCGGCCTGAAATAGGAATGACAATGGTTAAATCTTTTGTTATTGTGTATCCTCCATGTCTGGTCAAAATAAGATATTGCTTCAATTTTGTCTGTTGTGACAGCATTCACAGTGTTCCTGGCGTTTTCTGTTGTGACATCATTCACAGTGTTCCTGGCATTGTCTGTTGTGACATCATTCACAGTGTTCCTGGCATTGTCTGTTGTGACATCATTCACAGTGTTCCTGGCGTTTTCTGTTGTGACATCATTCACAGTGTTCCTGGCGTTGTCTGTTGTGACATCATTCACAGTGTTCCTGGCGTTGTCTGTTGTGACAGCATTCACAGTGTTCCTGGCATTGTCTGTTGTGACATAATTCACAGTGTTCCTGGCGTTGTCTGTTGTGACATCATTCACAGTGTTCCTGGCGTTTTCTGTTGTGACATCATTCACAGTGTTCCTGGCGTTGTCTGTTGTGACAGCATTCACAGTGTTCCTGGCATTGTCTGTTGTGACATCATTCACAGTGTTCCTGGCGTTGTCTGTTGTGACATCATTCACAGTGTTCCTGGCGTTTTCTGTTGTGACATCATTCACAGTGTTCCTGGCGTTTTCTGTTGTGACATCATTCACAGTGTTCCTGGCATTGTCTGTTGTGACAGGGATTGCTATGTTGGCCTCTCAAATAGAGGTCTTGGACCCATTTCAAAATGGACTTGTGGCTTTCCCACCAGGACCTGATATGCATAAATACATTTTTAATTATAGAGACCCATTCCGATCGGACCCGAGGACAAATAGACCAGTTCCGTATAGACCTGGTCAGATCCAGACCCAATCCAAGTGAGGGAAGCAGCAGAAAAGTCCATTTGTAAGCTACTTTATTAATCAGAGCAGATAAAGCGCGAGGGACAGATGCTGTAGCAGGCAGAGGGCCTTGCAGGGTGTTAACTGAAACGGGGAGCATGTTTCTCACAGAATTGGGCTACTTGAAAACAATGTTGTGGGTTGCAGATTTTTTGGGCTATTTCTAAATTGCACCTCTTAAATAAAAAAAAAAAAAAAAAGTATATACATTTTATTAGCAGCAGCAGGGAGAAAAACAGAGAAAGAATCATCCAACTGTTATAGAGGGAGGATCAAACGGCGTGCTTTCTCTCTGGGTTGGCTTTAAGGGCGTCCCGTACGTCCCAGGGACAATAAACTAAATATCTCTGGGACAGTTCATAACAGACTCTGGGACAGTTCACACAGACTCTGGGACAGTTCAAACAGACTCTGGGACAGTTCATAACAGACTCTGGGACAGTTCACACAGACTCTGGGACAGTTCACACAGACTCTGGGACAGTTCACACAGACTCTGGGACAGTTCAAACAGACTCTGGGACAGTTCATAACAGACTCTGGGACAGTTCACACAGACTCTGGGACAGTTCACACAGACTCTGGGACAGTTCACACCGACTCTGGGACAGTTCAAACAGACTCTGGGACAGTTCACACAGACTCTGGGACAGTTCTGGGACGATGGATCCAAAATTCCTACAACTAGCCGAATCCAAAAATAAAATAAAAACTTTTTTTAAATGAGGCTGATGCAACAAATCAGAACGTTTCGCTTAAAATGTTGATAAACTATTATTTCTTCACATTATAAGTGCAGAAATGCGAACATACCAGTAAGCTATGCGCGAATGTTCCAAAATAAAATTAGCGGGAACACGTGACATAGATGAAAATATCTGTTAGAAATTTTGAAACAGGGGAGATCTACAGATGCAACATGGTTTGCTTATATGACCTGCGTTGTGAATGCTGACTGCCTCTGCTCAGATTGCAAGGTGGGTGGTGTGGGTGGTCTGCTCAGACTGCAAGGTGGGTGGTGTGGGTGGTGTGGGTGGTCTGCTCAGATTGCAAGGTGGGTGGTGTGGGTGGTGTGGGTGGTCTGCTCAGATTGCACGGTGGGTGGTGTGGGTGGTGCGCAACAGACACTGGCTTTTCTCTCGGTTCTTGTGACCATTTAATCTGAACCATTTGATCTACCCCTCAACAATAAAGGACCAGGCTACCCCTCAACAATAAAGGACCAGGCTACCCCTCAACAATAAAGGAAAAAAGGAAACCCCCACCTTAGCCAGCAGTCATCCGCCTGGCAACAGAACACAAAGAGAATCTGCATAACAGGGCCAGCTGCTGCTGCTTCAGAAGGATGTTCTCCCTCCATAAAAAAAAAAAAACACACAGTATTTTTCAGTCCAATTAGTACATACTAGCAACACGCATAACCACCAAACCAGACAGGCAAATTCAGGGCAGTTAAAACAACTCAAGCCAAGGACAAATCGCCTTAAATCTACAGTTTTATATAGAGCTATAGCTGAATGGAACTTTTTACCAATCCATATTTCTCAGGCAAAAAGTGAATCCACCTTCAAGAAAAAAATTAAAGAACATCTAATGTGATAAAACCATATGACTGGACAGGAAATAGAAAGCATCAACTGAATGTTAAATGTGTTTCCTGTCAGGTATTTTAATTGTCTGTATCGTCTACTTGTTGAATGTTTGTGAAGTCTTGATTTGTGGTTGTTTGTAATGTCTTGTTAATTGGTGTTGGACCCCAGGAAGATTAGCTAGCGTTACGGCGTTAGCTAATGGGGATCCTAATAAAAATTACCTCCCTAGAAATGCCATCCAGGGCCACACCCTCCTCCACCTCCCTAGACATGTCATCCAGGGCCACCCCCTCCTCCACCTCCCTAGACATGTCATCCAGGGACACCCCCTCCTCCACCTCCCTAGACATGTTATCCAGGGACACCCTCCTCCACCTCCCTAGACATGTTATCCAGGGACACCCCCTCCTCCACCTCCCTAGACATGTCATCCAGGGACACCCCCTCCTCCACCTCCCTAGACATGTTATCCAAGGACACCCCCTCCACCTCCCTAGACATGTTATCCAGGGACACCCCCTCCTCCACCTCCCTAGACATGTTATCCAGGGACACCCCCTCCTCCACCTCCCTAGACATGTCATCCAGGGACCCCCTCCTCCTCCTCCCTAGACATGTCATCCAGGGCCACCCCCTCCTCCACCTCCCTAGACATGTTATCCAGGGACACCCCCTCCTCCACCTCCTAGACATGTCATCCAGGGACCCCCTCCTCCACCTCCCTAGACATGTCATCCAGGGCCACCCCTCCTCCACCTCCCTAGACATGTCATCCAGGGCCGCCCCCTCCTCCACCATGCATTCACAGGATTCAATGCAGTTCAATGTTAGGAATTTCATGACCAATATTTTATTATCTGAGTAATGTTTTGGGTTTCCTACTTGTTGAACACCCGGCATGTTAGAGAACATTCAGAAAGACTGTTGTATTTTGTGTTGCAGGTTGGTTTTGACCAGTTCAAGAATGCCCTGATTCTGGTGTTATCAACGAGCACAGCAGCAACACCGGCACCCAGTCAGGAGACAACATGTGCTCCGCTGTCACCAGGTAAGGAAGGAGTGGAATCGTGAAAGATGTCACTGTTCAACAGTATAGCTTCCTCACTCACAAACCCTCATTGGTCCTTGATCTCGCCTCCTCTCTCATGTGACCTCTCTCTTGTCAATGCCTTAGCTTTTAGGAGAAACATGCAAACATGCACCGCTCTGTCAACAGAGTTCAGTGCTTATTATTGGATGTACAGGGGCAAGGAAAGGGATAAAATGAAAAAGTATGTGAACCCTTAAGAATTACCTGGATTTCTGAATAAATTGGTCATAAAATTTGATCTGATCGTCATCTAAGTCACAACAATAGACAAACACAGTCTGCTTAAACTAATAACACACAAACAATTCATCTCTTCATTGATCACGCTGTGTAAACATTCGCAGTGCAGGGTGGGAAAAGTATGTGAACCCTTGGTTTCAATTTAACTGGTTGACCCTCCTTTGGCAGCAGTAACCTCAACCAAACGTTTTCTGTAGTGGCAGATCAGACTGGCGCAACGGTCAGGAGGAATTTTTAACCATTCCTCTTCATAATTTTTATTTAAAAAAATTATTTCACCTTTATTTAACCAGGTAGGCTAGTTGAGAACAAGTTCTCATTTACAACTGCGACCTGGCCAAGATAAAGCACAGCAGTTCAACACAACAACACAGAGTTACACATGGAGTAAAACAAACATACAGTCAATAATACAGTAGGAAAAAAATAAGTCTATATACAGTGTGTGCAAATGAGGTAAGATAAGGGAGGTAGGGCAATAAATAGGCCATGGTGGCGAGGTAATTACAATATAGCAATTAAACACTGGAAAGGTAGATGTGCAGAAGTTGAATGTGCAAGTTACTGGGGTGCAAAGGAGCAAGATGAATAAATACATACAGTATGGGGATGAGGTAGTTGGATAGGCTATTTACAGATGGGCTATGTACAGGTGCAGTGATCTGTGAGCTGCTCAGACAGCTGGTGCTTAAAGCTAGTGAGGGAAATATGAGTCTCCAGTTTGTTCCAGTCATTTGCAGCAGAGAACTGGAAGGAAAGGCGGCCAAAGGAGGAATTGGCTTTGGGGGTGACGAGTGAGATATACCTGCTGGAGCGCGTGCTATGGGTGGGTGCTGCTATGGTGACCAGTGAGCTGAGATAAGGCGGGGCTTTACATAGCAAAGACTTGTAGATGACCTGGAGCCAGTGGGTTTGGCGACGAATATGAAGTGAGGGCCAGCCAACGAGAGCATACAGGTCGCAGTGGTGGGTAGTATATGGGGCTTTGGTGACAAAACAGATGGCACTGTGATAGACTGCATCCAATTTGTTGAGTAGAGTGTTGGAGGCTATTTTATAAATTACATCGCCAAAGTCGAGGATCGGTAGGATGGTCAGTTTTACAAGGGTATGTTTGGCAGCATGCGTGAAGGATAAAACTGTTTCAGTTCCACAATATTCTTGGGATGTCTGATGTGAACCGCTCTCTTGAGGTCATGCCACAGAATCTCAATCGGGCTGAAGTCAGGATTGACTGGGCCACTCCAGAAGGTGTATTTTCTTCTGTTCAAGCCATTCTGTCTAATGGGTTGATGTCCTGTTGCATCACCTAACTTCTGTTGAGCTTCAATTGGCGGACCGATGGCCTTACATTCTCCTGCAAAATGTCTTGATAAACTTGGGAATTCATTTTCCCGTTGATGATAGCAAGCTGTCCAGGCCCTGAGGCAGCAAAGCAGCCCCAAACCATGATGCTCCATCCACCATACTTTACAGTTGGGATGAGGTTTTGATGTTGGTGTGCTGTGCCTTTTTTTCTCCACACAGTGTTGTGTGTTCCTTCCAAACAACTCAACTGTAGTTTCATCTGTCCACAGAATATTTTGCCAGTAGCACTGTGGAACATCCAGGTGCTCTTTTGCGAACTTCAGACGTGCAGAAATGTTTTTTTTGGACAGCAGTGGCTTCTTCCTCGTCAACAGAGATGTTAGTATGTTCCAGAGATTTCTGCAAGTCTATAGCAGACACTCTAGGATTCTTCTTAACCTCATTGAGCATTCTGCGCTGTGCTCTTGCAGTCATCTTTGCAGGACGGCCACTCCGAGGGAGAGTAGCAACAGTGTTGTACTTTCTCCATTTATAGACAAGTTGTCTTAGCGTGGACTGACGAACATCAAGGCTTTTAGAGATACTTTAGTAACCCTTTCCAGCTTTAAGAATTGTTGACTTGCATAATCTTAGGTCTTCTGAGATCTCTTTTCTTCAAAGTATGGTTCACATCAGGCAATACTTCTTGTGAATAGCAAAATCAAATTGTGTGAGTGTTTGAACGGTCATTGTTGCACGTAAGGTACAGAACATGGAATATGGTACGGAACATGGAATATGGTACAGAACATGGAATATGGTACAGAACATGGAATATGGTACGGAACATGGAATATGGTACAGAACATGGAATATGGTACGGAACATGGAATATGGTACAGAACATGGAATATGGTACGGAACATGGAATCAATGTATTGTCTTTGGCGTGTATTTAGATTCATATGACCATACAGTTTGGGCATCTGTTCTGTCTCTCTTGAATAAGCATTGTATAAAATGAAGAGTCCTTAAGTGCCTTGTTTGGGTTGTCATGTAACACAAGCTGTACTCCTGTGTTCAAACGGTGCTGGCTGTTCTGTGTTCACAGTCTGGCTCTCACCGGATCAGATGTATTAAGCCACCTGAGTGTCAGTGAGGGCAGAGAAACTCAACTACAGCCCTGCCAGGCAGTGTGACAGAGGGAGGAGGGAGGAGGAGGGGGGAGGGAGAGACCAGGCAGTGTGACAGGGAGGGAGGTAGGGGAGGAGAGGGGAGGAGGGTGACTCCAGGGGGAGGAGAGGGAGGAGGGTGACTCCAGGGAGGAAGAGCGGGTAGGAGGGTGACTCCAGGGAGGAAGAGCGGGTAGGAGGGTGACTCCAGGGAGGAAGAGCGGGTAGGAGGGTGACTCCAGGGAGGAAGAGGGGGGAGGAGGATGACTCCAGGGGGGAGGAGGGGGGAGGAGGATGACTCCAGGGAGGAAGAGGGGGGAGGAGGGTGACTCCAGGGGGGAGAGACTGATGAGGCTGTGATTGAACTTGGGGCTTTGGAGTAACGTTGCACTTATCTTGGCGTTACGTTGCCAAAAGAGAGGGCAGAGAGAGAGGAGGCAGGTAAGACTTATTTAAGAAGGATTACTAAATCTGTGCCATAGAGTTGGAGAACGCTCAATCAGTGTTACCTTCTAGGACCAGGTAATCACTACCTTAAATGACTTCACATCCCTGTCAGCTGAGCTAATGTGTTCTGAGTCACAGTCTGCGTCTGAATGGAAGTGAAAACATTGTTTTCCCCCCCCCTCCTGACAGGACAAAATGTAGATTATTAAATGATGACAGGAGACAATAGCTTTAGACAAAGATTTAATCATATTCTCATCACCTTCTCCTTCTCCACAGACTCACCAGTCCAAGCTAAGTTTGTGCGGGGTAGTAAGCGCTATGGCCGACACTCTACACCAGAGTTCATAGACACCGTCACATACTTCTCAGAGGTGGCCAGCTCAGACGCTACAGGGCAGGACCCAGAAGATCATGGAGACTCTACTGTGCCCAGGAAACGTGAGGTAAACACCGACCTACTGAGGATGGATGGATGGATGAATGGATGGATGGATGAATGAATGAATATACTTGTATTCATCACCTCAGTTTCAACTCTTGATGTTATTCTTTACATACGGTGTCACCACGTTCTACCAGTACCATCGTTATTGGGCTTTGGTTGTCCTTTTACTGTCAACACACAATGATAAAGACATGGAATCTATTAACTGAATCAACAGCCAATGCAATATTGTTCTGCATATTCCATGATCTCCTCTCTGCTTTCTACATGTCAAGCACTTTGACCGTGGATTATAGGTATATCAGACAACCTCAGGAGCTGTACCAGGAACTGCCTGTACCACAAGGCTGCTTTGTGGAGACGGGCCTAGACCTCAAGGCTACCTGCTGTCCTTGTCTTTCTCTGTCCTCGTCTCTCTCTCTCTCTCTCTGTCCTCGTCTCTCTCTCTCTCTCTCTCTCTCTCTCTCTCTCTCTTTTTCCCTCTCTCTCTCTCTCTCTCTGTCCTCGTCTCTCTCTCTCTCTGTCCTCGTCTCTCCCTCTGTCTTCGTCTCGCTCTCTGTCCTCATCTCGCTCTCTGTCCTCATCTCGCGCTCTGTCCTCGTCTCTCTCTGTCCTCGTCTCTCTCTGTCCTTGCATGTTGTGTGTTTCTCAGTAGCCTGGAGGAAGGCTGGAGGCTGATAGGAGCGTGTTGGTGTTATTCTTAGATAATCAGCTTAGTGCTACACACACACACACACACACACACACACACACACACACACACACACACACACACACACACACACACACACACACACTCCTCTAACACAAAGCCTTCACAAGGTTCCTCTCTGGCTATTCTCAACTATGTCTTATCTATTAATTGCCTATATATTAATAACAGCGATGCTAAAGTATACCAGGGAACTTAGAGGATCAACCTAGGCCCAGTTCTACGCTATGGTGTGCTATTGGTAAAGCCATTACTTTACTTCAACAGAAGTAGCACCTCTTGTTTTGTCATTGTTGATACTGTAGGTCAACACCTGTCTGCAGTAACTGGACATTTGTTGGCCTTTGTTGTTATAACAGATTGATTCAGCTATGCAGCTTAGCGACTGGAACGAGCTGCAACAAAACACTCAAACTGGACAGTTTTATCTCCAATGCTTCATTCAAAGACTCAATCATGGACACTCTTACTGACAGTTGTGGCTGCTTTGCGTGATGTATTGTTGTCTCTACCTTCTTGCCCTTTGTACTGTTGTCTGTGCCCAATAATGTTTGTACCATGTTTTGTGCTGCTACCATGTTGTGTTGCTACCATGTTGTTGTCATGTTGTGCTCCTACCATGTTGTTGTCATGTTGTGATGCTACCATGTTGGTGTCATGTTGTGTTGCTACCATGTTGTGTTGCTACCATGTTGTTGTCATGTTGTGTTGCTACCATGTTGTTGTCATGTTGTGTTGCTACCATGTTGTTGTCATGTTGTGTTGCTACCATGTTGTTGTCATGTTGTGTTGCTACCATGTTGGTGTCATGTTGTGTTGCTACCATGTTGTTGTCATGTTGTGTTGCTACCATGTTGTTGTCATGTTGTGTTGCTACCATGTTGTTGTCATGTTGTGTTTCTACCATGTTGTTGTCATGTTGTGATGCTACCATGTTGGTGTCATGTTGTGTTGCTACCATGCTGTGTTGTCATGTGTTGCTGCCATGCTATGTTGTCATGTGTTGCTGCCATGCTATGTTGTCATGTGTTGCTGCCATGCTATGTTGTCGTCTTAGGTCTCTCTTTATGTAGTGTTGTGTTGTCTCTCTTTATGTAGTGTTGTGTTGTCTCTCTTTATGTAGTGTTGTGTTGTCTCTCTTTATGTAGTGTTGTGTTGTCTCTCTTTATGTAGTGTTGTGTTGTCTCTCTTTATGTAGTGTTGTAGTGTCTCTCTTTATGTAGTGTTGTGTTGTCTCTCTTTATGTAGTGTTGTGTTGTCTCTCTTTATGTAGTGTTGTGTTGTCTCTCTTTATGTAGTGTTGTGGTGTCTCTCTTTATGTAGTGTTGTGTTGTCTCTCTTTATGTAGTGTTGTGGTGTCTCTCTTGTCATGATGTGTGTTTTGTCCTATATTTTTATTTTTAATCCCAGCCCCCGTCCCCGCAGGAGGCCTTTTGCCTTTTGGTAGGCCATCATTGTAAATAAGAATTTGTTCTTAACTGAATTGCGTAGTTAAATAAAGGATAAATAAACAAAATAATATATAAATGTTAGCAATAGCATCAGGACATAATTGACTCTAATATAATACTGTATGTACACTGAATAGGAACCAGGGTACTTTGAACCTTGCTGTGTGTGTGTGTGTGTGTGTGCGTGTGTGTGTGCTCACTATGTTGCCAGTGTTGTGGTCAAGGCAACGATAGTGTTTTATCCCCCTCCACATCTTCATGTTGAGACAGGTCAGGGCTTTCAGCTGACAAGGAATTCAGGGGTGGGGAGGAGAGACAGTCATGGGAGAGGAGAGTGAGGAGAGAGAGAGAGACATGGGGGAGGAGGAGAGGAGAGACCAAGATGGGGAGAGAGTCATGGGAGAGGAGAGAGAGAGAGAGACATGGGAGAGGGGGAGAGACTGAGATGGGGAGCGAGTCATGGGAGAGGAGAGAGAGAGAGAGAGATACATGGGAGAGGGGGAGAGAGAGTCATGGGAGAGGAGAGAGAGAGAGAGACATGGGAGAGGAGAGACTGAGATGGGGAGAGAGTCATGGGAGAGGTGAGGGAGAGAGAGAGTCATGGGAGAGGAGAGGGAGAGAGAGAGTCATGGGAGAGGAGAGGGAGAGAGAGAGTCATGGGAGAGGAGAGGGAGAGAGAGAGTCATGGGAGAGGAGAGGGATAAGCCATGGTTGTCAACAATACCACCTACAATGCCTCTCACAAGAAGAAAAGTATTTTCCTGGGCTTGTGTGATTACTGCAGCGATATTAAATCTAGCCTGAGACTTGCTTTTGGCAATCAATCAGTCAAATGCATTTATAAAGCCCTTCTTACATCAGCAGATGTCACAGAGTGCTGTACAGAAACCCAGCCTAAAACCCCAAACAGCAAGCAATGCAGGTGTAGAAGCACGGTGGCTAGGAAAAACTCCCTAGAAAGGCCGGAACCCAGGAAGAAACCTAGAGAGGAACCAGGCTATGAGGGGTGACCAGTCCTCATCTGGCTGTGCCGGGTGGAGATTATAACAGAACATGGCCAAGATGTTCAAATGTTCATAGACGACCAGCAGGGTCAAATAATAATAATCACAGTGGTTGTCGAGGGTGCAACAGGTCAGCACCTCAGGAGTAAATGTCAGTTGGCTTTTCATAGCCGATCATTCAGAGTCATTCATAGCAGATCACGTCAGTGACTCAACCTGCAATGATGAACCTATAAGTTTAAATCTGTTATAAGGTCTGGTTAGAATATGTGCTGCTGTAACCCTGGTCAGCTGCTTGATCTTCTAGTTTCACCCTGGATAATCTACCTGGTCCCAGATTTGTTTGTGTTGTTTTGCCAGTGGCGCGTGACAATGACCGTAGGAGTTGGTTAGACGGCACAAACTGATCTGGGACCAGGCTAGGGATGATCTTATCTCTTGGTAGCATTATAGAATGTGCTGGTTTAAGCTGCTTGATGACCCTGTCTTCAAGGTTGATCCTGATCTAACTCACTGGTACCGTGTGTAGACTACATACACTAGATATACAGCAGTATGTGGACAGCCCTTCAAATTAGTAGGTTTGACTATTTCAAGCACACCCGTTGCTGACAAGTGTATCAAATCGAGCACACAGCCATGCAATCTAATCTCCATAGACAAACATTGGCAGTAGAATGGCCTTACTGAAGAGCTCAGTGACTTTCAACGTGGCACCGTCGTAGGATGCCACCTTTCCAACAAGTCAGTTTGTCAAATTTCTGCCCTGCTAGACCTTCCCCGGTGAACTGTAAGTGCTTTTATTGTGAAGTGGAACATCTAGGAGCAACAACGGCTCAGCCGCAAAGGGGTAGACCACACAAGCTCTGCGAGCCAGCCCCCAGCCTCCAACCCCCAGCCTCCACCTCCAACCTCCAGCCCCCAGCCTCCAACCACCAGCCCCCAGCCTCCAACCCCCAGCCTCCAGCCCCCAGCCTCCAACCCCCAGCCCCCAGCCTCCAACCACCAGCCCCCAGCCTCCAGCCCCCAGCCTCCAGCCTGGTGCATCAGTAGATGGGGAAGGGTCAGGGGGCTCTTCCTGATCGGGGAGGGGATTTTTAGGGGTCTGGCAGAGGAACAATGAGCTCCGCCCTTCCCTCACAGATGCCTATATACCCAGTGATACAATAAAGAGTTGCAGAGAACCATCTGTTCTCCATTCCTCCACTGTGTTTCCCTCCCAGGCCATAGATGTCTTGGACGCCTGAATACTGTCCCTGGGCTGCAGCGCAATAGATCACTCTGCTCCAGCAACCCCCTTCCTGGTCTCACTCTTCAGACAAACACAAAATATGGGAACTTGGGGATTATTATTCTGCTATTTATCATATTTATTATAACAACCAAATTCACTCTTTTAGTTTGTAAAAAGTGACCTTATATTTTTGTGATGCAGCATACATACGTCTATGATGTAGATTGTCAAAATGTAACGTTTTTCTGCCAATATAGGCTCTCTTGGAGAATTGTCCTTAAAATAGAAAAAGAAAAAGACTGGAAAAAAAAGAGGGTGAGAGAGAGAGAGAAACATAGTATGAGAACTGCGAGGGTTTTAATCAGCTTGGGATCGGTCTGTTATGGTTTACCATCTCTAGCTTCACCTTTGACCTTCAGAGGGTCCTGTGCTGTCACAATAGCTCTGTTGTCCTATTGGTTGGACACACAAACCCTGCCTGCTTCTATCCCCACAGAGAGAGCAGTGTTTTGAAGACTGCTGACTAGCACAAGTAGGTTGTCTTGTCTGAGTGTTTACTCACTATAACTAATGCTGCTGTTTCCTCCAACAGCGCTGGAATGCTCATGAAAGCGGAACGGAAGAGTACGAGGCAGAAGGTGGGTGTAAAGTTACGATGAAGTTATTGCATTTATTGTAAAGTTGCTGCATTTATTGCAGTGTTTAGTGTTTATTGTAAAGTGTAAAGTGTTTACAATAAATACAACAACTTTACAATAAATTCAGTAACTTTACAATAAATACAACAGCTTTACAATAAATTCAGTAACTTTACAATAAATACAAAAACTTCACAATAAATTCAGTAACTTTACAATAAATACAACAGCTTTACAATAAATTCAGTAACTTTACAATAAATGCAAAAAATGTACAATAAATGCAACAACTTTACAATAAATGCTGTATTTATTATACATTTTTTGCATTTATTGTAAAGTGTTAATTTTTTTTGTAAAGTTACTGGATTTATTGTAAAGTTGTTGCATTTATTGTAAAGTTACTGAATGTATTATAAAGCTGTTGCATTTATTGTAAAGTTACATAATTGATTGTAAAGTGTTTGTTTTTATTGTAAAGTTGCTGGATTTATTGTAAAGTTGTTGCATTTATTGTAAAGTTACAGAATTTATTGTAAAGCTGTTGCATTTGTTGTAAAGTTGTTGCATTTATTGTAAAGTTACTGAATGTATTGTAAAGCTGTTGCATTTATTGTAAAGTTACTGCATTTAAGGAAAAGCTTGCAAGTAAGCATTTCACTCTACTGTTAACACCTGCTGTATCCTGTACATGTGACAAAACATGTCTTTTTTATTTGATACTCACCATGTTCACTAGATAGCCATTCATCAAAGTCAGCTTTGGGGTCAATTCCATTTGAATTTAGAAAGTAAACTAAAACCCTATTATTAGGTGGAACTGACCCCAGGCCACGACCGGGAAACCTGACTTCGGTCGCCAGGTGTACGGTGTTTCCTCTGACACGTTGGTGCGGCTGGCTTCCGGTTTAAGCGAGCGGTGTGTCACTAAGCAGTGCGGCTTGGCAGGGTCGTGTTTCGGAGGACGCATGGCTCTCGAACCTTCGCCTCTCCCGAGTCCGTAGGGGAGTTTCAGCGATGGGACAAGACTTTAACTACCAATTGGATATCCTGAAATTAGGGAGAAAATAAATAAATAAAAACAAAATAGAACTGACCCTGATCATAGGAGTGAGATGGAGGACATTCAACGCCTATGCTCATAGAGCCAGGGTCTTAAGTCAAGTCTTATCATTGTGTGTGTGTGTGTGTGTGTGTGTGTGTGTGTGTGTGTGTGTGTGTGTGTGTGTGTGTGTGTGTGTGTGTGTGTGTGTGTGTGTGTGTGTGTGTGTGTGTGTGTGTGTGTGTGTGTGTGTGTGTGTGTGTGTGTGTGTGTGTGTGTGTGTGTGTGTGTGTGTGTGTGTGTGTAGGCCAGCTGCACCTGTGGAACCCTGATGAACCCTCTACCTCGCGGGGCTCTATCACACCCCTCTCAGACCACCTGGAGGAGAGGTTTCGGGAGGCCTGCAAGGAGCTGGCTATGCCCTGGGATGGATGTGCCAGCCACCATGAGCTACTGGCTCTCTGTGACCACCTGGGGCTGGAGGTGAGGAAAGAGACTGTGATGGTACCCTTATAGTGTGGAATAGGGTGCCATTTTGGAGTCAACCAAAGTTCATTTTGGGCTCAGCTGGTCCCAATTTACTCCTCACCCCATCCTCTTGGCCCTAATCCTACCATGTTTGCCGATCTGTAAGGTGGAAGCAATATGGTGGAAGCAGGTCTGATCTGTAAGGAGGAAGCAATATGGTGGAAGCAGGTCTGATCTGTAAGGTGGAAGCAATATGGTGGAAGCAGGTCTGATCTGTAAGGTGGAAGCAATATGGTGGAAGCAGGTCTGATCTGTAAGGTGGAAGCAATATGGCGGAAGCAGGTCTGATCTGTAAGGTGGAAGCAATATGGCGGAAGCAGGTCTGATCTGTAAGGTGGAAGCAATATGACGGAAGCAGGTCTGATCTGTAAGGAGGAAGCAGGTCTGATCTGTAAGGTGGAAGCAATATGGTGGAAGCAGGTCTGATCTGTAAGGAGGAAGCAATATGGTGGAAGCAGGTCTGATCTGTAAGGTGGAAGCAATATGGTGGAAGCAGGTCTGATCTGTAAGGTGGAAGCAACATGGTGGAAGCAGGTCTGATCTGTAAGGAGGAAGCAATATGGTGGAAGCAGGTCTGATCTGTAAGGTGGAAGCAATATGGTGGAAGCAGGTCTGATCTGTAAGGAGGAAGCAATATGGTGGAAGCAGGTCTGATCTGTAAGGTGGAAGCAATATGGTGGAAGCAGGTCTGATCTGTAAGGAGGAAGCAATATGGTGGAAGCAGGTCTGATCTGTAAGGTGGAAGCAATAAGGTGGAAGCAGGTCTGATCTGTAAGGTGGAAGCAATATGTTTGAAGCAGGTATGATCTGTAAGATGGAAGCAATAAGGTGGAAGCAGGTCTGATCTGTAAGGTGGAAGCAATATGTTGGAAGCAGGTCTGATCTGTAAGGTGGAAGCAATAAGGTGGAAGCAGGTCTGATCTGTAAGGTGGAAGCAATATTTAGGAAGCAGGTCTGATCTGTAAGGTGGAAGCAATATGGTGGAAGCAGGTCTGATCTGTAAGGTGGAAGCAATATGGTGGAAGTTCCCTTTAGATCAGCAAACATTGAAGGGTTGGAGCTAATTAGGACCGGCTGACTATGTAACAAATGGCAACCTATTTCCTATAGTGCATTAGACAGGGGAATAGGGTGCTATTTTGGGCATAACCCAAGTGGAGGTTTGAGAGTCTTGAGTAGATGCTGGGCATGTTTCTGATTGCTGTTGTTTATTTTTGGCTCCAGGTGACGGAGGATGTCCTCCAGGTTCTAAGTGGTGATGAGATCATGAGCGTTCAGGCGTTCGCTTCCTGGGTTCTGACCCACGCCAAGCCCCCCACCCCGTCTGCCTCCACACCTTACAGACAGCTCAAAAGACTACACTCCTCACAGGTACAGTGAGCTCACCATCTTAGGTCTAGTTCTCATGTCAAAGATAGACATCGGTACCACATTTTAGTGATTTATTTCCAAACTCCTGATTTACCTTTTAAAAAAACATGCTGGGAACACACTGTTACAATATTCCTGTTTAGAGTCTCTCTTGAATTAATGAATTGATGGATGAAGGGTTGAATGAATGAACTAACAAATGAATGAATCAATTCTTGAATGAATGTACTAACAAGTGAATGAATCAATTATTGAATGAATGTACTAACAAGTGAATGAATCAATTATTGAATGAATGTACTAACAAGTGGATGAATCAATTATTGAATGAGTGTACTAACAAGTGAATGAATCAATTACTGAATGAATGAACTAACAAGTGAATGAATCAATTACTGAATGAATGAACTAACAAGTGAATGAATCAATTATTGAATGAATGTACTAACAAGTGAATGAATCAATTATTGAATGAATGTACTAACAAGTGAATGAATCAATTATTGAATGAATGTACTAACAAGTGAATGAATCAATTATTGAATGAGTGTACTAACAAGTGAATGAATCAATTACTGAATGAATGAACTAACAAGTGAATGAATCAATTATTGAATGAATGTACTAACAAGTGAATGAATCAATTACTGAATGAATGTACTAACAAGTGAATGAATCAATTACTGAATGAATGAACTAACAAGTGAATGAATGTATGTATCAGACAATTAAAATAGATTACTGTCGCACACCAATGCAATGACAAGTACACATACAGTATCTTGTAGTATCTGGTAATATTAATGAGGTGTTCCCCGTCTCTCCTTGCAGCCATTCGACGAGACGGGCCGTAGAACCAGCGCTATGACCAGCACCATCGGGATGCGTCTGTTCTCCACTCTGGATGACGGGACAGGGTCCGCTCCTGCTGAGGACGTCCTGGATGCCTGGACGGAGGAGGGCATCGAGAACAGCCCCGAGATACTGCAGGTGATCATATTTTTACCTCTCATTCTGGAGGGAGGTAGAGAGGTAGGTAGAGAGAGGGAGGGAGGGAGATAGAGAGGGAGGTAGAGAGAGGAAGGGAGGGAGATAGAGAGGTAGGTAGATAGAGAGGGGGGTAGAGAGAGGGAGGGAGATAGAGAGGGAGGTAGAGAGAGGGAGGGAGGGAGATAGAGAGGAGGAGATAGAGAGGGAGGGAGATAGAGAGGGGGTAGAGAGAGGGGGTAGAGGGAGGGAGATAGAGAGGGAGGGAGGGAGATAGGAGGGGGTAGAGAGAGGGAGGGAGATAGAGAGGGAGGGAGGGAGGGAGATAGAGAGGGGGGTAGAGAGAGGGAGGTAGAGAGAGAGAGGGAGGTAGAGAGAGGGAGGGAGGGAGATAGGGAGGGAGGGAGGGAGGGAGATAGAGAGGGGGTAGAGGGAGGGAGGGAGGGAGATAGAAAGGGAGATAGAGAGGGAGGGAGGGAGATAGAGAGGGAGGTAGAGAGAGGAAGGGCAAAACAGAATAGAAGCAGGAGTACGGGGAAACCGCTGGTTGACTTGAAAAACATACAAGACGAACTGGCGCAGAGAGACAGGGAACACTGGGATAAATACACCAGGGATAGTAAGCGACACCTGGAGGGGGTGGAGACAATCACAAGACAGGTGAAACAGATCAGTGTGTAACATAGAGAGAGAGGGAGGAAGGGGAGGGAGGGAGATAGAGAGGAAGGCTTGAGATGTTGACACTGTGTATGTGTTTCTGTCTATGTTTGTGCTGTAGGCCTTGGATTTTGACCTGGAGGGCAAAGTGAACCTCAGTGAGCTGACTGTGGCTCTGGAGAACGAGCTCCTCATGACTAAGAATGGGATCCACCAGGCTGCACTGGCCAGCTTTAAGGCTGAGATCAGATACCTACTGTGAGTATGAGGAGAAACCTACTGGCCAGCTTTAAGGCTGAGATCAGATACCTACTGTGAGTATGAGGAGAAACCTACTGGACAGCTTTAAGGGTGAGATCAGTACCTACTGGCCAACATTAAGGCTGAGATCAGATACCTACTGGCCAGGTTTAAGGCTGAGATCAGATACCTACTGGCCAGCTTTAAGGCTGAGATCAGAAACCTACTGGCCAGCTTTAAGGCTGAGATCAGTACCTACTGGCCAGCTTTAAGGCTGAGATCAGACACCTACTGGCCAGCTTTAAGGCTGAGATCAGTACCTACTGGCCAGCTTTATGGCTGAGATCAGATACCTACTGGCCAGATTTAAGGCTGAGATCAGTACCTACTGGCCAGCTTTAAGGCTAAAATCAGTACCTACTGGCCAGCTTGAAGGCTGAGATCAGATACCTACTGGCCAGCTTTATGGCTGAGATCAGATACCTACTGGCCAACTTTATGGCTGAGATCAGACACCTACTGGACAGCTTTAAGTCTGAGATCAGTACCTACTGGTCAGCTTGAAGGCTGAGATCAGATACCTACTGGCCAGCTTGAAGGCTGAGATCAGATACCTACTGGCCAGCTTTATGGCTGAGATCATATACCTACTGGCCAGCTTTATGGCTGAGATCAGATACCTACTGGCCAGCTTTAAGGCTGAGATCAGTACCTACTGGAAGTATGAGTAGATACCTACACTGGTGCTGACAGTCTGAGTGAAATGCATATACACACTCACACATTTACAACATTTTAGTCATTTAGCAGACGCTCTTATCCCGAGCAACTGACAGTTAGCGAGGTGGGATAACCACATATCTCAGGCATAGTAAGTACACTTTCCCTCAAAGAAACCATTAACAGTCAGAGCTAGTAGGACAAGAATAGTGCAAGTGTTACTTGAAGAAAGGCCAGGGTGTTAGTGGTTTTTCTGCAGCGTAACGTTTATGCTGGGAGTCGGAAAGCAAGTGGGGAGTTTAGTATTAAACGGAACATTGAACAATATAACAAACACCAGAAGCGTATAGACATGAAACACATAAACAATACTGACTGGGGAAAGAGGGTCGGTAATAAGGTAGGTAATGGAGTCCAGGTGTGCCTCATGATGATGTGCAGGTTCGCGTAATGATCGTTGCCAGGTGTGCGTAATGATGGATCCCAGGACCGGTGGTTAGTAAACCGGAAAACGCCGAACGCCGGAGGGGAGGAGCAGGAGTAGAGTGATCGTAACACACGTTTTCTCTTTTCGTAGTGCTGCTACAGCCTGTCTCGTAAGTGCGTATCATTCACAATAGTATTTCAGTTATGTAAATGTTTGATTAACTTGCTGATTGTCCTTCAGTGAACGTGTAGATCGGGAGCTCAGAGAGAAAGAGAAGACTCGTTCTGACCTGGAGAAAGCAGAGAAGTTAAAGACTCAGCTGGCTACTGAGGTGGACGAGCATCACTCTGCCATCGAACGCATGAATGACCTCAACCTGAGGTAACACACACACACAGCAAAGCTCTGCCATTGAACTTATGAATGACCTCATCACCTCATCTTTCCCTCCTTTTATCCCTTCGATTCCCTCACTTTTCTCTTCCTATGTTCTGCCTATGACCTTCCCCTATTCTATGGGCCTGTGACCGTCCCCTGTTCTATGAGCCTGTGACCGTCCCCTGTTCTATGGGCCTGTGACCGTCCCCTGTTCTATGGGCCTGTGACCGTCCTGTGGGCCTGTGACCATCCTCTATTCTATGGGCCTGTGACCGTCCCCTGTTCTATGGGCCTGTGACCTTCCCCTATTCTATGGGCCTGTGACCGTCCCCTGTTCTATGGGCCTGTGACCGTCCCCTATTCTATGGGCCTGTGACCTTGTCTCTCCACTCATTGATGTCTGTAAAATGTTACTTGTAAACTATCAATTGCCTCTGGGAAAAATAGAGGGGATAAATTGCATTGAATCGACTAGAATTGACTCCTGTGTGTGTGTGTGTGTGTGTGTGTGTGTGTGTGTGTGTGTGTGTGTGTGTGTGTGTGTGTGTGTGTGTGTGTGTGTGTGTGTGTGTGTGTGTGTGTTGTAGGAAGCTGGAGCAGGAACACAGGGAGAAGATGGTGTCTGTCCGGTCAGAGCTCATTAAAGAGATGGACCAGATACAGCAGCAGACTGGTCTGCAGAGAGAGAAACTGGAGGCAGAGATGGAGAAGCTCAGAGACGATGAGACCTTCCTCAGAGATCACCTCTCACTCACTGTCAAGGTAACTAACACAGACCACCTCGCACTCACTGTCATGGTAACTAACACAGACCACCTCTCACTCACTGTCATGGTAACTAACACAGACCACCTCTCACTCACTGTCATGGTAACTAACACAGACCACCTCTCACTCACTGTCAAGGTAACTAACACAGACCACCTCGCACTCACTGTCATGGTAACTAACACAGACCACCTCTCACTCACTGTCATGGTAACTAACACAGACCACCTCTCACTCACTGTCAAGGTAAACAACACAGACCACCTCTCACTCACTGTCAAGGTAACTAACACAGACCACCTCTCACTCACTGTCATGGTAACTAACACAGACCACCTCTCACTCACTGTCAAGGTAACTAACACAGACCACCTCGCACTCACTGTCAAGGTAACTAACACAGACCACCTCTCACTCACTGTCATGGTAACTAACACAGACCACCTCTCACTCACTGTCAAGGTAACTAACACAGACCACCTCGCACTCACTGTCATGGTAACTAACACAGACCACCTCTCACTCACTGTCATGGTAACTAACACAGACCACCTCTCACTCACTGTCAAGGCCGAATGTCTGTAGGTTTTCGCTCCTCCCTTGAACTTGACTGATGAATAAAGGTCACTTAGGACCTGGTTATCTAGGGCTTAATTGAAAGGAAATACCTAAAACCCGCACAGACACTCGCTCTTCCATGGAATGAGTTTGACACCCTGGTCTAAATCAATAGAACAGCTGCTCAGAGACTAGAAATCTGGACATACACTGATTGGACAAAACATTAAGAACACCTGCTCTTTCCATGACATAGACTGACCAGGTGAAAGCTATGATCCCTTGTTGAGGTCACATGTTAAATCCACTTCAATCGTTGTAGATGAAGGGGAGGAGACAGTTTAAAAATAGATTTTTAAGCCTTGAGACAATTGAGACATTGATAGTGGTTGCAAACCGGGCTCGGTAATGGGAGGAAATGGAGACTGCGCTTAAATCCAAAAGTGCGGCAGTGTGTGATAGGGAATGGAAAATAGTGAAATCAAAGAATGGAACAAAACGAGTAGAAGTTGTAGTAGAAATTGTCCACGTCAGGAGTAACATGTATTTATCTTCGGAGCAGGGCGACCTGCCAAAGGAGTTATAGCTGCAGTCTCCTTGGATATACATGAGTATCTTAGTCAGAAAATACCAGGAGTGGTCAGTGCACATCGCCTGACCCGTATGGTAAATGGAAGAAAAGTCTGTCGATATTATTGTTTGAGGAGACTCTACCTGAATATGTGAAGCTTGGACATGTGAGGTATGCGGTGAGAGCATTTTGTGTCCAAACCGTTACAGTGTGTGGGAACTGTAAAGGATATGGTCACGTGTCAAATGTTTGCAGATGGGGGAAGTATAATATTGAAGAATCTGTGAATGGAAAATGTTCCAGCTGTGGTGGGGATCATACTGCGGACTTTCTTGAGTGCCCTGTTAGGGTGAAGGAGGTCGAGGTGTCGAGGATCAGAGGGCTGCGCGGCGGATCTCCTATGTGGAGGCCGGTGAAGAGAGTCGAAGGGGCAAGAGACAGCAGTGTTGAAGATATGGCGGTGGATGCATTGCAACCAGTTGCTAGTGTTTTAAGTCAATCAGGTGATCTGGATACACTCTCATTGTGAAGGTGGATTTTGTGGCATTTATAGCCACAGTGAATAAGAAGTCGAAGAAGCTGGATATCATTATATCCGCAGCCGAGACGTTTCTGGGGCTCCAAATCTTCACGGCAGAAGCACTACAAGGATTTTATTTGGCGCTTGGAAATATCCCGCCCTCACAGGAGGATTCAGAGCCTGTGTTGGGACCTGATTAGAATGAGGTTGTTACAGAAAAGAACGTTTATTTTGTTTGGTTAATTTCTTTTGGTAGTTAGTATGATATTTTATTTTTACCCAAATGTTTTCCTTTTTTTGGGTTCTTTATCGTCCCGCACTGTAGGTGGCAGAATGCACATTTTAATTTTTGTGAACGCCGTTATACCATAGAAGAAGACATGGATTGTGTATGTGTTCCATTCAGACGATGAATGAAAAAAACAAAAGATTTAAGTGCCTTTGAACGGGGTATGGTAGCAAGTGCCAGGCGCACCGTTTTTTTGTCAAGAACTGCAACGCTGCTGGGTTTTTCACGCTCAACAGTTTCCTGTATGTATCAAGAATAGTCCACCACCCAAAGGACATCCAGCCATCTTGACACACCGGTGGGAAGCATTGGAGTCAACATGGGCCAGCATCCCTGTGGAATGCTTTCCACACCTTGTAGAGTCCATGACCTGACGAAATGAGGCTGTTCTGAGAGCGTAGGGGGTGGTGCAACTCAATATTAGGACGGTGTTCTTGTTTGGTATACTCAGTGTAGAGCTGCTGAACAGCACTGAGATCTGGTGATCTGTCTCCTTAACTCTAACTTTAACCCCCAACCCTAACCCCCAACCCTAACCCCCAACTCTAACCTCCAACCCTAACTAACCCTAACCCCCAACCCTAACCCCCAACCCTAACCCCCAACTCTAACCCCCAACTCTAACCTCCAACCCTAACTAACCCTAACTAACCCTAACCCCCAACCCTAACCCCCAACCCTAACTAACTAACCCCAACTTTAACCCCCAACCCTAACCCCCAACTCTAACCTCCAACCCTAACTAACCCTAACCCCCAACCCTAACCCCCAACCCTAACCCCCAACCCTAACCCCCAACTCTAACCTCCAACCCTAACTAACCCTAACCCCCAACCCTAACCCCCAACTCTAACCTCCAACCCTAACTAACCCTAACCCCAACCCTAACCCCCAACCCTAACCCCCAACCCTATTTCAACTCTAACCCCAACCCTAACCCCCAACTCTAACCTCCAACCCTAACTAACCCTAACCCCCAACCCTAACCCCCAACTCTAACTAACCCTAACCCCCAACTCTAACCTCCAACCCTAACTTTAAACCCCAACCCTACCTCCAACCCTAACCAACCCTAACCGTAACCCTAATCCCCAACCCTAACCCTAACCCTCAGGAGAGTAGGCGTCTGGAGATGGAGCTGCTGGACAGCACTGAGAAACTGGTAGAGGCAGAAAACCAGGTCAGCAAACTGCAGAGGAACCTGGATAACATCCTGAAGGAAAAGGTGAAAGACCATTCTATTCCACAGTATCAATATATGAACTTTCAGACAAAACAAAAGTCTAAAAAAGAACACGTTTCAGGCTAGCGTCTTCTGACCAGTAATATGTAGTAATCCACATTAATCTCATTTCATATTTAGTGCTATACACTGCTGTTCATCAGCAATTATCTGGAGAGATTCAGTACTGGCTAATGGCTATATGAATGAGAATCTATCTAAAGTACAAGTATCTGTCCCTAAGAACCCCCTTGGTGCTGGTTCTGTTTGCTCAGTTTGGGGACCTGGACCCAGGCAGTGCAGAGTTCTTCCTGCAGGAGGAGAGTCTCAGACGGCTACGCAGCAGCTACGAGGAACAGTGCCGGGTGAGAACACTTACTGGAAACACACACACATTAAAATAGAATTCGTCACGTGCTTGGTAAACTGCAGGTGTAGACTTAACAGTGAAATGCTTCCCGACGGGTCCTTTTTCCAAACAATGCAGTTAAAAAATTTTTTTAAATTGAAATGGAAATAGTGACGAGGAATAAATACACCGTGAATAACGAGTAAAAAAAATAACATGTCTATCAGGGAATACCGGTACTGAGTCCATGTGCAGGGGTACGAGGTAACTGTGTACATATAGGTAGGGTTAAAAGTAACTAGGCAACAGGATAGATACAGTAGCAGCAGCGTATGTGGTGAGTGTGTGTTTTGGGGTGTCAGTGTGTGTGTGTGTGTGTGTGTGTGTGTGTGTGTGTGTGTGTGTGTGTGTGTGTGTGTGTGTGTGTGTGTGTGTGTGTGTGTGTGTGTGTGTGTGTGTGTGTGTGTGTGTGTGTGTGTGTGTGTGTGTGTGTGCGTGCATAGAGTCAGTGCAAGAGTTAGTGCAAAAACAACACACACACACACACAGTGCAGTACCAGGTAGTAGCTCTCACTGGAACAAATCAATCCATCACTGTAGCCACACGTTACCCGTTTCAGACCGAGTTCACTTCCAAAGATAAACAGCCTGTTTTAGATACTAATCTTTCTGTTTTGATTCGTGGTGAATGTGACAGGAGCTGCAGGATCGCATCGATGAGCTTCAAGCAGAGCTGCAGGAGTACCACAACCTGGGCCGCACCTCTCAGCTCTGTCTCAAACCCTCTCTCTCTGAGGACCTGGAGAATAAGAGTCCTGGCATGGAGTCAGACCCAGGTACATAAAACAATTATTTCATCAAATGTATTTTATAAAGCTCTTTTTCGTATCATCAGTTTTCTCAAAGGGCTTTACCGATACCCTGCCTAAAACTCCAACGAGCTTTACCGATACCCTGCCTAAAACTCCAACGAGCTTTACGGATACCCTGCTTAAAACTCCAACGAGCTTTACGGATACCCTGCCTAAAACTCCAACGAGCTTTACGGATACCCTGCCTAAAACTCCAACGAGCTTTACCGATACCCTGCCTAAAACTCCAACGAGCTTTACGGATACCCTGCTTAAAACTCCAACGAGCTTTACGGATACCCTGCCTAAAACTCCATCGAGCTTTACGGATACCCTGCCTAAAACTCCAACGAGCTTTACCGATACCCTGCCTAAAACTCCAACGAGCTTTACTGTTACGCGCGCCTCTTGGAAGAGGGAACGCAACACCCTGTTACACTCAACTCCACCGTGGAGTGAAAGAGTTATGTGACTGTAGGTGCGGGTGAGGATGACAGAGGCAGAGAATATTACCGTTTACAGGGAATTTATTCCTTCCGTCACACGGTAATTTTGGGGAAAAGGGGCTGAACAGAACCAACACAAAGAAAGTAAAAGTCAAAGAGCCTCCTCTCCTACCTTACCTGCCTATCCACTACTAGCACCACCTGGGGCGCTATCCAAAATACAGGGGATGGTCCGTCCAGGGCTTACCTAGTGTGCATAGACAGAGTACATACTACAGGTATATGTATGCCCGCAGGCCTGTTGCCTAAGCATTCCCAAGGTGCTTTCCCCTTCCCCCCTGGGAACAAATGAAACAGAATAATACAAACTTAAAGTGAACAATTTCACTAAACCAAAAACACAGTCCTATTGACATACACCTACGTCTGCAGGACCGGCTACAAAATACTTTACAACAAACTATATCTCTGAGCAACAACCAAGACAGGACATACCAATCAGCTCTGTCCTCCTAACAAAGGAACACCGGCTTTTAAAGCTATGAAGGAGTCGGTAATTGAAGACCTCTCCTGACGAGAGGGCGGGGTCAGAGCTCCAATCATCAATGGGGCCAACCAATCAGCTGCTTGGGGGAATCCAGGAAGCCATTTCCTGAAATACATACAGATACATATACACAAACCACAACACAGAAACTGGGGAACGTAATATTTATGGATACCCTGCCTAAAATGCTAACGAGCTTTACGGATACCCTGCCTAAAACTCCAACGAGCTTTACGGAGACCCTGCCTAAAACTCCCAACGAGCTTTACGGATACCCTGCCTAAAACTCCAACGAGCTTTACCGAGACCCTGCCTAAAACTCCAACGAGCTTTACGGATACCCTGCCTAAAACTCCCAACGAGCTTTACGGATACCCTGCCTAAAACTCCAACGAACTTTACGGATACCCTGCCTAAAACTCCAACGAGCTTTACGGATACCCTGCCTAAAACTCCAACGAGCTTTACGGATACCCTGCGGAGGCAGAAATAGAGCACAACATAGGTTCCATCCAAAATGTCAGCCATGGGCCCTGGTGGTGAGTAGCACTGTAAGATGGAATATAATATAGCCACTATCATATCTTCATCCCATCCTCATCCAATATAGTGTTTGGGGGGGGGGGGGTCTGTTTGAGCAAGATGGAGAATCGATAATCTTGATCACGTAATGAGCAGTTATTTGGGATCCAAGGTGATATGTAGATCAGTGATTCTGGCCAGTCAAATGCAATGCGCCTGGGGGACTGTGAAGAGACCTCTGGTGGTGCTGTGATTCTGCTCTGCATTGGGTGGTCTTTGGGGTTTTAAGCTGGAAACTGCTGATTTAAAAAAAGGGTTTTATAAAATACATTTGATTGATTTGAGTGTCTCCAGGTCTAGGCTCAGAGGAGGGCCAGCCGTTGTTCAACATGAGCCTGGAGGCAGAGATAATGCTGGAGCGGCTGAAAGAGAAGCACCTCCGAGAGATGGAGGATCTACAGGCTCAGCTGGAGAGCAAGGTGACAGATTAATATCTAGCAGTGTTTCAACCGTATTCCTAAAGCATGTCATGTTTACCTTCTCAGAGTTTTGATGTACCTAGATGGGGCAGTCTCACTCCATTCGTATTTTTTGTGATTTTAGATTGGACCGTAGTAGTAGTAGTGGTAGTAGTAGTAGTGGTAGTAGTAGTAGTGGTAGTAGTAGACAAGGATGATAGGGGGAGGTAGAGTCATAGGGTTGTGGGTCGGAGTCAAACCCATGCTGACTATGGCATAGATGGGTGCCGGGGACAGTGGCTAACCGTTGGACCACACAGACCACACTGTGCCGTGTTTTTGTCCCAGAGACGGATCTGATATAGCTACATTTAATTTTCTCCCATGTCATTGCAGTTGAGTGAGTTTGACCAGAAGGTGGAGGCCCAGAGGGTAGACCTGGAGGCCCAGAAGACAGACCTGGAAGCCCAGAGGGTAGACCTGGAGGCCCAGAAGGTAGCCTTGTCCCTGCAGTACCTGGAGGAGATCCAGGTGTGTGCACATGTATGATTATTTGCTATTGCATTTACAGTGTGTTATAAACTGCAATCTTTGAGTCATGAATACACTGTTTTCATGTGGACTGGGCATCTTGAAGATACAATACACTTTAATAACAAAATTAATCATTCCAGGCACTACGAGGGGAGATGTCCATCATCCAGAACCGAGCCCTGGAGCTCCAGGCCCAACTAGAGAATGCTGAGGAGGAGCGGGCCGGTCTGGAGCAGAGACAGGCTGGGGTGAAGGAGGAGCTGGAGCACCAGGAAGAGGAGGTGAGTGGCTAAGTTGGTAAAGGCATGGAGCTAACAATGCCAGGGTCGTGGGTTCGATTCCCTCTCGGGCCAACCCTATCAAAATGTGTGCACTCACTAAAATAAGTCCCTTTTTAAATATATATACACAGTTGAAGTCAGAAGTTTACATACACTTAGGTTGGAGTCATTAAAACTCATTTTTCAACCACTCCACAAATTTCTTGTTAACAAACTATAGTTTTGGTAAGTCGGTTAGGACATCTACTTTGTGCATGACAAAAGTCATTTTCCCAACAATCGTTTACAGACAGATTATTTTAATTATAATTCACTGTATCACAATTCCAGTGGGTCAGAAGTTTACATACACTAAGTTGACTGTGCCTTTAAACAGCTTGGAAAAATCCAGAAAATGATGTCATGGCTTTAGAAGCTTCTGATAGGCTAATTGACATAATTTGAGTCAATTGGAGGTGTACCTGTCGATGTATTTCAAGGCCTACCTTCAAACTCAGTGCCTCTTTGCTTGACATTATGGAAAAATCTAAAGAAATCAGCCAAGACCTCTGAAAAACATCAGTCTGGTTCATCCTTTGGAACAATTTCCAAACGCCTGAAGGTTCCATGTTCATCTGTACAAACAATAGTACGCAAGTATAAACACCATGGGACCACGCAGCCGTCATACCACTCAGGAAGGAAACATGTTCTGTCTCCTAGAGATGAACGTACTTTGAACAACAGCACAGGACCTTGTGAAGATGCTGGAGGAAACAGGTACAAAAGTATCTATATCCACAGTAAAACGAGTCCTATATCGACATAACCTGAAAGGCCGCTCAGCAAGGAAGAAGCCACTGCTCCAAAACCACCATAAAAAAGACAGACTACGGTTTGCAACTGCACATGGGGACAAAGATCGTAATTTTTGGAGAAATGTCCTCTGGTCTGATGAAACAAAAATCGAACTGTTTGGCCATGATGACCATCGTTATGTTTGGAGGAAAAAGGGGGAGGCTTGCAAGCTGAAGAACACCATCCCAACCGTGAAGCACAGGGGTGGCAGCATCATGTTGTGGGGGTGCTATGCTGCAGGAAGGACTGGTGCACTTCACAAAATAGATGGCATCATGAGGGAGGAAAATTATGTGGATATATTGAAGCAACATCTCAAGACATCAGTCAGGAAGTTAAAGCTTGGTCGCAAATGGGTCTTCCAAATGGACAATGACCCCAAGCATACTTCCAAAGTTGTGGCAAAATGGCTTAAGGACAACAAAGTCAAGGTATTGGAGTGGCCATCACAAACCTCAATCCCATAGAACATTTGTGGGCAGAACTGAAAAAGCATGTGCGAGCAAGGAGGCCTACAAACCTGACTCAGTTACACCAGCTCTGTCAGGAGGAATGGGACAAAATCCACCCAACTTAATGTGGGAAGCTTGTGGAAGGCTACCTGAAACGTTTGACCCACGTTAAACAATTTAAAGGCAATGCTACCCAATACTAATTGAGTGTATGTAACTTCTGATCCACTGGTAATGTGATGAAAGAAATAAAAGCTGAAATAAATAATTCTCTCTACTATTATTCTGACATTTCACATTCTTAAAATAAAGTGGTGATTCTAACTGTCCTAAGACATGGAATTTTTACTAGGATTAAATGTCAGGAATTGTGAAAAACTGTATTTAAATGTATTTGGCTAAAGTGTATGTAAACTTCCGACTTCAACTGTAACTATTCCCCAGGTTGTTGCTGTAAATGAGAATGTGTTCTCAGTCAACGTACCTGGTAAAAATAAGTGTAAAATATAAAAATACATTACAAATATATTTTATTCTATTAGGTGAGCGGCCTGAGACAGGAGCTCCTGGAGTCCCGCATCCAGGTTTCTGACCTAGAGGAGCAGCTGAAAGTCCTGGAGGCCCAACAAGCAAAGGCTGAGCTGGGCCTGGACACAGAGATGGAGGAGCTGAGGAAACTTCACGCCTTGGAACTCAACAAGCTGGACATGCAGCACGACAACATCCTTCAGGTCAGGCTGGAAGAAGAGAGAGGGAAGCTACAGGAGGAGCGGGAGAAGGTGGAGAGGAGACTGTTAGAGGAGTGGGAGAGGGAGAAGATGAAGTTACAGAAGAGCCACGAGGAGGCGATAAAGGCTAGGATAGAGGAGGTGAGTTTGAAGTTCCAGGCAGAGAGAGAGGAGCTAGAGATGCGACTCACGGAGGAGTGGGAGAGGGAGAAGGCTCAGCTGGATGAGCAGAGTAACGAGTCACTCCAGACCGTGTTAGAGGACGAGATGTTACGTCTAGTCAAGGAGCAGGAAGTTAGGGAGATCCGGCTCACTGAGCAGTGGGAGCTGGAACAAGTTCAGCTCAAGGAGTGTCTGGAGGAGACTCTCCTCACCCGGTTGGCGGAGGAGAAGCTGAAGCAGCAGGAGCAGCAAGAGGAGGCGGAGAGGAGTCTCAGGGAGGACTGGGACAGGGAGAGACTCCAGCTGGAGGAGGACTATGAGGGGATGCTCCAGGAGCAGCTGCAGGAGGACAGGGAGAGGCTTGCAGGAGAGAAGGAGGAGGTGGAGAAGAGGCTGGAGCAGATGATGGATGAGGAGAAGGAGCGCCTGGAGGAGGCCCACAGACAGGCTGTGCAGGAACTGAGTGCCAAACACAGCGAGGAGAGGGAACAGCTCAGCGGTCTGCTGGATAAACTGCGAGAGGATATCGCTGAGGAAAGGTAAGACAGCTTAACTGTAATGAAATCAGCGTAAGATTTCTGTTCTTAAATGGTCCCAGCATTGTCCGTGAAAACCTTAATCATATTTACTTAATGTAGTGAACCACTTGACAATTGTAACTACAGCTATGCTATGAAAGTAGATTTAGGTGAGTATTTCTGAGGGTGTGAGAACTGTGGTCCATAACTCTTGCTGATTAACTATGTACAGGAAAGAACTAGAGAGCCACTTTTCCCAGAAAATCAGGGAGGTGGAGGCCCGGTTTTCAAGCGACCAGGATGCCGTCGCAGAGCGCTTCCAGACCGACGTTTCCAACCTGGAGAAGCACTATCAGAGCGAGCTGAAGGCACTCACCGACAGCCACGCTGAGCAGAAAACCAAATGGGACGTGAAGACGGAGGAAGCCCTTCAGAAAGCTGAAGAGCAGAGGAGAGTTCTGCTGGAAACCAGAGAACAAGAGCGGGAGACCATCACCCAGGACCTGGTGAAAGAGAGGGAGCTCCTCGAGAGTGTCCATAAGGAAGAGATGGACGCGTTGGTCATAAAGAACCAGGAACTCCAAAAGGAGCTGGAGAGTTTCATCAGTTTAGCCCAGACGAAAGAGATTGAGCTGAGTAGGCAGCTGAACGATCTTCACAATAGACTGCAGGAGAACCTGGACACCAAAGACGAGCTTCTGGCCAAGTCTGAGAAGAAAGCCCAGGAGATCGAGCTTCTGCTGAACCAGGCAGTGGAGGACTTCAAGCAGGAGAGGGCAGAACTTCAGGGAAGCCTTTCTGAATTAGAGGTGAGGCACTCCTTGGCTGAGAAGCAGCTTGAGGAGAGGAGTGAGCTGCTCTCAGAACAAGATAATCTGAAGTTGAAGATTGAAGACCTGGAGAAGCTCCTGAGACAGGTGGCAGTGGACTTTCAATTTGAGAGGCTGGAGCTGCAAGAGAACATCTCAGAACTGGAGCTGAAGCTGAAGGAGAGCCGTCCTTTCTCTGACCTGCAGGACAATGATAAAGGAGAGCTTCTGGCCGAGAGAGACCAGCTTAGTATTAGAATTCAGGAAATCGAGAACGAGCTCAACCAACTTCTAGACTCTGCAGACATAACAGGGGACAAAGAAATGGGAGAATCAAATGAAGTAAATTTAGCACCACTAGGAGAGGAAAGTCTAGAGACTGCAGCTCTTGAAGAACAAGTATGTTTAGAAAACATTACCATTAGTGATGATTTATGTGACAATGTTGTTCCAGAGGACTGTGAAGGCCTTGACATAGAATATGTATTCCCTATGGAGCAGGGACCAAACGACGAAGTTGAGATTATCACTGAATCACCTCATGAGATGGAGATTTCGGAGAACATCATTGCAGAAGTTTGTGATCAAGAAATAACTGTTACCTCACACAACCTGAATGTTGTAGTAAAGGCATCTGAAACCTGTGGTGAACAAGGACAAGATGATGAAGTGGAGATGATACCTGAAACTCCAAATAGGTTAGAGGAATGTCCTGAAGACACCTTAACTCTTCATCTTGATGGGGCATGTGATGATGAAACTACTGTGGACGACGGCCAAGACCCAGAGGTCGAATCTGTTGCAGTTGAGGAGCAAGCACAAGATAACGACACTAGTGAGGGAGGGATGAATGCTGAAACTTCTGAAGACATTGAGGTATGTCCTGAAAACGTTATCAGTGTTGAGGCATGCAATGGTGAAGTCGCCGCTATTCCAGAAGAATGGCAAGACCTTGTTGAGGAATCCCAATCCCCTGAATGCCAAGGTCAGGCTGAGGACAACATGGACGAAGACACTAACAATGACATTGTAGTGTTGTCCATTCCAGAGGAGCAACCTCAAAGTGATGACGTTGATGGAGATGTCTGTCCCTCTGAGATGAAGTGTGAAGACTCCTCCCCTCATAAGACTGAACAGAATGATGCTAGTGTACAAGAAACTGTTTTCCGTGATAAGCCTGAAGACGAGGAACTTCAAGATGATCTGTTTAATGAAGAAGTGCAGAGTTATGTGTCTCTGGTTGTCTCTTCAGCCCTAGATGAGATAGCTCATGACACTGATGATGCCAAAGTGGCTTGTCTTTTCGAGGAAACTCAAGGTCTAGAGAAAGAGCCTGGGGAACTGATTCCTCAGCTGCAGCAGAAGTGCGAAGAATCAGTGAAAGAGCGAGACGTCTATATCCGTGAGATCGTGGCGCTCCAGGAGCAAGTCAGTCAGTTGGAGAGTGAGGCCAGTCATCTGGCTCAGCTACAGAGCCAGTATGACACTGCCACTGAGGAGAACCTGGCGCTACAGCAGAAGATCTCCGAGCTTCAGCAGAAGACGGATGCGCTAGAGAGTCTTTCGGCAGAAAACGATCAGCAAGCTTTAGAGGAAAAAGGCACCCTCGAAGCTCAGGCCGAAGAGATCAAGGTGACGTCTTCCGATATGACCTCGCTTCAGATCAGATACGAGGAGTGCGTCTGTGAAAACGCCAAGCTGGAGGAACAAAACTGTCGGCTGGAGAAGAGAGTTGTGGGCCTCGAGAGCAAGATGCACATCATCCAAGACTTCCAAGATCAGCAAGTAGCGTTGGTGGACGAGATCACCAGAATGAGAGAGGAGAATTGTAAGCTGACTGAGCTAGTCAGCGAGTTGGAGAGGCAGGATGAGATTCTCATGGCTTTGCAGCTGGAGGCCGAGTCCGAGGAAGATGCCACCACAGAACAAGAACAAGAGTCCTTCCTGGACCTGAACTCCCAGCTGGAGGCTAAGATACAGGTGGTGTCGGAGCTGGAGGACTGCTGCACGGAGTTCGAGAAGCAGAACGCCAAGCTCCGCAGAGCCCTAACGGACCTGCAGGACAAGTCGCTGAAGATGCATGAAAGGATGCAGACCCATAGGTAACTCGGAGGAGATGTATGATCCCAGTTACCAACCCTTTGCACCTGCTGCTTTCTGAATCCCATCCCTGCTGCAATATTGTGCTTGGCTTATAAATGCAACTTCCTCTAGCACCAGAAGTAGTGCTGTCATTGGCTAATGCAACTTCCTGTGGCACTAGATGTAGTGCTGTCATTGGCTTATTAATGTAACTTCCTGTAGCAGTGCTGTGACGTTTTTCGTTCTGAAGTAGATCTGTGACGTCAATTCTCTTGTAATCCATTTTTCTAGTTCAGAAAGTTGCATGTGAAGCAACAGCTATAATAACAGGCCATGTTGTGGCCATGCCACTGTACAATCTCACCCTGTTCCTATACAACACCCTTTGTGAAACTGTCCTGTCCTGTCATTGGTGCATGTTGTTTGTAGACTATTAGAGCACCTCTACCCTTTGATGTCTGGGGGTTTTCTCCTTATGAACGCCTCAGTTAATAGTTCAGTTTAATTTATTTACTTCATTCACTCTGCATTAACAACATTTTAACAAACTCTTAAATAGTCTGGACTACAAAAACAGGAATAATGTGATGATGGTTGTGTTTTATCAAATCAGCTAGTGTAGAGACTGAGGTCTTCTGTTGGCTGATGTGGTTTCTTCTGTTGGCTGTAGAAATGAGGCGGGTCGTTTAGCAGAGGAGAACCTCGTACTCAGACACAAGATCTCAGTGCTGAAGGAAGAGGACCTGAGAGAGACCCGCGAGGAGACGCTGTAAGAAACATCATGCCAATATACAATATTGAAGCATATTCAGTCCCGGTCCCAGCAATTTTGCCCGCCCTCACCCTACAAACATTTCCTGGGATTTCCCGTGGCATTAATGTACGGTGTAGGTTTCATGTCATTGGGTCATATGAATTGACACTTCCCTCTCCCCTACCTTAGCTTGAAACTGGAGCATTTCAGGAAGGAGAAGATATCTGCACAAAAGAAAGCAGAGAGTTTCAAGAGACAGGTAAGACTAGACTAAACCAACTCAAATTTGACCCTATAACTTGGTTCTATATGTGGCTGTATGTTCACCTGTGCATTGTAACAAGACAGCTGTTACTAAAGCCTATGTAGCTTGATTTCATTGTAACAAGACAGCTGTTAGTGAAGCCTATGTAGCTTGATTTCATTGTAACAAGACAGCTGTTATTAAAGCCTATGTAGCTTGATTTCATTGTAACAAGACAGCTGTTACTAAAGCCTATGTAGCTTGATTTCATTGTAACAAGACAGCTGTTAGTGAAGCCTATGTAGCTTGATTTCATTGTAACAAGACAGCTGTTACTAAAGCCTATGTGGCTTGATTTCATTGTAACAAGACAGCTGTTAGTGAAGCCTATGTAGCTTGATTTCATTGTAACAAGACAGCTGTTACTAAAGCCTATGTAGCTTGATCTCATTGTAACAAGACAGCTGTTACTAAAGCCTATGTAGCTTGATCTCATTGTAACAAGACAGCTGTTACTAAAGCCTATGTAGCTTGATCTCATTGTAATAAGACAGCTGTTAGTGAAGCCGATGTAGCTTGGTTTCATTGTAACAAGACAGCTGTTACTAAAGCCTATGTAGCTTGATCTCATTGTAATAAGACAGCTGTTACTAAAGCCTATGTAGCTTGATTTCATTGTAACAAGACAGCTGTTAGTGAAGCCTATGTAGCTTGATTTCATTGTAACAAGACAGCTGTTACTAAAGCCTATGTAGCTTGATTTCATTGTAACAAGACAGCTGTTACTAAAGCCTATGTAGCTTGATTTCATTGTAATAAGACAGCTGTTACTAAAGCCTATGTAGCTTGATTTCATTGTAACAAGACAGCTGTTAGTGAAGCCTATGTAGCTTGATCTCATTGTAACAAGACAGCTGTTACTAAAGCCTATGTAGCTTGATTTCATTGTAACAAGACAGCTGTTAGTGAAGCCTATGTAGCTTGATTTCATTGTAACAAGACAGCTGTTACTAAAGCCTATGTAGCTTGATTTCATTGTAACAAGACAGCTGTTACTAAAGCCTATGTAGCTTGATTTCATTGTAACAAGACAGCTGTTACTAAAGGCTATGTAGCTTGATCTCATTGTAACAAGACAGCTGTTACTAAAGCCTATGTAGCTTGATTTCATTGTAACAAGACAGCTGTTACTAAAGCCTATGTAGCTTGATTTCATTGTAACAAGACAGCTGTTACTAAAGCCTATGTAGCTTGATCTCGTTGTAATAAGACAGCTGTTAGTGAAGCCTATGTAGCTTGATCTCATTGTAATAAGACAGCTGTTACTAAAGCCTATGTAGCTTGATTTCATTGTACAAAAGACAGCTGTTACTAAAGCCTATGTAGCTTGATTTCATTGTAACAAGACAGCTGTTACTAAAGCCTATGTAGCTTGATCTCATTGTAACAAGACAGCTGTTAGTGAAGCCTATGTAGCTTGATTTCATTGTACAAAAGACAGCTGTTTATAAAGCCTATGTGGCTTGATTTCAAGAAAGACCTGTAGTAGAGCCATGAGCAAATCTAATATCTCTGTCTGTGTCAGACATGGCACTCTATTCCCTATATAGTGCACTACTTTTGGCACCGGGCCTGGTCAAAAGTAGTGCACTATGTAGGTAATATAGGGTACCGTTTCTGATGCAGATATTCAGAATGGAAGTAAACCAGCACAACGACATCAAGTAGAGGCACCCACACGAGAAAGTCCTGACCTTTCACCTCGGTAAGGTGTATTTTGTACTGTAATAACCATAGCCTAAATCTGCATTTCCCCCCCTTATAGATCTCTGAGCTGCGTCTCCGCAGTCAGCAACTGGAGGATGAGAACGGGCTGCTGTCGGAGAAGAATGCCCAGAATGCAGCAGGAGTGGAGGGGTTGAGCCAGCAGCTGGGGGAACTGCTCAGACAGAGTGAGAGACAGGAGGCTGTCAGAGACCAGCAACACACTGTATCAGAAGATAACAGGACCAAGGTAAACTGTCATAGTCCATTTTGAGGATTTTTGAGCTCTTTCATAATTAGTATTTTGTTTGATTCCTTGCTTTTCGCTCCTCGCTCCTCCTCAAAAGGCATTGGACAAGAAGATTCAAGGTCTCTGCTCTCTGGCCTTCTTCTCCGATGCGTTTTGAGTAGGAGGCGAGGAAAGGTCCCTTGCTCTTTGGCCTTCTTCTCCGATGCGTTTTGAGTAGGAGACGAGGAAAGGTCCCTTGCTCTCTGGCCTTCTTCTCCGATGCGTTTTGAGTAGGAGACGAGGAAAGGTCCCTTGCTCTCTGGCCTTCCTCTCCGATGCGTTTTGAGTAGGAGACGAGGAAAGGTCCCTTGCTCTCTGGCCTTCCTCTCCGATGCGTTTTGAGTAGGAGGCGAGGAAAGCAGATAGGAGAACTAGAGGAAGGACATATTGAGAAAAAGTATTGGATTCCTAATTGTGTAGTTAACGACTTGTTCTCCTGTGTCAGATGGCAGTGTGTGCGTCTGCCCTGGAGGCGGAGCTGACCAACGCTGTGGAAGGGACTGTATTACTAGAGGAGGGCAATGCCCAGCTGGTTCTACAAATCAATACCCTTCGTGATAAGGTGAGACATGAGCAGACAAAAATCATGGGTGTTTGATTATCTATAGAACTTACTAGCTGTGTCTGTGTGTGTGTGTGTGTGTGTGTGTGTGTGTGTGTGTGTGTGTGTGTGTGTGTGTGTGTTAGGTAACACCTGTCCTCAGCTGGAAATATTAGTTTTAGTATTTTAGTAAGATAGAAAGTAACAAATAAGAGGGGGAAAAAGGATAAGGAGAGGAATATGAAGGTGCGGATGGGGTTTGAATGGAATGTGAGGTGTGTGTGTAGTATTTTAGGTGTGATCAAACTGGCGACACGGTACGTACTCTACCACACTGCTCTTCCCTGTGTCCATCTGTAGGTGGCTAAGATGGGGGCTGTGGAGCGCCAGCTCGCCACCCTCCTGCAGGAACACAAGGCGTTGGAGAAACAAACCCAGGGCCTGCGCAATCAGCTAGCCAAGTCTCAGGAGAGGGTAAGATGCTCTGTTCAGTCCGGCAACCTTTGACCCTACCTTGTTTACTGTCTACCGCTCATGACGCTGTTATAATCTATAGTTCAACGTGTTTCCACTTTCGTTCTAAGTTGTCATCATTTAGACTGTCTGTTCTATGTGTGTCCAGCCAAATACTGGGGATACTGGGGGAGGCATAATACTGGGGAGGGCATAATACTGGGGGCATAATACTGGGGGAGGGCATAATACTGGGGGCATAATACTGGGGAGGGCATAATACTGGGGGCATAATACTGGGGAGGCATAATACTGGGGAGGGCATAATACTGGGGAGCCATAATACTGGGGGCATAATACTGGGGAGGGCATAATACTGGGGGCATAATACTGGGGAGGGCATAATACTGGGGGGCATAATACTGGGGAGGGCATAATACTGGGGAGGGCATAATACTGGGGGCATAATACTGGGGAGGGCATAATACTGGGGGGCATAATACTGGGGGAGGGCATAATACTGGGAGCCATAATACTGGGGGCATAATACTGGGGGGGCATAATACTGGGAGGGCATAATACTGGGGGCATAATACTGGGGAGGGCATAATACTGGGGGCATAATACTGGGGAGCCATAATACTGGGGGGCATAATACTGGGGGCATAATACTGGGGAGGATATAATACTGGGGGCATAATACTGGGGGGGGCATAATACTGGGGAAGGGCATAATACTGGGGGCATAATACTGGGAGCCATAATACTGGGGGCATAATACTGGGGAGGGCATAATACTGGGGGCATAATACTGAGGGGGCATAATACTGGGGAGGGCATAATACTGGGGGGGCATAATACTGGGGGCATAATACTGGGGAGGGCATAATACTGGGGGGGCATAATACTGAGGAGCCATAATACTGGGGGGCATAATACTGGGGGCATAATACTGGGGAGGGCATAATACTGGGGGGGCATAATACTGGGGAGCCATAATACTGGGGGGGCATAATACTGGGGGGGCATAATACTGGGGAGGGCATAATACTGGGGGCATAATACTGGGGGGCATAATACTGGGGGAGGGCATAATACTGGGGGGGCATAATACTGGGGAGGGCATAATACTGGGGGCATAATACTGGGGGGGCATAATACTGGGGAGGGCATAATACTGGGGAGGGCATAATACTGGGGGCATAATACTGGGGAGCCATAATACTGGGGGGGCATAATACTGGGGGCATAATACTGGGGAGCCATAATACTGGGGGGGCATAATACTGGGGGCATAATACTGGGGAGGGCATAATACTGGGGGGGCATAATACTGGGGAGCCATAATACTGGGGGCATAATACTGGGGGTGCATAATACTGGGGGCATAATACTGAGGAGCCATAATACTGGGGGCATAATACTCACTGGGGGCATAATACTGGGGAGGGCATAATACTGGGGAGGGCATAATACTGGGGGTGCATAATACTGGGGGGGCATAATACTGGGGGCGGGCATAATACTGGGGGCATAATACTGGGGAGGGCATAATACTGGGGGGGCATAATACTGGGGAGCCATAATACTGGGGGCATAATACTGGGGGTGCATAATACTGGGGGGCATAATACTGGGGCGGGGCATAATACTGAGGCATAATACTGGGGCGGGGCATAATACTGGGAATCTAAGGGAAGTTACCTACATTTTTGCACCTCTATTCATGACCATGCTATCCTCCTCCTCTTTCAGACTCATGTGTTGGAGGAGAGTCTCCAGTCTGCCAACCTCCAGAGCGCCCGTCTCAAGTCAGACCTCCGCGTGTCACAGCAGGAGAAGGACGCCCTCAAACAGGAAGTGATGTCACTGCACAAACAGCTGCAGAATGCCAACGATAAGGTAAGGTCTTCTATGACGACACGCTGATCGTTTGGTTGGTTGGTTGGGTGGGTGGGTGGGTGGTTGGTTGGGTGGTTGGTTCGCTGGTTGGTTGGTTAGGTGGGTAATTGGTTGGTTGGATGGGTGGGTGGTTGATTCGCTGGTTGGTTGGTTAGGTGGGTAATTGGTTGGTTGGGTGGGTGGGTGGTTGGTTCGCTGGTTGGTTGGTTAGGTGGGTAATTGGTTCGTTGGGTGGGTGGTTGGTTGGTTGATTGGTTGGTGTGGTGACATTCATTAAAGTTATTTCTTTAAAGCTTTGTACACCTCGTCCTTAACCAATCCCTGTAGCAATCTACCTTACCCAAACCAGGAGGCCAGCTCAGCTACATTGTTGATTGATTGATTATACAAGCCGGATAGACCTGTGCTGTGGTGATTCAACTATCCACATTTTGGCACCTATATTTCTTGTCTAGTGACCCTTTATGTCAATTAGTATCACCAAATGAAATGACTAGGGCATTAAAACATAGCAATTTCACTAGAGTAATTGTGTGGTCCTCTAGTGAAATTGCTGTGGTCTGAGGGTCTTTGTCCTTTCTAGTAATTATCCAGTCCAGGTGTCCTGACCTCAATGAGATGTATATTTATTATTGTTTCCTTAACCAGAACCAGGTTCTGGAGATGGCCCTGCACTCCAGCGGTTACCAGAGCCAGCACAAGAAGCTGTACCGGGACGAGCTAGCAAGGCTGGTGGAACAAGAGCAGCAGCTGCTGAGGCAGGAGAACGAGAGGCTGACCATGGAGCTCCACAACACCAAGGATGACCTCCACCACACCAGGGACAAGGTGAGATTACAGAGACAATTAAAATAGAGACATAATCAAACTGGTCTTGATGTTTCAAGGTCTAGGGCCCAGTTTTTCCCAGACAGAGCTTTAAATGGAGATGCTGAGCATGGATTTCAGTGGAGGACTAAGCTTAATGTGTGTCCGGGAAACTGTCCCTTTACGTTCTAGAGATTTATATTTTTTTTTTAACTGTACACCCTGCATATGAATACCTTTTGAAAACCCTGTATTGTCTTTCCACAGACGCGTCAGCTGGAGGCTGCCATCTTAACCGTGAAGCAGCAGAAACAGCAGGGCCAGTCTAGCGTGGTGAAGACTGTAGAACAGGAGAAGACCGCTCTGAAGAGAGAGCTGGACATGATGCATCAGGACCTACTCTCTGCTCAGAACGAGGTCCTCTAACGGGACGATCTGTTTCTATAGCTGTTTAGAACGAGGTCCTCTAACGGGACGATCTGTTTCTATAGCTGTTTAGAACGAGGTCCTCTAACGGGACGATCTGTTTCTATAGCTGTTTAGAACGAGGTCCTCTTAACGGGACAATCTGTTTCTATAGCTGTTTAGAACGAGGTCCTCTAACGGGACGATCTGTTTCTATAGCTGTTTAGAACGAGGTCCTCTAACGGGAGGATCTGTTTCTATAGCTGTTTAGAACGAGGTCCTCTTAACGGGACGATCTGTTTCTATAGCTGTTTAGAACGAGGTCCTCTAACGGGACGATCTGTTTCTATAGCTGTTTAGAACGAGGTCCTCTAACGGGACGATCTGTTTCTATAGCGGTTTAGAACGAGGTCCTCTTAACGGGACGATCTGTTTCTATAGCTGTTTAGAACGAGGTCCTCTAGCAGGGCGATCTGTTTCTATAGCTGTTTAGAAACGAGGTCCTCTAACGGGACGATCTGTTTCTATAGCGGTTTAGAACGAGGTCCTCTTAACGGGACGATCTGTTTCTATAGCTGTTTAGAACGAGGTCCTCTAACGGGACGATCTGTTTCTGTAGCTGTTTAGAACGAGGTCCTCTAACGGGACGATCTGTTTCTATAGCTGTTTAGAACGAGGTCCTCTAACGGGACGATCTGTTTCTATAGCTGTTTAGAACGAGGTCCTCTTAACGGGACAATCTGTTTCTATAGCTGTTTAGAACGAGGTCCTCTAACGGGACGATCTGTTTCTATAGCTGTTTAGAACGAGGTCCTCTAACGGGACGATCTGTTTCTATAGCTGTTTAGAACGAGGTCCTCTAACGGGACGATCTGTTTCTGTAGCTGTTTAGAACGAGGTCCTCTAACGGGACGATCTGTTTCTGTAGCTGTTTAGAACGAGGTCCTCTAACGGGACGATCTGTTTCTATAGCTGTTTAGAACGAGGTCCTCTAACGGGAGGATCTGTTTCTATAGCGGTTTAGAACGAGGTCCTCTTAACGGGACGATCTGTTTCTATAGCTGTTTAGAACGAGGTCGTCTTAACGGGACGATCTGTTTCTATAGCTGTTTAGAACGAGGTCCTCTAACGGGACGATCTGTTTCTATAGCGGTTTAGAACGAGGTCCTCTAACGGGACGATCTGTTTCTATAGCGGTTTAGAACGAGGTCCTCTAACGGGACGATCTGTTTCTATAGCGGTTTAGAACGAGGTCCTCTAACGGGACGATCTGTTTCTATAGCTGTTTAGAACGAGGTCCTCTTAACGGACGATCTGTTTCTATAGCTGTTTAGAACGAGGTCCTCTAACGGACGATCTGTTTCTATAGCTGTTTAGAACGAGGTCCTCTAACGGGACGATCTGTTTCTATAGCTGTTTAGAAACGAGGTCCTCTAGCAGGGCGATCTGTTTCTATAGCTGTTTAGAACGAGGTCCTCTAACGGGACGATCTGTTTCTATAGCGGTTTAGAACGAGGTCCTCTAACAGGACGATCTGTTTCTATAGCTGTTTAGAACGAGGTCCTCTAACGGGACGATCTGTTTCTATAGCTGTTTAGAACGAGGTCCTCTTAACGGGACGATCTGTTTCTATAGCTGTTTAGAACGAGGTCCTCTTAACGGGACGATCTGTTTCTATAGCTGTTTAGAACGAGGTCCTCTAACGGACGATCTGTTTCTATAGCTGTTTAGAAACGAGGTCCTCTTAACAGGGACGATCTGTTTCTATAGCTGTTTAGAACGAGGTCCTCTTAGCAGGGCGATCTGTTTCTATAGCTGTTTAGAACGAGGTCCTCTAACGGACGATCTGTTTCTATAGCTGTTTAGAACGAGGTCCTCTAACGGGACGATCTGTTTCTATAGCTGTTTAGAACGAGGTCCTCTTAACGGGACGATCTGTTTCTATAGCTGTTTAGAACGAGGTCCTCTAACGGGACGATCTGTTTCTATAGCTGTTTAGAATGAGGTCCTCTAACGGGACGATCTGTTTCTATAGCTCTGTATACTGTTATGATTTCTTGATAGTTTTATTTAAATTCAGACATTTCATACAGTACATACATTTTTTTTATTGATTGATTTATTAATTGGATAAACCTAATGTCGAAATTATGGAAAACAAACTCACAAGCAGCATTCGTTTTTCTGAAGCAGTTCTTACTTTTAGAAAATGGGTTTAGGTATGTGGCTTTCCTTTTCTGATGGCCTTGTGTGGTGGTCGTCAGGTGTGTGAGGTCCAGAGAGAGCTGGAGAGTCTTCGTCAGGAGAACGAGGGTCTGAAGACCCAACAGACCCAGCTACAGGCCCGGCTTCTGGAGGTCAGTTCTCTACCAACCTTCCCTAATTTCCCCCTCACATATGCTCCTCTCATCTAATCACACTGCATCTGCCTTTCCCTGTCAAACACCTGGACTCCTTTTAATGTCTCCTTTGTTCTTCTGTCATTTTCTATAAAACCTAGTTTTGTTTTCATGTAACACCAACAGGTTTCCAGAAACACAGTTGGCCTGGCTCCTCCTGTCCTCACACTCATGTCCCTTGTCCCCCCTTTGACACAACCTTCATCTATCTACTCTCTCTCTCCCTCCCATCCTACATTATGTCCCTTCTCTCTGTCTCTCTTCTCTCCCTGTGTCTCTCCCTGTCTCTCTTTGTCTCTCTCTCCCTCCCATCCTACATGATGTCCCTTCTCTCTGTCTCTCTTCTCTCCCTGTGTCTCTCCCTGTCTCTCTTTGTCTCTCTCTCCCTCCCATCCTACATTATGTCCCTTCTCTCTGTCTCTCTTCTCTCCCTGTCTCTCTTTGTCTCTCTCTCCTTCTCTCTCTCTCATCTCTCTCCCTCCCATCCTACATTATGTCCCTTCTCTCTGTCTCTCTTCTCTCCCTGTCTCTCTTTGTCTCTCTCTCCTTCTCTCTCTCTCATCTCTCTCCCTCCCATCCTACATTATGTCCCTTCTCTCTGTCTCTCTTCTCTCCCTGTGTCTCTCCTGTCTCTCTTTGTCTCTCTCTCCCTCCCATCCTACATTATGTACCTTCTCTCTGTCTCTCTTCTCTCCCTGTCTCTCTTTGTCTCTCTCTCCTTCTCTCTCTCTCATCTCTCTCCCTCCCATCCTACATTATGTCCCTTCTCTCTGTCTCTCTTCTCTCCCTGTGTCTCTCCCTGTCTCTCTTTGTCTCTCTCTCCCTCCCATCCTACATTATGTCCCTTCTCTCTGTCTCTCTTCTCTCCCTGTCTCTCTTTGTCTCTCTCTCCTTCTCTCTCTCTCATCTCTCTCCCTCCCATCCTACATTATGTCCCTTCTCTCTGTCTCTCTTCTCTCCCTGTCTCTCTTTGTCTCTCTCTCCTTCTCTCTCTCTCATCTCTCTCCCTCCCATCCTACATTATGTCCCTTCTCTCTGTCTCTCTTCTCTCCCTGTGTCTCTCCCTGTCTCTCTTTGTCTCTCTCTCTCCTTCTCTCTCTCATCTCTCTCCCTCCCATCCTACATTATGTCCCTTCTCTCTGTCTCTCTTCTCTCCCTGTCTCTCTTTGTCTCTCTCTCCTTCTCTCTGTCATCTCTCTCCTGACTGTCTGGTGTCTCCAGGCCCTCCAGGTCCAGCTGGGTGGTCTGCTGCCCACATCCCCTCGCAGGATGCCCGGTGAGCGGAGAGAGCAACACCGCAGGGACGACCTCAACCCAGAGAACATACAGGTAGGAGAGAGAGACGGAGAGACGGAGATCAGGGCTACCCATCACATCCTGTAGCAGGCTAACCTCTAACTAGAACTGAATCCTAATTCTATATGCCCTTCCTGCCCTTTGAATCAATATGTAGTTGGCATATCTGGCGATCTACAATCTAGCACTTAGTATACAGTATCTTCACTCTCACTGTGTTCATCAGCTCATTACTGACACATTCATACTTTACTGTTGATTTATGGGAATACCTGGCTCCTTCTGATCTGTCTTGATTACACTCTGATGGGACCTGATTTCACTTTGGGGAATATAAATATATATATTTGAAAAGAAAAGTGACAAATGATGTGGCTTTTCCATTCTACCACTATAACAGTTGGGGAATATACAGTTGAAATCAGAAGTTTACATACTCCTTAGCCAAATACATTTAAACTCAGTTTTTCGCAATTCCTGACATTTAATCCTAGTAAAGATTCCCTGTCTTAGGTCAGTTAGGATCACCGCTTTATTTTAAGAATGTGAAATGTCAGAATAATAGAAGAGAGAATGATTTATTTCAGCTTTTATTTCCATTTCCAGTGGGTCAGAAGTTTACATACACTCAATTAGGATTTGGTAGCATTGCCTTTAAATTGTTTAACTTGGGTCAAATGTTTCGGGTAGCCTTCCACAAGCTTCCCACAATAAGTTGGGTGAATGATGGCCCATTCCTCCTGACAGAGCTGGTGTAACTGAGTCAAGTTTGTAGGCCTCCTTGCTCGCACATGCTTTTTCAGTTCTGCCCACAAATGTTCTATGGGATTGAGGTCAGGGCTTTGTGATGGCCACTCCAATACCTTGACTTTGTCCTCAAGCCATTTTGCCACTTTAGAAGTATGCTTGGGGTCATTGTCCATTTGGAAGACCCATTTGCGACCAAGCTTTAACTTCCTGACTGATGTCTTGAGATGTTGCTTCAATATATCCACATTATTTTCCTCCCTCATGATGCCATCTATTTTGTGAAGTGCACCAGTCCCTCCTGCAGCAAAGCACCCCCACAACATGATGCTGCCACCCCCGTGCTTCACGGTTCTTCGGCTTGCAAGCCTCCCCCTTTTTCCTCCAAACATAACGATGGTCATTATGGCCAAACAGTTCTATTTTTGTTTCATCAGACCAGAGGACATTTCTCCAAAAAGTACGATCTTTGTCCCCATGTGCAGTTGCAAACCGTAGTCTGGCTTTTTTATGGCGTTTTTTGAGCAGTGGCTTCTTCCTTGCTGAGCGGCCTTTCAGGTTATGTCGATATAGGACTCGTTTTACTGTGGATATAGATACTCTTGTACCTGTTTCCTCCAGCATCTTCCCAAGGTCCTTTGCTGTTGTTCTGTGATTGATTTTCACACCAAAGTACGTTAATCTCTAGGAGACAGAACGCGTCTCCTTCCTGAGCGGTATGACGGCTGCGTGGTTCCATGGTGTTTATACTTGCGTACTATTGTTTGTACAGATGAACGTGGTCCCTTCAGGCGTTTGGAAATTGCTCCCAAGGATGAACCAGACTTGTGGAAGTTTACAATTGTTTTTCTGAGGTCTTGGCTGATTTCTTTTGATGTTCCCATGATGTCAAGCAAAGAGGCACTGAGTTTAAAGGTAGGCCTTGAAATATATCCACAGGTACACCTCCAATTGACTCAAATTATGTCAATTAGCCTATCAGAAGCTTTTAAAGCCATGACATCATTTTCCGGAATTTTCCAAGCTGTTTAAAGGCACAGTCAACTTAGTGTATGTAAACTTCTGACCCACTGGAATTGTGATACAGTGAGTTATAAGTGAAATAATCTGTCTGTAAACAATTGTTGGAAAAATGACTTGTGTCATGCACAAAGTAGATGTCCTAACTGACTTGCCAAAACTATAGTTTGTTATCAAGAAATTTGTTGAGTGGTTAAAAAACAAGTTTTAATGACTCCAACCTAAGTCCATGTAAACTTCTGACTTCAACTGTAAATATATTTTCTATTCTACCACTAACAGTTGGGGAATATAAATATATTTTCTATTCTACCATTTCTGTAGCTGGAACATTTTGTCCTGGTTTCATCATTACACCGCCTTACCAGCTTCATGGTCTCACACGTGTGTGTGTGTGTGTGTGTGTGTGTGTGTGTGTGCCTTCTGGGTTTGGTGTTTTAGCGTGTGGTTTCTGGGTGCGGTGTTCTTTGGTGTCTGGGTAGGTGTGGGGTGATCATAACCTGGGGTGGTGTGGGGTGGGGTGATCATAACCTGGGATGGGTGATGGTGTGGGGTGATCATAACCTGGGATGGGTGATGGTGTGGGGTGATCATAACCTGGGATGGGTGATGGTGTGGGGTGATCATAACCTGGGATGGGGTGGGGTGGGGTGATCATAGCCTGGGGTGGGGTGATCATAGCCTGGGGTGGGGTGGGGTGATCATAGCCTGGGGTGGGGTGATCAAAGCCTGGGGTGGGGTGATCGTAGCCTGGGGTGGGGTGATCGTAGCCTGGGATGGGGTGATCATAGCCTGGGGTGGGGTGATCATAGCCTGGGGTGGGGTGGGGTGATCGTAGCCTGGGATGGGGTGATCATAGCCTGGGGTGGGGTGGGGTGATCGTAACCTGGGGTGGGGTGGGGTGGGGTGATCGTAGCCTGGGGTGGGGTGGGGTGGGGTGATCGTAGCCTGGGGTGGGGTGATCGTAGCCTGGGGTGGGGTGATCGTAGCCTGGGGTGGGGTGGGGTGATCGTAGCCTGGGGGTGATCGTAGCCTGGGGTGGGGTGGGGTGGGGTGATCGTAGCCTGGGGTGGGGTGGGGTGGGGTGGGGTGATCGTAGCCTGGGGTGGGGTGATCGTAGCCTGGGGTGGGGTGGGGTGGGGTGATCGTAGCCTGGGGTGGGGTGGGGTGGTGTGATCGTAGCCTGGGGTGGGGTGGGGTGATACTGGACTGTTCATGTGTCTCCTGTTTAATGACGCAGAACCATCCTCCCACCTCTGAATAGCAGTAGGCCTTGTCTCTGTCATGTCCTCTCTAACATTTTGAGGTGGTTCCTCCTTTGCTACACTGTAAAGAAATAGCCTGGCATAATTGTATGTCATCTACCAATTGTAGTTAGTTTTGCTGTAGTCTAGTCAACTAACTATTTAGCCCAGTTCTTAGATTGAGTTCTTCAGTTGTCCCAGACAGAGGTGACTATTTAAAGCTGTGCTGATTGCGTAGCCCTGCCTGTAGAAGCTTCATGTATTAGAGGACTGGATGGAGGGCTGAGCCCTGGTGAAGTGAACCTGCCTTCTCTCTCCAGGGTGCTGCAATGCCAGAACAGAGGGCCGCTCACGCAGACAGCTACCGGAGGATTGGTGGACTCTGACAGACAGCAAGCAACTTGGCAGCTTCTAACATCACGTTCCCCCCCAGTCCTCCAAACATTTTCCCCTGCCTGCCTGACTCACCTAACCCCAAACCCTGCCTCTATCCTCCAAGACTCCACTCCCTTCCCTGAATTATTCTCCAGTCCTCTTCACCTGCCCCCCTTCCCCCCTCCCCCCAGTCCTCCAAACCTTTCTCTCAGTCCGTCCTTCTCACATCAACTAACCCCAGTCCTCCAAGTCTCCATTCCCTGTCCCCTGAACTCTTCCCCCCTGCCTCACTTATGCTTGAAGCACTGGAAGAAATATTCTGTGTGTTACTGTACCTTCTATCCTTATAGGAGATGAACAGTGATCCAATGGGATGTTAGAACTAGTTAATCATAAGGGCATGAATGTGTAATGATGGTGTGCTGCCACTAGGTGGCAGTGTACCAGTGTGAAACAGGGTAGTCCTTTGTTATTTCGGGAAAACAACTCTGTAACAGTAGGTAAACTCCAACGACCTACTGGCGTTAAAGGTCCATGAAATATACTCCGATTTGCAGTAGATTCCTAGTTTCGACAGAATGTATTATTGGACAAAGTTTTCAAGAGGATCTACATAATTGATATTTTTTTGCACTTAACCCTCAAGCATCAATGTCAACTGATAGTTTTTAGTTTGTCTCAAAGGATTATCAATAACCTGTAGTTGGTTGACATGGCTCACCTCTCACAACTGTTGTTTATTGTGAACGGTACCAGTTAGTTACCAACAGTATTGAACTCAACAATAGTTTGATAGTAAACAAAATGGGCACATTTTTCATTATAATTATGCAAATGTTTGGTTCCTGTTCTTCCTTCAGTTTTGTTATTGTTAATGTAGCATTTCCTGTTTGCCGTAGAAGCTCTGATAAGAGCTCTCAGAGTCTTTAGACGTTTTTATTCTCTATTGCACTGTGTGTTTGCCTTGTTATGTATACGAGTGTTTTGTAGATTGTGTTTTAAGTTTCTGGATCAAATAATTTTATATTTATTTATTCGTTTTTTTTTTTTTTTTTTATCTATTTATTTAGCTGTGATGTCACTTTGTAATAAATGCGGTACAATGTATTTCACCGGAAAGAATCAAGACAAAATAAAGCATCTAGTTTTATGGGTTTTGTGTTCAATGGCCTTCTTCCTTGGTGTTATATACCACAGGCTCTGATGGTATCCTCTCTCAGATGTTATCTTGACACACCTTTGCTATTGTAAGAATAGATTACCACACAGAACACAATCATTTTGAGTATTTACAGTATATTACTCAGCTATGAGTATATTGCAGAATATTACTCAGCTATGAGTATTTACAGTATATTACTCAGCTAAGAGTATTGACAGTATATTACTCAGCTATGAGTATTTACAGTATATTACTCAGCTATGCGTATTTACAGCATATTACTCAGCTATGAGTATGTTTTGCCTTTATATTACTCAGCTATGAGTATTTACAGTATAATACGCAGCTATGAGTATTTACAGTATATTACTTAGCTATGAGTATTTACAGTATATTACTCTGCTATGAGTATGTTTTGCCTTTATAGTACTCAGCTATGAGTATTTACAGTATAATAAGCAGCTTTGAGTATTTACAGTATAATACGCAGCTATGAGTATGTTTTGCCTTAATATTACTCAGCTATGAGTATTTACAGTATATTACTCAGCTATGAGTATTTACAGTATAATACTCAGCTATGAGTATTTACAGTATATTACTCAGCTATGAGTATGTTGCAGTATATTACTCAGCTATGAGTATTTACAGTATATTACTCAGCTATGAGTATTTACAACATATTACTCAGCTACGAGTATTTGTAGTATATTACTTAGCTATGAGTATTTACAGTATAATACGCAGCTATGAGTATGTTTTGCCTTTATATTACTCAGCTATGAGTATTTACAGTATATTACTCAGCTATGAGTATTTACAGTATAATATGCAGCTATGAGTATGTTGCAGTATATTACTCAGCTATGAGTATTTCCAGTATATTACTCAGCTATGAGTATGTTGCAGTATATTACTCAGCTATGAGTATTTCCAGTATATTACTCAGCTATGAGTATTTACAGTATATTACTCAGCTATGAGTATTTACAGCATATTACTCAGCTATGAGTATGTTGCAGTATATTACTCAGCTATGAGTATGTTGCAGTATATTACTCAGCTATGAGTATGTTGCAGTATATTACTCAGCTATGAGTATTTACAGTATATTACTCAGCTATGAGTATTTCCAGTATATTACTCAGCTATGAGTATTTCCAGTATATTACTCAGCTATGAGTATTTACAGTATAATACTCAGCTATGAGTATTTACAGTATAATACTCAGCTATGAGTATTTACAGTATAATACTCAGCTATGAGTATTTACAGCATATTACTCAGCTATGAGTATGTTGCAGTATATTACTCAGCTATGAGTATGTTGCAGTATATTACTCAGCTATGAGTATTTACAACATATTATGCAGCTATGAGTATTTACAGTATATTACTCAGCTATGAGTATTTCCAGTATATTACTCAGCTATGAGTATTTACAGTATAATACTCAGCTATGAGTATTTACAGTATAATACTCAGCTATGAGTATTTACAGTATAATACTCAGCTATGAGTATTTACAGTATATTACTCAGCTATGAGTATTTACAACATATTACGCAGCTATGAGTATTTACAGTATATTACTCAGCTATGAGTATGTTGCAGTATATTACTCAGCTATGAGTATTTACAGTATATTACTCAGCTATGAGTATTTACAGTATATTAGGCAGCTATGAGTATGTTGCAGTATATTACTCAGCTATGAGTATTTACAACATATTACGCAGCTATGAGTATGTTGCAGTATATTACTCAGCTATGAGTATGTTGCAGTATATTACTCAGCTATGAGTATGTTGCAGTATATTACTCAGCTATGAGTATTTACAGTATATTACTCAGCTATGAGTATTTACAGTATATTACGCAGCTATGAGTATGTTGCAGTATATTACTCAGCTATGAGTATTTACAACATATTACGCAGCTATGAGTATTTACAGTATATTACTCAGCTATGAGTATTTACAGTATATTACTCAGCTATGAGTATGTTGCAGTATATTACTCAGCTATGAGTATTTACAGTATATTACTCAGCTATGAGTATTTCCAGTATATTACTCAGCTATGAGTATTTACAGTATATTACGCAGCTATGAGTATTTACAGTATATTACTCAGCTATGAGTATTTACAGTATAATACTCAGCTATGAGTATTTACAGTATATTACTCAGCTATGAGTACGTTGCAGTTTATACAGCCAGACATATAGTACTTCTAGAAATGATTTCCTAATTAATTAAACCGTGTATTTATTTATTTTTCTTTCCTTGTTAACATGCCAGATGATACATAAAGACTGTTACACCCTAAACATGGGGCAGAACTAAAGGAGATCAAGCAAGTTGCTGTAAATGACACAAGTTATTTAAGGCCACAGATTATTTTTTCTACATTCTCTACATCGGAGCATAATACCCTGTCTCGTCTGTATACCTCCTTCTCCATCACCAGGATGAGAGGAGGGCGATGATGATGATGATGAAGATGGAGGAACGTATGAGGGAGATTGAGCTGTCTCTGCATAATGTCAAGCTGCTGCTCAAAGAAAAGGTCTGCCAACTCAAAGATCAGGTACACTTGTTATGGCTGTATTTTCTGTTTGTGATGTTGACGTTCAACTGTAATATCAAAAAGGTATCCTGTTAGTCTCAGCAGTCTTATTTCTATGTTAATCGGTTTGCTGTAAGTATTAGTTTTACTGGTGAAGTTTGCTAACAGCAAGCACATGTCTCTTGGATAATGACAAAGGAAAATAATTGTATTGAAAGGTATGGACTATATATACCGTACCAAGGTGAGATTGTTCACGTTCCCTCTCCGTTCTGTCTTCTAGCTCCACAAGAACGGTAAAGCTGATTTGTTGATCAAGGACCTGTATGTCGAGAACGGACAGCTGCTGAAGGCCTTGGAGATGACCGGGCGGAAACAGAAGGTAGCAGAGAAGAAGAACTACCTACTGGAAGAGAAGATCTCGAGCCTCAACAAGATAGTCAGAGACCTGAGCCCCTCACCCCTAGCCCCCATGTCCTATCATTTCACCTGTTCCTAATACTACACTTTGACCCCTCACCCCAGTAGCTGGGCGGAACATGGATCTAATACTACACTTTGACCCCTCACCCCAGTAGCTGGGCTGAACATGGATCTAATACTACACTTTGACCCCTCACCCCAGTAGCTGGGCGGAACATGGATCTAATACTACACTTTGACCCCTCACCCCAGTAGCTGGACGGAACATGGATCTAATACTACACTTTGACCCCTCACCCCAGTAGCTGGACGGAACATGGATCTAATACTACACTTTGACCCCTCACCCCAGTAGCTGGACTGAACATGGAACTCGAGTATTACATTAACATTCCACCCTTAACCCTCAGTCCCTTAAGTCCCTTAACCCTCAGTCCATGGTGACCTCTACCCTACTGTCATACCCAACCACCAAGACTACTGTCCATGGTGACCTCTACCCTACTGTCATACCCAACCACCAAGACTACTGTCCATGGTGACCTCTACCCTACTGTCATACCCAACCACCAAGACTACTGTCCATGGTGACCTCTACCCTACTGTCATAATCCAACCACCAAGACTACTGTCCATGGTGACCTCTACCCTACTGTCATACCCAACCACCAAGACTACTGTCCATGGTGACCTCTACCCTACTGTCATACCCAACCACCAAGACTACTGTCCATGGTGACCTCTACCCTACTGTCATAATCCAACCACCAAGACTACTGTCCATGGTGACCTCTACCCTACTGTCATACCCAACCACCAAGACTACTGTCCATGGTGACCTCTACCCTACTGTCATACCCAACCACCAAGACTACTGTCCATGGTGACCTCTACCCTACTGTCATACCCAACCACCAAGACTACTGTCCATGGTGACCTCTACCCTACTGTCATACCCAACCACCAAGACTACTGTCCATGGTGACCTCTACCCTACTGTCATATCCAACCACCAAAGTAGTCTCCAAAGTACCGGAGCACTAAGTTGATCACAAAAGTTGTCACTGATGATGAACCTAAACCACTGTACCAGAGAACATTCCTGATACTGAAGTGCACTTCAGGGTTGGGGTCAATTCCATTTCAGTTCCAACCAATTCAGGAAGTAAACCAAATTCCAATTCCACATTTTCCTAATTGAAAAGCATTGAAGAGAATTGGAATGTCAGTGTACTTCCTGAATTGATTGGAATTGAAATGGAATTGATCCCAACCCTGGTACACTTGGTTGTCTGAGAGATCAGTCAATATTTTAAGCTCCCTGTTCAACACTATGGGAATCAATACTGTCACTTTTCAGTTATTTTAACCCGGATAAAGAGGTTTGAATCTGTGTATTTAAATGCACAATAAATGGTATAATCATGTATACAAACCACTTTGTAAATTAAATAAACTGTGTATGTTTTGTTACGTATGGCTGTTAGTGTCACCAGTTTATGTAACAGACTGAAAGGGAAATATTGTGTCCAAAGTTATGCACTTGATTGTATATGAAGGACAACACATACTACTTATACGAATGGAATACATTTAAACTGCTGCAATAACAGAGACTTGGCTAAAGGGCTCGTTCCCGGAAAAGGACATTGACATTTCTGATTACAACATCCTCATAACAACATATAGAAATCTAAATCTAGAAATCTAGAAATCTCGTGACCTCTACCTCACAAATCCTCAACTGGCAGCTTCATTAAATAGTACCCGCAAAACACCAGTCTCAACGTCAACAGTGAAGAGGCGACTCCGGGATGCTGGCCTTCTAGGCAGAGTTCCTCTGTCCAGTGACTGTGTTCTTTTGCCCATCTTAATCTTAAATTTTTGTCGGCCAGTCTGAGATATAGCTTTTCCGGAGCCTCCCACTCCTCTTTCTATTCTGGTTAGAGACAGTTTGCGCTGTTCTGTGAAGGGAGTAGTACACAGCGTTGTACGAGATCTTCAGTTTCTTGGCAATTTCTCACATGGAATAGCCTTCTATCAAGGCACAAGGCGAGACCCAGATGCAGACACAGGAGGCAGATGGTTGGAGTCTTACAACGTTTATTAATCCAACACGGGGAAGGCAAGAGAATGGTCACGTACAGGCAAAAGGTCAAAACCAGTTCAGAGACCAATAATCAGGCAGGCGAGAAAGTAGTCCAGAGTCATGCAGTGGTCAGAACCGGGAAGACTAGCAAAAGAGAATAGAAAAGGTGTACGGGGAAAAACACACTGGTTGACTTGACTAAACATACATGACAAACTGGCACAGAGAGACAGGAAACAGGGATAAATACACTGGGGAAAATAAGTGACACCTGGAGGGGGTGGAGACAATCACAGGGACAGGTGAAACAGTTCAGGGCGTGACACATTCATTTCTCAGAACACAAATAGACTGACGAGTTTCGGAAGAAAGTTCTTTGTTTCTGGCCATTTTGAGCCTGTAATTGAACCCACAAATGCTGATGCTCCAGATACTCAACTAGTCTAAAGAAGGCCAGTTTTATTGCTTCTTTAATCAGAACAATAGTTGTCATCTGTGCTAACATAATTGCAAAAGGGTTTTCTAATGATCAATTAGCCTTTTAAAACGATAAACTTGGATTAGCTAACACAACGTACCATTGGAACACAGGAGTGATGGTTGTTGATAATGGGCCTCGGTACGCCTATGTAGATTTTCCATAAAAAATCTGCTGTTTCCAGCTACTATAATCATTTACAACATTAACAGTGTCTACACTGTATTTCTGATCAATTTGATGTTATTTTAATTGTCGAACCCTCCACCTCCTAATCGATCCCGCTACAGAGTACAGGCCTCGGTGTAACGCTCATTCCTTCGACGATAAACGCAAATCTGACCATCACCCCTGGTGAGACAAAACCGCGACTCGTCAGTGAAGAGCACTTTTTACCAGTCCGGACAGTCTGAGCACTGATGGAGGGATTGTGCGTTCCTGGTGTAACTCGGGCAGTTGTTGTTGCCATCCTGTACCTGTCCCGCAGGTGTGATGTTCGAATGTACCGATCCTGTGCAGGCGTTGTTACACGTGGTCTGCCACTGCGAGGACGATCAGCTGTCCGTCCTGTCTCCCTGTAGCGCTGTCTTAGGCGTCTCACAGTACGGACATTGCAATTTATTGCCATGGCCACATCTGCAGTCCTCATGCCTCCTTGCAGCATGCCCAAGGCACGTTCACACAGATGAGCAGGGACCCTGGGCATCTTTCTTTTGGTGTTTTTCAGAGTCAGTAAAAAAGGCCTCTTTAGTGTCCTAAGTTTTCATAACGGTGACCTTAATTGCCTACCGTCTGTAAGCTGTTAGTGTCTTAACGACCGTTCCACAGATGCATGTTCATTCATTGTTTATGGTTCATTGAACAAGCATGGGAAACAGTGTTTAAACCCTTTACAATAAAGACCCTTTACAAGAAAAGTGCAAATCAGCAAAGTACCCTGTGAAGATGCTGGAGGAAACAGGTACAAAAGTATCTATATCCACAGTAAAACGAGTCCTATATCGACATAACCTGAAAGGCCGCTCAGCAAGGAAGAAGCCACTGCTCCAAAACTGCCATAAAAAAGCCAGACTACAGTTTGCAACTGCACATGGGGACAAGAACTGTTTGGTCATAATGACCATCGTTATGTTTGGAGGAAAAAGGGGGAGGCTTGCAGGCCGAAGAACACCATCCCAGCCGTGAAGCACGGGGGTGGCAGCATCATGTTGTGGGGGTGCTTTCCTGCAAGAGGGACTGGTGCACTTCACAAAATAGATGGCATCATGAGGAAAGGAAAATTATGTGGATGTATTGAAGCAACATCTCAAGAAATCAGTCAGGAAGTTAAAGCTTGGTCGCAAATAGGTCTTCCAAATGGACAATGACCCCAAGCATTTTTCCAAATTTGTGGCAAAATGGCTTAAGGACAACAAAGTCAAGGTATTGGAGTGGCCACCAGAAAGCCCTGACCTCAAGCCCATTTGAATATTTGGGAAGAACTGAAAAAGCATGTGCGAGCAAGGAGGCCTACAAACCTGACTCAGTTACACCAGCTCTGTCAGGAGGAATGGGCCAAAACTCACCCAATTTATTGTGGGAAGCTTGTGGAAGGCTACCCGAAATGTTTGACCCAAGTTAAACAATTTAAAGGCAATGCTACCAAATACTAATTGAGTGTATGTAAACTTCTGACCCACTGGGAATGTGATTAAAGAAATAAAAGCTGAAATTGTCACGATCTTCATTGACGGACCAAGGCGCAGCATGCCGGGTGGAGTTAAACATCTTTATTGTTAAACTCACTCAAATACAAAACAACAAACGAAGATCAAGATTGTGCAACCAACCAACCAACCAACCAACCAACCAACCAACCAACCAACCAACCAACCAACCAACCAACCAACCAACCAACCAACCAACCAACCACATACACACAATAACAGCGTCAACCTCCCACAAAGCTGGAGGGAAAAATAGCTGCTTAAGTGTGGTTCCCAATCAGAGACAACGATAGACAGCTGTCCCTGATTGAGAGCCACACTCAGCCAAAACAAAGAAATACAAAAACTATAACATAGAATGCCCACCCCAAATCACACCCTGACCAAACTAAAATGAGACATAAAAGGCTCCAACAGGTCAGGGCGTGACAGAAATAAATCATTCTCTCTACTATTATTCTGACATTTCACATTCATAAAATAAAGTGGTGATCCTAACTGACCTAAAACAGGGATTTTTACTAGGATTAAATGTCAGGAATTGTATATACTGTATATACAAAACAGTCAAACGTTTGGACACACTTTTAGTGACTGCACTTGAAGAAACTTTCAAAGTTCTTGAAATGTTCCGTATTGACTGACCTTCATGTCTTAAAGTAATGATGGACTTTCGTTTCGCTTTGCTTATTTGAGCTGTTCTTGCCATAATATGGACTTGGTCTTTTACCAAATAGGGCTATCTTCTGTATACCACCCCTACCTTGTCACAACACAACTGATTGGCTCAAACGCATTAAGAAGGAAAGAAATTCCACAAATTAACTTTTAAGTGAAATGCATTCCAGGTGAGTACCTCATGAAGCTGGTTGAGAGAATGCCAAGAGTGTGCGAAGATGTCATCAAGGCAAAGGGTGGCTACTTTAAAGAATCTAAAATATATTTTGATTTGTTTAAGACTTTTTTGGTTACTACATGATTACATATGTGTTATTTAATAGTTTTGATGTCTTCACTATTAATATACAATGTAGAAAATAGTAAAAATAAAGAAAAACCCTTGAATGAGTAAGTGTGTCCAAACTTTTGACTGGTACTGTATATAGTGTAACAAATGGTGTCCCACAGGGATCAATTCTTTTCACTATTTACATGAACAATATTGTTCATCTATCAAATAAATGTTTCACCTGTATGCAGATGACACTGTGATGTATGCTATTGCCCCCCATAGCTGACCAGGCTGTGTCAGAGCTTCAATCTGCCTTCATTGCCCTACAGAAAGCCCTTGTTGAACTGAAATTTGTACTTAAAGTGGGTAAAACCAAGCATATGTTATTTTCCAAATGGCATAAAAATGTATATGAGGATTTAATGCATATGTACTTTGGATGGTGCCCTCATTGATCGTATCCTCGCCTATAAATAGCTGGGCGTCTGGATTGTCGAAAGCTTTTAAAAAGCATATTGATTAGTTAGTTATGACATTAAGAATTAATAGTTAGTTAAGGAACCAGTCCTATAGAAGATGGTCAAATGTTTTCAGTTTAAACTTAAATGACAGAAACCAGATATATAGTATGTATACAAGATAATGGACCTATATATATTTAAATAAGATATTCTTTGAGAACTAACAACCAACAACATAAAAACTAGACAGTCAGGGAGAATCTACATTTCGCAAAGTGTTATGGCATGAGGTCCCCATTGATTTTGTTATAATGTTTGAGTCACTCTGATAGCATAAGAATAAGGCATAAGCCATGTCAAAAGGTTTATAATTGACGGAAATTAGCTTTAAAACTGCAATTTTCTTCTCAGCCCCGTGCCAAAAATGTGTAGAATTGCATGAAACTAGCTTTAATTTTGTCTCTTCTAAAACCGCACACATTTAATGTATATATGAATGTGTAGTTTAATGTGTTTATTGTATGTGTATTGTGGTGCTATAAAGGGCTCATCTGGAAAAGGCACCTTGGTCTCAGCATTGACTCCCTGTCTAAATAATGACACCTTGGTCTTAGCATTGACTCCCTGTCTAAATAAAGAGACCCTGGTCTCAGCATTGACTCCTTGTCTAAATAAAGACACCTTGGTCTCAGCATTGACTCCCTGTCTAAATAAAGAGACCTTGATCTCAGCATTGACTCCCTGTCTAAATAAAGAGACCCTGGTCTCAGCATTGACTCCTTGTCTAAATAAAGGTTAAATAAAATGTTGTATTCCCAATATAGTGCAGTACACCATGAGCCCTGGTCAAAAGTCCTGCACTACACAGGAATAGGGGTGCCGGTGTGTTTAATTTGTAACTGTGCAATATTAGTGGTTCAAAGGAAAGGACCAGAGACTATTGTGTTCCCTACTGCCATTGTCCCAGACTATTGTGTTCCCTACTGCCATTGTCCCAGAGACTATTGTGTTCCCTACTGCCATTGTCCTAGACTATTGTGTTCCCTACTGTCATTGTCCCAGAGACTATTGTGTTCCCTACTGCCATTGTCCCAGAGACTATTCTGTTCCCTACTGTCATTGTCCCAGAGACTATTATGTTCCCTACTGCCATTGTCCCAGAGACTATTGTGTTTCCTACTGCCATTGTCCCATAGACTATTGTGTTCCCTACTGTCATTGTCCCAGAGACTATTGTGTTCCCTACTGCCATTGTCCCAGACTATTGTGTACCCTACTGTCATTGTCCCAGAGACTATTGTGTTCCCTACTGCCATTGTCCCAGAGACTATTCTGTTCCCTACTGTCATTGTCCCAGAGACTATTATGTTCCCTACTGTCATTGTCCCAGAGACTATTGTGTTCCCTACTGCCATTGTCCCAGACTATTGTGTTCCCTACTGCCATTGTCCCAGAGACTATTGTGTTCCCTACTGCCATTGTCCTAGACTATTGTGTTCCCTACTGCCATTGTCCCAGAGACTATTATGTTCCCTACTGCCATTGTCCCAGAGACTATTGTGTTTCCTACTGCCATTGTCCCATAGACTAGTGTGTTCCCTACTGTCATTGTCCCAGAGACTATTGTGTTCCCTACTGCCATTGTCCCAGACTATTGTGTACCCTACTGTCATTGTCCCAGAGACTATTGTGTTCCCTACTGTCATTGTCCCAGAGACTATTGTGTTCCCTACTGCCATTGTCCCAGACTATTGTGTACCTTACTGCCATTGTCCCAGAGACTATTGTGTTCCCTACTGCCATTGTCCCAGAGACTATTATGTTCCCTACTGCCATTGTCCCAGAGACTATTGTGTCCCCTACTGCCATTGTCCCAGAGACTATTGTGTTCCCTACTGCCATTGTCCCAGAGACTATTATGTTCCCTACTGCCATTGTCCCATAGACTAGTGTGTTCCCTAGTGCCATTTCCCAGAGACTATTGTGTCCCCTACTGCCATTGTCCCGGAGACTATTGTGTTCCCTACTGCCATTGTCCCAGAGACTATTGTGTTCCCTAGTGCCATTTCCCAGAGATTATTGTGTCCCCTACTGCCATTGTCCCGGAGACTATTGTGTTCCCTACTGCCATTGTCCCAGAGACTATTATGTTCCCTACTGCCATTTCCCAGAGACTGTTGTGTTCCCTAGTGCCATTTCCCAGAGACTATTGTGTTCCCTACTGCCATTGTCCCAGAGACTATTGTGTTCCCTACTGCCATTGTCCCAGAGACTATTATGTTCCCTACTGCCATTGTCCCAGAGACTATTGTGTTCCCTACTGCCATTGTCCCAGAGACTATTATGTTCCCTACTGCCATTTCCCAGAGACTATTGTGTTCCCTACTGCCATTTCCCAGAGACTATTGTGTTCCCTACTGCCATTGTCCCAGAGACTATTATGTTCCCTACTGCCATTTCCCAGAGCCTGTTGTGTTCCCTAGTGCCATTTCCCAGAGACTATTGTGTCCCCTACTGCCATTGTCCCAGAGACTATTGTGTTCCCTACTGCCATTGTCCCAGAGACTATTATGTTCCCTACTGCCATTGTCCCAGAGACTATTGTGTTCCCTACTGCCATTGTCCCAGAGACTATTATGTTCCCTACTGCCATTTCCCAGAGACTATTGTGTTCCCTACTGCCATTTCCCAGAGACTATTGTGTTCCCTACTGCCATTGTCCCAGAGACTATTATGTTCCCTACTGCCATTTCCCAGAGACTGTTGTGTTCCCTAGTGCCATTTCCCAGAGACTATTGTGTTCCCTACTGCCATTGTCCCAGACTATTGTGTTCCCTACTGCCATTGTCCCAGAGACTATTGTGTTCCCTACTGCCATTGTCCCAGAGACTATTGTGTTCCCTACTGCCATTGTCCCAGACTATTGTGTTCCTTACTGCCATTGTCCCAGACTATTGTGTTCCCTACTGCCATTGTCCCATAGACTATTGTGTTCCCTACTGCCATTGTCCCAGAGACTGTTGTGTTCCCTACTGCCATTGTCCCAGAGACTGTTGTGTTCCCTACTGCCATTGTCCCAGAGACTATTGTGTTTCCTACTCCATTGTCCCAGAGACTATTGTGTTCCCTACTGCCATTGTCCCAGAGACTATTGTGTCCCCTACTGCCATTGTCCCAGAGACTATTGTGTTCCCTACTGCCATTGTCCCAGTCTATTGTGTTCCTTACTGCCATTGTCCCAGACTATTGTGTCCCCTACTGCCATTGTCCCAGAGACTATTGTGTTCCCTACTGCCATTGTCCCAGAGACTATTGTGTTCCCTACTGCCATTGTCCCAGAGACTGTTGTGTTCCCTACTGCCATTGTCCCAGAGACTATTGTGTTTCCTACTGCCATTGTCCCAGAGACTATTGTGTTTCCTACTGCCATTGTCCCAGACTATTGTATTCCCTACTGCCATTGTCCATATTGAAAACATCCCAAGTTCCTATTGGTCCTGACATTTTGTGAAGAGGAATGTGGCTCCAACAACAGCTGCTATTGGACCACAAAGTTATGTTATAAATACAACACACAGTGATGTACTACTAAAGAGGGAATGACTGAGATTTTTTAACAGGAAATTAAGGCATTTTGTGAAGACAGGGAAGCTATTTGGTTTGAGTGGATCTCCTTCTCATATTCAGTGTTTGGTTGATGTTGTATTGTTCTTGTACAGAGGTACAGTAGATTGTGGGCAAGGCCCTGCGATGGACTAGCGTCATGTCCAAGGGGTGTACTTGTACATCATGCTGCCTCGCACTACAGAAGCAGGAGATAGACCCCTGCTCCTATGAGCCGTTCTCATCAAGCTGCCTCACTCTACAGAAACAGGAGATAGACCCCTGCTCCTATGAGCCGTTCTCATCAAGCTGCCTCGCACTACAGAAACAGGAGATAGACCCCAGCTCCTATGAGCCGTTCTCATCAAGCTGCCTCGCACTACAGAAGCAGGAAATATCAAATTGGCCCTCGTGTCAGATTACTTATGGAGACATTATTTGGACACGCAGGCAATGCTATAAAAATGCTTCTTGCCTGGTCTATTTCATCATAGATCATGCTCAGTATTTCCTCTTTCTGGGTCGGACCAGATTTATTTAATCAGTCCAGTCAGTAACCCCAACCCAGACCTGACCCCTTTTAGTTTTTGGTAACATCAGCTATCTGAGCAGCTCACCGATCGCTGCAGCTGTACACAGCCCGTCTGGAAATAGCCCATCCAATCTACCTACCTCATCCCCATATTGTTTGTATTTACTTTTTTTGCTCTTTTGCACCCCAGTATTTCTACTTGCACGTCATCATCTGCACATCTATCACTCCAGTGTTAATTTGCTCAACAGTAATTACTTTGCTACTATGGCCTATTTATTGCCTTACCTCCTTACGCCAGTTGCTCACACTGTATATAGATTTTTCTATTGTGTTATTGACTGTACGTTTGTTTATCCCACGTGTAACTCTGTGTTGTTGTTTGTGTCACACTGCTTTGCTTTATCTTGGCCAGGTTGCAGTTGTAAATGAGAACTTGTTCTCAACTGGCCTACCTGGTTAAATAAAGGTGAAATAATTTGTTCAAATAAAAATCCCAAATGGCACTCTATTCCCTATTTACATTTTAATAATTTATTAGATTCTCTTATCCAGAGCGATTTACAGAAGCTATTAGGGTTAAGTGCCTTGCTCAAGAGGACATCAACAGATGTTTCACCTAGTCGGCTCAGGGATTCAAACCAGCAACCTTTCGGTTACAAGCCCGACGCTCTTAACTGGATGTCTAAAGTAGTGCACTCTATAGGGAATAGGGTGCCAGTTGTGCACTACATAGGGAATAGGGTGCCAGTAGTGCACTACATAGGGAATAGGATGCCAGTAGTGCACTACATAGGAAATAGGGTGCCAGTAGTGCACTACATAGGGAGTAGGGTGCCAGTAGTGCACTACATAGGGAATAGGGTGCCAGTAGTGCACTACATAGGGGATAGGGTGCCAGTAGTGCACTATATAAGGAATAGGGTGCCAGTAGTGCACTATATAGGGAATAGGGTGCCATTTCTGAATCACACTGTGTTTATATTAGAACCTTTAGTTACCAAGATCACAATTCTCACTCAGGTTACACACTAAAAATCAAAGCTGTATGGATTCCTTGTGACTTTCTTACGTTCAATGCATCTCGGGGTGTGTCCACAATGGCACCCTATGAGTCCTGGTCAAAGGTTGTGCAGTATAAAAGGAGTAGTGTATCGTTTAAGACACAACCCTCAGAAATGAGAGGAAGCAGAATGAAAACAGCACAGCCAACCTTCCCATGCTAATCCCACGGGTCTTGACCCTGTGACTATTCGTCCCAGCTTTGAATGACAGCCCAGTTTCAAATGGTTGGATATTTTTAGGTTTGTTTTCAACAGGGCAAATCTCTTTAAAACTGACTTTGAGAAGTGGTTGTCGGGCTGTTTGGGACCACTGGTTGATTTGGAAATGCTTCAAATCACAGAACAAGGGGAAGAAGTTAGTAAGTAGTTCATAAGTTTATACAAATGTTTGTTCAAAATGTGCAGCTCTTCCCCCGTTCCCCATCCCCAGCCCTGGGCAGGCTGGCTGAATGACTTGCAGAGGCGTTGAGCAGTTTGTGTGCAGTGATGACATGGGCTGGGTGCTGGAAAAAAACACACTGAATAGGAAAACAGCTGACTTCAAGTGCCTTGGAGAGGGAAATCTGGGATTTTTTTTTTTTTTTTTAAACTGGGCGAAAACAGTTTTACATTCAGCGTAACTGGCTAACGTGGCTTGATTACAAGAAATCGTTGTGTTTTTTGTTGTTGTGGCTTTTGTCTAGATTTACCAGGGGGGAAAAAGAGAGCAACATGTGTGACGCTAGCTACCAAGCTAACTAATCTAGTCCGTAGTCAGCGCTAGTTAACTAGATAACTAACTAGCTACACATGTACACGCTGCAGATTGGAAAGGGACCCGGGTAGTTTTGGGGAACTGTGTACGAGTTTCTGACATTTTGCATTGATGTCTCTTTTTTGTTTGAGTTATGCTTTCAAGAAAGAAAAGTAAAAACGAAGCGTCGAAACCAGCCGAGGTCCACGGGAAATATGTGAAGAAGGAGACATCACCACTCCTGACAAGTAAGTTGGCTAAGTAGCTACATTCGGTTTATCTAGTCTGGGTTATCTAGTCTGGGTTTAATCTAGCCAGGGTTTAATCTAGCCAGGGTTTAATCTAGCCTGGGTTTAATCTAGTCTGGGTTTAATCTAGCCTGGGTTTAATCTAGCCCGGGTTATATCTAGCCCGGGTTATATCTAGCCTGGGTTATATCTAGCCAGGGTTAAATTATTGGTCACATACACATATTTAGCAGATGTCATTGTGGGTGTAGCAGGAATCTTCCAACAGGAATCTGTTCCAAAAACTTGGTAAATTACAAGGTTGCCAACAAAAACAACGCATACAAAGTAGCATCATTAATTCAACGAACACTAGTTGACCAAATAGGCATCAATTCCACTAGTTGACTGAACGGGCGTCAATTCCACTAGTTGACTGAACGGGCGTCAATTCCACTAGTTGACTGAACGGGCGTCAATTCCACTAGTTGACTGAACGGGCGTCAATTCCACTAGTTGACTGAACGGGCGTCAATTCCACTAGTTGACTGAACGGGCGTCAATTCCACTAGTTGACTGAACGGGCGTCAATTCCACTAGTTGACTGAACGGGCGTCAATTCCACTAGTTGACTGAACGGGCGTCAATTCCACTAGTTGACTGAACGGGCGTCAACTAGTCCACATCCCTACCCGGTATCTTATTCTGTCTTTGTGCACTTTTGTACGCGTGTTATTTTTGTTGGCAACCTTGTTATTTACAACGTTTTCTGGAGGAACTGATTCCCACCCGCGAAATGCTTGTGTTCCTAAGCTCCAGCAGTGCAGAAGTATCTTTAACAATTCAACAACAACAATACACACATCTTAAAAGTCAAATAATGGAATTAAGAAATATATAAATATTAGGATGAGCAATGTCGGGAATGGCATAGACTAAAATAGAATAGGATACAGTAACGCTGTACATATGAGATAAAGCAGTATGTAAACGTGATTAAAGTGACTAGTGATTCCATGTCTGTATCTAGTATAGGGCAGCAGCCTCTAAGGTACAGGGTCGAGTAGCCGGCTGGTGGTAGCAATGTCTCTTTGTAATTTTCTTTAACACTTTTTTTAACAATTCACACATTTTAGGTCATATGATGATGCGTTTGGTCAACTTTATTCTACTGTCTAATAGTTATTGTAGCTTCTGCATGGCTGACTAGTATCTAGCTTGCTAGTGTTAGCCAAAGTTAATTAGAGTCACTGTTATATTCAGTGTAGAGAACATGGACATATTCCTGGAAGGTGTATTGCAATATTTATTTTTAATCAATAATCAGATTTGGTGTATTGGTCAGTTATTGTAGAATAACCAGTCAGTCATCTTTTGGAAGATAGTTAGTAGCACCCTTTTTCGTTACATTAGCATACACCTGTTGGTCCTGTTTTCAGATCTCATGCCCTCATTCATCCGACATGGACCCACTATCCCCAGACGCCCCGAGGTCCCTCTGCCAGAGCCTGGCCCAGGACCTTCATCCTACCCCGTGGGACCCAACCCTGAGCCTGTGTTGGCCCGCAACAAGAGCTTCCTGCGCGCCCCTGTGCAGAGGCCACACCACGAGGAGGCTCGGCGGGAACGCCATCGGATGTCAGCCCCTCCGTACCTACCGCGAAGCCCTGGGGATCTAACCCACGAGTACGGAGGCTCCTCACAGTCCTTCCTCACAGATGTGAGCGCCATGGCTGACAATGGTGACGCCGGGCTCTACTTCTACGCCCCGCCTCTGGAGCCTTACTACGACAGCCAGCAGCAGCAGAGACGGCCTCAGCCACATCAGCACCCCAGTGCTCCTGGCCACTTCCATGAGGACTATAGATACTATGAACACAATGAACATCAAAACGTCCAAAGACTACCACCACAACACACTCCCCTGGCCCCCGACAGACCGGCAGCAGGTAAAACATAAAGAAGTTTTACTCCAGTCAATATCAGTAGTCGTAATAGTCAAATCAGTTGAACCAAGTTAATATTGACGAAATGTCTTTATAAGGACTCAGTAATTCGGTAGCATGGTAGTTTAGTCGGCAAGAACAAAATGATGATGAAGGCTTGGAATGTCTTTTAGAATGTGAGTTCTAGAGCTATGAGGGTGGTGACGGTAGGGCTCTACACCTGGGCACGATGAGCCTTGGTCAAAAATAGTGGCCTATCAAATTGTATTAGTCACATGCACCGAATGTGAAATGCTTACTTACGAACCCCTAACCAACAATGCAGTACGAATAAGAAATAAAAGTAACAAGTAATTTTAAAGAGCAGCAGTAAAATAACAATAGCGAGACTGTACAAGGGGTACTGCACAGAGTCAATGTGGAGACTATATACAGGGGGTACTGCGGTACAGAGTCAATGTGGAGGCTATATACAGGTACCGGTACAGAGTCAATGTGGAGGCTATATACAGGGGGTACCGGTACAGAGTCAATGTGGAGGCTATATACAGGGGGTACTGTACAGAGTCAATGTGGAGGCTATATACAGGGGGGTACTGGTACAGAGTCAATGTGGAGGCTATATACAGGGGGTACAGAGTCAATGTGGAGACTATATACAGGGGTACCGGTACAGAGTCAATGTGGAGACTATATACAGGGGGTACAGTACAGAGTCAATGTGGAGACTATATACAGGGGGTACCGGTACAGAGTCAATGTGGAGGCTATATACAGGGGGTACCGGTACAGAGTCAATGTGGAGACTATATACAGGGGGGTACCGGTACAGAGTCAATGTGGAGGCTATATACAGGGGGGTACCGGTACAGAGTCAATGTGCGGGGGCACCGGTTAGTCGAGGTAATATGTACACGTAGGTAGAGCTAGGCCTTTCTAGGTAACAATGTGCCAGGTAGGGAGGTACCCTTGCTTATTGGATGTGGTGAGTAGGCTACATATCCATGGGTTCATTCCTGGACTGCCACTCCATTCAGTATGAGTATGAATGCATTGGCTATGGAGCTATAGTGTAAACCAGTTGAACACATCTCAGGAACAGGCGTTAAAAAAAGTCTTTGTTGCTACTGTGTTCCCGGCTGCTCGACTAGCAGATCCTTGTTTTTTTAGTTTGGATAGAGGCTTAAGCGAAAGGGGTACACCTCACTGTTTGTATCTTCAAATATAGTCTCGCTACAAACTTAGTTATTTGCCGACAGAGTGGGACCTGTTGCCTTTACCTGTCTTCTCTGAGTTTAAACACATGACATTGTACACACATTACTGCAATAGACTCTAGAATGTGAGTCTTGGTGTAAATTCCCACTGGTGTATCAGGTGGGACGCTGGTGGTGTTTTCAGTGTAGAGGACATGGACACATTCCTAGAAAAATGTCTCAGCCTCAAAAGAACGAGACCGCCGAGTGTTGAAGCGCGTAAAAATCGTCTGTGCTCAGTTGTAACACTCACTACAGAGTTCCAAACTGCTTCTGGAAGCAACGTCAGTACAATAACTGTTTGTCAGGAGCTTCATGAAATGGGTTTCCATGGCCGAGCAGCCGCACACAAGCCTAAGATCACCATGCGCAAAGCCGAGCGTCGGCTGGAGTGGTGTAGAGGTCGCCGCCGTTGGACTCTGGAGCAGTGGAAACGCGTTCTCTGGAGTAATGAATCACGCTTCACCATCTGGCAGTCCGACGGATGCATCTGGCTTTGAAGGATGCCAGGAGAACGCTACCTGCCCCAATGCAGACAACTGTAAAGTTTGGTGGAGGAGGAATAATTGTCTGGAGCTGTTTTTCATGGTTCGGTCTAGGCCCCTTAGTTCCAGTGAAGGGAAATCTTAATGCTACAGCACACAGTGACATTCTAGACAATTCTGTGCTTCCAACTTTGTGGCAACAGTTTGGGGAAGGCCCTTTTCTGTTTCAACATGACAATGCCCCCGTGCACAAAGCGAGGTCCGTACAGAAATGGTTTGTCGATCTGTGTGGGGAAAAACCTGACTGGCCTGCAAAGAGCCCTGACCTCAACACCATCGAGCACCTTTGGGATGAATTGGAACGCCGACTGCAAGCCAGGTGTCCACATACTTTTGGTAATGTAGTGTATAAGTACTATGGTGGGCCAAGGCGGGCTCTGGCCTTGGCTTCCAACAATCCAATGGGGTTTTTATTGTGTGGAGAGGCATGCACACTTTAGGAGAAAGGACAGATGTAAGCTCTGTTTGAATTTGAGCTCAGATCTCTGCCTTAGCCTTCCTGTCCATTGAATACATTTACTCTCCCATTTCCTACCATTCATCAAGAGAGGTGGGTCACACATCACAGCGTGTATGCCAGAGAGGGAGTGGTATATCTAGGACCGCGTTGTTAAAAAGCCATCCGCAGCAACGCTGTGTTTCAGTGTTTGTACAGTTGGTGTGTCAGAATGTCTCCTTTTAAATAGGAGTGGACGTGTTTCCTATAAATGGATACTGTCCCCCAGAGGACATGATTCCCCCTCTATAAATGGATACTGTCCCCCAGAGGACATGATTCCCCCTCTATAAATGGATACTGTCCCCAGAGGACATGATTCCCCCTCTATAAATGGATACTGTCCCCAGAGGACATGATTCCCCCTCTATAAATGGATACTGTCCCCCAGAGGACATGATTCCTCCTCTATAAATGGATACTGTCCCCCAGAGGACATGATTCCCCCTCTATAAATGGATACTGTCCCCAGAGGACATGATTCCCCCTCTATAAATGGATACTGTCCCCCAGAGGACATGATTCCCCCTCTATAAATGGATACTGTCCCCAGAGGACATGATTTCCCCTCTATAAATGGATACTGTCCCCAGAGGACATGATTCCCCCTCTATAAATGGATACTGTCCCCAGAGGACATGATTCCCCCTCTATAAATGGATACTGTCCCCTACTCTTTTCTCATGGAAGCATAGTGTGTATATAATAGACTAGAACAGAGAGATGCAGATACACACTAGATGAGAGGCTGACCGCAGCACAGGGTCAGCTACAGGGCAGTGAACCCTGAAGCAGGTATGGCATGGCAATGATAGTTGGCTATAGCAAGACCAGATGGTACCAGGGCCTGGCAGAAGGCTTTACTACAGGATGGTACCAGGACCTGGCAGAAGGCTTTACTACAGGATGGTACCAGGGCCTGGCAGAAGGCTTTACTACAGGATGGTACCAGGGCCTGGAAGAAGGCTTTACTACAGGATGGTACCGGGGCCTGGCAGCAGGCTTTACTACAGGATACTTGAAGGTTTAGGGTTTTTAAGGGTACGTCCCAAGTTGCATTTGGGACTCAGACAATTTGTTTGACCAGCCAGCCATCCTCTGAAGGTTTTAAGGTATCTAACTCCTCCCCTCAGGTATCGGTCGGATGCAGGCCAAGTCTCTGGGGAACCTGTCCAGTCCGAGCGGCGAGGACCTCCCCCTGCCCCGTGGTTGGACGGTAGACTGGACCATTAGAGGCAGGAAGTACTACATCGACCACAACACCAACACCACCCACTGGTCCCACCCCCTGGAGAGAGAGGGTCTGCCCCCTGGCTGGGAGAAGGTGGAGTCTGCTGAGTTTGGGACCTACTACGTGGACCACGTCAACAAGAGGGCTCAGTATAGACACCCCTGTGCTCCTAGGTGGGATTTTAGAGACACACAGACACATGCGCACACACACACACACACACACACAGGGTAAGATGAAGTTTCCCTTTGACACCAATCTTGGGTCAGTTTCTTTTGTCACTAATGGTTAGGATTGGAGCAGGGGACACCTATCCTAGATCTGTACCTAAGGGAAACTCACGCGCACACACCTTGGTATTCAGTCTTTTTAAAAAGTGAGGAAATGTGTTAAATCAAACATTTTATTCTGATATTGTAACTTGACTCCTAGCCTCTGCCAATACTACGCTGAACAAAAAATCTAAACGCAGCATGTAAAGTGTTGGTCCCATTGTTTCATGAGCAGAAATAAATGATCCCAGAAATGTTCCCATACGCACACAAAACGTATTTCTCTGAAATGTATTGCACAAATTTGTTTACGTCCATATTAGTGAGCATTTGCCAAGATAATCCATCCACCTGACAGGTGTGGCATATCAAGATGCTGATTAAACAGCATGATCATTACACAGGTGCACTTTGTGCTGGGGACAATAAAAGGCCACTCTAAAATGTGCCGTTTTGTCACACAACACAATGCCAAAGATGTCTCAAGTTTTTGAGGGAGTGCTCAATTGGCATGCTGACTGCAGGAATGTCCACCAGAGCTGTTAAGCCATTTTAGAGAATTTTGCAGTACGTCCAACTGGCCTCACAACCGCAGACCACGTGTAACCAGGCCAGCCCAGGACCTCTACATCTGTCTTCTTCACCTGCGGGATGGTCTGAGACCAGACACCCGGACAGCTCATGAAACTGTGGGGTTTGCACAAGCGAAGAATTTCTTCACAAACTGTCAGAAACCGTCTCTGGGAAGTTCATCTGTGTGCTCGTCGTCCTCACCAGGGTCTTGACCTGGCTGCAGTTCGGCATCATAACTGACATCAGTGATGTCCTTCGATGGCCACTGGAACGCTGTAGAAGTGTGCTCTTCATGGATGAATCCCAGTTTCAACTGTACCGGGCAGATGGCAGACAGTGTGCATGGCTTGGTGTGGGCGAGCGATTTGCTGATGTCAACATTGTGAACAGAGTGGCCCATGGTGGCGGTGAGGTTATGGTATGGGCAGGCATAAGCTACAGACAACGAACTCAATTGTATTTTATCAATGGCAATTTTAATTCGCAGAGATACCGTGACGAGATCCTGAGGCCCGTTGTCGTGCCATTCATCCACCTCCATCACCTCATGTTTCAACATGATAATGCACGGCCCCATGTCACATGGATCTGTACACAATTCCTGAAAGCTGTAAATGTCCCAGTTCTTCCATGGCCTGCATACTCACCAGACATGTCACCCGTTGAGCATGTTTGGAATGCTCTGGATAGACGTGTACGACGGCGTGTTCCAGTTCCCGCCAATAGCCAGCAACTTCACACAGCCGTTGAAGTGGGACAACATTCCACAGGCCACAATCAACAGCCTGATCAACTCTATGTGAAGGAGATGTGTCACGCTGCATGAGGCAAATGGTCACACCAGATACTGACTGGTTTTCTGATACACACCTACCTTTTTTTTTTTTGAAGGTATCTGTGACCAACAGCTGAATATCTGTATTCCCAGTCATGTGAAATCTATAGATTAGGGCCTAATTTATTTATTTCAAATGACTGATTTCCTTTTATATAAACTGTAACTCAGTAAAATCCTTTTGAAATTGTTGCATGTTGTTTTCTTTAGATTTTTCCTCATTGTAACTGTATAAACCCCCTTCTATTCAAGTGTTCCTCACTATGACCAGCCCACTCCGACACACAATGGATTTGTAGTTCTTTATAAAAAAATAAATAAAAAAAGGAATATGTTTTAAAAAAATATATAATGATATTATTTGGACTTTTCCAGCGTGCTTCGTTATGATCAGCCCCCACCCCTGCCACCTCCAGTTGTATACCAGCCTCGCCCAGCAGAGAGGAACCATCCAGTGCTGGTACCAGCCAACCCATACCACACTGCAGAGATCCCTGATTGGCTACAGGTGTATGCCCGCGCCCCGCTCAAGTGAGTAGAGCGTACCTGTCATTTCTCCATATTACTGGCTCATAACTTCAGAGGTTTCATTGATGAAAAAAAAAGGTGAACGGTACTGGAGACACCTTTTGCGGTTTTGGGAGGCGGCGTGGCAATTCTAGCAGAGAGATTTGCAATGGCTAATTAACGGTAAATAAGTGAATTGTTTCACCTCAGCCAAGATGCTTTGGTAGCCTGTTAAAATAGTTTACAGATCTGAACTTTTTTTGCTAAGCTTCACTAGCTCTGCCGTGTCTCCAGAAATGACAAGGTCGCTCCAGTTTTTTGTTTTATATTTTACCATTGTGACATGCAGCCATGTTCATTGTCAAATAAAATCTAGCCGTCTTCCCCTTCTGCTCCAGGTATGACCACATCTTGAAGTGGGAGCTGTTCCAGCTGGTGGATCTGGACACGTACCAGGGCATGCTGAAGCTGCTCTTCATGAAAGAACTGGAGCGCATCGTCAAGTCCTACGAGGCCTACCGTCAGGCCCTGCTGTCGGAGGTGGACCAGAGGCAACAGAGGCAACAGTGGTACGCTCAGGCCCAGCAGCAGCCAGGCAAGAACTTTACAGGGAACATGTGAAGTAGGTCATATTCACTAGGAAGCAAACAAGACCAAGTGGTGGTGGTGGTGGTGGGGGCTACCTGAATTTGTCCAATGTTTTTGTTCCTAAATGGGTTGCAACAGTGTGCACTAATGAATATGACCCTGAACTGACTGGACAGAGGAATGGAGCCTGTGGATAGCTGGACCTGGTACCTCAACCATTCTCATTCTACATTGTTCATATGCTGTTCCGTTGTCCCGCCCCCCCTGAGGCTGCTACGTTATAGAGCTCCGCCCCTCTGAGGTTTCTATGGTAAGGGAGCTCCGCCCCTCTGAGGTTTCTACAACAAGGAACTCCGCCCCATTTTGAGTTTTTCCCGCCCTGTCCCAGTAGGTTACGGTCGGTCAGGGTTAATCTTTATGGTTGACCTCCTTATTGTCGCCTCCTCTTCACCAAACATATGTTGTCTCCCATTATATCAGCCAAATGTCCAGATGGCTACGCACGGCCCCTCTTCCTTCGTGATGATTCAAGACCAGTGACGAGAGACTGCTCCAGTGGAGAAAGAAAATGATTCTCCCAGCTGGAGAGTCGAGAAATGTGTTTATACTAAAGTCATCTGAGAACCGGGTCGTGTTCATTAGGCAACAAATGGAAGAAACGGACTGAAACATGGGAGAGAGACTACCGCGACTTGAGAAACAATTTTTGTTTTCCGTTTTTCAAAAGGTTTTGCTACAGTGTGCCCCACTGAACACGGCACTGGGTTGTTGTATGGAATCTGTTCTTTTTTATAAAGACTGAAGAGAGTCACAGGGTCTTAAAGACCTGTTATTGTTTGTCTGAATGTCCATAAGTGACTATAAAATTTACAGACTGTCTTTTCCTCACAGGAGCAGCACAATGCCTGTTATATTGTGCTTTGTAAAATTGCTTTTCTGTCACTTAAATTGTTTTTTTTTTTTCAATTTGGGAGAGAAGGACTGGCAGCTTCGCCTTATAAACTTGTGTTTCCAGATAAATTCTGCTCCATAAATGTTTTTTAATCATTGTACGTAATTTGTATTTCTTGCTCCGCATTTGTAGCCCCTAAAACTGAAGATTTTACTTTAACAATAAAAATGTGATGCATTGTTTTTTTTGTTTTATTTTAAACGTCATTATTTTTATAAGACAAATCCTCCCAAAACGTGTGATTGCCTTGCACAAGAATGTACGTTTTTGATATGTCTTCAGTTTGAAGACCTGAAACTGTAGCATAAAGCATCACATTTGATGCAGCCATTGGAGTGACTCTCTGCATCACTGTACATCAGGAATATCCTTTATTATAATGGGCTCTGTGTATTAAAAAAGACACTCAGGGCCCTGGTCCAAAGAAGTGCACTATAAAGGGAATAGGGTGCCATTTGGCTTAGTTTATATACAGTGGAAAGTATTCAGACCCCTTGACTTTTTCCACATTTTGTTACGTTACAGCCTTATTCTAAAATGGGTTAAATTGGGGGTTTTTTTTCCCCTCTTCAATCTACACACAATAGCAAATAATGACAAAGCATTTTTTTTTTTTACTGAAATATCATATTTACATACGTTTTCAGATCCTTTACTCAGTACTTTGTTGGCCACTCAAGTACATTCAGAGACTTGTCCCGAAGCCACTCCTGTGTTGTGGGACCTTATATAGACAGGTGTGTGCCTTTCCAAATCATGTCCAACCAATTGAATTTACCACAGGTGGACTTCAATCAAGTTGTAGAAGCATCTCAAGGATGATCAATGGAAACAGGATGCACCTGAGCTCAATTTCAAATCTCATAGCGAAGGGTCTGAATACTTAAGTAAAATAAGCCATTTCTGTTTTTTTATTTTTTAATAAACTTACAAACATTTCTAAAAACCTGTTTTTGCTTTGTCATTATGTGGTATTGTTTGTTGGTTGATGAGGAAACAAATGTATTTAATCCAGTTTAGACTAAGGCTGTAACTTGTGGGAAAAGGGAAGGGGTCTGAATACTTCCTGAATGCACTGGACATCATTTGTTCAGAATGATGTCACCATACGGCTAGCTCCGACCCCGTCGGTTCAGAATGACGTCATCATACGGCTAGCTCCGACCCGTCTGTTCAGAATGACGTCACCATACGGCTAGCTCCGACCCGTCTGTTCAGAATGATGTCGCCATACGGCTAGCTCCGACCCGTCTGTTCAGAATGATGTCGCCATACGGCTAGCTCCGACCCGTCTGTTCAGAATGATGTCGCCATACGGCTAGCTCCGACCCGTCTGTTCAGAATGACGTCGCCATACGGCTAGCTCCGACCCGTCGGTTCAGAATGACGTCGCCATACGGCTAGCTCCGACCCGTCGGTTCAGAATGACGTCGCCATACGGCTAGCTCCGACCCGTCGGTTCAGAATGACGTCGCCATACGGCTAGCTCCGACCCGTCGGTTCAGAATGACGTCGCCATACGGCTAGCTCCGACCCGTCGGTTCAGAATGACGTCGCCATACGGCTAGCTCCGACCCGTCGGTTCAGAATGACGTCGCCATACGGCTAGCTCCGACCCGTCGCTTCAGAATGACGTCGCCATACGGCTAGCTCCGACCCGTCGCTTCAGAATGACGTCGCCATACGGCTAGCTCCGACCCGTCGCTTCAGAATGACGTCGCCATACGGCTAGCTCCGACCCGTCGGTTCAGAATGACGTCATCCTATAGCTGGTATTTAACCTTTATGGAGTGCAGATCCAGAACAAACACAAAGTCTGCTGTGGAAAAAAATGTCAAGTCTGTGAGGAGGGCCTAAAAGTTTTCCTTTTTTCCTTCAAAATACCCCCCAACTATGTAGCTACTCCTCAAACGATTCACACAAACCTCTTATTGGCTGTCATTTACTATTCTGTTCTTGTAATTATTGGCTTTTGAAAAAGCAACTATCAATAAATAATTTAAGCCAAGTTTGGAGATGATCCCGGTTTCATCGTTGTTTGTACCACCATACTGGCAGATACATGTACAAACCCTGACCAATATCTATTCGTTTTTTTCCCCCAAGTCAATACCTGTGTCGTGCTCAGTAACGTTTTGCAACGGAAAACAACAATGAACATTTCTTATTCGACAATTGCAGCCTGCAGGTTGCAGTTCCTCCCCTTCCTGTTTTTTTTTCATATCTGTTTGGTGCCTAATGAACGTGGCCCAGAAGTGCAGCAGGACATTTGACGTTCTTCTTTTCAATATTCAATCCACTGTGTGTATTGAAGCTCAGACAACAGAGAAGTTTTCTCCCGTTTTTAATAAAAAAATTATAACGATGACTTGTTGTGAATGGTGACGTTGCATTATACTGTAGTGTGGAAGACCAGGAGGAAGGAAACCACTTTGATGCTGCTGTGTATTCGTCTTTGTGCGCCCCAAATGGCACCCTAATTCCTATGGGGCCTTGGTGAAAAGTAGTGCACTATAAAGTGAATAGGGGGCCATTTTTGGACTCCGATCCCGGGCTTGCGTGTTCATGGCTCTCTGGGAGCTTGTTACAGTACAAACCTCTTTGGTCAGACCTTAATAGACATCCTGCTTGACACGTAACCATAACAACAACATTACAGGTTACTTAAAACATAGAAACAACTAAATAACCCCCTCCCTTCCCCCCAAAAATAAGCTGTTTTATATTTTTGCGGATGCAATAACTTTGATCGATGATCCTTCAACTGTTGTAATTACATATGGATAGTTGTTTTCTCATCAGATTTAACACAACACAATCTACACATAACAGTCCACCAGGCCCACTGATATATAGTTTGCAAACACGCGAGAAAGCATTCCCAACAGTAACACAACCACTGGTTAACAAGTACAAGCTGTTCGGGAGACAGTGTGGCTTTTCAAAAGGGTATACCACACAGCAGAATCAAGGAGTTAGCCAGATAACTTGCCTGAATATTCTAAAATAACTTTCTATTTCTTAGGAAGATAGACCTATTTTCAAGGTTAACTGACTCAACAACCAAAAACACATACCGTATTAGCTTTTCTTTGAATCAGAAAATCCACAGTTATTTCTGGTTGTTTCTCAAAGTATCTGGCTAACTCATTGACCCTGTGTTTGTAGTATACCCCCTCTCGTGTGGCCTCCTTTACCATGCAGTAGTCCAGATGGACAGATAGAGGGATTCTACTATCTACCAACCAACAATGAAGTACTGAAATTCCCACAGAAGAGCGTTGTTTCTTAACGTTCTCTGAACGTATTGAGAACATAACTTTAAATAGAACCATGAGGAAACCCGTAGAAAATGTTCTGCTGTGCCTCCCAACTGGCGCAGTGGTCTAAGGCTGTGCCACTAGAGATCCTGGTTCGAGTCCAGGCTCTGGCGGTGCACAATTGCCGTCCGGGTTAGGGGAGGGTTTGGCCGGGCAGGGATGTTCTTGTCCCATCGCGCACTAGCGACTCCTGTGGCGGGCGGGGCGCAGTGCACGCTGACACAGACGCCAGGTGTACAGTGTTTCCTCCGACACATTGGCTTCCGGGTTAAGCGTGCATTGTGTCAAGAAGCAGTGCGGCTTGGCTGGGTCGTGTTTCGGAGGACACACGGCTCTCGACCTTGGCCTTTCCCGAGTCTGTACGGGAGTTGCAGCGATGGGACAAGACTGTAACTACCAATTGGATACCACGAAAAAATAAATGAAATAATGTTATGCTTATTTACTGACATTCCCACATAGGAAAATATGGTTATGGTTATGTGCTAGCTGGATATCCTGCAGCATTCCCAGAACACTGTGGAAAGGTTTTATGCGAAATAACTAGGACTAGCTGGGAATGGTCTCACTCTTCTTTCTGTACAATGGACTAACATCTATTCCTCCAGCCCTCACTATCTACTAACATCTATTACCCCACTATCTACTCACATCTATTACCCCACTATCTACTAACATCTATTACCCCACTATCTACTAACATCTATTACCTCACTATCTACTAACATCTATTACCCCACTATCTACTAACATCTATTACCCCACTATCTACTAACATCTATTACCCCACTATCTACTAACATCTATTACCCCACTATCTACTAACATCTATTACCCCACTATCTACTCACATCTATTACCCCACTATCTACTCACATCTATTACCCCACTATCTACTCACATCTATTACCCCACTATCTACTAACATCTATTACCCCACTATCTACTAACATCTATTACCCCACTATCTACTCACATCTATTACCCCACTATCTACTCACATCTATTACCCCACTATCTACTAACATCTATTACCCCACTATCTACTAACATCTATTACCCCACTATCTACTCACATCTATTACCCCACTATCTACTAACATCTATTACCCCACTATCTACTCACATCTATTACCCCACTATCTACTAACATCTATTACCTCACTATCTACTCACATCTATTACCCCACTATCTACTAACATCTATTACCCCACTATCTACTAACATCTATTACCCCACTATCTACTCACATCTATTACCCCACTATCTACTCACATCTATTACCCCACTATCTACTCACATCTATTACCCCACTATCTACTAACATCTATTACCCCACTATCTACTAACATCTATTACCCCACTATCTACTAACATCTATTACCCCACTATCTACTAACATCTATTACCCCACTATCTACTAACATCTATTACCCCACTATCTACTCACATCTATTACCCCACTATCTACTCACATCTATTACCCCACTATCTACTCACATCTATTACCCCACTATCTACTCACATCTATTACCCCACTATCTACTAACATCTATTACCCCACTATCTACTAACATCTATTACCCACTATCTACTAACATCTATTACCCCACTATCTACTAACATCTATTACCCCACTATCTACTCACATCTATTACCCCACTATCTACTAACATCTATTACCCCACTATCTACTAACATCTATTACCCCACTATCTACTCACATCTATTACCCCACTATCTACTCACATCTATTACCCCACTATCTACTCACATCTATTACCCCACTATCTACTCACATCTATTACCTCACTATCTACTCACATCTATTACCCCACTATCTACTCACATCTATTACCCCACTATCTACTCACATCTATTACCCACTATCTACTAACATCTATTACCCCACTATCTACTCACATCTATTACCCCACTATCTACTAACATCTATTACCCCACTATCTACTCACATCTATTACCCCACTATCTACTCACATCTATTACCCCACTATCTACTCACATCTATTACCCCACTATCTACTCACATCTATTACCCCACTATCTACTAACATCTATTACCCCACTATCTACTCACATCTATTACCCACTATCTACTCACATCTATTACCCCACTATCTACTCACATCTATTACCCCACTATCTACTCACATCTATTACCCCACTATCTACTCACATCTATTACCCCACTATCTACTCACATCTATTACCCCACTATCTACTCACATCTATTACCCCACTATCTACTCACATCTATTACCCCACTATCTACTAACATCTATTACCCACTATCTACTCACATCTATTACCCCACTATCTACTCACATCTATTACCCCACTATCTACTCACATCTATTACCCCACTATCTACTAACATCTATTACCCCACTATCTACTCACATCTATTACCCCACTATCTACTCACATCTATTACCCCACTATCTACTAACATCTATTACCCCACTATCTACTCACATCTATTACCCCACTATCTACTCACATCTATTACCCCACTATCTACTAACATCTATTACCTCACTATCTACTAACATCTATTACCCCACTATCTACTAACATCTATTACCCCACTATCTACTAACATCTATTACCCCACTATCTACTAACATCTATTCCCTCACTATCTACTCACATCTATTACCCCACTATCTACTCACATCTATTACCCCACTATCTACTAACATCTATTACCCCACTATCTACTAACATCTATTACCCCACTATCTACTCACATCTATTACCCCACTATCTACTCACATCTATTACCCCACTATCTACTCACATCTATTACCCCACTATCTACTCACATCTATTACCCCACTATCTACTCACATCTATTACCCCACTATCTACTAACATCTATTACCCCACTATCTACTCACATCTATTACCCCACTATCTACTCACATCTATTACCCCACTATCTACTCACATCTATTACCCCACTATCTACTCACATCTATTACCCCACTATCTACTCACATCTATTACCCCACTATCTACTCACATCTATTACCCCACTATCTACTCACATCTATTACCCCACTATCTACTCACATCTATTACCCCACTATCTACTCACATCTATTACCCCACTATCTACTCACATCTATTACCCCACTATCTACTCACATCTATTACCCCACTATCTACTCACATCTATTACCCCACTATCTACTCACATCTATTACCCCACTATCTACTCACATCTATTACCCCACTATCTACTCACATCTATTACCCCACTATCTACTCACATCTATTACCCCACTATCTACTCACATCTATTACCCCACTATCTACTCACATCTATTACCCCACTATCTACTCACATCTATTACCCCACTATCTACTCACATCTATTACCCCACTATCTACTCACATCTATTACCCCACTATCTACTCACATCTATTACCCCACTATCTACTCACATCTATTACCCCACTATCTACTCACATCTATTACCCCACTATCTACTCACATCTATTACCCCACTATCTACTCACATCTATTACCCCACTATCTACTCACATCTATTACCCCACTATCTACTCACATCTATTACCTCACTATCTACTCACATCTATTACCCCACTATCTACTCACATCTATTACCCCACTATCTACTCACATCTATTACCCCACTATCTACTCACATCTATTACCCCACTATCTACTAACATCTATTACCCCACTATCTACTAACATCTATTACCCCACTATCTACTCACATCTATTCCCTCACTATCTACTCACATCTATTACCCCACTATCTACTCACATCTATTACCCCACTATCTACTAACATCTATTACCCCACTATCTACTAACATCTATTACCCCACTATCTACTAACATCTATTACCCCACTATCTACTAACATCTATTACCCCACTATCTACTAACATCTATTACCCCACTATCTACTAACATCTATTACCCCACTATCTACTAACATCTATTACCCCACTATCTACTCACATCTATTACCCACTATCTACTCACATCTATTACCCCACTATCTACTCACATCTATTACCCCACTATCTACTCACATCTATTACCCCACTATCTACTCACATCTATTACCCCACTATCTACTCACATCTATTACCCCACTATCTACTCACATCTATTACCCCACTATCTACTCACATCTATTACCCCACTATCTACTCACATCTATTACCCCACTATCTACTCACATCTATTACCCCACTATCTACTCACATCTATTACCCCACTATCTACTCACATCTATTACCCCACTATCTACTCACATCTATTACCCCACTATCTACTCACATCTATTACCCCACTATCTACTCACATCTATTACCCCACTATCTACTCACATCTATTACCCCACTATCTACTCACATCTATTACCCCACTATCTACTCACATCTATTACCCCACTATCTACTCACATCTATTACCCCACTATCTACTCACATCTATTACCCCACTATCTACTCACATCTATTACCCCACTATCTACTCACATCTATTACCCCACTATCTACTCACATCTATTACCCCACTATCTACTCACATCTATTACCCCACTATCTACTCACATCTATTACCCCACTATCTACTCACATCTATTACCCCACTATCTACTCACATCTATTACCCCACTATCTACTCACATCTATTACCCCACTATCTACTCACATCTATTACCCCACTATCTACTCACATCTATTACCCCACTATCTACTCACATCTATTACCCCACTATCTACTCACATCTATTACCCCACTATCTACTCACATCTATTACCCACTATCTACTAACATCTATTACATATCTACTCATCTACCCCACTATCTACTCACATCTATTACCCCACTATCTACTAACATCTATTACCCCACTATCTACTCACATCTATTACCCCACTATCTACTAACATCTATTACCCCACTATCTACTAACATCTATTACCCCACTATCTACTCACATCTATTACCCCACTATCTACTCACATCTATTACCCCACTATCTACTCACATCTATTACCCCACTATCTACTAACATCTATTACCCCAGCCCTCACTATCTACTAACATCTATTACCCCACTATCTACTCACATCTATTCCCCCAGCCCTCATTATCCAGTTTAAAATATCATTTATTTACCAAACTGTGCTAGAAACAGACTTGTATTTAGTGATAGAGACATACAATATAGTCAACTGTAGTGAAACTGTTTTTAATGTTCTACATTTCTCTGTCTACCTCTAACTAGCCAGCCCATCACAACCTACTGACCTAGCCAGCCCATCACAACCTACTCACCTAGCCAGCCCATCACAACCTACTCACCTAGCCAGCCCATCACAACCTACTCACCTAGCCAGCCCATCACAACCTACTGACCTAGCCAGCCCATCACAACCTACTCACCTAGCCAGCCCATCACAACCTACTGACCTAGCCAGCCCATCACAACCTACTGACCTAGCCAGCCCATCACAACCTACTCACCTAGCCAGCCCATCACAACCTACTCACCTAGCCAGCCCATCACAACCTACTCACTTGTCCATGTCTACTAAACTATCGAGTGACTTACTCTTGATCTCATCCCCGGCAGTCAATTCTGTTCCAGGCTAAATGTGTGACCATAGAGACACCATAGGCAATATCGGCCCGATTCAGAGAACATGGCCTTAAGTCAGCATTTTCTTTTTAAGTCAACTTATCTCAAGTCTGAATAGGGGCCCTATTTGAATCTGTGTGCATGACACTCATAACATCATGGGCACAGACAGCTCACCCCACCTCCCCAAACCAAAACATGTGTGAGGGGGTTGTTTTATAGACCATAGACAATGGATGATTGTGTTCTGCCCAACAAGTGGCATCGTTATGCAGCAGGTGTGAGTGCCGGCGTAGCTATATGAAAGTGTAGTTGCATGACATTGGCACGCAGTACCTATATTACAAAAACAAACAAAGTGCCAGGTCAAGGTGAAATGTCAAGAAATATACCGCACTGAAGATAAGCTCGGAGAGCCTAAAATGGTAGACACTGATGATTTACCATGCTGACAAAAATAGATATATTTGAACAAAGACTTTGTACGCGTCTCTAATGACACCCTATTTCCTACAGAGAACATCAGGCTCCCGGAGTGGCACAGTGGTCTAAGGCACTGCATCTCAGTGCTAGTAGGCATCACTACAGATGCCGGTTCGATTCCAGACTGTATCACAACCGGACGTGAATCCCATCCCTGTGTCGTTAGGGTTTGGCCGGGGTAGACCGTCATTGTTAAAAAATAATTTGTTCTTAACTGACTTGCCTAGTAAAATAAAATTACTTTTAACCAGAGAACTATGGGGCCTGGTAAAAGAAAAAGTAGTGAACTATATAGGAAAGAGGGTGCCATTTGGGACACAGCCATTGGCTTTCAAACATGGAATAATGTTCTTAGAGAAACAGCACTTAACCTGATAAAACATGAAAATATACATGGACCACCATTCTGTTACAGGTCAGAGGTCAATTTGATTTAAACTTCTCCTCAATGGTATACTCAGGAAATCTCCTATTCGTTAAGTCAGAAGCACTGTCTTCCGACAGATAACATTCCAAAGCGATGGTGATGTCATGAACTGTCAGTTGCCGACGGCCGTCATGCTATCTCACGTAACACAATGAAATCAGCAGTTACCTGTAACGTACTGCACCTCAGTCCAAACAAACTGCTGGTAGGAATTTGCATGTGGACTGTGATCTGTACACCACCTTGCTTGCTGTTCTGCATGTATTTACAGATGTCTTACTTAACAGACAGACAGACAGACAACAGAAAAGGTTGAACGTGGTTTGTGAAAGACAATGATATGTGAAATTATATGAAGGCAACAGGCCAAGCAACCCAGTTCAAAGGGAGATTGTGCCACTACCTCTGGGACATTACATTGTCCACATTTAGATTTAAAATAGTGAACGCTTCACTGGACTGTTCCAGCCAATACCATAGTAAAAGATTGTCCAACGGGGTGAGGATGCCTCCCCCTCCTTCCTGCTTCTCCTCCCCCCTCTCTATCCATCATGCTACTGAAGAGATACCCAGCAGTCCCTGCTGTGCTCTGGCCAATCAGGTCACCAGGTCAGTTCCTCTTCCTGGTGGGTTCCTCAGGGGTCTCGCTCGCCTCTCCGGGGGCCTGGGGGCCAAGGAATGCATGGTGGTACAGGTGCCTGTGACTGGCTGCAGCGGTATACAGCTTATATAGAGCCTGGAGAGGAGAGGAGAGGAAAAGAGGAGAGAGGGGACGTCACTATCTGGCTAAAAAAGGGGGGAATTCTACATATTAACCATTGTCAGAATGCTAAAGATCATTTGTTTCAAATGTGCAATATGGCGAAATACAGAAAGGGTACATCCTAGGTCAAATGTAGACTTATACAGAGCCTGAACAACAGCAGAAGAAGAGGGTGCATTTGGGACTTTAACCATTATTGGAATGCTCAAGATATATAGGAAAACATACAGTAGACCTACAACTGACACAACTCCGCCCCCAGTGTACTTACCTCATTTGTGCTTCCCTGTTGCAAAACAGAGCGAAAAAAAAAAAAAAAAACGTCTTAGACCAATAGTACAAAATATCAAGTGTAATATAAATATGAACATGTTATAAATATTTGTTTCCTTCATCTCACACTCTAAAAGACTTATACATTGTGATCATTTCCAGACGTTGTATTGTTCAACACGGTCATATGGGTGTATGTCGCCACCTAGTGGTTTGGATGCTCTATAAATACATGTCTCTAGGTATTTCCAGGAGTCTTTTCTACCATGAGGGCTACTTTAAAAACATGAACTGCTCATTCTCCTCTCCCTGCAACTCTTCCCCTGGTCCTTAGTGAACTAGAGGATGTAGGGTACTATGTTTTCAACTCTTCCCCTGGTCCTTAGTGAACAAGAGGAAGTAGTGCACTATGTTGTCAACTCTTCCCCTGGTCCTTAGTGAACTAGAGGAAGTAGTGTACTATGTTGTCAACTCTTCCTCTGGTCCTTAGTGAACTAGAGGAAGTAGTGTACTATGTTGTCAACTCTTCCCCTGGTCCTTAGTGTACAAGAGGAAGTAGTGCACTAAGGACCAGAGGAAGAGTTGACAACATAGTACACTACTTCCTCTAGTTCACTAAGGACCAGGGGAAGTATTTCTGTCAACCCACAAGACAGTTATCACATCAACTGACCACGCGGAGTGATCGGCAAACGCACGTACCACACAGACAGACGGGCAATATTGCTGGAAAATAATTGGCAGATATTGTGTTAAGTTTGGGTTTTTTAAGCTAACCAGGGGGTGGTATAATGTTGATTAGATAGTAGCTTGGGATCTTGCAGAGTCTGAAAGTTGTTAGTGACAGTTTGCAGTGGAACAAGAGAAAATTGCATGTACTTTCAGAATTGTTTGGCGAGCTACTCACAGGTAGTCTACGAGCTACTGGTAGCAATCGACCTGCTAGAGAGCCCTGGTCTAGGTTAAACTGGGGTATTCCTTTGCCCTGAGACATTTCTGGGTAGCTCTTTAGAGTCTACAGACTGGTCTCAGGGCAAGGTTTCCCTGTGGTCTAGGACTCTCCAAATCTTGAACCACTAACTGGATCTGTCCCGAAGACCCCAGCAAAAATCGACTTTTCATTTATCTACAAGTCCAGGCCTTGTATTTCGCCTCACAATTAAGTGTTTTTAAAAAGAAATCCCAGGACAACCAGGGCTACAAGTACAACAATTTGACATAAATAGTTGATTTTCATGAGTTTTACTGAAAGAATTTCAATAAAATATAATAAGGTCCACCAAAGCAACAACATGATAAAAATGAATTTATATGAATGCTGTAAGTACAGAAATGGTTGGCTCAGTGGGAAATGAATATCCACCTAGTCAGTGACCACTGTGTGGAGTTTGTGACAGCAACTATGTAAGCTTATTACAGTATTATAGACACTATGTCCTGCGATTTCCTATGATCTTCTATGTAGAAGAACCCCTTACAGTATTATAGACACTATGTCCTGGGGTTTACTATGATCTTCTATGTAGAAGAACCCCTTACAGTATTATAGACACTATGTCCTGGGATTTCCTATGATCTTCTATGTAGAAGAACCCCTTACAGTATTATAGACACTATGTCCTGGGATTTACTATGGTCTTCTATGTAGAATAACCCCTTACAGTATTATAGACACTATGTCCTGGGATTTCCTATGATCTTCTATGTAGAAGTTCTAACATCTATTGTGTCGCTTGTGAGTGTCATAGAAATCTTATAATAATTTGTAGCTCAAACCATTCGGACTCTACAGACTTTTCTGCAAAAAGACCCGGCCCCCGAGCCCCTTCTGGTCCGCCCTTGTCACACAAACATCTCTAGCTCAGTTACCATTAATCACACAGACTAATTGTTGGTATCTACGGATGCAGAAGAAATAGACGAATCCAATGATACAACCGAATCACACAATGTTTAAAAGTGGTTAGGAGTCCAGTATCTCATTGGGGGTTAAGGTGCACATTTATAAGATAACGTCGTAGAATACATGGTCAGAAATAAAATACCGGGTCGACTCAGAGGTGAAGTAAGGTGACAATGTCCTAAAATGGACACCTTATCCATTTTGACACACTGAACTTTCCCCTTGGTACAGATCTAGGATCAGCTTCGTAACTTTAACCATTAGTGGGGAAAATTTTTAACTGAACCAAGATCAGGGTCTAGGCGCAACTTCACGCTACTCCTCCTGGCCATACATAAAGTAGGTTCTGGGACTTACCTGGTCCCAGAGGGCTCCAGCCACCTGGTCGATGACCTGGCCCAGCTCTCGGTACTCCCCAGAGTAGCGTATGTAAGCCCAGGTACACAGGGTGATCAGCGCCAGGCCCAGAATCATATTACACACGCTGGCGATGATGTCCACCCCCACGAAGCCCGTGATGCCCGCCACCACGTACATGATGAAGATGACCACGAACAGCGTGGCCGGGGTGCGAGCGGCGTGGAAGATGTTCTTGGAGTCGTTGTGCTTGATGTACTGAACGAACACCTCGTCCACCTGGAACAGGGTTGCAAAATTTGAGTAAATGTCCAGGTTTTTCAGAAATCCAGGAATCAGGAGGGCAGAACATCTGCAATCCTTCAACCAGGATTTCTGGAAAACCTGGGAATTCTGGGAAAGCAACCCTAGTTAAGGTGATTGGTTCCACTTCGAAACTAGCACATTTGGTTCCTTGGAAGTTGTGTGAACGTACGTTTTTGGTTTCTCATTGGTTCTGGGAATGAAAGCCATACGTTTCCTGACGGGTAAAACTGAAGTTTTTTAAACATTCTGAGAACGGTAGTGAAAACCTTGCCTGTTCTGGGATCATACATTTTTAGGATGCAAACGTTTTACTATGGTTCCAGGGAGGTTCTGAGAATGTTTTACTATGGTTCCAGGGAGGTTCTGAGAACGTTTTACTATGGTTCCAGGGAGGTTCTGAGAACGTTTTACTATGGTTCCAGGGAGGTTCTGAGAATGTTTTACTATGGTTCCAGGGAGGTTCTGAGAATGTTTTACTATGGTTCGAGGGAGGTTCTAAGAACGTTTTACGATGTTTCCAGGGAGGTTCTGAGAACGTTTTACTATGTTTCCAGGGAGGTTCTGAGAACATTTTACTATGGTTCCAGGGAGGTTCTGAGAATGTTTTACTATGGTTCCCTGAACGTTTTCCTGGGAGGATTTATTAACGTTCTGAGAAGATAATAATGTTCTGCTAGCGTAGGTTAACTGATTTAAACACAGATAAAACATTAAAACACATGTATTTTTTATTGTGGCATCAGTGAGATTCAAGACTATGATCTTCTGTTCTCTATCCATGGAATGAGTCCTCTGCGCCACCAGGAGGGAGCTAGCTTGCAAAGTTTCTTTTATTCATACAAATTTTTGTCTATTCAAAAAGACCCCATTTCAAAGGAAAACAAGCAATCATTAAGAGTGTGGCCAACGCACTTGAACACGCTTAAAAAGATTGAGGATAGAGAGAGTTTTTGTTGCTGCTGAGAACAGAATATAACTGGGTATCCTGCAACAAATATCCATAGGACAACCATGCTTTCACCAAGCTCTAAGAAAAATATGGTTCTCAGAACGTTATGTGCTAGCTGGGTTGCCAGTTGCCAAATATGTATTTAACGGGCGGGTTCAGGGCACAGATTAAGCATAGTCCTTGGGCCAGGATTAGGCTTAATCTGTGTCCGGGAAACCGCCCCTCAATGTTTACGTATTCAGGTTGATTGTTTGAAAGGGTGAATGAAGCAGAGGTGAGTCAGACGTACAGTCTTGTGATGAGGTAGCCCTACTTTTTTGCAACTTAAAATCAGTGTCACCTGACCCTAGACCCAAGAGGGAATTTCCTATTGGGCTAATGGTTAAGAAAGATATTGGTTTCCCTGTGCGGGAGACAGCGGTGACATACTTCTCCCTCCAACTGTAGCAGGTAGCGTCGGCTGAACTCCTCCCCTCCCATCTTCTTGACCCCCCGGAACACCTGGAGGGCTTCCTCTCTGATGTCACTTTGTCTGGCCTGGAGCTCTGCCGGAGCCAGGAAGGGCCGGTCCCCACCACACACCTGGAGAGGGAGGGGTGGCGGGGTGGGTGGTTATTAGACACCTTCCCCATAGTGTGATAATATATCAGTGGTTCTCCAACCTCTCCTCGGGGATTCCCCCCCCCCCAGACGTTTCACAACGTTGTCGTAGCCCTGAACTAGCTCACTAGGTTCACCTAGTCAAGGGCTTGAGGATTAGTTGACCAGTTGAATCAGGTGTGCTAGCTCTGGAATAGATCCACTCTCAGTAGGTCTCAGGAAGGCAGCAGCATTACAATTGGAGGTAAGTGAGAAAGAACCATGCCTTCTTACAGTACCTGCTCCATCTTCTTGTTGTACAGGTCCCTGGCTGCTGCTACTGCTGCCAGGTTGTTGGCCTCTGCTGTGGCCTGAGGAAGAGAACAAAACACAACAGAACACATGTTATACAGAACGGCTCATAGGAGCTGGGGTCACAACAGAACACATGGAATATATATGTGGCATAATGCATTGTAATGCGGTAAGCCTTGGCTTTTCTGAGCCAGAACGGCTCATAGGAGCTGGGGTCTATCTCCTGTTTCTGTAGTGTGAGGCAGCTTGATGAGAACGGCTCATAGGAGCTGGGGTCTATCTCCTGTTTCTGTAGTGTGAGGCAGCTTGATGAGAACGGCTCATAGGAGCTGGGGTCTATCTCCTGTTTCTGTAGTGTGAGGCAGCTTGATGAGAACGGCTCATAGGAGCAGGGGTCTATCTCCTGTTTCTGTAGTGTGAGGCAGCTTGATGAGAACGGCTCATAGGAGCAGGGGCCTATCTCCTGTTTCTGTAGTGTGAGGCAGCTTGATGTGCAAGTACCAGCAGCATACCACCCTGCATCCCACTGCTGGCTTAGCAGGGTTGGTCCTGGTCCCTGGATGGGAGACCAGATGCTGCTGGAAGTGGTGTTGGAGGGCCAGTAGGAGGCACTCTTTCCTCTGGTCTAAAAAAAAATATCCCAATTCCCCAGGGCAGTGATTGGGGACATTGCCCTGTGTAGGGTGCCACCTAATCATCCCCAGCTTCCAATTGGCTCATTCATCTCCCCTATAACTATTCCCCAGGTCGTTGATGTAACTGAGAATGTGTTCAATTTAAAGGGTAAAAAAAATAAAAACACCTACTGGACATGACGCTAACCCTTTCCTTATTCCACATTTTGTTGTGTTACAACCAATGGATTACATGAATTGAAATGTGAATACTTTATATTAGTATTCACAACCCTGCCCCATATGCACAGACATGGAATCACTGGCCACTTTAATAATGGAACACTAGTCACTTTACACATCTCATGTATACTGTACTGTACTGTATACTGTATTATATTCTACTGTATTTTTAGTCAATGCCACTCCGACATTGCTCAATATAATATTTATATATTTCTTAATTCCAATTATTTTACTTTTAGATGTGTGTGTATTGTTGTTAATCGTTTTTTGATACTACTGCACTGTTGGAGCTAGGAACACAAGCATTTCGCTACACCCGCAATAACATCTGCTAAATATGTGTGTGACCAATAAAATGTTGATTTGATATGGATTTGATACATGTTAGAATCACCTTTGGTAGAGATTACAGCTGTGAGTCCTTCGGGGTAAGTCTCTAAGAGTTTTGCACACCTGGATTGTACAATATTTGCACATTATTATTATTATTATTGCAATTCTTCAAGCTCTTTTAAGTTGGTTGTTGATCATTGCTAGACAGCCATTTTCAAGTCTTGCCATAGAGTTTCAAGCCGATTTAAGTCAAAACTGTAACTAGGCCACTCTGGAACATTCAAAGTTGTCTTGGTAAGCAACTCCAGTGTATATTTGGCCTTGTGTTTTAGGTTATTGTCCTGCTGAAAGGTGAATTTGTCTCCCAGTGTCTGTTGGAAAGCAGACTGAACCAGGTTTTCCTCAAGGATTTTGCCTGGCTTAGCTCTATTCCTTTTATTTTTATCCCCCAAAACACTCCCCAGTCCTTGCCGATGACAAGCATACCCATAACATGATGCAGCCACCATCATGCTTGAAAATATGAAGAGTGGTACTCAGTGATGTGTTGTGTTGGATTTGCCCCAAACACAACGCTTTGTATTCAGGACAGAAAGTTCTTTTTGCAGTTTTACTTTAGTGCCTGATTGAAAATTATTTGGGAATGTTTTTTTTTCTGTACAGGCTTCCTTTCTTTTCACTCTGTCATAATGTGGCTTGCGACAGCAGCGACATTTTAAATATTGTAAGAATTATTTCGGACTTATTATTATTATTATTATTTGGAACGATAAGAACGAAACGCCATTCAAACTTTAAAACGTGTAGACTGATCTGGATTAGGCTGCTTGCATACAACTCTTTCATATCTTTTACACTTTTTAAACGATTAAACTTTCCCCAAAATTCCAAAGGCCCCATTGTGATATCATCACTTCCGTTATTCTATTCAATGTATTCAATGATGCAACTTTTGACACAAATCAGACATTTTGACCTCTTTGCCAAAAACAGACAAAAAGTTAGAGCATGTGAAATCTTCCTCTACTTCTCAAATTTGAACTTGGAACAAAAATATGTTATTCCGATAAAAGTAACAGCTGTTTTAGTAACCGCATCAATAAACCTTTTCTGTAACTTTTTATAAACAATTTCCATTTTTACCACTTTCCCCAAGAAGTTAGACAAAAAGATAGAGGGTATGACATCTTCGTCTACTTCTCTGCTATTCAAATCTGTTCACGGAATAAAAATATATGCTACGGATCTAAAGATACAGGTATTTTAGTAACTGCATTAACAAACGTTTTATCAACTTTTCCAAACAACAGCCGGTTTGACCTCTCCCCCAACAAGTCAGACAAAAACTTAGAGCATGTGAAATGTTACTCCACTTCTCTGCTTTTTAAATATGAAAATAGGAATAGCTTCCACCAATCAATAGATATAGCTGTTTTAGTAACCCGTCAAATGCTTTCATTAAGGATGCAGAAAGTCATGTCAGAAGTTAGCAGACTCATTGCTTACCAACAGCAGCTGCAAATTCCAATAAAACTACATCACGTTTTGAAGTCCACTACTGACCACAACCACACAACTACTGACCACTACTAAAACCACAACTACAACTACTGACCACAACTACTGAACCACACAACTACTGACCACAACCACACAACTACTGACCACAACCACACAACTACTGACCACACAACTACTGAACCACAACTAAAACCACAACTACAACTACTGACCACTACTAAAACCACAACTACAACTACTGACCACAACTACTGAACCACATAACTACTGACCACAACCACACAACTACTGACCACAACCACACAACTACTGAACCACAAAACTACTGACCACAACTACTGACCACACAACTACTGAACCACAAAACTACTGACCACAACTACTGAACCACACAACTACTGACCACACAAGTACTGACCACAACCACACAACTACTGACCACACAAGTACTGACCACAACCACACAACTACTGACCACACAACTACTGAACCACAAAACTACTGACCACAACCACACAACTACTGACCACAACTACTGACCACAACCAGACTGACCACAACCACACAACTACTGACCACAACTACTGAACCACACTACTACTGACCACAACCACACAACTACTGACCACACAACTACTGACCACAACCACACTACTACTGACCACACAACTACCGAACCACACTACTACTGACCACAACCACACAACTACTGACCACAACTACACTACTACTGACCACACAACTACTGAACCACACAACTACTGACCACAACCACACAACTACTGACCACACAATTACTGACCACAACCACACAGCTACTGACCACAAAACTACTGACCACAACCACACAGCTACTGACCACAACTACTGACCACAACTACTGACCACAAAACTACTGACCACAACTACTGACCACACAACTACTGACCACAACCACACAACTACTGACCACAACTACTGACCACTACTAAAACCACAACTACAACTACTGACCACAACTACTGAACCACACAACTACTGACCACAACCACACAACTACTGACCACAACTACTGAACCACACTACTACTGACCACAACCACACAACTACTGACCACAACCCCACAACTACTGACCACAACCCCACAACTACTGACCACAACCACACAACTACTGACCACAACTACTGAACCACACTACTACTGACCACAACCACACTACTACTGACCACACAACTACTGAACCACACTACTACTGACCACAACCACACAACTACTGACCACAACTACACTACTACTGACCACACAACTACTGAACCACACAACTACTGAACCACAACCACACAGCTACTGACCACAACTACTGAACCACAACCACACACTACTGGCCACAACTACTGAACCACAACCACACACTACTGGCCACAACTACTGACCACAACCACACAACTACTGACCATAACTACTTGCCACTACCAACCACCACTACCGGCCAAAACTACTGACCACAACCACACAATTACTAACCACAACTACTGACCACAACTGCACAACTACGAGTGCCAAGCAGAGACGCATTGTGCCCCACTTTGATATGACTCAGTATTTGGTATGACTCGGCCCGGGGACTGTACTCCGAACTTTCCAATCTCAGGGCGGACACTCTAACCACAAGGACACTGAAAGGCATAATACTACAAGACAAGGAGGTAATTGTGTACCTGCAGCATGGACTTGGGGTGTGGCAGCTCCTCACCCTGGTAGATTTTGATGTATGCCTGAAAGAAAAAAGATAATGTCACCAAACACCTACAGTACCAGTCAACATTTTTGGACACACCTACTCAGTCAAGGGTTTTTCTTTATTTTCACTACTTTCTACATTGTAGAATAATAGTGAAGACATCAAAACTATGAAATAACACATATGGAGTCATGTAGTAACCAAAAAAGTGTTAAACAAATCAAAATATATTTTATATTTGAGATTCTTCAAAGTAGCCACCCTTTGCCTTGATGACAGCTTTGCACACTCTTGGCATTCTCTCAACCAGCTTCATGAGGTAGTCACCTGGAATGCATTTCACTTAACAGGTGTGTCTTCTTAAAAGTTAATTTGTGGAACTTCTTTCCTTCTTAATGCTTTCTTTCTTTCTTAATGTGTTAAGCCAATAAGTTATGTATATACAGAATATAGGCCTATTTGTTAAAAGTCCAAATCCATATTATGGCAAGAACAGCTCAAATAAGCAAAGAGAAATGACAGTCCATCATTACTTTAAGACATTAAGGTCAGTCAATCTGGAACATTTCAAGAACTTTGAACATTTCTTCAAGTGCAGTCGCAAAAACCATCAAGCGCTATGATGAAACTGGCTCTCATGAGGACCGCCACAGGAAAGGAAGACCCAGAGTTACCTCTTCTGCAGAGGATAAGTTCATTAGAGTTACCAGCCTCAGAAATTGCAGCCCAAATAAATGCTTCAGAGTTCAAGTAACAGACACATCGCAACATCAACTGTTCAGAGGAGACTGCATGAATCAGGCCTTTATGGTCGAATTGCTGCAAAGAAACCACTACTAAAGAACACCAATAAGAAGAAGAGACTTGCTTGGGCCAAGAACCATGAGCAATGGACATTAGACCGGTGGAAATCTGTCCTTTGGTCGGATGAGTCCAAATGTGAGACTTCTGGTTCCCAACCGCCGTGTCTTTGTGAGACGCAGAGTAAATGAACAGATAATCTCTGCATGTGTGGTTCCCACCGTGAAGCATGGAGGAGGAGGTGCTTTGCTGGTGACACTGTTAGTGATTTATTTACAATTCAAGGGACACTTAACCAGCATGGCTACCACAGCATTCTGCAGTGATACGCCATCCCATCTGGTTTGCACTTAGTGGGACTATTATTTGTTTTTCAACAGGACAATGACCCAAAACACACCTCCAGGCTGTGAAAGGGCTATTTTACCAATGGGATGAGTTTTGGGATGAGTTGGCCTGCTGAGTGAAGGAAAAGCAGCCAACAAGTGCTCAGCATATGTGGGAACTCCTTCAAGACTGTTGGAAAAGCATTTTTTATTTGACCAGGTAAGTTCTCATTTACAGCAACAACCTGGGGAATAGTTACAGGGGATAAATGAGTCAGTTGGAAGCTGGGGATGATTAGGTGGCCATGATGGTACAGTATGAAGAACAGATTGGGAATTTAGCCAGGACACTGGGGTTAACACCCCTACTCTTACAATAAGTGCCATGGGATCTTTAGTGACCACAGAGAGTCAGGACACTGGTTTAACATCCAATACGAAAGCCAGCACCCTACACAGGGCAATGTCCCCAATCACTGCCCTGGGATATAATTTTTTTAGGTCAGAGGAAAGGGTACCTCCAACTGGCCCTCCAACACCTCTTCCAGCAGCATCTGGTCTCCCATCCAGGAACTGACCAGGACCAACCCTGCTTAGCTTCAGAAGCAAGCCAGCAGTGGGATGCAGGGTGGTAAGCTGCTGACCAATGAAATAACTATGAAATTCCAAGCATTCCAAGTGAAGCTGGTTGAGAGAATGCCAAGAGTGTGCAAAGCTGTCATCAAGGCCAAGGGTGGCTACTTTAAAATATATTTTGATTTGTTTAACACTTTTTTTGGTTACTACATGATTCCATATGTGTTATTTCATAGTTTTGATGTATTCACTATTATTCCTACAATGTAGAAAATAGTAAAAATAAAGAAAAATCCCTTGAATGAGTAGGTGTGTCCAAACTTTTGACTGGTACTGTACATTTGAATGTTTCTAAACAAAACATATTTCATCATATAGATGTAGGTACATACAGTATCATATAGATGTAGGCCGTCTCTTCAACCAAAATCTCTGTCTCTGACCTTGAAGTACTCCAGCAGACCTCTGCAGGTGATGTTACTGCCGTTGATCTCCTTGACATCCAGGTTCTTGGGACTCAGCAGCCACGGGACCAGGATCTGCAGGTTGTTGATGAACTCACGATCGATCTCTAAACACAGGTTAGGGAGAAGATTGGAAGGGTCGTTATGTAACAGTAGCGCTGATGACCCTGAGCTGGGCGTAAACCAGCGACCCTCTGCACACAGGTTAAGGAGAGGAATAGGAGGCCTATAGAAATACCTACTGGTGTTCTTGTCATGGTGTGACAATTTCATAATTCCTTGACCTTTTCTATCATATGGAATTTGATAAGACAGTTACTGTATATTTTGTAGGAAACAAACTGCTGGGTGTATTAAGACTGGGTGATCATGATGTAGTCTACCTTTGAGTCTGCCGTCGAAGTTAGGGTTGGTGGCCACTTTGAGTCCGGGGTGGGGCATCAGGAAGCAGGAGATATTGGTGAAGCAGGAGTGGATGTGTTTACGAACGTTCTGCAGCTCCTCGTGCTGGTTCTCAGAGATCTAGAACACAGAACCACACAGCCACAGACACACCCGACCACAGACACGTACAACCACAGACACACATGACCACAGACACACACGGCAACAGACACACGCGACCACAGACGCACACAGCCACACACACACAACCACCGACACGTCCAACCACAGACACACTCAACCACCGACACGTACAACCACAGACACACACACACACCCACACACACAACCACAGACATGTACAGCCACAGACACACACAGCCACACACGCCCACATACCAACCACAGACAACAACCGCAGACACACACACACACACAACCAGAGACGTGCACAGCCACAGACACAACCAGACACACATCAACCCCAGAACGTCAAAGATACAACCGCAGACACATACAGACACAGACGAACACAGACAGAGACAAACACAGACAGAGACAAACACAGACAGACACACAACCACAGACAGACACACAACCACAGACAGACACACAACCACAGACACGTACAACAGACAGAGACACAACCACAGACAGACAGAGACACAACCACAGACAGACAGAGACACAACCACAGACAGAGCCACAACCACAGACAGAGCCACAACCACAGACAGACAGACACGTACAACCACAGACAGAGACACAACCACAGACAGACAGAGACACAACCACATACAGACAGACACGTACAACCACAGACAGAGACACAACCACAGACAGACAGAGACACAATCAAAGACAGACAAAGACACAACCACAGTTGGTAACAGTGTTGTTACTACTGATGCCAAGGTTGTGAGTTCCATTCCTGCAGGGGATCACAGGGATCTGTGCGTTTCTTCGGATGAAAGCGTCTCCTTATATTATTATCATTACAGCTTACATGATGATGTAGAATAAATAGCATCCCTTTTAGTTTCAACTAATGACAAACTGTTAATATAACTGTTGTTGTTGTCTTTAGATGAACCACGATAATCATCTGTGACCTCTGACCTTGAGCCTCTTCTCCAGGAACTTCATGCCTCCTTCCTGTCCGTAGCCAAACTCGTAAGGGAAACTCCAATCCCGGACTAGGAATATCATGGACTGAAACGACACACAGGTTCACTAAGTTACCACGGAAGTAGGAAGTAAACAGCATGAGCTGACGTACAGGAACCTCCTCCAGAAAAATGTATGTAGAGGTGCTGACTAACAGAGAGTAAAGTGTATTAAAAATAAACAATGTGCGGTAGGCAAGGCAAGTCTGTGACAGCAGGACACTGCCAAAGTACAGGGCCTTCAGCAAGTGTTCCCGCCCCTTGACTTTTCCAAACAATGGATTAAATTGAGATTGTGTCACTGATATACACACACAATACCCCATAATGTCAAAGTGGAATTATATATTTTTTTAAATGTTTACACATTAATTAAAAATGAAAAGCTGAAATGTCTTGAGTCAATAAGTATTCAAACCCTTTTGTCAAGGCTAGTCTGAATACTTTCAGGCGTAAAAATATGCTTAACAAGTCACATAATAAGTTGCATGGACTCAGTGTGCAATAAGTGTTTAACATGATGTTTGAGTGACTACCTCACCTCTGTATCCCACACATACAATTATCTGTAAAGGTCCCTCAGTCAAGCAGTGAATTTCAAACACAGATTCAACCACAAATACCAGGGAGGTTTTTCAATGCCTCACAAAGAAGGGTTCCTATTGGTAGATGAGTAAAAACAAAAGGAAAATGAGACATTGAATATGCCTTTGGACATGGTAAAGTTATTACAGTTTTTCCCAATTGTTAGCACACGTTTGCTGAAACTACATCTCAGGTACTCAAAACAGTTTCCCCAAACCCCACAGACATCTTGGAAAATGAAATACACCAATCAGAATAATTTACTCCCTGCTCAAAATTAAACTCTGCATACAAATGAGACACACATACACATCAAATGAATTTAACTTTGTGACAACTGAGATCACACTAATGGGACATATTCAAAACACTACTATCAGAACCTATTTCAGTGTAAAGACACGAGGGGAGATAGAGAGCTGGTTTCAAGCGCAGGAAGCAGCAGGTGTTTATTTGTAAAAAGGACCACAGGAGGAGGCAGGTAGCTGGGTCCAGGGGCAGGCAGAAGGTCATACACAGGAGGAGTGTTGTGGCAAATGGTTTCTCAAAAATATGAAACTAATACAAGAAACTTGTGAATTCAATAACACCTTTAATTAGCACAATCAAAGGTGGAGCCATGACCCGGATCACAACTGACCCTGTGTCTCAGCCCACAGCCTTTTAAAGTATTCTCCCTCTATCCCCTACACAGACCCCTCCCCAACTTTACAGCTTCCCATATGTCCTGTTTCCATAGGGGTCTTTGTTATATTGCCTTCTGGCATCCTGCTTTTCCTCAGAAGCCTTTGATCAGTTCCAAATGGCCTTTCTGCTGACCTCCTGTTTCTTTCATGTCTGTTTGTTCAACTATTCAGCTTTAACAAATCCTATACATTTCTGTATGTCTTTCTGTCTCACCACTTCAAAGTAATCAATCAGAACACTGAAAATGTAATAATTGTAATGAGTTAATCTCCCACAACTATCTAAGTTAAACTTGTTTTAGCACTTAAGCCTCATTATCAATACTATCATGTTGTCTGCTATCACATAGTACATTAATTAAATTAATCAATGTGTCTTAGCCATGTTTTCACTACCACAGGAGGCAGGTAGCTGGTTCCAGGGGCAGGCAGAAGGTTATACACAGGAGGAGGCAGGTAGCTGGGACCAGGGGCAGGCAGGAGGTCATACACAGGAGGAGGCAGGTAGCTGGGACCAGGGGCAGGCAGGAGGTCATACACAGGAGGAGGCAGGTAGCTGGGACCAGGGGCAGGCAGAGGGTCATACACAGGGAGTCCAAAAAGGCAGTACAGGCAGGAAAAAGTCTAGTAACGTCTTCCGGGTGATCAGGCAACAGGTTGATAACAGGAAATCCGATAGGCAGGGAATAGGCGTCGTTAGTGAGGCAGGCAAAAACTATCACACACGGGAGGATTAAATTACAGGAAACCCAGCGCTCCGACTAGAAGTGAGTCACAAAACAAACAACACCTCACAATGATGGGGTGCAAAGAACTGAACTAAATAGTGTGTTGATAATGACATACAGGTGTGTGAACAGGTGATCAGAATTCAGGTGATTGGGATCTGGAGAGTGAGCTGCGTTCAGGGGATCTACGTGTTTGAGAGTGTGAGTTGAAAGCACACGTTACACGACTAAGATGTTGTTATACTGTATATTGTTTGTGTGTACTCAAACAAGAAAGGAACACACATGCAAAACAATTAAAGTTTTATATTTCAACATGACAGCATACTGTAAGCACACATTCAGTAAATATATATTGAGATATGCAAAGGAAGAAAATGAGGCATATTTGTACTACTGTACTGTATGTTAGATCAATTGTACAGAATAGATAAAGAAACGATCAAAATGCAGCAATATCTAAATCACAAGTCAAGAAACTCCAGTGAGAAAACAAAATCAGTCACGTCTGTTGTTTTGGTCCGGCCACAGCTTTTCGTCAACATCACAGGCGGTATTCTCCTTGGTCAGACAGCGAGGGGAATGTCTTCTGGCATGACGCATCCACCCCTGGCAGGACTCTGCTGGAATGGCACCAGAGGCCTCCTCCATGGCCTGGAGAAGGGCCACACGTTCATGGGGTTTGCGATCATACACCGTCCACCGCCATGCTGGAAACAACTCCTCAGTGGGGTTGAGAAATGGGGAATGTGGTGGGAGATAGAGAATTGTAAAACCTGGGATGGTCATGGAACCAGTTGCGGACCTGAGCAGATGGATGGAAACTCAAATTGTCGCTCGGGATCACCTGGCCCTCTCGGCTCTGGATGAAAAATATTGTCATGTAAGGTGTTCAGGAAAGGGTGGCATGGCGCTGGAGGACCCCACTGTGGCTCATAGCTGCGCATATGGTGACATTTCCCCCGTGCTGGCCAGGTACCTCAATGATGGCGCGTTGACCAATGATGTTCCTTCCTCTCCTCCTCGTCTTCGCTAAATTGAATCCAGCCTCATCTATGAATGTAAGTTCCTGGGGGGTGGGACTTGCATCCAACATCAATGAGTCTCTGAAAATGACAGTAACTACTGTAATTGCTGTATAGTAAAGTTCACTGGCAACATCAATGAGTCTCTGAAAATGACAGTAAATACTGTAGTTGCTGTATAGTAAAGTTCACTGGCAACATCAATGAGTCTCTGAAAATGACAGTAAATACTGTAATTGCTGTATAGTAAAGTTCACTGGCAACATCAATGAGTCTCTAATGTTTCTAGAGAGTAATACTACTACATTACTTACTTGTACATATTCATACCGTTTATCCTTCACTGTCTGGGAATTCCTTTCCAATGGGACTGGGTAGATTTGTTTCATCCGGAGACGGTGTTTCATAAGGATGAGGGCTGTGGTTGATAAGCTCCCTCTGACGTTATGGAAGATGGCAGGGTTTTCAATCATCTGTTGTTGGATTTCCCTGCAGTCTTATGACATTATGTTCAACTACCATTTGCACAATGGCAAGCCTCCTGTTGGTCTGTGAACAGACCCGTTCTACCACCGCGTGGTTGCCGTCTTTCAGCTCTACAAAAAACAACATAGCATACAGTACAGTAAACACTACAGTAATGCGGTATACAAGACGAACATGTTACAAAATAGCTCCCAATTTCATACATACAGTAATACATGAAACATGTACTTTGTTTCCCCTTCCAGTATGTATTGGAATCTACAGTCTTCACTGTGCTTTACGTTGTTCTACTGTCAAGTAGTAAAAGTAGTAGAGAGGTCCAGTGTCTGCAGTACGTACCTCTTCTCATTTTGGAACGTCCGGATGACGGATGCTACGGTGAAGCGGCTCAGACTGGGCAGCACCCTCTCTCAAGGTCAAGCCATGGTCGACCACATCGTCCACCACAGTCGCCCAAATTTCATCAGAAATGACTCTCCTTGTTCTTGGTCTTCATTCACTTCGCCACTATTGGCCTATTTATTGCCTTACCTCGTTACTTCATATGCACATACTGTATACAGATTTTTCTATTGTGTTATTGACTGTACGTTTGTTTATCCCACGTGTAACTCTGTGTTGTTGTATGTGTCGCACTGCTTTGCTTTATCTTGGCCAGGTCGCAGTTGTAAATGAGAACATGTTCTCAACTGGCCTCCCTGTATTATGACATCATATAGAACTACCTGGTTAAATAAAGGTGTATTATGACATCATATAGAACTACCTGGTTAAATAAAGGTGTATTATGACATCATATAGAACTACCTGGTTAAATAAAGGTGTATTATGACATCATATAGAACTACCTGGTTAAATAAAGGTGTATTATGACATCATATAGAACTACCTGGTTAAATAAAGGTGAAATAATAAAAAATAAAAATACAAATCTCCACCTCCACCTCTCCCTGCTAAGTTTGCTTCCATTGTTCTCCAAACACAGGAGTAGTCTTTTTATCCATACCAAAAGTCTGATATCAAAGTGAACATTTATGTAATTGTGTTTGCAGATGTGAAGAGGGATTGTGATCAATTAGTAATAGTAATTGTTGAACAGTGTTGCTTTTCATTTGCACACAAGAGATTTAGTTGTGAAGGTGGTGCCAAAGGTAGAGTATTGTGTGTTGTGTTTGGCCAAATGTTTGTTATAGAATGGCAATCTGAGTGTAAAGCAAAACATGTGCCAGTAGTACTGCAGATTTGGTGTCTGGGTCTGCTAAATGAGTTACAGGTTTGGGTCATTGGCCCAGTTTTAATGTGTAAACAATTGGGAAAAGCTGTAATTGCACTTTGGATGGTGTATAATTACACCCAGTCACTACAAAAGATACAGGCGTCCTTCCTAATTCAGTTGCCTCAATACTAACCTAAATGACAGAGTGAAAAGAGGGAAGCTTGTACAGAATAACATATTCCAAAACAACAAGACACTAAAGTAAAAATGCAAAAAATGTGGCAAAGAAATTATCTTTCTGTCCTGAATACAAAGCGTTATGCAACTCCAACACAGCACATCACTGAGTACCACTTCATATTTTCATGCATGGTGGTGGCTGCATCATGTTATGGGTATGCTTGTCATCGGCAAGGACTGGGGAGTTTTTTATGATAAATTGAAACGGAATAGAACTAAGCACAGGCAAAATCCTAGAGGAAAACCTGGTTCAGTCTGCATTCTAACAGAAACTGGGAAATTAATTCACCTTTCAGCAGAACAATGAGCTAAAACACAAGGCCAAATCTATACCGAAGTTGCTTACCAAGATGACATTGAATGTTCCTGAGTGGTCTAGTTACAGTTTTGACTTAAATCAGGCTTGAAACTCTATGGCAAGGCTTAAAAATGTCTATCCAGCAATGATCAACAACCAACTTGACAGAGCTTGAAGAATTAAAAAAATAATAATGTGCGAATATTGTACAATCCCGGTGTGTAAAGCTCTTGGAGACCAAGACCTGTAATTCTAACATGTATCGACTGAGAGGTGTGAAAACTGATGCACAGTTCATTCGGTAAGTATTCAGACCCCTTGACTTTTTCCACCTTTTGTTACGTTACAGCCTTATTTTAAAAACGGATGGAATTGTTTTGATTCCTCATCAATCTACACACAATACCCCATAATGACACCACAATACCCCATAATGACACCACAATACCCCATAATGACATCACAATACCCCATAATGACACCACAATACCCCATAATGACACCACAATACCCCATAATGACATCACAATACCCCATAATGACACCACAATACCCCATAATGACATCACAATACCCCATAATGACATCACAATACCCCATAATGGCAAAGCAAAAACTTTTTTTTAGAAATGTTAGAAAATGTATAAAATAAATAAAAACAGAAAAGTTACATTTCCATAAGTATTCAGACCCTTTACTCAATACTTTGTTGAAGCACCTTTGGCAGCAATTACAGCCTCGAGTCTTCTTTGGTATGACGCTATAAGCTTGGCACACCTGTATTTGGGGAGTTTCTTCCATTATTCTCTGCTGCACAGCTATTTTCAGGTCTCTCCAGTGATTTTTGATCGGGTTCATGTCGGGGCTCTGGCTGGGCCACTCAAGGACATTCAGAGACTTGTCCCTAAGCCAGTCCTGCGTTGTGTTGGCTGTGTGCGTATGGTTGTTGTCCTGTTGGAAGGTGAACCTTCGACCCACTCCGAGGTCCCGAGCGCTCTGGAGCAGGTTTTCATCAAGGATCTCTCTGTACTTTGCTCCGTTCATCTTTCCCTCGATTCTGACTAGTCTCCCAGTCCCTGCCGCTGAAAAACATCCCCACAGAATGATGCTGCCACCACCATGCTTCACCATAGGGATGGTGCCAGGTTCTCCAGACGTGATGCTTGGCATTCAGGCCAAAGAGTTCAGTCTTGGTTTCATCAAATCAAATCAAAGTTTATTTGTCACATGCGTCGAATACAACAGGTGTAGACCTTACAGTGAAATGCTTACTTACAGGCTCTACCAACAATGCAAAAAAAATTAAATAAAAAAGGTATTAGCTGAACAATAGGTAAGTAAAGAAATAAAAACAACAGAATATACAGTAGCGAGGCTATATACAGTAGCGAGGCTGTAAAAGTAGGCGAGGCTATAAAAGTAGCAAGGCTACATACAGACACCGGTTAGTCAGGCTGATTGAGGTAGTATATGTACATGTAGTTATGGTTAAAGTGACTATGCATATATGATGAACAGAGAGTAGCAGTAGAGAGGCTATATACAGACACCAGTTAGTCAGGCTGATTGAGGTAGTATATGTACATGTAGTTATGGTTAAAGTGACTATGCATATATGATGAACAGAGAGTAGCAGTAGAGAGGCTATATACAGACACCGGTTAGTCAGGCTGATTGAGGTAGTATATGTACATGTAGTTATGGTTAAAGTGACTATGCATATATGATGAACAGAGAGTAGCAGTAGAGAGGCTATATACAGACACCAGTTAGTCAGGCTGATTGAGGTAGTATATGTACATGTAGTTATGGTTAAAGTGACTATGCATATATGATGAACAGAGAGTAGCAGTAGTGTAAAAAAGGGGTTGGCGGGTGGTGGGTGGCGAGACACAATGCAGATAGATAGCCCAGTTAGCCAATGTGCGGGAGCACTGGTTGGTCGGTCCAGTTGAGGTAGTATGTACATGAAAGTATAGTTAAAGTGACTATGCATATATGATAAACAGAAAGTAGCAGCAGCGGGGGGCACAATGCAAAAAGTCCAGCTAGTCATTTGATTACCTGTTCAGGAGTCTTGTGGCTTGGGGCTAAAAACTGTTGAGAAGCCTTTTGGTCCTAGACTTGGCACTCCGGTACCGCTTGCCATGCGGTAGTAGAGAGAACAGTCTATGACTGGGGTGGCTGGGGTCTTTGACAATTTTAAGGGGCTTCCTCTGACACCGCCTGGTGTAGAGGTCCTGGATGGCAGGCAGCTTAGCCCCAGTGATGTACTGGGCCATACGCACTACCCTCTGTAGTGCCCTGTGGTCAGAGGCGGAGCAATTGCCGTACCAGGCAGTGATGCAACCAGTCAGGATGCTCTTGATGTTGCAGCTGTAGAACCTTTTGAGGATCTCAGGACCCATGACAAATCTTTTTAGTCTCCTAAGGTGGAATAGGCTTTGTCGTGCCCTCTTCACGACTGTCTTGGTGTGTTTGGACCATTCTAGCTTGTTGTTGATGTGGACACCAAGGAACTTGAAGCTCTCAACCTGCTCCACTACAGCCCCGTCGATGAGAATGGGGGTGTGCTCGGTCCTCCTTTTCCTGTAGTCCACAATCATCTCCTTAGTCTTGGTTACATTGAGGGAGAGGTTGTTGTCCTGGCACCACACGGCCAGGTCTCTGACCTCCTCCCTGTAGGCTGTCTCGTTGTTGTCGGTGATCAGGCCTACCACTGTTGTGCCGTCTGCAAACTTAATGATGGTGTTAAGTGCCTGGCCATGCAGTCGTGGGTGAACAGGGAGTACAAGAGGGGACTGAGCACGCACCCCTGGGGAGCTCCAGTGTTGAGGATCAGCGTGGCAGATGTGTTGCTACCTACCCTCACCATTTGGGGGCGGCCCGTCAGGAAGTCCAGGATCCAGTTGCAGAGGGAGGTGTTTAGTCCCAGGATCCTTAGCTTAGTGATGAGCTTTGAGGGTACTATGGTGTTGAACGCTGAGCTGTAGTCAATGAATAGCATTCTCACATAGGTGTTCCTTTTGTCCAGGTGGGAAAAGGCAGTGTGGAGTGCAATAGAGATTGCATCATCTGTTGATCTGTTTGGGCAGTATGCAAATTGGAGTGGGTCTAGGGTTTCTGGGATAATGGTGTTTATGTGAGCCATTACCAGCCTTTAAAAGCACTTCATGGCTACGGGCGTGAGTGCTACGGGTCTGTAGTCGTTTAGGCAGGTTGCCTTTGTGTTCTTGGGCACAGGGACTATGGTGATCTGCTTGAAGCACTTTGGTATTACAGACTAAATCAGGGACATGTTGAAAATGTTAGTGAAGACACCTGCCAGTTGGTCAGCACATGCCCGGAGCACACGTCCTGGTAATACGTCTGGCCCCGCAGCCTTGTGTATGTTGACTTGTTTAAAGGTCTTACTCACGTCGGCTATGGAGAGCGTGATCACACAGTCGTCTAGAACAGCTGATGCTCTCATGCATGCCTCGGAGCGAGCATAGAAGTGATTTAGCTCGTCTGGTAGGCTCGTGTCACTGGGCAGCTCTCGGCTGTGCTTCCCTTTGTAGTCTGTAATAGTTTGCAAGCCCTGCCACATAAGACGAGCGTCAGAGCCGGTGTAGTATGATTCAATCTTAGCCCTGTATTGATGCTTTTCCTGTTTGATGATTCATCGCAGGCCATAGCAGGATTTCTTATAAGATTCCGGGTTAGAGTCCTGCTCCTTGAAAGCGGCAGCTCTAGCCTTTAGCTCAGTGCGAATGTTGCCTGTAATCCATGGCTTCTGGTTGGGATATGTACATACAGTCACTGTGGGGACGACGTCCTCGATGCACTTATTGATAAAGCCAGTGACTGATGTGGTGTACTCCTCAATGCCATCGGAGGAATCCCGGAACATGTTCCAGTCTGTGATAGCAAAACAGTCCTGTAGTTTAGCGTCTGCTTCATCTGACCACTTTTTTATAGACCGAGTCACTGGTGCTTCCTGCTTTCATGTAAGCAGGAATCAGGAGGATAGAGTTGTGGTCAGATTTACCAAATGGAGGGCGAGGGAGAGCTTTGTACGCGTCTCTGTGTGTAGAGCACAGGTGATCTAGAATTTTTTTCCCTCTGGTTGCTCATTTAACATGTTGATGGAGATTTGGTAGAACTGATTTAAGTTTCCCTGCATTAAAGTCTCCAGCCACTAGGAGCGCCACCTCTGGGTGAGTGGTTTCCTGTTTGCTTATTTCCTGATACAGCTGAATGAGTGCGGTCAGCGCCAGCATCTGTCTGTGGTGGTAAATAAACCGCCATGAAAAGTATAGCTGAAAACTCTCTAGGCAAGTAGTGTGGCCTGCAATTTATCACAATATACTAGAGACTTCCTTAGATTTCGTGCACCAGCTGTTGTTTACAAATATGCACAGACCGCCCCCCCCCCCCCCCTCGTCTTACCGGAGTGTGCTGTTCAAGACCAGAGAATCTTGTTTCTCATGGTCTGAGTGTCCTTTAGGTGCCTTTTGGCAAACTCCAAGTGGGCTGTGATGTGCCTTTTACTGAGGAGTGGCTTCGGTCTGGCCACTCTACCATAAATGTCTGATTGGTGGAGTGCTGCAGAGATGGTTGTCCTCCTGGAAGGTTCTCCCATCTCCACAGAGGAACTCTGGAGCTCTGTCAGAGTTACCATAGGGTTCTTGGTCACCTCCCCTGACCAAGGCCCTTCTCCCCCAATTGCTCAGTTTGGGCAGGCGGCCAGGTCTAGGAAGAGTCTTGGTGGTTCCAAACTTCTTCCATTTAAGAATGATGGAGACCACGATGTTCTTGGGGACCTTCAATGCTGGAGCCATTTTTTGGTACCCTTCCCCAGATCTGTGCCTCGACACAATCCTGTCTCAGAGCTCTACGGACAATTCCTTCGACCTCATGGCTTGGTTTTTGCTCTGACATGCACTGTCAACTGTGGGACCTTATATAGACAGGTGTGTGCCTTTCCAAATCATGTCCAATCAATTGAATTTACCACAGGTGGACTCCAATCAAGTTGTAGAAACATCTCAAGGATGATCAATGGAAACGGGATGCACCTGAGCTCAATTACAAGTCTCATAGGAAAGGGTCTGAATACTTACGTAATTCAGTTTTTTATTTTTAATACATTTGCAAACATTTCTCAAGACCTTTTTCGTTTTTGCACTATAAATGAGATATTTCCTTATTTCATTTTCAATAAATTAGCAAAAGTTTCTAAAAATAAGAGCGAGAAAAAAAACGATTTAATCAATTTGGAATTCAGGCTGTAACACAACAAAATGTGGAATAAGTCAAGGGGTCTGAATACTTTCTGAAGGCCACTGTAAATATTTTTAGTTATTTAACTAGGCAAGTCAGTTAAGAATGCCCCCTTGTTCAGGGGCAGGACGACAGATTTTTACCTTGTCAGCTCAGGGATTCGATCTTGCAATCTTTCAGTTACTGGCCCAGCGCTCTAACCACTAGGCTACCTGCCAGCCCAATTAGCCTTGTTAAACCAGCCTTATTGCGTAAGCTCACAATCTGTTTCACAGCATTCAGTCTGGTTCATAGAGGTACATAGAGGGCCATTCTTTGTATGATAATGGCTTCTGTGACAGCATGGGCAGCGCCATTAGGGGAATTCTCAATTTTAAAGTAGTCAATTTCTTCTTCTACTACTTGTATGAGTCAGTAAACAAACTGAAAAGGTGCATACTGCCACCTGGATTGTGTTGTCTGAACAGGTATAAAGCCAAGGTTGGTGATTTACTTCATCCTGCAGATATGGAATGTTTTCGCAGGAGTTACATTCACTTGGCTGATCCCTCCTGATGTGATCCTTTCTTAATCCATAGGAAGTCCCCCACTCAGTTGACTACTTCAAACTGGTGAAAGTCTTCAATGGCGCTGCCCGTGCTAAAACAAGCTTTTGGGGGCACTAGAGCTGTCTATCTAAGTCTATGGTCCTGTTGCACAAGGCTAGAAGGGAATAACAGGAAGGGGAAACGTCCTACCTGGAATGGTTTAAGAAACGTCTCCTCCATGGCTAGCCTTCCGTACTCAGTGAAGAGCTACAAACAGGAAAAGACAACTTCAACATCGATCACAATCAGGAATTTTTTAAGAAGAAACAGTTCATTTCTGTGTGGGGGGTCATCATCTATCTGAATGTCTCCACAGTAAAAGACCTCAGTGATACTGTAGATGACGTAATCAATCCGTCTACTGTACCTGCAAGTGTTGAAGATCGTCCTCCTGCACATTCTGGGAGATGTTGTACACCTGGGAAATTACATACAAGTGTATGAAAGTCATTACATGTTCTACATTAAAAAAAAATACATTATATTGTTTTGCCACAAAGGTGATCCTGGATAGCAGAGAAGATCTACCCTTGTCAAGGTCTCTAAGCAATTTCATTATTTATGTTCAAATACAGTGGGGTTATTAAGGTCAAGAGCTATTGTACCTGCATGGAGCTGATCATGGTGCTTAGTGCGAACACAGTGGCTGAATCCCTCAACGTAGACTGGCTGTCAAACGTGCCCTGAGTATCCATCAGTAGAACTGCCACCTGAGGGACGGGACAGGAGAACAGAAGTCTTCATTCAACACTGTTGACGTCGTTACAGTTTCACTAAAGCTCACGAGGAATTCACAAGTGATATTCTTTAAGAATCAATTGGTATGTACAGGTAACTGTCAAAATTAAGAACACACACACACACACCGACATAAAGTGTCTTAATAGGGCGATGGGCCACCACGAGCCCCAAGAACAGCTTCAAAGTGCCTTGGTATAGATTCTACAAGTGTCTGGAACTCTATTGGAGTGAATGCAAAACCAATCTTCCACAAAGAAATTAAATCGCATATGGTTTACATATTTTTTCATGCTCATCAAACCATTCAGTAGCCACTCGTGCCACGTGGATGGGGGTCGTTTGTCATCCTGAAAGAGACCACTCCCATCTGGATAGAAATGCTTCCCCATAGGTTGAAGGTGATCACTCAGAATGGCTCTGTAGGCCTATTTATTGGTGTTTACCTTGTCCTCTAAGGCACGGAGTGGACCTGAACCATGCCAGGAGAATGCAACCCCCAGTAGTGCACTATATAGGGAATAGGGCTCTGGTCAAAAGTAGGGCACGATGTAGAGAATAGGGTGCCATTTGGTACACAACCAAACAGTGACTACAGGTCAAAGGTCAGGCTCTGGTACCTTGCGTCCATCTGGCTTGTCCACCAGGAAGACTTCGCTCCAGATTTGAATGCCTGTGGTCTCTCTCTCAGATCCACCCCTCCAGGAGAACCCTGTCAGAGGATCCTCTGCCTCCCCCAGCCACTCCTCAGACGCCTGGGGAGTATGGACACAGATATAGCCCAGCATGAGTCAATACATAGATACAGACCAGACAATGATATAGCCCAGCATAAGTCAATACATAGATACAGGCCAGCCAATGATATAGCCCGGCATAAGTCAATACATATATACAGGCCAGCCAATGATATAGCCCAGCATAAGTCAATACATAGATACAGGCCAGCCAATGATATAGCCCAGCATAAGTCAATACATAGATACAGGCCAGCCAATGATATACAGTTGAAGTTGGAAGTTTACATACACTTAGGTTGGAGTCATTTTTCCAACAATTGTTTACAGACAGGTTATTTTACTTATAATTCACTGTATCACAATTCTAGCAGGTCAGAAGTTTACATACACCAAGTTGACTGTGCCTTTAAACAGCTTGGAAAATTGCAGAAAATTATGTCATGGCTTTAGAAGCTTCTGATAGGCTAATTGACATCATTTGAGTCAATTGGAGGTGTACCTGTGGATGTATTTCCAGGCCTACCGTCCTACTCGGTGCCTCTTTGCTTGACATCATGGTAAAATCAAAAGAAATCAGCCAAGACCTCAGAAACAAATTGTAGACCTCCACAAGTCTGGTTCATCCTTGGGAGCAATTTCCAAATGCCTGAAGGTACCACGTTCATCTGTACAAACAATAGTACGCAATTATAAACACCATGGGACCACGCAGCCGCCAAACCGCTCAAGAAGGAGATGCGTTCTGTGTCATAGAGATTAACGTACTTTGGTGCGAAAAGTGAAAATCAATCCCAGAACAACAGCAAAGGACCTTGGGAAGATGCTGGAGGAAACGAGTACAAAAGTATCTAGTAAAACACACAGTAAAACAAGTCGTATATCGACATAACCTGAAAGGCCGCTCAGCAAGGAAGAAGCCACTGCTCCAAAACCGCCATAAAAAAGCCAGACTACAGTTTTCAACTGCACATGAGGACAAAGATTGTACTTTTTGGAGAAATGTCCTCTGGTCTGATGAAACAAAAATAGAACTGTTTGGCCATAATGACCATCGTTATGTTTGGAGGAAAAAGGGGGATGCTTGCAAGCCGAAGAACACCATCCCAGCCGTGAAGCACGGGGGTGGCAGCATCATGTTGTGGGGGTGCTTTGCTGCAGGAGGGACTGGTGCACTTCACAAAATAGATGGCATCATGAGGCAGGAAAATTATGTGGATATATTAAAGCTTGGTTGCAAATGGGTATTCCAAATGGACAATGACCCCAAGCATACTTCCAAAGTTGTAGCAAAATGGCTTAAGGACAACAAAGTCAAAGTATTGGAGTGGCCATCACAAAGCCCTGACCTCAATCCTATAGAACATTTGTGAGCAGAACTGAAAAGGCGTGTGCGAGCAAGGAGGCCTACAAACTTGACTCAGTTACACCAGCTCTGTCGGGTGAATTTTGTCCCATTCCCTAACTTATTGTGGGAAGCTTGTGGAAGGCTACCCTAAATGTTTTACCCAAGTTAAACAATTTAAAGGCAATGCTACCAAATCCTAATTGAGTGTATGTAAACTTCTGACCCACTGGAAATGGAAATAAAAGCTGAAATAAATCATTCTCTCTACTATTATTCTGACATTTCACATTCTTAAAATAAAGTGGTGATCCTGACTGACCTAAGAAAGGGAATGAATTTTTACTAGGATTAAATGTCAGGAATTGTGAAAAACTGAGTTTAAATGTATTTGGCTAAGGTGTATGTAAACTTCCGACTTCAACTGTACGTACAGATGAGGGAAAGACAGCACAGTTAAATGCACCGATTCTCCCGAACATAAATCACACATCATCCGATAATGTCACTGCAGGACGCTGATGGAAAGTTTACAGCATGTCGATGTCATGCTGAAAGATGGGTCCTAACCGGGTCAAAGGGACATGAACCCATGCCAGTCCTAAAAGCAAAATATGGCTGCTAGTAATTTGGCGGCGTGGGTGGAGACATTTCAACCTGGAGGAGTGAGGTTACCAATCCCCGTCATTTACACAAGCATGACCTTTGAACTCACCTGGCTGTACATGTAACGCAGCATGAAGTCCATGAGGAAGGACTTGCCTTTGCGGAACGCCCCGGCTACAGATATGGCCACCACTTCCCTGTTATGGACCTCTTCGGCCAATAGGATCCGGCTCAGCGCCGCCTCGTCCAGCTCGAAGGTGTGGTCGTCCTTGACAACCAGCACCTGGATGGGCCGCGCCCTTCCATCAGGCTCCTCCTCGTCCGAGCTCCAGTCGTAGGTGGCTTTGTCTGTGAAGGACCCTGTCACATGATGGGGGATGTCACATGATGTAGGATGTCACACGATGGGAGAGGGAATGTAAAAATGAAAGACTATTGCACATCCTATGTTGTAACGTTCCCAAGTGCAACTGAAATGACTCTCTATTCCCTGTATAGTGCACAACTCTTGGACAGAGCCCTACTGTATGTGGTGCCATTTAGGATGCTCTGGTCAACTGTTGTGCCTTGTCACACCCTGATCTGTTTCACCTGTCCTTGTGCTTGTCTCCACCCCCTTCCAGGTGTCGCCCATCTTCCCCATTATCCCCCTGTGTATTTATACCTGTGTTCTCTGTTTGTCCTTTAAAATAAAGAAAAGCCGCACACTCTAGGAGCTCAGATGCAAAAAATATTTATGTCCAACGTTTCGACAGGCAAGCTGTCTTCATCAGGGTACCCTGATGAAGACAGCTTGCCTGTCGAAACGTTGGACATAAATATTTTTTGCATCTGAGCTCCTAGAGTGTCAGGGTACCCTGATGAAGACAGCTTGCCTGTCGAAACGTTGGACATAAATATTTTTTGCATCTGAGCTCCTAGAGTGTGCGGCTTTTCTTTATTTTTAAGTTTTCCACTCCGCTAGCCAGCACCTCGCCTATATAGGTGTGCGTTTCTTTTTCTTCTAGATTGCTCTGTTTGTCCTTTGCCAGTTCGTCTTGTTTGTCAAGTCAACCAGCGGTTTTCGTCTCGACGCCTGCTGCGGCCCCAGTCTCTCTTTTTCCTCGCCCTCCTGGTTTTGACCCTTGCCTGTCCTGTCTCTGAGCCCACCTGCCGGACAGCTCTGCCTGCCCCTGAGCCCACCTGCCGGACAGCTCTGCCTGCCCCTGAGCCTGCCTGCCGGACAGCTCTGCCTGCCCCTGAGCCCACCTGCCGGACAGCTCTGCCCGCCCCTGAGCCTGCCTGCAGTCCTGTACCTTTGCCCCACCTCTGGATTACTGACCTCTGCCTGATCTGAGCTTGCCTGCCGTCCTGTACCTTTGCCCCACCTGCCTGCCTTGACCTGTCGTTTGCCTGCTCCTGTTGCCGTAATAAACATTGTTACTCCGACACAGTCTGCATCTGGGTCTTACCTATTCAAAACTGATAGTGCCCTATAGGAAATAGGATACCATTTCTGACATAACCGCACACTCTATAATATCCCCCCCGTTATCGAATTGACCAATCAACATTAGGCACCCGACGCCTTCCTCTGAGGTACAAGGAAAATGGAGAAACACTTTACGTCCTATAAACAGAGATAGAATAAAGCTGCAAAAGAGGATGCCATCGAACTGCACAAAATTGATAATTTGATACTTTACAGACACAGTCTGTAATTTTATTTCAATTGATTTTACAGCAGGAAACCCAACCCAAACAATACACCATTCACAGTATACTGTGTGCGAATGTGATTAAAATACGGAAATGACAACTTTTAGTAAGGACAGGCCATGTTAGAGCCTTGTTAATACCATAATAGCTTTCCATCCGGTGGTTAACACATCGATATCATCTCATCCCATATAGGCTGTTTCCCAAAAAGGCACCCTCTTCCTTACATCGTGCACTACATTTGACCAGAGCCCCATGTGCCTTGGTGTAGTGCACTACATAGGGAATAGGGTGCTATTTGGGATGAAACCCATGTGCATTTGGACTGGCAGAGAGAGAGAGAGAGAGAGAGAGAGAGAGAGAGAGAGAGAGAGAGAGCTTTCCTTTCCGGGAAGGCAGTGACTCAGTCTGCCTACAATCTGCCCGCCTCTCCACAGTCTCCAGAGGCCTGCCTCTCCACAGTCTCCAAACTGCCTGCCTCTTCACAGTCTCCTATCTGCCCGCCTCTCCACAGTCTCCAATCTGCCCACCTCTCCACAGTCTCCAATCTGCCCACCTCTCCACAGTCTCCTATCTGCCTGCCTCTCCACAGTCTCCAGAGGCCTGGTGGTTGTGTAGGCTGTCTAAATCCTAGCTAGTCTAGTGTACTAACAGGGAGAAGACTGAGGGACGTAGAGTCACGGTACGGTGTTGGTGGCTGTCTAAATCCTAGCTAGTCTAGTGTACTAACAGGGAGAAGACTGAGGGATTTATAGTCACTGTACGGTGTTGGTGGCTGTCTAAATCCTAGCTAGTCTAGTGTACTAACAGGGAGAAGACTGAGGGACGTAGAGTCACGGTACGGTGTTGGTAGCTGTCTAAATCCTAGCTAGTCTAGTGTACTAACAGGGAGAAGACTGAGGGACGTAGAGTCACGGTACGGTGTTGGTGGCTGTCTATCGGTGTGTATGGTTGACAATAGCCAACATTTCATCATGTTCCTTCCTTGAAGTAATGTCTTGGGTTAGCATGAACAGGTTAGCTGGCTGCGAACACAGAGAAGGGTTGATAGATTGTTGTCAGAGAGAGGACGTGATCAATCTAAGGATATCATCACCCACAACCACTCCAAGCTCTATTTCTGCATTTGTAAGATCAGATTGACGTAAGAGACGAGAGATTTGTATGACATAACAAACACAGCAAGGCTGGTCCCAAATGATACCCTATTCCCTATGTAGTGCACTACGTTACATACTAGCCCTATTGGACCCTGGTCAAAAGTAGTGCACTACATAGGGAATAGGGTGCTATTTGGGACGGAGCCCAAGTCTCATTAAGCCAAAACTGACCAATACTGTAGGTGGGAAGGGAAGGGACTGTTTTGGAGCATTAAAATTAATGAAGGGTGCAGAATACAGTTAATAATTTAAACAGTCCCTGATGTTTCTCAGGTCTGGACTAGACTGGGGCGTGTATTTTATTCTCACTAACAAAAGGTCAAAGCAAAGCAACGATGCCTGTCCGAAATTAACAGATAAACTTGTTTTCTCCACATAAATGTATTTTTTTTATTTATTTATTTAACCTATATTTAACTAGGCAAGTCAGTTAAGTATAAATTCTTATTTACAATGACGGCCTACCCCTGGCCAAACCCTAACCTGGGCCAATTGTGTGCCGCCCTACGGGACTCCGAATCATGGCCGGTTGTGATACAGCCTGGAATCAAACCAGGGTCTGTAGTGACGCCTCCAAGCACTGAGATGCAGTGCCTTAAACCGCTGCGCCACTCGGGAACCCAATGCTACATACCAAAATAGCATCCTATTCCCTATGTAGTCCATTACTTTCGACCAGGGCCCACAGGGAAATAGGGTGCCATTTGGGCCCTTGTACATGGTCAAAAGAAGTGCACTACATAGGGAATAGGGTCCCTGGTAAAAAGTAGTGCACTACATAGGAAATAGGGTGTCATTTGGACCCTTATCCATGGTCAAAAGTAGTGCAGTACATAGGGAACAGGGTGCCATTTGGGATACAAACCCAACACACACCCAACCTCCAGACTAGCTGCTCCTCCTGCTCCAGAGCAGCTTCAGACATCAGTAGAGCAGAGTCTAGGTCTACTCTACGGTAAATGTAACTGGGTCAATGCTCATTGCTGCTCAGTTCTCTTTGATAATAAGCAATAGCATTTCATACCACCCTATGGCTTCCAAAACCAGTCTTCTTAGCTATCATAATATGCTACATTATGTTGAATGCCCTGACAGCTCTTAAGTCTAATGACGATGATTATAACAAGCACATTTTTACTATTTGATGACAGCCCCAAATGATATGGCACAATTGGTGTTCATCAAACAGATATGAGAAAAACACCAATAGAAAAAAAAGAGATACATTTCGATAGCTGTGAGTGAAATGTAATGGTAAGGACGATGTCATCTGTTGGCTTCTGGTCCACCCATACCCCCTTTAGCCTGTAGCATCGCCTCGACAGGTATTTCATTATCCAATACTGGTTCATTCTAGAATTGTGTTTGTACTGCTGTCTTTCGTTATTCTATGCCGGAATAATTCCAAAGGGTGCGTGGATGGGGATGCTTAGACAGACGCTGCACTGGCCTGTAGAGTGAATATAGTAGACGCTTGGCTTAGGTTTATATTCATTTATCAGTGGGTGGGACTTGGTTGGGTCTGGTCCAGGCTCAGCGTTTCTGCTGTGGTTGACAATTGAATAGATATATAATAACGATTTGTTCTGACAACAACATGCAAATATGACAACGACTGCTACATCATGATTCATGCACAAACATCCCTTCAGCTGCATTGCTGAGACTCTCCGTAGCCTAGTGAACCCCTTATTATGTGGTCTACAGATGACCAATTTTATTCGTCTTCATAAGTATGAACCACTCACCCCAGCTGTCTCTGTCTTTACGGTTTCTCGCCATGGTGTTCCTTTCTGTTGAATGTACGTGCAATCCTAAACGGCTGTCATGTAGTCACCGGAGCAATGGGAGGACCTCTTCAATCCGACACCGAGGAGAATGCTCATAAAAGGGAGGATGCTGAAGCTGACGGGAGTTGGGTGTGCAGTATTTGTATCCGCCGCCAGTAGGTGCTGTTTCAATAGTTGTCGTTTTTTGACTCAGTTACACCAGCTCTGTCAGGAGGAACGGGCCAACATTCACCCAACTTATTGTGGGAAGCTTGTGGAAGGCTACCCGAAACGTTTGACCCAAGTTAAACAATTTAAAAGGCAATGCTACCAAATACTAATTGAGTGTATGTAAACTTCTGACCCACTGGGAATGTGATGAAAGAAATAAAAGCTGAAATAAATCATTCTCTATTACTCTGACATTCCACATTCTTAAAATAAAGTGGTGATCCTAACTGACCTAAGACAGGGAATGTTTTCAATGATTAAATGTCAGGAATTGTGAAAAACTGAGTTTAAATGTATTTGGCTAAGGTGTATGTAAACTTCCGACTTCAACTGTATGTACACACACACAACCGGTCAAAAGTTTTACAACACCTACTCATTCAAGGGTTTTTCTTTATTTTTATTATTATCTACATTGTAGAATAATAGTGAAGACATCAAAACTATGAAATAACACATATGGAATCATGTAGTAACCAGAAAAGTGTTAAACAAATCAAAATATATTTGAAATAGCCACCCTTTGCCTTGATGACAGCTTTGCACACTCTTGGCATTCTCACAGCCAGCTTCATGAGGTAGTCACCTGGAATGCATTTCAATTAACAGGTGTGCCTTCTTAAAAGTTAATTTGTCAAATTTCTTTCCTTCTTAATGCGTTTGAGCCAATCAGTTGGGGGGGGGTATACAGAAGATAGCCCTATTTGGTAAAGGACCAAGTCCATATTATGGCAAGAACAGCTCAAATAAGCAAAGAGAAATGACAGTCCATCATTACTTTAAGACATGAAGATCAGTCAATACAGAACATTTCAAGAACTGTGAAAGTTTTCAAGTGCAGTCGCAAAAACCATCATAACTTCATTAGAGTTACCAGCCTCAGATTGCAGCCCAAATAAATGCTTCAGAGTTCAAGTAACAGACACATCTCAACATCAACTGTTCAGAGGAGACTGTGTGAATCAGGCCTTCATGGTCAAATTGCTGCAAAGAAACCACTACTAAAGGACACCAATAAGAAGAAGAGACTTGCTTGGGCCAAGCAACACGAGCAATGGACATTAGATCAGTGGAAATCTGTCCTTTGGTCTGAGTCCAAATTAGAGATTTTTGGTTCTACGCAGAGTAGGTGAACAGATCTCCGCATGTGTAGTTCCCACCATGAAGCATGGAGGAGGTGGTGCGATGGTGTGGGGGTGCTTTGCTGGTGACACTGTCTGTGATTTATTTAGAATTCAAGGCACAATGAACCAGCATGGCTATCACAGCATTAGGCAGTGATACGCCATCCCATCTGGTTTGGCCTTAGTGGGACTATCATTTGTTTTTTCAACAGGACAATGACCCAACACACCTCCAGGCTGTGTAAGGGCTATTTGACCAAGAAGGAGAGTGATGGAGTGCTGCATCAGGTGACCCGGCCTCAACCAAATTGAAATGGTTTGGGATGAGTCGGATTGAATGAGTAGGTGTTCTAAAACTTTTGACCGGTAGTGTATATATATATATATATTTTTTTTTATTGCAGAAAAAAACAGTATACATACATACAAGAAGTATACAAACAGACAATGATAACATATGGTAGGGGGTACAACAAATTAGATTATTCAAAGACCTTAGAAGATGCACACATATTGATTGTTTTAACAGCTTTCTAGAAGAATGTAGAATGGTCTTAATGTGCTGCTCGAATTCCTTCTAGAAAACACGGAAGAGTGTTTTTTTATTAGTGAATTTACATTTATGAATATTACATTTTTTTTACCATTAGCATAATTCGATTTCTCAGGTAAAATTGTTTTTCTTTATCCTTTTTATAGTTAAGGAAACCGAGCAGCACATTTTCCCATAAAAACAAAAAATCATGAAGAATATTAACAATGATAAAACGATGAATGTCTTTCCATAATTTATTCACATGTAGACAACGCCAAAATAAATGCTAAACTGTTTCTGGATGCTCAACACAAAAAGTACAGTTCATGTTAATGTCTTTTTTGAGTTTCTTCAGGTAATCGCAGGGTAATACTTATGGATCGTTCTGAAAGAGACCTCTTTGACCTTGTTAACAAGCAGGTATTTGTGTGGTAATAACCAGACTTTTTTTTCCCAACAGATATTTTTGACAAATGTATTCCAGTAAGTTGTGACATAAGGAATGGATACAATAGCAAGGAGAAACACATTTTCCCTATTAGAGACTCAACTGGATTAATAAGCGAGGGTAGGTCAAGAAGGTGAGGCCTGGCTACACCTCTAAACAACATGAGAGTTCCAGATGGAATAGCATCAAAGACTATGGCCAACTCTCTGTGTGTAACAGGGATATTGTAACGAGATAAAAAATTCCTCATAATTGAGTAACAATCCTTCTGCATTAAAAGCTTGACTCACCAGCAGGATATGATTATTGAATCAGTTTCTTTAAAAATAAAGACTTGTTTCTATACAAAATATCGTTATTATTCCAAATGAAATAGCTATGCGGGGAAGAATTCTGTTTATATACTAACGACCACGCTAAGAACACTTGTCTATGAAAAGCAGATCATTGTGTAGGAATCTTAGCAACGTTATGGTTACAAAGTAACAGAAAATTGAAGCCACCAAAACGAGAGGAGATATGAGGGATGAAATTCCAAATTGAAGTTGGATTCTTTAAGAAATGTTTTGCCCAATTTATCTTAAAAGTATTATTCAAAGTAAGGAAAATCCCCCCACCCAAAAAAATGTTTCATATAAATTCATATGTGTTTATAAAGACAGATTTCCTAATATAATGTGTATGATTTTTCCAGACAAAGTTGAAAAGCATCTGGTCAAATGCTTTATCTATTTTGTTGTCAAGATGTAGGGACTGGGCTGCATAAGTAAGTCTGGAGATTACCTTCAGCTTTAGAAAGATATACTCTACCAGGACAAATCCCTCCGCAACCAATAGTTGAACTTCTTTTTGTTTTTTCAATAATAGTTATGAAATTTAATGAGCATCTTTCCTGTTGATCCTTAGACATGGTAATCCCAAGGTGTGTTACTTTTTCCTTGAGTCAAACTGGGAGGGAGAGCGTTATTTACAATGTAATCAGACCTTGAGTCAAACTGGGAGGGAGAGCGTTATTTACAATGTAATCAGACCTTGAGTCAAATTGGGAGGGAGAGCGTTATTTACAATGTAATCAGACCTTGAGTCAAACTGGGAGGGAGAGCGTTATTTACATTGTAATCAGACCTTGAGTCAACTGGGAGGGAGAGCGTTATTTACAATGTAATCAGACCTTGAGTCAAACTGGGAGGGAGAGCGTTATTTACAATGTAATCAGACCTTGAGTCAAACTGGGAGGGAGAGTGTTATTTACAATGTAATCAGACCTTGAGTCAAACTGGGAGGGAGAGCGTTATTTACAATGTAATCAGACCTTGAGTCAAACTGGGAGGGAGAGCGTTATTTACAATGTAATCAAACCTTGAGTCAAACTGGGAGGGAGAGTGTTATTTACAATGTAATCAGACCTTGAGTCAAACTGGGAGGGAGAGCGTTATTTACAATGTAATCAGACCTTGAGTCAAACTGGGATGGAGAGCGTTATTTACAATGTAATCAGACCTTGAGTCAAACTGGGAGGGAGAGCATTATTTACAATGTAATCAGACCTTGAGTCAAACTGGGAGGGAGAGCGTTATTTACAACGTAATCAGACCTTGAGTCAAACTGGGAGGGAGGGCGTTATTTACAATGTAATCAGACCTCGAGTCAAACTGGGAGGGAGAGTGTTATTTCTGCTCCTACAGAAAAGGGGCTAACTGTTGAGAAAACGTTTTGTAAAACTCAGCAGATATACCATCAGTCCCAGGAGGCTTAATATTTTTAAGGTGTTCAATAGAATAAATGATCTCTTCAACTATAATAGGGTCATCACACAGTGCCCTCTCAGCCTCCCCAATTGATTTCACATCCCCCAGAGAGTCAAAAAAAAAAAAAAGAGTTGAAGACACCTCACAATACTTAGAACTATACATGACAATTCATACAGTAATAACTGGGATCTTTTTAAATATGAGGTTGGAACATATTTATGAAAATATGGGAGTATTCTTGTCAAGACGAGGGTAGCTGATGAAGAAAGTGTAATTACCACTCTAAAAAATAATACAATTCAACAATTAAATATTAATGGTCTCATCACAGATGATCCCAAATTAATCTCTAATTTTAGATGTAATTTCTACAGGAATTAATATAGTTTAATACTGCTAACTCTTCTTCTCTGTTACAGTTGCTTGCTTGCATCGCTAGGTGGCAGTAGTTGCACATCATTTATCAGAGGGACAGTCACTACGTCTTGATAAAAAACAATGAATCGACTTTTTTAAACGATTCAATTATATTAGTTGTTGTTTTCATTGCAATCTAGTTAGCCTTTAAAGTTGAATGCATGGCTGACATAAAGTACATGTCCCCTAGTTAGTAGCAGCTCCCTAGTTAGTTGCAACTCCCTAGTTAGTAGCATTCCCCTAGTTAGTAGCAGCTCCCCTAGTTAGTAGCAGCCCCCTAGTTAGTAGCAGCTCCCTAGTTAGTAGCAGCTCCTTAGTTAGTAGCAGCTCCCCAGTTAGTAGCAGCCCCTAGTTAGTAGCAGCTCCCCTAGTTAGTAGCAGCCTCCTAGTTAGTAGCAGCCCCTTAGTTAGTAGCAGCTCCCCTAGTTAGTAGCAGCTCCCCAGTTAGTAGCAGCTCCCTAGTTAGTAGCAGCTGCCCTGGTTAGTAGCAGTCCCCAGTTGGTAGCAGCTCCCTAGTTAGTAGCAGCTCCTAGTTAGTAGCAGCTCCCTAGTTAGTAGCAGCCCCCAGTTAGTAGCAGCCCCCAGTTGGCAGCAGCTCCCCCAGTTAGTAGCAGCTCCCAGTTAGCAGCAGCTCCCTAGTTAGCAGCAGCTCCCAGTTAGCAGCAGCTCCCTAGTTAGCAGCAGCTCCCCCAGTTAGTAGCAGCTCCTGGTTTAGCAGCAGCTCCCAGTTAGCAGCAGCTCTAGTTAGTAGCAGCTCCCCAGTTAGCAGCAGCTCCTAGTTAGTGCAGCAGCTCCCAGCCAGTCAGCAGCTCCCCAGTTAGCAGCAGCTCCCTGGTTAGTAGCAGCCCCTAGTTAGCAGCAGCCCCCAGTTAGTAGCAGCTCCCTAGTTAGCAGCAGCTCCCCAGTTAGCAGCAGCCCCCAGTTAGCAGCAGCTCCCAGTTAGCAGCAGCTCCCTAGTTAGCAGCAGCTCCTAGTTAGCAGCAGCTCCCCCAGTTAGCAGCAGCCCCCTGGTTAGCAGCAGCCCCTAGTTAGTAGCAGCCCCTAGTTAGCAGCAGCCCCCAGTTAGCAGCAGCTCCTGGTTAGTAGCAGCCCCCTAGTTAGCAGCAGCTCCCTAGTTAGCAGCAGCCCCCAGTTAGCAGCAGCTCCTAGTTAGCAGCAGCCCCCAGTTGGCAGCAGCCCCCTAGTTAGTAGCAGCTCCCCAGTTAGTAGCAGCTCCCTAGTTAGCAGCAGCTCCTGGTTAGCAGCAGCCCTCAGTTAGTAGCAGCCCCTAGTTAGCAGCAGCTCCCCAGTTAGCAGCAGCTCCCAGTTAGTAGCAGCTCCCAGTTAGCAGCAGCTCCTAGCGGTAGCAGCTCCTGTGCCAGCAGCAGCTCCCCCAGTTAGCAGCAGCTCCCTGCCAGCAGCAGCTCCCCAGTTAGCAGCAGCTCCCAGTTAGCAGCAGCTCCCAGTTAGCAGCAGCTCCCCAGCTAGCAGCAGCTCCCTCAGTTAGCAGCAGCTCCCCCAGTTAGTAGCAGCTCCTAGTTAGCAGCAGCTCCCAGTTAGCAGCAGCTCCCAGTTAGCAGCAGCCCCCAGTTAGAGCAGCAGCCCTAGTTAGTAGCAGCTCCCTAGTTAGCAGCAGCTCCCCAGTTAGCAGCAGCTCCCCTAGTTAGCAGCAGCTCCCCAGTTAGTAGCAGCCCCTCAGTTAGTAGCAGCCCCCAGTTAGCAGCAGCTCCCCAGTTAGTAGCAGCTCCTGGTTAGCAGCAGCTCCCAGTTAGCAGCAGCTCCTAGCTAGTTGCAGCAGCCCCCAGTTAGTTAGTAGCAGCTCCCAGTTAGCAGCAGCCCCCAGTTGCAGCAGCAGCTCCCAGTTAGCAGCAGCTCCCCAGTTAGCAGCAGCTCAGTTAGCAGCAGCTCCCCTAGGCAGCAGCTCCCCAGCTGGCAGCAGCTCCCCCAGTTAGTAGCAGCTCCCAGTTAGCAGCAGCCCCAGTTAGCAGCAGCCCCCAGCTGGCAGCAGCCCCTCAGTTAGCCAGCAGCAGCCCCAGCTAGCAGCAGCTCCTAGTTAGTAGCAGCTCCCCCAGTTAGTAGCAGCTCCCTTAGTTAGTAGCAGCCCCCAGTTAGCAGCAGCCCCTAGTTAGCAGCAGCTCCCAGTTAGTAGCAGCTCCCCAGTTAGTAGCAGCCCCCAGTTGGGGCAGCAGCCCCTAGTTAGCAGCAGCCCCCAGTTAGTAGCAGCCCCCAGTTAGTAGCAGCCCCCAGTTAGTAGCAGCTCCCCAGTTAGCAGCAGCTCCCTAGTTAGCAGCAGCTCCTAGTTAGCAGCAGCTCCCCAGTTAGTAGCAGCTCCCAGTTGGTAGCAGCTCCCCAGTTAGTAGCAGCCCCTAGTTAGCAGCAGCCCCTAGTTAGTAGCAGCTCCTAGTTAGTAGCAGCTCCTAGTTAGTAGCAGCTCCCCTAGTTGTGCAGCAGCTCCCTAGTTAGTAGCAGCTCCCTAGTTAGTAGCAGCTCCCTAGTTAGTAGCAGCTGTTAGCAGCAGCTCCCTAGTTAGCAGCAGCTCCCCCAGTTAGTAGCAGCCCCCAGTTAGCAGCAGCTCCCCAGTTAGCAGCAGCTCCCCAGTTAGTAGCAGCCCCCAGTTAGTAGCAGCTCCTAGTTAGTAGCAGCCCCCTAGTTAGCAGCAGCCCCTAGTTAGTAGCAGCTCCTCAGTTAGTAGCAGCCCCAGTTGGTAGCAGCTCCTCAGTTAGTAGCAGCTCCCTAGTTAGCAGCAGCTCCCTAGTTAGTAGCAGCTCCCAGTTAGTAGCAGCCCCCCTAGTTAGTAGCAGCTCCTAGTTAGCAGCAGCTCCCAGTTAGTAGCAGCCCCCTAGTTAGTAGCAGCTCCCCAGGTTAGTAGCAGCTCCCTAGTTAGTAGCAGCCCCTAGTTAGCAGCTCCTAGTTAGTAGCAGCTCCCTAGCTAGTAGCAGCCCCTAGTTAGTAGCAGCCCCCTGGTTGGTAGCAGCTCCTAGGTTAGTAGCAGCCCCCTAGTTAGTAGCAGCTCCCCTAGTTAGTAGCAGCCTCCCTAGTTAGTAGCAGCCCCCTAGTTAGTAGCAGCCCCCTAGTTAGTAGCAGCTCCCTAGTTAGTAGCAGCTCCTAGTTAGTAGCAGCTCCTAGTTAGTAGCAGCTCCTAGTTAGTAGCAGCTCCCCAGTTAGTAGCAGCCCCTAGTTATAGCAGCCCCCAGTTAGTAGCAGCCCTAGTTAGTGCAGCAGCTCCCCTAGTTAGTAGCAGCCCCCAGTTAGTAGCAGCTCCTAGTTAGTAGCAGCCCCTAGTTAGCAGCAGCTCCTCAGTTGGGCAGCAGCTCCCCCCAGTTAGCAGCAGCTCCCTAGTTAGTAGCAGCCCCCAGTTTAGTAGCACCTCCCTAGTTAGCAGCAGCCCTCAGTTGGTAGCAGCTCCTCAGTTAGCAGCAGCCTCCTCCAGTAGCAGCTCCCTAGTTAGTAGCAGTCCCTAGATAGCAGCAGTCCCTAGTTAGCAGCAGCCCTAGTTAGCAGCAGCTCCCAGTTAGCAGCAGCCCCCAGTTAGTAGCAGCTCCCTAGTTAGCAGCAGCCCCTAGTTAGCAGCAGCCCCCTAGTTAGTAGCAGTCCCTAGTTAGTAGCAGCCCCTAGTTAGTAGCAGCTCCCAGTTAGCAGCAGCCCCCAGTTAGCAGCAGCTCCCCAGTTAGTAGCAGTCCCCCAGTTAGTAGCAGCTCCCCCTAGTTAGTAGCAGCTCCCCAGTTAGTAGCAGCTCCTCAGTTAGTAGCAGTCCCCAGTTAGTAGCAGCCCCTAGTTAGTAGCAGCTCCCCAGTTAGTAGCAGCCCCCAGTTAGCAGCAGTCCCCTAGCAGTTGGTTAGCAGCAGCTCCCCAGTTAGCAGCAGCTCCCCCAGTTAGCAGCAGTCCCCCAGTTAGCAGTTTCCTAGTTAGTAGCAGCTCCTCAGTTAGTAGCAGCTCCCTGGTTAGCAGCTCCCCAGTTGGTAGCAGCTCCCAGTGTAGCAGCTCCCCAGTTAGCAGCAGCTCCCCCAGTTAGCAGCAGCTCCCCAGTTAGCAGCAAGTCCCCCCAGTTAGCAGCTCCCTAGTTAGCAGCAGCTCCCAGTTGGTAGCAGCTCCTGGTTAGTAGCAGCCCCCTAGCTAGCAGCTCCCTGGTTAGTAGCAGCTCCCAGTTAGTAGCAGCCCCCAGTTAGTAGCAGCTCCCCTAGTTAGTAGCAGCTCCCCTAGTTAGTAGCAGCTCCCCTAGTTAGTAGCAGCTCCCTAGTTAGCAGCAGCTCCCTAGTTAGTAGCAGCTCCCCAGTTAGTAGCAGCTCCCTAGTTAGTAGCAGCTCCCCTAGTTAGCAGCAGCTCCCCAGTTAGCAGCAGCTCCCCAGTTAGTAGCAGCTCCCCTAGTTAGTAGCAGCCCTCAGTTAGTAGCAGCTCCCCAGTTGGTCAGCAGCTCCCTGGTTGGCAGCAGCTCCCTGGTTAGCAGCAGCTCCCAGTTAGTAGCAGCCCCCAGTTAGCAGCAGCTCCCTAGTTAGTAGCAGCCCCCAGTTAGTAGCAGCTCCTGTTGGCAGCAGCCCCAGTTAGCAGCAGCCCTGCCAGTTAGCAGCAGCTCCTGGTTAGTAGCAGCTCCCTAGTTGGTAGCAGCTCCCCAGTTGGTAGCAGCCCCTAGTTAGTAGCAGCCCTCAGTTAGCAGCAGCTCCCCAGTTAGTAGCAGCTCCCCCAGTTAGCAGCAGCTGCCCAGTTAGTAGCAGCTCCCTGGCTAGTAGCAGCCCCCAGTTAGGCAGCAGCTCCTAGTTAGCAGCAGCTCCCAGTTAGTAGCAGCCCCTAGTTAGCAGCAGCTCCCCAGTTAGGCAGCAGCCCTAGTTAGTAGCAGCTCCCTAGTTAGAGCAGCTCCCCAGTTAGTAGCAGCTCCTCAGTTAGCAGCAGATCCCTAGTTGGCAGCAGCTCCCCAGTTAGTAGCAGCCCCCAGTTAGCAGCAGGTCCCTAGTTAGTAGCAGCTCCTGCCTAGTTAGCAGCAGCTCCCCAGTTAGCAGCAGCTCCCCAGTTAGTAGCAGCTCCCTAGTTAGCAGCAGCTCTCAGTTAGCAGCAGCTCCCCAGTTAGTAGCAGCAGCCCTAGTTAGCAGCAGCTCCCCAGTTAGCAGCAGCTCCTCAGTTAGTGCTCCCTAGTTAGCAGCAGCTCCCTAGTTAGTCAGCAGCTCCCTAGTTGGTAGCAGCTCCCCCAGTTAGCAGCAGCTCCTAGTTGGCAGCAGCTCCCCCAGTTAGTAGCAGCCCCCAGTTAGCAGCAGCCCTAGTCCCAGCAGCAGCCCCTAGTTAGTAGCAGCCCCCAGTTAGTAGCAGCCCCTAGTTAGTAGCAGCCTCAGTTAGTAGCAGCTCCAGTTAGTTGGCAGCCCCTTAGCAGCAGCCCCCAGTTAGTAGCAGCTCCCTAGTTAGCAGCAGCCCCTAGTTAGCAGCCTCTAGTTAGCAGCAGCTCCCCAGTTAGTAGCAGCCCTAGTTAGCAGCAGCCCCCAGTTAGTAGCAGCTCTAGTTAGTAGCAGCCCCTCAGTTAGTGCAGCAGCCCCCAGTTAGTAGCAGCTCCCTAGTTGTGAGTAGCAGCCCCTAGTTGGTAGCAGCCCCTGGTTAGTAGCAGCCCCTAGTTGGTAGCAGCTCCTGGTTAGTGGCAGCTCCCTGGTTGGTAGCAGCTCCTAGTTAGTAGCAGCTCCTAGTTAGCAGCAGCCCCCAGTAGCAGCTGCCTAGTTGGTAGCAGCTCCCTAGTTAGTAGCAGCTCCTAGTTAGCAGCAGCTCCCTAGTTAGTAGCAGCTCCCCAGTTAGCAGCAGCTCCCAGTTAGCAGCAGCCCCCAGTTAGCAGCAGCTCCCTAGTTAGTAGCAGCCCCCAGTTAGTAGCAGCCCCCAGTTAGCAGCAGCCCCTAGTTAGTAGCAGCTCCTAGTTAGTAGCAGCTCCCAGTTAGTAGCAGCCCCCAGTTAGCAGCAGCCCCAGCTAGTAGCAGCCCCAGTTAGTAGCAGCTCCTCAGTTAGCAGCAGCCCCCTAGTTAGTAGCAGCTCCCAGTTAGTAGCAGCCCCCTAGTTAGTAGCAGCCCCCAGTTAGCAGCAGCCCCCTAGTTAGTAGCAGCCCCAGTTAGTAGCAGCTCCCTAGTTAGCAGCAGCTAGTTAGCAGCAGCTCCCTAGTTAGCAGCAGCTCCCAGTTAGTAGCAGCTCCTAGTTAGTAGCAGCCCCCCAGTTAGTAGCAGCCCTAGTTAGTAGCAGCTCCCCAGTTAGTAGCAGCCCCCAGTTAGCAGCAGCCCCCAGTTAGCAGCAGCTCCCAGTTAGTAGCAGCCCCTAGTTAGTAGCAGCCCCTAGTTAGTAGCAGCCCTAGTTAGTAGCAGCCCCCCAGTTAGCAGCAGCCCCTAGTTGGTAGCAGCTCCCAGTTAGTAGCAGCCCCCAGCTAGTTAGCAGCAGCCCCCTAGTTAGTAGCAGCCCCCAGTTAGCAGCAGCCCCCTAGTTAGTAGCAGCCCCCAGTTAGTAGCAGCCCCTAGTTAGTAGCAGCCCCCAGTTAGCAGCAGCCCCTAGTTAGCAGCAGCCCCCAGTTAGTAGCAGCCCCCTAGTTAGTAGCACCTCCCTAGTTAGTAGCAGCTCCCCTAGTTAGTAGCAGCTCCCTAGTTAGTAGCAGCCCCCTAGTTAGTAGCAGCCCCCTAGTTAGTAGCAGCCCCCTAGTTAGTAGCAGCTCCCCTAGTTAGTAGCAGCTCCCTAGTTAGTAGCAGCCCCTAGTTAGTAGCAGCTCCCTAGTTAGTAGCAGTCCCCTAGTTAGTAGCAGTCCCCTAGTTAGTAGCAGCCCCCTAGTTAGTAGCAGCCCCTAGTTAGTAGCAGCTCCCCTAGTTAGTAGCAGCCCCCAGTTAGCAGCAGCTCCTAGTTAGTAGCAGCTCCCCAGTTAGTAGCAGCTCCTCAGTTAGTAGCAGCCCCCTGTTAGTAGCAGCTCCCTAGTTAGCAGCAGCTCCCCAGTTAGTAGCAGCCCCTAGTTAGTAGCAGATCCCCTAGTTAGTAGCAGCTCCCCTAGTTAGTAGCAGCTCCCCTAGTTAGCAGCAGGTCCCCTAGTTAGTAGCAGCTCCCCTAGTTAGTAGCAGCCCTCAGTTAGTAGCAGCTCCCTAGTTAGTAGCAGCCCCCTAGTTAGTAGCAGCTCCCTAGTTAGTAGCAGCTCCCCTAGTTAGTAGCAGCTCCCTAGTTAGTAGCAGCCCCCTAGTTAGTAGCAGCCCCCTAGTTAGTAGCAGCTCCCCTAGTTAGTAGCAGCTCCTAGTTAGTAGCAGCTCCCTAGTTAGTAGCAGCCCCTAGTTAGTAGCAGCCCCCTAGTTAGTAGCAGCTCCCCTAGTTAGTAGCAGCTCCCTAGTTAGTAGCAGCTCCCCTAGTTAGTAGCAGCCCCCTAGTTAGTAGCAGCCCCCTAGTTAGTAGCAGCTCCCCTAGTTAGTAGCAGCTCCCTAGTTAGTAGCAGCCCCCTAGTTAGTAGCAGCAGTCCCCAGTTAGCAGCAGCCCCCAGTTAGTAGCAGCTCCCTAGTTAGCAGCAGCTCCTCAGTTAGTAGCAGCCCCCAGTTAGCAGCAGCCCCTAGTTAGTAGCAGCCTCCTAGTTGGTAGCAGCTCCTAGTTAGTAGCAGCTCCCTAGTTAGCAGCAGCTCCCAGTTAGTAGCAGCCCCCAGTTAGCAGCAGCTCCCAGTTAGTAGCAGCTCCCCTAGTTAGTAGCAGCTCCCCTAGTTAGCAGCAGCTCCCTAGTTAGTAGCAGCCCCCTAGTTAGTAGCAGCTCCCTAGTTAGCAGCAGCTCCCTAGTTAGTAGCAGCTCCCCTAGTTAGCAGCAGCTCCCCAGTTAGCAGCAGCTCCCCAGTTAGCAGCAGCTCCTAGTTAGTAGCAGCCCCTAGTTAGTAGCAGCCCCCTAGTTAGCAGCAGCCCCTAGTTAGCAGCAGTCCCCCAGTTGGTAGCAGCCCCAGTTAGCAGCAGCCCCCAGTTAGCAGCAGCTCCCCAGTTAGCAGCAGCCCCAGTTAGCAGCAGCCCCCAGTTAGCAGCAGCCCCCAGTTAGCAGCAGCCCCCAGTTAGCAGCAGCTCCTAGTTAGTAGCAGCCCCTGGTTAGTAGCAGCCCCCAGTTAGTAGCAGCTCCTAGTTAGTAGCAGTCCCTGGTTAGTAGCAGCCCCTAGCAGTAGCAGCCCCCTAGTTAGCAGCAGCTCCCCTAGTTAGTAGCAGCTCCCCAGTTAGTAGCAGCTCCCTAGTTAGTAGCAGCTCCCCTAGTTAGTAGCAGCTCCCTAGTTAGTAGCAGCTCCCCTAGTTAGTAGCAGCTCCCTAGTTAGTAGCAGCTCCCCAGTTAGTAGCAGCTCCCAGTTAGTAGCAGCTCCCTAGTTAGTAGCAGCTCCCTAGTTAGTAGCAGCCCCCCAGTTAGTAGCAGCTCCCCAGTTAGCAGCAGCTCCTAGTTAGTAGCAGCCCCCTAGTTAGTAGCAGCTCCCTAGTTAGTAGCAGCCCCCTAGTTAGTAGCAGCTCCCTAGTTAGTAGCAGCCCCAGTTAGTAGCAGCCCCCAGTTAGCAGCAGCTCCCTAGTTAGTAGCAACCCCCTAGTTAGTAGCAGCTCCCTAGTTAGTAGCAGCTCCCTAGTTAGTAGCAGCTCCCCTAGTTAGTAGCAGCTCCCCTAGTTAGTAGCAACCCCCTAGTTAGTAGCAACCCCCCAGTTAGTAGCAGCTCCCCAGTTAGTAGCAGCTCCCCTAGTTAGTAGCAGCTCCCTAGTTAGTAGCAGCTCCCTAGTTAGTAGCATCTCCCCTAGTTAGTAGCAGCTCCCTAGTTAGTAGCAGCCCCCTAGTTAGTAGCAGCCCCCTAGTTAGCAGCAGCTCCCTAGTTAGCAGCAGCTCCCCCAGTTAGCAGCAGCTCCCAGTTAGCAGCAGCTCCCAGTTAGTAGCAGCTGCCCAGTTAGTAGCAGATCCCCAGTTAGTAGCAGCTCCTAGTTAGCAGCAGCTCCTAGGTTAGTAGCAGCCCCAGTTAGCAGCAGCCCCCAGTTAGCAGCAGCCCCCTAGTTGCAGCAGCTCCCCAGTTAGCAGCAGCTCCCCAGTTAGCAGCAGCCCCTAGTTAGCAGCAGCCCCTAGTTAGCAGCAGCCCCTAGCCAGCAGCAGCCCCTAGTTAGCAGCAGCTCCCTAGTTAGCAGCAGCCCCTAGCTAGCAGCAGCCCCAGCTAGTAGCAGCCCCCTTGCTAGCAGCAGCCCCAGTTAGCAGCAGCCCCCAGTTAGTAGCAACCCCCAGTTAGCAGCAGCCCCAGTTGGTAGCAGCTCCCCAGTTAGCAGCAGCCCTAGTTAGCAGCAGCCCCCAGTTGGCAGCAGCCCCTAGTTAGTAGCAGCTCCTAGTTAGTAGCAGCTCCCTGGTTAGCAGCAGCCCTGGTTAGTAGCAGCCCCCAGTTAGTAGCAGCCCCCTAGTTAGCAGCAGCTCCCCAGTTAGCAGCAGCTCCCCAGTTGGTAGCAGCTCCCTAGTTAGTAGCAGCCTCCTAGTTAGTAGCAGCCCCTCAGTTAGTAGCAGCCCCCCAGTTAGTAGCAGCTCCTAGTTAGTAGCAGCTCCCTAGTTAGTAGCAGCTCCCTAGTTAGTAGCAGCTCTCAGTTAGCAGCAGCCCCCAGTTAGTAGCAGCCCCCTAGTTGGTAGCAGCCCCTAGTTAGTAGCAGCTCCTGGTTAGTAGCAGCTCCCTGGTTAGTAGCAGCTCCTAGTTAGTAGCAGCTCCTGGTTGGTAACCCAGTTAGTAGCAGCTCCTGGTTAGTAGCAGCCCCCTGGTTGGTAGCTAGTAGCAGCCCCTAGTTAGTAGCAGCTCCTGGTTAGTAGCAGCTCCTAGTTGGTAGCAGCCCTCAGTTAGTAGCAGCCCCCAGTTAGTAGCAGCCCCCAGTTAGCAGCAGTCCCCCAGTTAGCAGCAGTCCCCAGTTAGCAGCAGCCCCCAGTTAGTAGCAGCCCCAGTTAGCAGCAGCTCCCTAGTTAGGTAGCAGTCCCCCTAGTTAGTAGCAGCAGCCCCTAGTTAGGTAGCAGCAGCTCCTAGTTAGTAGCAGCTCCTAGTTAGTAGCAGCCCCCCAGTTAGTAGCAGCTCCCCAGTTAGCAGCAGCCCCCAGTTAGCAGCAGCCCCCAGTTAGTAGCAGTCCCCCTAGTTAGTAGCAGCCCCCTAGTTAGCAGCAGCTCCCCAGTTAGCAGCAGCTCCAGTTAGTAGCAGTCCCCAGTTAGTAGCAGCCCTCAGTTAGTAGCAGCTCCCCTAGTTAGTAGCAGTCCCCTAGTTAGTAGCAGTCCCCTAGTTAGTAGCAGCCCCCTAGTTAGTAGCAGCTCCCTAGTTAGTAGCAGTCCCCTAGTTAGTAGCAGCTCCCCAGTTAGTAGCAGCTCCCTAGTTAGTAGCAGCCCCCTAGTTAGTAGCAGCTCCCCAGTTAGCAGCAGCTCCTAGTTAGTAGCAGCCCCTAGTTAGTAGCAGCTCCTCAGTTAGTAGCAGCTCCTAGTTAGCAGCAGCTCCCAGTTAGTAGCAGCTCCCCAGTTAGCAGCAGCCCCCTAGTTAGTAGCAGCAGCCCTAGTTAGCAGCAGCTCCCTAGTTAGTAGCAGCTCCTAGTTAGTAGCAGCTCCCTGGTTAGCAGCAGCTCCTAGTTAGTAGCAGCCCCCCAGTTAGTAGCAGCTCCCTAGTTAGCAGCAGCTCCCAGTTAGCAGCAGCCCCCAGTTAGTAGCAGCTCCTCAGTTAGTAGCAGCTCCCCAGTTAGTAGCAGCCCCTAGTTAGTAGCAGCTCCCTAGTTAGCAGCAGCCCCCAGTTAGCAGCAGCTCCTAGCCAGTAGCAGCTCCCAGTTAGTAGCAGCCCTCAGTTAGCAGCAGCTCAGTTAGCAGCAGCCCAGTTAGCAGCAGCTCCCAGTTAGTAGCAGCTCCTCAGTTAGCAGCAGCTCCCCAGTTAGCAGCAGCCCCCAGTTAGTAGCAGCTCCTAGTTGGTAGCAGCTCCCAGTTAGTAGCAGCTCCCCAGTTAGTAGCAGCCCCCAGTTAGCAGCAGCCCCCAGTTAGTAGCAGCTCCTAGTTAGCAGCAGCTCCCTAGTTAGCAGCAGCTCCCTAGTTAGTAGCAGCCCCCAGTTAGTAGCAGCCTCCAGTTAGTAGCAGCCCCCAGTTAGCAGCAGCTCCTAGTTAGTAGCAGCCCCTAGTTAGCAGCAGCTCCCCAGTTAGCAGCAGCTCCCAGTTAGCAGCAGCTCCCAGTTAGTAGCAGCTCCTAGTTAGTAGCAGCCCTAGTTAGTAGCAGCTCCCAGTTAGCAGCAGCCCCTAGTTAGTAGCAGCCCCCAGTTAGCAGCAGCCCCTAGTTGGGCAGCAGCTCCCAGTTAGCAGCTCCCCAGTTAGTAGCAGCCCCCAGTTAGTAGCAGCTCCCCAGTTAGCAGCAGCCCCCAGTTAGCAGCAGCTCCCAGTTAGCAGCAGCCCTAGTTAGCAGCAGCCCCCAGTTAGCAGCAGCTCCCAGTTAGCAGCAGCTCCTAGTTAGCAGCAGCTCCCCAGTTGGGCAGCAGCTCCCCAGTTAGCAGCAGCCCCCAGTTAGTAGCAGCTCCCAGTTAGTAGCAGCTCCCAGTTGGGCAGCAGCTCCCAGTTAGCAGCAGCCCCCAGTTAGCAGCAGCCCCCAGTTAGTAGCAGCCCCTCAGCTAGCAGCAGCCTCAGTTAGCAGCAGCCCCTGGTTAGCAGCAGCCCCAGTTAGCAGCAGCTCCCTAGTTGTAGCAGCTCCCTAGTTAGTAGCAGCCCCCAGTTAGTAGCAGCTCCTAGTTAGTAGCAGCCCCCTAGTTAGTAGCAGCTCCCAGTTAGTAGCAGCTCCTGGTTAGTAGCAGCCCCCTAGTTAGCAGCAGCTCCCTAGTTAGCAGCAGCTCCCAGTTAGCAGCAGCCCCAGCTAGCAGCAGCTCCCCAGTTAGTAGCAGCTCCCAGTTAGTAGCAGCTCCCTAGTTAGTAGCAGCCCCTAGTTAGTAGCAGCTCCCAGTTAGCAGCAGCCCCCAGTTAGCAGCAGCTCCCTAGTTAGTAGCAGCTCCTGGTTAGCAGCAGCCCCCAGTTAGTAGCAGCCCCTAGTTAGTAGCAGCTCCCAGTTAGTAGCAGCCCCTCAGTTAGTAGCAGCTCCCCTAGTTAGCAGCAGCCCCAGTTAGCAGCAGCTCTAGTTAGCAGCAGCTCCCAGTTAGTAGCAGCTCCTCAGTTAGCAGCAGCTCCCCAGTTAGTAGCAGCCCCCAGTTAGCAGCAGCCCCCAGTTAGTAGCAGCTCCCAGTTAGCAGCAGCCCTCTTAGCAGCAGCCCCCAGTTGGCAGCAGCTCCCTAGTTAGCAGCAGCTCCCTAGTTAGCAGCAGCTCCCTAGTTAGTAGCAGCTCCCTAGTTAGCAGCAGCTCCCAGTTAGTAGCAGCTCCCAGTTAGCAGCAGCCCCCAGTTAGCAGCAGCCCCCAGTTAGCAGCAGCCCCTAGTTAGCAGCAGCTCCTAGTTAGTAGCAGCCCCCAGTTAGCAGCAGCTGCCAGTTAGTAGCAGCTCCCTAGTTAGTAGCAGCCCCCAGTTAGTAGCAGCCCCTAGTTAGTAGCAGCCCCAGTTAGTAGCAGCTCCCTAGTTAGTTAGCAGCAGCTCCCAGTTAGTAGCAGCCCCCAGTTAGTAGCAGCTCCCAGTTAGTAGCAGCCCCTAGTTAGTAGCAGCTCCCAGTTAGTAGCAGCTCCTAGTTAGCAGCAGCAACCCCCCAGTTAGTAGCAGCCCCCAGTTAGCAGCAGCTCCCAGTTAGTAGCAGCTCCCCAGTTAGTAGCAGCTCCCCAGTTGGTAGCAGCCCCCAGTTAGCAGCAGCTCCCTCAGTTAGGGCAGCAGCTCCCCAGTTAGTAGCAGCTCCTAGCAGTAGCAGCAGCCCCAGTTAGTAGCAGCCCCCAGTTAGCAGCAGCTCCCAGTTAGTAGCAGCTCCCAGTTAGCAGCAGCTCCTGGTTAGTAGCAGCCCCCTAGTTAGTAGCAGCTCCCTAGTTGCAGCAGCCCCCTAGTTAGTAGCAGCCCCCTAGTTAGTAGCAGCTCCCCTAGTTAGTAGCAGCCCCCCAGTTAGTAGCAGCCCCCTAGTTAGTAGCAGCCCCCTAGTTAGTAGCAGCTCCCTAGTTAGTAGCAGCTCCTAGTTAGTAGCAGCCCCCAGCTAGTAGCAGCCCTAGTTAGCAGCAGCCCCTGGTTAGTAGCAGCCCCCAGTTAGTAGCAGCAGCCCCCAGTTAGTAGCAGCTCCCCAGTTAGTAGCAGCTCCTAGTTAGCAGCAGCCCTAGTTAGTAGCAGCCCCCAGTTAGTAGCAGCTTAGTTAGTAGCAGCTCCCCAGTTAGTAGCAGCCCCCAGTTAGTAGCAGCCCCCAGTTAGTAGCAGCCCCCAGTTAGTAGCAGCTCCTCAGTTAGTAGCAGTCCCCTAGTTAGTAGCAGCTCCTCAGTTAGCAGCAGCTCCCTAGTTAGCAGCAGTCCCCTAGTTAGTAGCAGCCCCCTAGTTAGTAGCAGCCCCTAGGTTAGTAGCAGCTCCCTAGTTAGCAGCAGCTCCCCCCAGTTAGTAGCAGCTCCCTAGTTAGTAGCAGCCCCCCAGTTAGTAGCAGCTCCCCAGTTAGTAGCAGCCCCTAGTTGGTAGCAGCTCCCCAGTTAGTAGCAGTCCCCTAGTTAGTAGCAGCTCCTAGTTAGTAGCAGCTCCTGGTTAGCAGCAGCTCCCTAGTTAGCAGCAGCCCCTGGTTGGTAGCAGCTCCCTGGTTAGTAGCAGTCCCTAGTTAGTAGCAGCCCCTAGTTAGCAGCAGCTCCCAGTTAGTAGCAGCCCCCTAGTTAGTAGCAACCCCCTAGTTAGTAGCAGCTCCCCTAGTTAGTAGCAGCCCCCAGTTAGTAGCAGCTCCCCTAGTTAGTAGCAGCTCCCCTAGTTAGTAGCAGCTCCCTAGTTAGTAGCAGCTCCCCTAGTTAGTAGCAGCCCCCAGTTAGTAGCAGCTCTCAGCTAGCAGCAGCCCCCAGTTAGTAGCAGCCCCCAGTTAGCAGCAGCTCCTAGTTAGCAGCAGCCCTAGTTAGCAGCAGCTCCTCAGTTAGTAGCAGCTCCCCAGTTAGTAGCAGCCCCCTAGTTAGCAGCAGCTCCCTAGTTAGTAGCAGCTCCCTAGTTAGTAGCAGTCCCCTAGTTAGTAGCAGCCCTCTAGTTAGTAGCAGCTCCCTAGTTAGTAGCAGCTCCCTAGTTAGTAGCAGCCCCCTAGTTAGTAGCAGCTCCCCTAGTTAGTAGCAGCCTCCTAGTTAGTAGCAGCTCCCCAGTTAGCAGCAGCTCCCTAGTTGGCAGCAGCAGTTAGTAGCAGCTCCTAGTTGTGCAGCAGCTCCCTAGTTAGCAGCAGCTCCCAGTTGGTCAGCAGCCCCTTGCTAGCAGCAGCCCCTAGTTAGCAGCAGCCCCCAGTTAGCAGCAGCTCCCAGTTAGCAGCAGCCCCCAGTTAGTAGCAGCCCCCAGTTAGCAGCAGCCCCCAGTTAGCAGCAGCCCCTAGTTAGTAGCAGCTCCCAGTTAGTAGCAGCTCCCCAGTTAGCAGCAGCTCCCAGTTAGCAGCAGCTCCCAGTTAGTAGCAGCTCCCAGTTAGCAGCAGCTCCCAGTTAGCAGCAGCTCCCAGGTTAGCAGCAGCCCCCAGTTAGTAGCAGCCCCTAGTTAGTAGCAGCCCCCAGTTAGCAGCAGCTCCTAGTTAGTAGCAGCTCCCTAGTTAGTAGCAGCCCCTAGTTGGTAGCAGCTCCCCAGTTAGTAGCAGCTCCTAGGTTAGTAGCAGCTCCCTAGTTAGTAGCAGCTCCTAGTTAGTAGCAGCTCCCAGTTAGCAGCAGCTCCTAGTTAGTAGCAGCTCCCAGTTAGTAGCAGATCCCTAGTTAGCAGCAGCCCCCAGTTAGCAGCAGCTCCCCAGTTAGCAGCAGGTCCCCTAGTTAGCAGCAGCCCCCAGTTAGCAGCAGCTCCCCCAGTTAGCAGCAGCTCCCTAGTTAGCAGCAGCCCCCAGTTAGCAGCAGCTCCTAGTTAGTAGCAGCTCCCTAGTTAGTAGCAGCTGCCCAGTTAGCAGCAGATCCCCAGTTAGTAGCAGCCCCTAGTTAGTAGCAGCCTAGTTAGCAGCAGCTCCCCAGTTAGCAGCAGCCCCCAGTTAGCAGCAGCTCCCCAGTTAGCAGCAGCCCCCAGTTAGCAGCAGCCCCCAGTTAGCAGCAGCTCCTGGTTAGTAGCAGCCCTAGTTAGTAGCAGCTCCCTAGTTAGTAGCAGCTCCTAGTTAGCAGCAACCCCTTAGTTAGCAGCAGCCCCTAGTTAGTAGCAGCCCCTAGTTAGTAGCAGCTCCTAGTTAGTAGCAGCCCCCAGTTAGCAGCAGCTGCCCAGTTAGCAGCAGATCCCCAGTTAGCAGCAGCTCCCAGTTGGTAGCAGCTCCTAGTTAGCAGCAGCCCCCTAGTTAGCAGCAGCTCCCTAGTTAGCAGCAGCTCCCTAGTTAGCAGCAGCTCCCCAGTTAGTAGCAGCTCCTAGTTAGTAGCAGCTCCCAGTTAGCAGCAGCTCCCTAGTTAGTAGCAGCTCCCAGTTAGCAGCAGCTCCCTAGTTAGTAGCAGCTCCTGGTTAGTAGCAGCTCCCAGTTAGTAGCAGCCCCCAGTTAGTAGCAGCTGCCCAGTTAGCAGCAGCTCCCAGTTAGCAGCAGCTCCCAGTTAGCAGCAGCCCCCAGTTAGCAGCAGCTCCCTAGTTAGCAGCAGCCCCCTAGTTAGCAGCAGCTCCCAGTTAGCAGCAGCCCCCAGTTAGTAGCAGCTCCTCAGTTAGCAGCAGCTCCCAGTTAGCAGCAGCTGCCTAGTTAGTAGCAGATCCCTAGTTAGCAGCAGCCCCCTAGTTAGTAGCAGCCCCCAGTTAGCAGCAGCTCCCCAGTTAGCAGCAGCTCCCAGTTAGTAGCAGCTCCCCAGTTAGCAGCAGCTCCTAGTTAGCAGCAGCCCCCAGTTAGTAGCAGCTCCTAGTTAGCAGCAGCCCCCAGTTAGTAGCAGCTGCCCAGTTAGCAGCAGATCCCCCAGTTAGCAGCAGCTCCCCAGTTAGCAGCAGCTCCCCAGTTAGCAGCAGCTCCCAGTTAGCAGCAGCTCCCCAGTTAGCAGCAGCCCCTAGTTAGTAGCAGCTCCCTAGTTAGCAGCAGCCCCCAGTTAGCAGCAGCTCCTAGTTAGCAGCAGCCCCCAGTTAGCAGCAGCTCCTAGTTAGCAGCAGCCCCTAGTTAGTAGCAGCCCCTTAGTTAGCAGCAGCTCCCCAGTTAGTAGCAGCCCCCAGTTAGCAGCAGCTCCCAGTTAGCAGCAGCTCCCAGTTAGCAGCAACCCCCAGTTAGTAGCAGCCCCCAGTTAGTAGCAGCTCCCCAGTTAGCAGCAGCTCCCAGTAGCAGCCCCCAGTTAGTAGCAGCCCCTAGTTAGCAGCAGCCCCCTAGTTAGCAGCAGCTCCCTAGTTAGTAGCAGCCCCCTAGTTAGCAGCAGCCCTAGTTAGTAGCAGCTCCCAGTTAGCAGCAGCTCCCAGTTAGCAGCAGCCCCCAGTTAGCAGCAGCCCCTGGTTAGCAGCAGCCCCCAGTTAGCAGCAGCCGCCCAGTTAGCAGCAGCTCCCCAGTTAGTAGCAGCTCCCAGTTAGCAGCAGCCCCTAGTTAGTAGCAGCTCCCAGTTAGTAGCAGCCCCCTAGTTAGTAGCAGCCCCCAGTTAGCAGCAGCCCCCTAGTTAGTAGCAGCTCCCAGTTAGTAGCAGCCCCCAGTTAGTAGCAGCCCCTAGTTAGTAGCAGCCCCCAGTTAGTAGCAGCTCCTCAGCTAGTAGCAGCCCCCAGCTAGCAGCAGCCCCTCAGCAGCAGCCCCTAGTTAGCAGCAGCCCCCAGTTAGCAGCAGCCCCAGTTAGTAGCAGCCCCCCAGTTAGTAGCAGCTCCTAGTTAGTAGCAGCCCCTAGTTAGCAGCAGCCCCTAGTTAGTAGCAGCTCCCCAGTTAGTAGCAGCCCCTAGTTAGCAGCAGCCCCTAGTTAGTAGCAGCCCCCAGTTAGTAGCAGCCCTAGTTAGTAGCAGCCCCCAGTTAGTAGCAGCCCCCAGTTAGTAGCAGCTCCCAGTTAGTAGCAGCCCCTAGTTAGCAGCAGCTCCTAGCTAGCAGCAGCTCCCTGGTTAGTAGCAGCCCCCTAGTTAGTAGCAGCCCCTGATAGCAGCAGCTCCCCTAGTTAGTAGCAGCCCCCAGTTAGTAGCAGCTCCCAGTTAGTAGCAGCCCCCAGTTAGTAGCAGCTCCCAGTTAGCAGCAGCCCCTAGTTAGTAGCAGCCCCCAGTTAGTAGCAGTCCCCAGTTAGCAGCAGCCCCTGGTTAGCAGCAGCCCCCAGCTAGCAGCAGTTGGTAGCAGCTCCTAGTTAGCAGCAGCTCCCTAGTTAGCAGCAGTCCCTAGTAGTAGCAGCTCCCTAGTTGGTAGCAGCTCCCTAGTTAGCAGCAGCCCCCAGTTAGCAGCAGCCCCCAGTTAGCAGCAGCTCCCTAGTTGGTAGCAGCTCCCAGTTAGTAGCAGCTCCTAGTTAGCAGCAGCTCCCTAGTTAGTAGCAGCTCCCTAGTTAGTAGCAGCTCCTAGTTAGTAGCAGCTCCCTAGTTAGTAGCAGCTCCCTAGTTAGTAGCAGCCCCAGTTAGTAGCAGCCCCCAGTTAGCAGCAGCTCCCCAGTTAGTAGCAGCCCCTAGTTAGTAGCAGCCCCCTAGTTAGCAGCAGCTCCTCAGTTAGTAGCAGCTCCCAGTTAGTAGCAGCTCCCAGTTGGTAGCAGCTCCCTGGTTAGTAGCAGCCCCCCAGTTAGTAGCAGCTCCCCAGTTAGCAGCAGTCCCCTAGTTAGTAGCAGCCCCCAGTTAGCAGCAGCCCCCAGTTAGTAGCAGCCCCCAGTTGGTAGCAGCTCCCTAGTTGGTAGCAGCCCCTAGTTAGCAGCAGCTCCCCAGTTAGTAGCAGCCCCCAGTTAGCAGCAGCCCCAGCTAGCAGCAGCCCCAGTTAGCAGCAGCCCCCAGTTAGCAGCAGCTCCCCAGTTAGCAGCAGCCCCTAGTTAGTAGCAGCCCCTAGTTAGTAGCAGCCCCTAGTTAGTAGCAGCCCCCAGTTAGTAGCAGCTCCCCAGTTAGCAGCAGCCCCTAGTTAGTAGCAGCCCCTAGTTAGTAGCAGCCCCTAGTTAGTAGCAGCCCCCAGTTAGTAGCAGCTCCCAGTTAGTAGCAGCCCCCAGTTAGCAGCAGCCCTGAGTTAGCAGCAGCTCCCCAGTTAGCAGCAGCTCCCAGTTAGCAGCAGCTCCCCAGTTAGTAGCAGCTCCCCAGTTAGTAGCAGCCCCCAGTTGGCAGCAGCCCCCAGTTAGTAGCAGCAGCCCCCAGTTAGCAGCAGCTCCCCCAGTTAGTAGCAGCTCCCAGTTAGTAGCAGCCCCTAGCCAGTCAGCAGCCCCCAGTTAGCAGCAGCCCCCAGTTAGTAGCAGCCCCCAGTTAGCAGCAGCCCCCAGTTAGCAGCAGCCCCTAGTTAGCAGCAGCCCCTAGTTAGTAGCAGCTCCTAGTTAGCAGCAGCTCCCAGTTAGCAGCAGCCCCCTAGTTAGCAGCAGCTCCCAGCTAGCAGCAGCCCCCAGCTAGCAGCAGCCCCCTAGTTAGCAGCAGCCCCCAGCTAGCAGCAGCTCCCTAGTTAGCAGCAGCCCCCTGGTTAGCAGCAGCCCCCAGTTAGCAGCAGCCCCTAGTTAGCAGCAGCCCCCAGTTAGCAGCAGCCCCTAGTTAGTAGCAGCCCCTAGTTAGTAGCAGCTCCTAGTTAGTAGCAGCTCCCAGTTAGCAGCAGCCCCTAGTTAGTAGCAGCCCCCAGTTAGTAGCAGCCCCTAGTTAGTAGCAGCCCCCTAGTTAGTAGCAGCTCCCCTAGTTAGTAGCAGCTCCCCTAGTTAGTAGCAGCTCCCTAGTTAGTAGCAGCTCCCCAGTTAGTAGCAGCTCCCCAGTTAGTAGCAGCTCCCCAGTTAGTAGCAGCTCCCCTAGTTAGTAGCAGCCCCCTAGTTAGTAGCAGCCCCCTAGTTAGTAGCAGCCCAGTTAGTAGCAGCCCTCAGTTAGCAGCAGCTCCCTAGTTAGTAGCAGCCCCCTAGTTAGTAGCAGCCCCTAGCAGCAGCAGCCCCCAGTTAGCAGCAGCTCCTAGTTAGTAGCAGCTCCCTAGTTAGCAGCAGCCCCCAGTTAGCAGCAGCTCCCCAGTTAGCAGCAGCCCCCAGTTAGTAGCAGCCCCCAGTTAGTAGCAGCCCCCAGTTAGTAGCAGCTCCCCCAGTTAGTAGCAGCCCCCAGTTAGTAGCAGCTCCCCAGTTAGCAGCAGCCCCCAGCTAGCAGCAGCCCCCAGTTAGTAGCAGCCCCCAGTTAGCAGCAGCCCCCAGTTAGCAGCAGCCCCCAGTTAGCAGCACCTCCCAGTTAGTAGCAGCTCCCAGTTGCAGCAGCTCCCCAGTTAGCAGCAGCCCCTAGTTAGTAGCAGCTCCCTAGTTGGTAGCAGTCCCTAGTTAGCAGCAGCTCCTCAGTAGCAGCAGCCCCTAGTTAGTAGCAGCCCCTAGTTAGTAGCAGCTCCCCTAGTTAGTAGCAGTCCCCTAGTTAGTAGCAGTCCCCTAGTTAGTAGCAGCCCCCTAGTTAGTAGCAGCCCCTAGTTAGTAGCAGCTCCCCTAGTTAGTAGCAGCTCCCCAGTTAGTAGCAGCTCCTAGTTAGCAGCAGCCCTAGTTAGTAGCAGTCCCCAGTTAGCAGCAGCCCCCAGTTAGTAGCAGCTCCCCTAGTTAGTAGCAGCTCCCTAGTTAGTAGCAGCTCCCTAGTTAGTAGCAGTCCCCAGTTAGTAGCAGCCCCCAGTTAGTAGCAGCCCCCAGTTAGCAGCAGCTCCCAGTTAGTAGCAGTCCCCAGTTAGTAGCAGCCCCTAGCTAGCAGCAGCTCCCTAGTTAGTAGCAGCCCCCAGTTAGTTGCAGCAGTCCCCTAGTTAGTAGCAGCCCCCAGTTAGCAGCAGCTCCTAGTTAGCAGCAGTCCCCAGTTAGTAGCAGTCCCCCAGTTAGCAGCAGCCCCCAGCTAGTAGCAGCCCCCAGTTAGCAGCAGCCCCTGGTTAGTAGCAGCCCCTAGTTAGCAGCAGCCCCCAGCTAGCAGCAGCAGCTCCCAGTTAGCAGCAGCTCCCTAGTTAGCAGCAGCCCCCTAGTTAGTAGCAGCCCCCAGTTAGCAGCAGCCCCTAGTTAGTAGCAGCCCCAGTTAGCAGCAGCTCCCCAGTTAGCAGCAGCTCCTAGTTAGTAGCAGTCCCTAGTTAGTAGCAGCCCCTAGTTAGCAGCAGCTCCCCAGTTAGTAGCAGCCCCCAGTTAGCAGCAGCCTCCCTAGTTAGCAGCAGCCCCCAGTTAGCAGCAGCTCCCAGTTAGCAGCAGCTCCTGCTAGCAGCAGCCCCCAGTTAGCAGCAGCTCCTCAGTTAGCAGCAGCTCCCCAGTTAGCAGCAGCTCCCTGGTTAGTAGCAGCCCCTAGTTAGTAGCAGCCCCCAGTTAGTAGCAGCCCCCAGTTAGCAGCAGCCCCAGTTAGCAGCAGCCCCTAGTTAGTAGCAGCCCCCAGTTAGCAGCAGCTCCTAGTTAGCAGCAGCCCCCTAGTTAGCAGCAGCCCCTAGCTAGCAGCAGCTCCCCAGTTAGCAGCAGCCCCCAGTTAGCAGCAGCTCCCAGTTAGTAGCAGCTCCCTAGTTAGTAGCAGCCCCTAGTTAGTAGCAGCTCCTAGTTAGCAGCAGCCCCAGTTAGCAGCAGCCCCCAGTTAGCAGCAGCCCCAGCTAGCAGCAGCCCCCAGTTAGCAGCAGCCCCCAGTTGGCAGCAGCCCCAGTTAGCAGCAGCCCCCAGCTAGCAGCAGCCCCCAGTTAGCAGCAGCTCCCAGTTAGCAGCAGCTCTCAGTTAGTAGCAGCCCCAGTTAGCAGCAGCCCCCAGTTGGTGCAGCAGCTCCCAGTTAGTAGCAGCCCCCAGTTAGCAGCAGCCCCCAGTTAGCAGCAGCCCCTAGCTAGCAGCTCCCAGTTAGCAGCAGCTCCCAGTTAGCAGCAGCTCCCTAGTTAGCAGCAGCTCCCCAGTTAGTAGCAGCAGCCCCAGTTGGCAGCAGCCCCCTAGTTAGCAGCAGCTCCCCAGTTAGCAGCAGCCCCTAGTTAGTAGCAGCCCCCAGTTAGTAGCAGCTCCCAGTTAGTAGCAGCTCCCAGTTAGCAGCAGCCCCCAGTTCAGCAGCTCCCTAGTTAGTAGCAGCTCCCAGTTAGTAGCAGCAGCCCCAGTTAGCAGCAGCTCCCCAGTTAGTAGCAGCCCCCAGTTAGCAGCAGCTCCTAGTTAGCAGCAGCCCCCAGTTAGCAGCAGCCCCCAGTTAGTAGCAGCTCCCAGTTAGCAGCAGCCCCCAGTCAGCAGCAGCTCCTAGTTAGTAGCAGCTCCCCTAGTTAGTAGCAGCTCCCCTAGTCAGTAGCAGCTCCCTAGTTAGTAGCAGCTCCCCTAGTTAGTAGCAGCTCCCCTAGTCAGTAGCAGCTCCCTAGTTAGTAGCAGCTCCCTAGTCAGTAGCAGCCCCCTAGTTAGTAGCAGCTCGTACTGTCAACAGGAGGAAATGACATGCCAACGTGGAGAACGTGACTTCCAGTCAGGCGACGTTTTGCTGAGTGAGAAGCCAGCAGAAGTTTACTCTCTCTCCGAGGAACAAATAATAATAATAATAATGAATGAAAAGGAATTGAACGTATGACTTGTTGGCTATGTTCAAACGTATCCGGAGTAATAGGTGAGTGGACCAGCCGTTGGATTTAGGTAGCTGATGTCAGTCGGGGATGCTAAATAGATAGCTAGTGCCGTTAGCTCTAAACAAGGCTGCCACTATTCCCCGTCGTGGAGTGGAAGGCCGAAACGCTTGGTAGTTTCTACATGGTAACTAGTTACTTCCACTCACCTGGTGTCCCATGTCTTAACTAGTCCCTTTTTTTTTATTATGAACGGGACGATGAACACCAGATGTTTAGCTAACGGAGCTAATATCGCTCCGGTAGCTATAGTAACTAGCTAACGTTTGATTTGATTAACTAACTCGATAACGTTGCAGACGGTAAGCAGTTTTGTTTAACTAACTAACCAACCAACTAACTAATTAACTAACTAACTAACTAACTATACCGTTAGATAAATTCAATGATCAATCTAACGTTAGCCGCTTGCAAGTTATTTACTGTTAGCTAGCTTGCCGTCTTCAATCTAACCGGCTGGCAAAGCAAATAAGTTGATTCTCGACTGTCTTGTGTTCTGAAATTATATCTGTGGTTTGTAGCTAATTACGTTTTTAAAGTTTCAAGTTTCATTAGTAGTATGTACAGGATACACATAGTATAACTTACTATACACCCGTCCCAGCGAAGTGCTTACTCGCGTGTACCTTCTCGGGCAATGCAACAACAACAAAAAATAAATGATCCCAATATAAGAATACGATCATAAAGTAAATGTCATATATGAGTGTAATAAACATCATAGCATTAGTATAATAATGGAAGGTACCATTTTTATAGTCCAATATTTACGTGTTTGGGGGGGCTGGGGGAGGTTTAAATTGTGCAGTATTTAGCAATAATAAATGTGTGTGTGTGTGTGTGTGTGTGTGTGTGTGTGTGTGTGTGTGTGTGTGTGTGTGTGTGTGTATATATATGTATGTGTGTGCGTGTGTGTGCGCTAAGGTGTGGAGAGTCAGTGCAGGTGGTCAATACAGTTCCAAGCTATTAGCTAGATGTTTCCCTCATTAACTTTTATTTTCTTCTCTGTCTCATTGGCAGGAAATGGACCAGAGGCCAGATTTGGTACCTTGACACCTCTGCAGCGTTAGAGAAGCAAGTTATCACAACTTGAAGTAGTCCTCCGAATGATAGGTGTTGACAAGCTGTCCAGCCAATTCGCTAGCTGCTATGGATATCTTTCCAAGACCTAGTGGAGAAATTCAAAGAAAAAACCCACAGCAGGATTTCGAGCTTATTCAACGAGTGGGGAGCGGCACATATGGAGATGTATACAAGGTATATATATATTTTTTTTAAGCTACCATCAAACTGAATAAACAGTCTGTATCAGATTTGGGTGTTATGAATTTAGATATTTGTCTAACCAAAACAAAGCACACACATCTGTTGGGAGGCACGAGATCCCCTGTGCCTGAGTCCCCTAGCGAATTCCTATTGAAATCTGGACCGAGTTACTGACATGAAGTTGTCAAGGTAGGATTTCACTCCCCCAGGCCCGTAGTTTATTTCTCTCTCAATGTGTTGAAGCTTTTATATCCAAGATATCCAAGTTAGTAAATGTTCTACGATGGCGGTGTGTATGTTGTATAGCCTACTAGCACTTTGATGCAAATCACAGAACTTTTGCTGTTGTCCGTTTGCCAGTAGTGTTACAGAGGCATTTTAGTTTTTTGAATGGAAACTAAAGTGAATGCTCGTCTACATGGCATGTGAAGTATTTTGTTATCTGTTTAAACTATTTTTTTTATGCAGCCTGAAGTCATAGGAAACATATACCTAGGTACGTTATCAAGCTCTTAGTGATCCATTTTTTCTTAATTCACTTTTGCCTGTTTGACGGGAGCTGTCTTGTGAAGTTTTGTTCGAGGATTTATTTAGAGTGGTGAGTCACCTACCACAAAGGCTTTCATTTACTCCTGATGAGTTTAGCATCTGCCCAGATGTTATCACTCTAGTGTCTTGGGTTCCAAATACAGTAGCTGGAGGACACAGCAGTCTACCGCAGAGATCTTCAACTAGATTCAGCCGCAGGAGGGGGAGTGGGGAAACATAATTACAAATAATGTCCAACAATAAATTCCACCAGTGATGTAGCAACAACATTGAATAGGAAGTTCTACGTCTAACCTATTTTTTTATATATATATATATATATATATATATATATCAGATAATAGCTACACCGATGGTTTGAGCCAATATCTTTTCTCTGAAGGTCTTTCATATGTTTTGATGACGTTGTCAGAACATTGCCAAGCAGTTCCACGTACTTGATGTACAGTCAGAACCCAGAATCATTCTTATGATTAGCGATGATACACAGTACACGGATTATAACTGGAAAGGAGGAATCATTTGGGCAACTAATGGCTTTCTGATGTTATTCGCTGCCAGAAAAACCTGAACTTTGCTCAGGTCATTTTGTTCATAGTAACCCTGTGTTGTATTTAGTTTCGCCAGTATGGACCACCAGACTATTTATTATAGGATGCATCCGTAACCCTGTAGTAACCCATGGTTATTTCCCAAATGGCACCATATTCCCTATATAGTGCACTATTTTTTTTACCAGAGCGCTATGGGCCCTGGTCTAAAGTAGTGCACTAAATAGGGAATAGGGTGCCATTTGGGAAATACCCCATGTAATAAAGCATTGTACTGCAAACCCCCCACCTCTGTTATTCTTTGATGGAGCAAATGGTTAAAGTAGAAGTTAGATGGAGAGAGAGAGAGAATGAACTTAACAAAGGGCCAATTTATTGGCTCGGATTTGAGCCTTCCAATCTAGACATTTTCTGTTCAAAATCACAATTGTGCAGTTGCATTTAAAAAAAATGTTTTTAAGTGTTCTTGTTTACCTATTAGTAATGAATGTCTAGGCTACCAATTTGCTCCAGTGTGTGATAGCTGAAGCAGCCAGTCTGTCAAGCCCTCGCCTCACAAAGTAATCTGTGGAAGGCCAGTCCCACCCGAGACACAGAGCCCCCACAGCCGAGGCAGGCCACTGGTGGAATGTAGTGCCTGGTATTTTCCCAGAGAGAGCCATGAACACACGCAAGCCAAGTCCCAAATGGCACCCTCTTTCCTGTTTAGTGCACTATTTTTGACCAGGGCACATTGGGTTAAATAGGGAATAGGGTGCCATTTGATATGCAGCCCAGGACTACGGCAGGCAGTGTGATATAGGATCAGGTCCTTGTCTAAACATGTGCCCAGAATGGGAGTGTTCTTTGCAGTACTGACAGTGGAAATACTTCGATATTTGAAAAGTCCTCCCCTAAACAATGACTTTGGTCTGCTGTAGTGCACAGATGTGTTGGAAATATTTGTAAAATTGAGGGAAAAATCAGGAAGTAAAACCCACGAGGGTTGAGTTTGATTGGTTGTTTTGTTACTCGGCTCGTCTCTCTTTTGATGAACAGTGTGTTTTCATCCAGGGATGGAAATTAAGCTAGCCTGAAGCTACTACTGATCAGACCAGGCTTGTGGAAAATGTTCCCAACTAGCCTGCCAGAAAGTAAAATTGGGTATTTTTGAAGATTTCTCATGGCACAGATTTTTTGAACCGATATAGTAAAAATTGTGGTCTACTAGCCCTGATTGCCAGTGCCCAAAATCCTTAAATTCTATCGACTGGTCTGTCATCTATCTCTGTTTATTGTCCCAAGTCTATAAATGGGGGATCAGTACTGAAGATTAAACCAACAATATTTTGCTCATTCAGATTTGATCCTGGACTGATTTGTTGTAATGTGCAAACTTAATTTGAGAAATGTAACACTGGTTTGAACAGGAAGGTAGTTCCTGGACCTCTTGGAGCGATGAATTCTGTGATGAATTCTCCCTTTGTCTAAATTCAATGAAAGTAGACTAAGCATCTCTATCAGAGTGCAATACCGGGGGTGGCAGGACTTGGCTGTGTGTTTAGGGGGTGGCAGGACTTGGCTGTGTGTTTGGGGGGTGGCAGGACTTGGCTGTGTGTTTGGGGGGTGGCAGGACTTGGCTAAGACAACAGAATGGACTTTTGCTTTTCATCCTGAAATCAATGAGGCTATCGCGCCTTTTTTTTAATTTTAATTTTACCTTTATTTAACTAGACAAGTCAGTTAAGAACAAATTCTTATTTACAATGACGGCCTAGGAACAGTGGGTTAACTGCCTTGTTCAGGGGCAGAACGACAGATTTTTACCTTGTCAGCTTGGGGGTTCGATCTAGCAACCTTTCAGTTACTGGCCCAGCGCTCTAACCACTAGGCTACCTGCTGTCCCTACACTCTAACCACTAGGCTACCTGCCGCCCCTACACTCTAACCACTAGGCTACCTGCCGCCCCTACACTCTAACCACTAGGCTACCTGCCGTCCCTACACTCTAACCACTAGGCTACCTGCCGCCCCTACACTCTAACCACTAGGCTACCTGCCGCCCCTACACTCTAACCACCAGGCTACCTGCCGCCCCTACACTCTAACCACTAGGCTACCTGCCGCCCCAACACTCTAACCACTAGGCTACCTGCCGCCCCTACACTCTAACCACTAGGCTACCCACGGTCCCTACACTCTAACCACTAGGCTACCTGCAGCCCTACACTCTAACCACTAGGCTACCTGTCAGCCCTACACTCTAACCACTAGGCTACCTGTCGCTCTACACTCTAACCACTAGGCTACCTGCCGCCCCTACACTCTAACCACTAGGCTACCTGCCGCCCTACACTCTAACCACTAGGCTACCTGCCGCCCTACCCTCTAACCACTAGGCTACCTGTCGCCTACACTCTAACCACTAGGCTACCTGCCCCTACACTCTAACCACTAAGCTACCTGCCGCCCCTACACTCTAACCACTAGGCTACCTGCCGCCCCTACACTCTAACCACTAGGCTACCTGCCGCCCCCACACTCTAACCACTAGGCTACCTGCCGTCTTAAGTTCAACATAGGTACAAAACCTTTTGCACATACAGTATCACAGCTTTGCCTAGTCTCTGTGTGTCTCGTGTGATGTTGTTTGTATATCTTAAAGGGATACTTTGAGATGTATCATTTTTTTAACCCAGTTTTCTACCCAATGTCGTGGTTTCCAATTGGTAGTTAGTCTTGTCTCATCGCTGCAACTCCCGTACGGACTCTGGGAGAGGCGAAAGGTTGAGAGCCGTGCGTCCTCCGAAACACAACCCTGCCAAGCCGCACTGCTTCTTGACACAATGCCCGCTTAACCCGGAAGCCAGCCACACCAATGTGTCGGAGGAAACACTGTACACCTGGCAACCGTGTCAGCGTGCACTGCCCCCGGCCCGCCACAAGGAGTCGCTAGTGCGCGATGGGACAAGGACATCCCTGCCGGCCAAACCCTCCCCTAACCCGGACGACGCTGGGCCAATTGTGCGCCGACCCATGGGTCTCCCGGTCGCTGCCGGCTGTGACAGAGCCTTGCCTCGAACAGCTAGTACTGCGATGCAGTGCCTTAGACCACTGCGCAACTCAAACAGTTTGCATTATATTATGCCGAAATTGTAGTGACGTTTTAGTTATTTTTTGGTGCCTTTTGCGCCCACATTGTTGTCTTGAGTCAAGTCGACGTTCGGTAGCCGAAGTCTATGCACCTTTTGTCTGTGAATCGTCAACAGTAGGGGTGGGAACTATGGACGGCGTTCTTCAATGAAGTGTTTACTGTAATTCAACGAGAGAGAGGAGTGTAGCGCCTAGATCCTTCTGTCTGCAGTGCACTACTAGTTTTCACATTTCACTTGACAAGTACTGCACCAAACAACTGTAAAATTTAGTAACTACATTTTCTTGGGGATTTTTGTTTTTTTCTTGATTTATCTTCGAGTAATTATTATTTGACATAAGTATTCAGACCCTTTTGTTATGAGACTCCAAACTGAGCTCAGGCGCATCCCGTTTCCGTTGATCATCCTTGAGCTGTTTCTACAACTTGATTGGAGTCCACCTGTGGTAAATTCAATTGATTTGGACATGATTTGGAAAGGCACACACACCTGTCTCTATATAAGGTCCCCCAGTTGACAGTGCGTGTCAGAGCAAAAACCAAGCCATGAGGTCGAAGGAATTGTCCGTAGAGCACCGAGAAAGGATTGTGTCGAGGCACAGATCTGAGGAAGGGTACCAAAACATTTATGCAGCATTGAAGGGTCCCCAAGAACACAGTGGCCTCCATCATTCTTAAATGGAAAAGGTTTGGAACCACCAAGACTCATCTTAGAGCTGGTCGCCCGGCCAAACTGAGCAATTGGGGGAGAAGGTCCTTGGTCAGGGAGGTGACCAAGAACCCGATGGTCAGTCTGACAGAGCTCCAGAGTTCCTCTGTGGAGATGGTTGTCCTTCTGGAAGATTCTCCCATCTCTGCAGCACTCCACAAATCAGGCCTTTATGGTAGAGTAGCCCGCTTGGAGTTTGCCAAAAGGCACTTAAAGGACTCTCAGACCATGAGAAACAAGATTCTCTGGTCTGATGAAACCAAGATGGAACTCTTTGACCTGAATGCAAGCGTCACATCTGGAGGAAACCTGGCACCATCCCTACTGTGAAGCATGGTGGCAGCATCATGCTGTGGGGATGTTTTTCAGCGGCAGGGACAGGGAGACTAGTCAGGATCGAGGGAAAGATGAGCAGAGCAAAGTACAGAGAGATTCTGGATGAAAACCTTCTCCAGAGCGCTCAGGATCTCAGACTGTGTCGAAGGTTCACCTTCCAACAGGACAACGGCCCTAAGCACACAGCAAAGACAACGCAAAAGTGGCTTCGGGACAAGTCTCTGAATGTCCTTGAGTAGCCCAGCCAGAGCCCGGACATGAACCCGATAAACATCTCTGGAAAGACCTGAAAATAGCTGTTCAGCAACTCTCCCCATCCAACCTGACAGAGCTTGAGAAGATCTACGGAGAAGATTGGGAGAAACACCCCAAATACAGGTGTGCCAAGCTTGTAGCCTCATGCCCAAGAGGACTCGAGGCTGTAATCGCTGCCAAAGGTGCTTCAACAAAGTACTGAGTAAAGGGTCTGAATACTTAGGTAAATGTGATAATTTGCAAAATAAAATAAAAACCTGATTTTGCTTCATCATTATGAGATATTATGTGTGGATTGATGAAAAATACAATATAATCCATTTAAGAATAAGTCTGTAACGTAACAAAATGGGTAAAAAGCCAAAGGCTCTGAATGCTTTCCGAATGCACTGTACGCGGACACCTTTAGGAGACATATCCTAGCCTAGCGTCTTGAGCTGGATTTGAGGCTGATGGCGACCTACTTCCTCCGGCCCAGATGGAAACACTGAATCATGACCTAATGCTGGACTGTCTGGTGGTGTGTCTCTGGTTTGGTCAGTACCAGTATGAAGAACCGCAGCCCCATTGAACTGAACTAACTAGTGACTAATGGATAGGGATATACAGTAACATAATTTTACAGTTTGAATTTCAATTCTGCCTATCTGATAACAGGGGTTTCATGATATTGCGCGTCTTGTTTTACACTTCCCACTCCCCAACAATGACTGTCTCCCCGGTCCACACTCTTGTTCTCTCTTTCAGGCTCGAAACATCCAAACGGGAGAGCTTGCTGCTGTCAAGGTTATTAAACTGGAGCCAGGTGAGTTGGATATAACTACAATTCCTCTCTGCTTACTGTATGCATGAAAATGTCCCCATAATTAACTCTAAAGGATTTAAAGAAACTCAAAATATTTCATTCACATTATTTAAGAACGTTTATTTGTGGTTTACAGGCTATGTTTTATTTGATTTAACCTTTATTTGACTAGGCATGTCAGTTAAGAACAACATTTTTATTTACAATCACGTCTTACCCCAGCCAAACCAGGACGACGCTGGGCCAATCACGGCCGGTTGTGATACAGCCTGGAATCGAACCAGGGTCTGTAGTGACGCCTCGTGCACTGAGATGCAGTGCGTTAGACCTCTGCGCCACTCGGGAGCCCAATATCCACCAAAAAACAACTATATCCTGTATAAATATGACCGTAAATATTTTAGTTTACCTTCTTAGGCACAACCTCAACTGACTTGCCTAGTTAAATAAAGGTTAAATAAATAAATAAAAAATGCATTAAGAAGGAAAGTAATACCACAAATTAACTTTTTAAGAAGGCAGACTTGTTAATTGACATACATTCCAGGTACCTCATGAAGCTTTTTGAGAGAATGCCAAGCGTGTGCAAAGCTGTCATCAAGGCAAAGGGGTGGCTATTTCAAGAATCTCAAATATAAAATATATTTTGATTTGTTTAACACTTTTTTGGTTACTACATGACTCCATATGTGTTATTTCATAGTTTTGATGTCTTCACTATTATTCCTACAATGTAGAAAATAGTAAAAATAAAGAAAAATACTTGAATGAGTAGGTGTTGTAAAACTTGTGACCGGTTGTGTGTGTGTACATACAGTTGAAGGAAATTCCATGTCTTAGGTCAGTTAGGATCACAATTTTAAGAATGTGAAATGTCAGAATAATAGTAGACAATGATTTCTTTCAGCTTTTTATTTCTTTCATCACATTCCCAGTGGGACACAAGTTTACATACACTCAACTAGTATTTGGTAGCATTGCCTTTTAAATTGTTTAACTTGGGTCAAACGTTTCGGGTAGCCTTCCACAAGCTTCCCACAATAAGTTGGGTGAATGATGGCCCATTCCTCCTGACGGTTGGGATGCTCTTCTTCGGCTTGCAAGCCTCCCCCTTTTCCCTCCAAACATAACGATGGTCATTATGGCCAGACAGATGAACGTGGTACCTTCAGGCATTTGGAAATTGCTCCCAAGGATGAACCAGATGTAAACAAAGGTGTAAACAAGTGAACAACAAGGCCTAGGCCTGTATTTCCAGTTTATACGTACTATATACATTTCATGGACTATTTTACAATAGTTCTATCTTGTTTTGTTTTTAATGCTGTCCTTCCTCTCCCATCTATTTCTGATGTCCATCCGGTTTGATTTCTATTTGCCATATCTTTCAAACTGTGCTTTTTTTTTTAATATACAAAGCGTACCGATTATATCTGCCGACATACTGTTTTACGGTGGGGAAATTAGTGTCATTTCTCAAATTGCCATCCAAAAAAGCTCAATTTGTCCAAGAACTATGCTTGTTTTCTTACGTTGTGACCATAATGACACATCATGAGGTTTGCGATGTAACCAAGGGTTACATCGTCTGCTTATGTTCAGATAAGAATGAGATTCCCTTTTAATCTCCAGCATTTTTCTATTTTATTATTCGAATATCGGTTACCGGTGAAACTTAATCTGAAGCCGAATAGAGCCCTTTTAATCTCCAGCATTTTTTTTTTTTTTTTGTATGCGCTTTGAGATTCTTTGAAAATTCATTCTGTATAATTTGTGTTCCTCAATTTCACCTCTTCTACTACGCTGACTAGAGGTGTGAGAAACAACATGTCTCATACTCTTAAAAAGCTGTGTGGTTGGTGCGGAGGCAGAGCCGGTGTGTGCGTCCCAGACTGCACCCTATTCCCTACGTAGTGCACTACATTTGGCCAGAGCCTCCCATAGGTACTAGGGTGCAGTTTTTTAAGATGCGCACAACTGGTTTCTTAATCTCTTAGGGAAGTGCTCATTCTGACAGGAAGTGGCCTGGCTTTGAGGCTTCTAGCAACATGAGAACATTGTGGTTCGCTCTACTTGTTGGTCGCTCTCTGTGTCTACGGCTCCCTATTCCCTATAGTGCCTTATGGGTTGTAGTCCCTATATTAGAGAGTAGGGTGCCATCTGGGAGGCAGACTTTGTTGTGCTCTTCGACGCCTCCAATAACTCACTGAAATGGTCCTCTTGCCTAAATGTTTATAGTTTCCTGGCCTCTCTTTTATGTGCTCCATATCTGTAACGACAGCGTCAACAGGTCCTCTCTGCGGCTGTTAAAACGAGACATTTACAGTTCCGGGCAGTAAGAACAGTAAGACATTAGGCTCTTACCTCTCTATACGCAGGCCTATGGACCCACCTCTTATAATATGAAGCAATCTCAGAAGTGCTTTATGTGAATGGTACTACTACAGTAGCCTATTTCTAGCAGTTATTATTTTATGAGGTTACTGATTTCTTCAGAATTCCTCAGTTACTGCCAGTAAAAACACTGTGGAACTGTGAAGGCCCTCTTGTCTTGAGGATGGAGTAGTGTAGTACAGATTTAGTCTGTGTGTGTCTCTGTCTAATGTCAGTAGAGACCAGAGAAGTACAGTACCGCTAAGAGGATTTAAAGCTAGCGTTAAATTGAGCTTCGCCAGGTGATTCTTAGAGATGAGAGCTATTTAAAGCTTGTTTGTTTCTCTAGCTCTAGCTGACGGGCCATTCACACCACACGCAGCTTTACCCTTCTCTCACAGCTCTGAGAAAGATACTCTTACATTTTAAATGGTTTTGACAAGGACTCTGAATAGTGTGCCATTTGTGAGGACAGCCCGTTGCAACAGACATCCGGTTGTCTGTGTTTGTCACAGAGCCCATAGGAGGATGTCTTCACTTCAGTACACAGGGCTGCTACTCAGACTCCCTTTAGTCATGCACACTAGTCCTCTTGTATTCAAAATGTATTCCCAACTGGAACATCTTGGCTGTATCCATAAAGCGTAGGAGGGGTTATGAATACGATTATATGGACAGGAGGGGAGCTGATCCTAGATCAGCACTTCCTCTCTGAGACACTTTAACACTGGCCCACCTCTGCCCTGTCTTCAAACTCACCCTGTCTCTGGACCTGTCCTCTTATCGCCTTAGTGCCAGCCTGTTTGTGCTAATCATGCCAACTCCTTGTCACTTGCTTGACAATGAGCCGCAAACAGATCTGGGACTAGGCTAGACCTGTCCTCTCCCCTGACCGAATCGAAAAAATGAAGACAAAGTAATCATTTCTGCAGCAGTAGATAGTGAATTCCTCACACGGTAGAGTGACACTGTGTACAAGCCTGATCAATTCTATGCGTCTAAGGAGATGTCAGGCTGACTGGTTTTCTGATCCACGTCCCTACTTTTTTGTGACCAAAAGATCTGTATCTGTATTCCCAGTCATGTGAAGTCTATAGATAATTTTTGTGTATACATTATTTTATTACTAAATTATTTTAGCAGTTTTCATTTTTTATTTCACTCCCTTTTTCTCACCAATTTCGTGATCTCCAATTACGGTCTTGTCTCATCGCTGCAACTCCCCAACGGGCTCGGGAGAGGCGAAGGTCGAGTCACGCGTCCTCTAAAACATGAACCGCCAAACCGCGCTTCTTAACACCCGCCCGCTAAACCTGGAAGCCAGCTGCACCAATGTGTCGTGGGAAACACCGTTCAACTGATGACCAAAGTCAGCCTGCAGGCGCCCAGGCTCACCACAAGGAGTCACTAGAGCGCGATGAGCCAAGTAAAGCCCCACCGGCCAATCCATCCCCTAACCTGAACGATGCTGGGCCAATTGTGCGCCGCCCAATGGAACTCCCGGTCACGGCCGTTTGTGACACAGCCTAGGATCGAACCCGGGTCTGTAGTGACGCCTCAAGCAGTGCCTTAGACCGCTGCGCCTCTCAGGGGGCCCTAATTTATTTATTGCAAGTGACAGATTTCCTTATAAACTGTAACTCAGTCAAATGTTTTAAATTGTTGCATGTTGCGTTTATATATTTTTGTTCAGTGTATTCATTGAACCTCTTTCCTGCTTTGATTGGCCAAGATAAACAACAAGCTACACAGGTGAAGGCTACCAATCTTTTATTTTTTATTATCAGGCGCACTCATAACTACATTGACAAGTTTGTTTTGTTAAATTAATAATTTAAAATGTCATGGTACAGTATATCCATTGTATGTAATAATGTCACATGGATATTTTAATAAAATTTAGAAAAAGCCTTTTCAGTGTTAAAATAGGCCTATCATTTTTCACACTGGTATTCGAACACTAACGTCCGTTCGGATATTCGAATAACCGTGCACATCCCCCTAGTCCGAAGGCAGCAACCTTTTTACTTGAGAAATGTATTCTCTCTTGAGCAATGTCTGCTGCAGCTTGTAGCTGTGCTGCTATTTACTGAGCAGATTTTACACACACACACACACACACAGGAGATCTCATGGTCCCTGACATGAGAGTATGCATCAAGCGTCTCCTAGTTGGACTTCTGATTTGGATCAGTTTTGCCCTTTTAGACCGCAACAACTATATATGGTAGGGTTCTCCCCAAAGAATGGGAGATACGTTTCGCCTCCTTTTTGATAATATGTGTATAAATATTTTAGCTCCTAGATAGTAACCCTTTACTCAGCAGTACCACCATGTTAAAAACAATCCTGGTACATGATGATGTGTCCACAGCTGATGGTCGTCCAGAAACCACAGCTGATGGTCGTCCAGAAACCACAGCTGATGGTCGTCCAGAAACCACAGCTGATGGTCGTCCAGAAACCACAGCTGATGGTGGTCCAGAAACCACAGCTGATGGTGGTCCAGAAACCACAGCTGATGGTGGTCCAGAAACCACAGCTGATGGCGGTCCAGAAACCACAGCTGATGGCGGTCCAGAAACCACAGCTGATGGCGGTCCAGAAACCACAGCTGATGGTCGGCTAGAAACCACAGCTGATGGTCGGCTAGAAACCACAGCCGATGGTCGGCTAGAAACCACAGCCGATGGCGGTCCAGAAACCACAGCCGATGGCGGTCCAGAAACCACAGCCGATGGCGGTCCAGAAACCACAGCCGACGGCGGTCCAGAACCCACAGCCGACGGCGGTCCAGAACCCACAGCCGACGGCGGTCCAGAACCCACAGCCGACGGCGGTCCACAAACCACAGCCGACGGCGGTCCACAAACCACAGCCGACGGTGGTCCACAAACCACAGCCGACGGTCGTCCACAAACCACAGCCGACGGTCGTCCACAAACCACGGTCGGCTAGAAACCACAGCCGACGGTGGTCCAGAAACCACAGCCGACGGTGGTCTAGAAACCACAGCCGACGGTCGTCTAGAAACCACAGCTGATGGTGGTCTCCTAGCAGAGTGAGGAAGCAACTAGCGCCTGGTTGATATGTTCCAGGGCCCGGTCTCTTAGTCTTCTTCCTGGGTCTGTCTCTGGCTAAATCACATGCCACCCTATTCCCTATATAGTGCACTACTTTTATGCCAGAGCCTATAGGGAATAGGGTGCCAGTTGAGATGCAACCTCTGTCTCACGCTGCAGTGTGTAGTTCTAGACTCCTACTTCCTTTTACCGTCCACATAACTCAACCCACACACACACGCTAGATGTTACCGTGGCGCCAGTGGTATGTTAGCTAGCTACTGGCTGCTGTAGTGAATAAACACTCTACGTGTGTATTTCTAGGAATTCAAGCGAATCACAGACGGTCTGCACTAGATATTACCTGGACCCTGTAACGTAGTAGTTTATACGACACGGTTTAGTTCATTTAGTTTGTGTGCAGCGTGCTGTGGTATGATGATAAACTGTAGAAGTAGTCATTCATCCAGCCATATTGAAACGGAGGAGTTAAGTTCTCTGTGGTTTGGAGCTTGGCAAAGCAAGGAGAAAGATTTAGTGATCTGTAAAATATTGTGGGTGTCCAGTTCAATGTGTTTAACTTTTCCGCCACTGAATATGAACTCCAGAAGGATACCATTATGGTCTGATAGTCACTGTTGCAATATGAACTCTAGAAGGATACCATTATGGTCTGATAGTCACTGTTGCAATATGAACTCTAGAAGGATACCATTATGATCTGATAGTCACTGTTGCAATATGAACTCCAGAAGGATACCATTATGATCTGATAGTCACTGTTGCAATATGAACTCTAGAAGGATACCATTATGGTCTGATAGTCACTGTTGCAATATGAACTCCAGAAGGATACCATTATGATCTGATAGTCACTGTTGCAATATGAACTCCAGAAGGATACCATTATGGTCTGATAGTCACTGTTGCAATATGAACTCTAGAAGGATACCATTATGATCTGATAGTCACTGTTGCAATATGAACTCTAGAAGGATACCATTATGGTCTGATAGTCACTGTTGCAATATGAACTCTAGAAGGATACCATTATGATCTGATAGTCACTGTTGCAATATGAACTCTAGAAGGATACCATTATGATCTGATAGTCACTGTTGCAATATGAACTCTAGAAGGATACCATTATGGTCTGATAGTCACTGTTGCAATATGAACTCTAGAAGGATACCATTATGGTCTGATAGTCACTGTGTCAATATGAACTCTAGAAGGATACCATTATGGTCTGATAGTCACTGTTGCTGTAGTTCTGTCAAGTCCTATCATTACTCAAAGGGGAATATTATTGTGTGTGTCCCGCTCTCTCGCTCCTCTGTGTGTTTTTCTACATCTGATTTGTCTGTGTTTGTGTCTCTGCTTCCAGGGGATGACTTCTCCATCATCCAGCAGGAGATCTTCATGGTGAAGGAATGTATGCACCACAACATAGTGGCCTACTTCGGGAGCTACCTCTGGTAAGAGCCACGACCACACCCAGGGGCCCAGAGCTACCTCTGGTAAGAGCCAAGACCACACCCAGGGGCCTAGAGCTACCTCTGGTAAGAGCCAAGACCCCACTCAATACCAAGGGCCCAGAGCTACCTCTGGTAAGAGCCAAGACCACACCCAGGGGCCTAGAGCTACCTCTGGTAAGAGCCAAGACCACACCCAGGGGCCCAGAGCTACCTCTGGTAAGAGCCAAGACCACACCCAGGGGCCTAGAGCTACCTCTGGTAAGAGCCAAGACCACACCCAGGGGCCCAGAGCTACCTCTGGTAAGAGCCAAGACCACACCCAGGGGCCTAGAGCTACCTCTGGTAAGAGCCAAGACCACACTCAATACCTTCTAGCAGTCTGTAGCTGAGTGACGTCAGGAGGTGATGGTCTGTAGGCTGAGTGACGTCAGGAGGTGAGGGTCTGTAGGCTGAGTGACGTCAGGAGGTGAGGGTCTGTAGCTGAGTGACGTCAGGAGATGAGGGTCTGTAGGCTGAGTGACGTCAGGAGGTGATGGTCTGTAGGCTGAGTGACGTCAGGAGGTGAGGGTCTGTAGCTGAGTGACGTCAGGAGATGAGGGTCTGTAGGCTGAGTGACGTCAGGAGGTGATGGTCTGTAGGCTGAGTGACGTCAGGAAGTGATGGTCTGTAGGCTGAGTGACGTCAGGAAGTGATGGTCTGTAGGCTGAGTGGCGTCAGGAGGTGATGGTCTGTAGCTGAGTGACGTCAGGAGGTGAGGGTCTGTAGCTGAGTGACGTCAGGAGATGAGGGTCTGTAGGCTGAGTGACGTCAGGAGGTGATGGTCTGTAGGCTGAGTGACGTCAGGAAGTGATGGTCTGTAGGCTGAGTGACGTCAGGAAGTGATGGTCTGTAGGCTGAGTGACGTCAGGAAGTGATGGTCTGTAGGCTGAGTGGCGTCAGGAGGTGATGGTCTGTAGCTGAGTGACGTCAGGAGGTGATGGTCTGTAGGCTGAGTGACGTCAGGAGGTGATGGTCTGTAGGCTGAGTGACGTCAGGAGGTGATGGTCTGTAGGCTGAGTGACGTCAGGAGGTGATGGTCTGTAGCTGAGTGACGTCAGGAGGTGATGGTCTGTAGGCTGAGTGACGTCAGGAGGTGATGGTCTGTAGCTGAGTGACGTCAGGAGGTGATGGTCTGTAGCTGAGTGACGTCAGGAGGTGATGGTCTGTAGGCTGAGTGGCGTCAGGAGGTGATGGTCTGTAGCTGAGTGACGTCAGGAGGTGATGGTCTGTAGCTGAGTGACGTCAGGAGGTGATGGTCTGTAGCTGAGTGACGTCAGGAGGTGATGGTCTGTAGCTGAGTGACGTCAGGAGGTGATGGTCTGTAGCTGAGTGACGTCAGGAGGTGATGGTCTGTAGCTGAGTGACGTCAGGGGGTGATGGTCTGTAGGCTGAGTGACGTCAGGAGGTGATGGTCTGTAGGCTTTTGTTACATTACAGCCTAATTCTAAACTGGATTCAATAAAACAAAGTCTTCATCTACAAACAATACCCCATAATGACGTCACAATACCCCATAATGACGTCACAATACCCCATAATGACGTCACAATACCCCATAATGACATCACAAAACCCAATAATGACAAACAGAGAAAAAAAACAGGTTTTTAGAAATTTGGGAGAATTTTCAAAAAAATAAAACAGACATTTACATGAGTATCAGACCATTTGCTATGAGACTGGAAATGTAGCTCAGGTGAATCCTGTTTCAAGTGATCATCCTTGAGATTTCTACAACTTGATTGGAATCCACCAGTGGTAAATTCAATTGATTGGACATGATTTGGAAAGGCACACACACCTGTTGATATAAGGTCCCACAGTTTACAGTGCATGTCAGAGCAAGAACCAAGACTTGAGGTCAAAAACAGAAGATGTTTGGAACCACCAAGACTCTTCCTAGAGCTGGCTGCCCGGCCAACCTGAGCAATCAGGGGAGAAGGGCCTTGGTCAGGGAGGTGACCAAGAACCCGATGGTCTCTCTGACAGAGCTCCAGAGTTCCTCTGTGGATATGGGAGAACCTTCCAGAAGGACAACCATCTCTTCAGAACTTCACCAATCAGGCCTTTATGGTAGAGTGGCCAGACGGAAGCTACTCCTCAGTAAAAGGCACATGACAACCTGCTTGGAGTTTGCCAAAAGGCACCTAAAGGACTCTCAGACCAGGAGAAACAACATTCTCTGGTCTGATGATACCAAGATTGAACTCTTTGGTCTAAATGCCAAGCATCACATCTGGAGGAAAGCTGGCACCATCCCTACGGTGAAGCATGGTGGTGGCAGCATCATGCTGTGGGGACTGTGGGGTTTTTCAGAAGCAGGGAGTGGGAGACTAGTCCGGATCGAGGAAAAGGTGAAAGGAGCAAAGTACAGAGAGATCCTTGATGAAATCTTACTCCAGAAAGCACAGGGCCACTGGGGAGAAGGTTCACCTTCTAACAGGACAACGGCCCTAAGCACACAGCAAAGACAATGCAGGAATGGCTTCGGGACTAGTCTCTGAATGTCCTTGAGTAGCCCAGCCAGAGCCCGGATTTGAACCTAATCAAACATCTCTGGAGAGACCTGAAAATAGCTGTGCAGCCACGCTCCCCATCCAACCTGACAGAGCTTGAGAGGATCTGCAGAGAAGGATGGGAGAAACTCCCCAAATACAGGTGTGCCAAGCTTGTAGCGTCATACCCAAGAGGACTCGAGGCTGTAATCGCTGCCAATTGTGCTTCAACAAAGTACTGAGTAAAGGGTCTGAATACTTACAGTACCAGTCAAAAGTTTGGACACCTACTCATTCAAGGGTTTTTCTTTATTTGATGTTTAATTCTTTAAAAAAAAAATCTACATTGTAGAATAATAGTGAAGACATCAAAACTATGAAATAACATACATATGGAATCATGTATTAACCAAAAAGGTGTTAAACAAATTTAAATATATTTTAGATTCTTCAAAGTAGCCACCCTTTGCCTTGATGACAGCTTTGCATTCTCTCAACCAGCTTCATGAGGTAGTCACCTGGAATGCTTTTCCAACAGTCTTGAAGGAGTTCCCACATATGCTCAGCACTTGTTGGCTGCTTTTACTTCACTCTGCGGTCCAACTCATCCCAAACCATCTCAATTGGGTTGAGGTTGGGTGATTGTAGAGAACAGGTCATCTGATGCAGCACTCCATCACTCTCCTTCTTGGTCAAATAGCCCTTACACAGCCTGGAGGTGTGTTGGGTCATTGTCCAGTTGAAAAACAAATGATAGTCCCACTAAGAACAAACTAGATGGGATGGCGTATCACTGCCTAATGCTGTGATAGCCATGCTGGTTCAGTGTGCCTTGAATTCTAAATCAGTCACAGACAGTGTCACCAGCAAAGCACCATCACACATCCTCCTCCATGCTTCACGGTGGGAACCACACATGCAGAGATCATCCGTTCACCTACTCTGCATCTCAGAAAGACACGGTGGTTGGAACCAAAAATCTCACATTTGGACTCATCAGACCAAAGGACAGATTTCCACCGGTCTAATGTCCATTGCTCGTGTTTCTTGGCCCAAGCAAGTCTCTTCTTCTTTTTCTTCTTATTGTTTTCTTTGCAGCAATTCGACCATGAACGCCTGATTCATGCAGTCTCCTCTGAACAGTTGATGTTGAGATGTGTCTGTTACTTGAACTCTGTGAAGCATTTATTTGAGCTGCAATTTCTGAAGCTGGTAACTCTAATGAACTTATCCTCTGCAGCAGAGGTAACTCTGGGTCTTCCTTTCCTGTGGCGGTCCTCATGTGAGCCAGTTTCATCATAGCGCTTGATGGTTTTTGCGACTGCACTTGAAGAAACTTTCAAAGTTCTTAAAATGTTCCGTATTGACTGACCATCATGTCTTAAAGTAATGATGGACTGTCATTTCTCTTTTGAGCTGTTCTTGCCATAATATGGACTTGGTCTTTTACCAAATAGGGCTGTCTTCTGTATACCACCCCTACCTTGTCACAACACAACTGATTGGCTCAAACGCATTAAGAAGGAAAGAAATTCCTCATAAACTTTTAACAAGGCTCATTTGTTACTTGAAATGCATTCCAGGTGACTACCCCATGAAGCTGGTTGAGAGAATGCCAAGAGTGTGCAATGCTGTCATCAAGGCAAAGGGTGGCTACTTTGAAGAATTAAAATATATCATTTGGATTTGTTTAACACTTATTTTGGTTACTACATGATTCCATATGTGTTATTTCATAGTTTTGATGTCTTCACTATTATTCTACAATGTAGAAAATAGTACAAATAAAGAAAAACCCAACAATGAGTAGGTGTGTCCAAGCTTTTGACTGCTACTGTATATAAATAACAAACAAATTTCCCCTATCCCGATATCTGACAAAAATGCATTATTCTATTGCAATAGTGAAATGATTACAATCCCTTATCCCTACTTTGGATTTATGAGAGAAAAAGCTGATTAAAACAATCTGTTGGAAAGTGCTCAGCAGGAAGAGCATACTGGCACTGTATATAGACCCAGCCCTGTACTGCCAGGAACTGGGACCTCCAGCAGGTTTAATAGGACTACAGAGCTTCTGATCTGGTTTATATGTCGATTTAGTCAGGAGAGACGTAGGCTTTATCACAGCAGGCAACCAGCAGGGAATAATACTGTCGCCTACAGACCAGACCAGGCTCAGAGAACAATAAGAGAAGTTCCTTCATAGCAACGTGGTCCTACCAGTCCACTGTATATCAGAGGCATATACTGTTCCTTTTGTGTCTGTGTTTCTACACACTAGTATGCTGAAGTCATTGTAAATCCTAACTGTCTCTTCTCCCTCCCTGTATCAGCCGGGAGAAGCTGTGGATCTGTATGGAGTACTGTGGTGGAGGATCTCTACAGGACATATATCATGGTGTGTTGGTCTGCTCATATCGCTCTCGTTTCTTTTTACATTTTAATCATTTAGCAGACGCTCTTATTCAGAGCCACTTACAGGAGCAATTAGGATTAAGTGGCTTGCTCAAGGGCACAATCGGCAGATTTTTCACCTAGTCGGCTCGGGGATTTGAACCAGCAAGTCTTCGGTTACTGGCCCAACGCTCTTAACCGCTTTCTCTCTCTCTCTCTCGCTGTCTCTCTCTCTCTCGCTGTCTCTCTCTCTCTCGCTGTCTCTCCCTCTCTCGCTGTCTCTCTCTCTCTCTCTCTCTCTCTCTCTCTCTCTCTCTCGCTGTCTCTCTCTCTCTCGCTGTCTCTCTCTCTCGCTGTCTCTCACTCTCGCTGTCTCTCTCGCTCTCTCTCTCTCGCTCTCTCTCTCTCTCTCTCTCTCGCTCTCTCTCTCTCTCGCTCTCTCTCTCTCTCTCTCTCTCTCTCTCTCTCTCTCTCACTCGCTGTCTCTCTCGCTCTCTCTCTCACTCTCGCTGTCTCTCTCGCTCTCTCTCGCTCTCTCTCTCTCTCGCTCTCTCTCTCTCTCTCGCATGCGCACGCTGTCTCGGGTTCTGTGCAGGCCAGTCAAGTTCTTCCACACCGATCTCGACAAGCCATTTCTGTATGCACCTCGCTTTATGTCTGGTGGCATTGTCATGCTGAAACAGGAAAGGGCCTTCCCCAAACTGTTGCCACAAAGTTGGAAGCACCGAATCGTCTAGAATGTCATTGTGTGCTGTAGCGTTAAGATTTCCCTTCACTGGAACTAAGGGGCCCGAACCATGAAAAACAGCCCCAGACCATTATTCCTCCTCCACCAAACTTTACAGTTGGCACTATGCTATGGTGCAGGTAGCGTTCTCCTGGCATCCGCCAAACCCAGATTCGTCCGTCGGACTGCCAGATGGTAAAGCGTGATTCATCACTCCAGAGAATGCTTTTCCACTCCTTCAGAGTGGTGTGCTGACGTAGCTTCCAGAGGCAGTTTGGAACTCTGTAGTGAGTGTTGCAACCGAGGACGCCCCTACGCGTTTCAGCGCTCGGCGGTCCCGTTTCTGTGAGCTTGTGTGGCCTACCACTTCACGGCCGTGCTGTGGTTGCTCCTTCAAATCAAATCAAATTTATTTATAAAGCCCCCCTTACATCAGCTGATGTCACAGAGTGCTGTACAGAAACCCAGCCTAAAACCCCAAACAGCAAGCAATGCAGGTGTAAAAGCAATAACAGCACTTAATGTTGAATGGGGGGCAGCTCTAGCAGGGCAGAAATTTGTCTAACTGACTCAGTGGCTTTCAACGGTGCCACACTGGAAGTCACTGAGCTCTTCAGTAAGGCCGTTCTACTGCCAATGTTTGTCTATGGAGATTGCATGGCGGTGTGCTCGATCATTTTATACACTTGTCTGCAACGGGTGTGGCTGAAGTAGCTGAATCCACTTGTTTAAAGGGGTGTCCACATACTTTTGGTATATACTGTGTATAATAAACTATAGAAATGGCCTTTGGGGCAGCAGCAGTATAACCATCATGTTTTAATTTCCCAGTGACGGGGCCCCTGTCAGAGCCGCAGATAGCCTACGTCTGCAGAGAGACCATACAGGTAATTACACTTTGTTCAACCCTCTTAGGGCCAGTTTCCTGGACATAGATTCAGCCTGCAACCTGCAGCCGATTTTAAGGATCAGAGTTTTTCCTTTTAGATCACAATGAATGATATGGACAGGGAGGATCAGATCCTAGATCAGCACTTCGATGCCTGATGCATAAGAAATAGGTTATATGGACAGGGAGGATCTGATCCTAGATCAGCACTCCGATGCCTGATGCATAAGAAATAGGTTATATGGACAGGGAGGATCTGATCCTAGATCAGCACTCCGATGCCTGATGCATAAGAAATAGGTTATATGGACAGGGAGGATCTGATCCTAGATCAGCACTTCGATGCCTGATGCATAAGAAATAGGTTATATGGACAGGGAGGATCTGATCCTAGATCAGCACTCCGATGCCTGATGCATAAGAAATAGGTTATATGGACAGGGAGGATCTGATCCTAGATCAGCACTCCGATGCCTGATGATGCTCTCTTCTCATTCGCAGGGTTTGGGATACCTACACAGCAAGGGGAAGATGCATCGGGACATCAAGGTATGGCACCAATACGCATTCTCACCGGTCTTCTTTAGACTGGCTCACGGGAACATCACCTGCCAGTTCCTGATGAAGGGAAAGAAGACCTTGTCTGGTTGTACTGTTCTCACACCATTCCTCTTCGCTGCAGACAGAGGTGGGACTTACCTTGGTTAAAAAAACACACACAGTCTACAATCTTACCCTTTGTGCCGACGCTGCAATAGAGAAGCATGGTGGTATTTCATCTCTGCAGAGTGAGTAAAAGCCACAGGAAGAGCGAGTGGCTGGCTAGCTGGGGGGTATGGAGTACTGATTTTGTCAGCGTAGGCGGCAGCTCTATACAGGCTAGATGATGATGACTTGGAATGAAATAATCCAGTCATCAGGTAAAACACACGTCACATTTTATTAAAGTAATGTAAATAAATTATGGTTAATACCATCATGGGACTTGTATTAATTGTTTTGTTCTGTGTTAACAGCATTCAACTCAAATAATCGAAAAAAGAACGACATCGGAAAACAGATTATTTCTTAACAAATCGAACAGAAACCGAATCGACCTCAAAAAGCACTAATCACTCGGCACAATTAGACATCAAACGGACTGAAACGGAGGGAGGGATTCCCTGCACGTATCCAATAAGAGACACACTTCTACGTGTTGTTTTTCTGTGCTCTACTGACCACGACCCAGTTCATTACTCTAGCCCAAGTGTAATAGCTGTTCTCTGGCGGTGTTATCAGTGGGTCTCTCAGCTTTACCACCGTACACAGAGAAAGCCCTTTCCTGTTTCTGCTGTCTGTGCGTGCTCTCTCTCTCTCACACACACACACACACACACACACACACACACACACACACACACACACACAATTCAAAGGGCTTTATTGGCATGGGAAACAAATGTTTACATTGCCAAAGCAAGTAAACTATCTCTGCTCTCTCTACCCATCTTTCTTGCACTCTCTCCTTTTCGCTCCCTCATCTTTCTCTCTCTCTCTCTGTGCTCGCTCTCTTCTCTCACCTCATCTTTCTCGCCCTCTCCTCCTCTCTCTCCTCTCTCTCTCACCCTCTCCTCCTCTCTCTCCTCTCTCTCTCACCCTCTCCTCCTCTCTCTCCTCTCTCTCTCGCCCTCTCCTCTCTTCTCTCTCTCCTCCTCTCTCCTCTCTCTCTCGCCCTCTCCTCCTCTCTCTCTCTCACCCTCTCCTCCTCTCTCTCCTCTCTCTCTCTCGCCCTCTCCTCTCTCTCTCTCTCTCTCTCTCGCCCTCTCCTCCTCTCTCTCTCTCACCCTCTCCTCCTCTCTCTCCTCTCTCTCTCTCACCCTCTCCTCCTCTCTCTCCTCTCCTCTCTCCTCTCTCTCCTCCTCTCTCTTATCTCTCTCTCGCCCTCTCCTCTCTCTCTTCTCCTCTCTCCTCTCTCTCCTCCTCTCTCTCTGTGCTCTCTCTCGCCCTCTCCTCTCCTCCTCTCTCTCCTCCTCTCTATCTCTCTCTCTCTCGCTGCAGAATGCCACCAGACACAGCTGTCAATAAAAGCCAACCCCGCCACCACAGTACCAACTCCCTCACAGTGAAAATACAACACCTGCTAGCGACACAATTACAATCACTTTATCACAACCAGTCCAAGATGAAATAATACACACATTTCCCCCTTTCCATGAAACGAGTATCTTGTTTGATCAGCAATGACGTTCTGTAGAGTGATGGAACTTTGCTGCGCGGCTGAGAGACTAACGGCTTGTGGCTTTGTGTTATTTTCTTCAGGGTGCTAATATCCTCTTAACAGACAACGGGGATGTGAAACTAGGTGAGCTATTCAATCTATTTTAAGACCCGTAAAGGTCGATCTCATGACCCTCAGCTGTGTCTATGTGTTATATAATCTGAAAGGCTTCTTGTCATTTGTTGTTCTAGCTGATTTTGGAGTAGCAGCCAAAATAACAGCCACTATTGCCAAGAGGAAGTCCTTCATCGGGACTCCTTACTGGTGAGTCTTTCTCTGAGACAGTCCTCCATCGGGACTCCTTACTGGTGAGTCTTTCTCTGAGACAGTCCTCCATCGGGACTCCTTACTGGTGAGTCTTTGTCTGAGACAGTCCTCCATCGGGACTCCTTACTGGTGAGTCTTTCTCTGAGACAGTCCTCCATCGGGACTCCTTACTGGTGAGTCTTTGTCTGAGACAGTCCTCCATCGGGACTCCTTACTGGTGAGTCTTTCTCTGAGACAGTCCTCCATCGGGACTCCTTACTGGTGAGTCTTTCTCTGAGACAGTCCTCCATCGGGACTCCTTACTGGTGAGTCTTTGTCTGAGACAGTCCTCCATCGGGACTCCTTACTGGTGAGTCTTTCTCTGAGACAGTCCTCCATCGGGACTCCTTACTGGTGAGTCTTTCTCTGAGACAGTCCTCCATCGGGACTCCTTACTGGTGAGTCTTTGTCTGAGACAGTCCTTCATCGGGACTCCTTACTGGTGAGTCTTTCTCTGAGGCTGTTCGTTCCCAATGGCTCCCTGTTCCCATTATAGTGAACTACTTTTATAGGGTGCCATTTGGGACAGACCCTTTCTCTCCATCTCCCCCACCTTCCCCACCCACAGGGGGCAGCAGTGTAATAATTTAACTACCCCACAGAGGGCAGCAGTCTAATAATAATTTAACTACCCCACAGGGGGCAGCAGTGTAATAATGTAACTACCCCACAGGGGGCAGCAGTGTAATAATGTAACTACCCCACAGGGGGCAGCAGTGTAATAATGTAACTACCCCACAGGGGACAGCAGTGTAATAATTTAACTACCCCACAGGGGGCAGCAGTGTAATAATGTAACTACCCCACAGGGGGCTATTGAGATGTGTAATATGTCTGTTATCTGTCCAGGATGGCCCCGGAGGTAGCAGCAGTGGAGAAGAACGGAGGTTACAACCAGCTGTGTGACATCTGGGCTGTCGGCATCACCTCAATAGAACTGGCTGAGCTGCAGCCTCCTATGTTTGACCTGCACCCAATGAGGTACTGTTCCTGATCCACTTCCTCATTTATCAGCCAATCGGGGCTGACTCTGCCTCACTCATCAACTAATCAGTGCTGTTTCTGCTCCACATCCTAACACATCAGCCAATCAGGGCTGTTTCTGCTCCACATCCTAACACATCAGCCAATCAAGCCTGTTTCTGCCCCACATCCTAACACATCAGCCAATCAGGGCTGTTTCTGCTCCACATCCTAACACATCAGCCAATCATGGCTGTTTCTGCTCCACTTCATCATCACCCTTGGAGGCGTGGGCAGAAAGCGGATGTTGCCGGTTTTCAGGGATACAGTATTTTCATCCTAAATTCTGTTTCCCCTGAAAAACGGAAGAGGAGACTTCTCCGCTCAGGCGTCTCTTTACGTCTGCTACATTAATTTCTTCCTCATATCAGCCAACGAGTGCTGCTCCTGCCCTCCACTTCCTTACACATGTCATCCACCAATCAACTGCTGTTTTCTGCCCCAATTCCTCACCCATCTAATAATCAGTTTCTGTGCCAGATTTATCCAATTCCTGCTTTTGTACTCTGGTAATGTTCCCTCTGATCTTTTTATACCACTAAGCTATTCTCTGATCTGATGAAATGAAAAATTACAGGGGTGAGTTTCCCAAAATGTTTTTTAGCGCTAAGATCATTGCCTAATGCCTTCCATTGGCCCTTAAGACAGAGCTTAGTGCTAGGAAGGTTTTGGGAACCCCCCCAGGACATTGTCTGAAAGTCTCACAACACTGACGGTGAAGTAAGAGAATGTTATTGAACATGATTTAATGTCAGTTGATGTGTTGTATTCCAGGGCCTTGTTTCTCATGTCAAAGAGCAGCTTTCAACCCCCAAAGCTGAAAGATAAAATGAAATGGTGAGTACAATTCACCTGTGACCTGGAACTATTACCCCCTTCACCCCGTTTGTTTAATTTTTCTGTTTTACTGCTGCAGTCAGTGACAGTTTCCCTCCCACTCCAGGTCCACAGCCTTCCATAACTTTGTGAAAGTCTCTCTGACCAAGAACCCGAAGAAGAGACCGACAGCAGAGAAGCTCCTATCGGTAACTAACAGACACATCCTCATTGAAAGTGCTTCTTGGTCGAGGAATAGGGTCAGGGAAACCAGCTTAGACGGTCTAATTAATTAATTAATTGTTAATAATTATAAATGTTCTGGGTCAGTAGGGTTGACACGACTCTTCCTCTGAGATGTACAATGTGTTAATGATAGTGAAAATGAAAGTCTTCATCTTTTTTGGTTTTTTTTCCTAATTTCTCGTCGTTCTGGACCGTCGAAGTTGATCCTTGTTAAAAGCTGGTATTCGGAGCGTTAGTGTGCAGGCCATCTTGTGTTACTGTCACTAGATCACTAATAAAGCCTGTCTGTTCCCCCGTCTGTCTGTCTGTCTGTTCCCCCCCGTCTGTCTGTCTGTCCGTCCCCCGTCTGTCTGTCTGTCCGTCCCCCGTCTGTCTGTCTGTCTGTCCGTCCCCGTCTGTCTGTCTGTCTGTCCGCCCCCGCCTGTCTGTCTGTCTGTCCGTCCCCCGTCTGTCTGTCTGTCTGTTCCCCGTCTGTCTGTCTGTCCGTCCCCCGTCTGTCTGTCTGTCCGTCCCCCGTCTGTCTGTCTGTCTGTCTGTTCCCCCCCGTCTGTCTGTCCGTCCCCCTGTCTGTCTGTCTGTCTGTGTTGCAGCATTTGTTTATAGATCAGACAGGGCTGACCAGGAGGGTAGCTGTGGAGCTGCTGGACAAGATGAACAACCCAGAAAACCACCAACACTTCTCTGAGGTGGACGACGATGACCTAGAGGTAAATAACTAACCCCAGCCCTGTCTGTCTGTCTGTCTGTCTGGGGCTAAAACCAACCACAGCCCTGTCTGTCTGTCTGGGGCTAAAACCAACCACAGCCCTGTCTGTCTGTCTGTCTGGGGCTAAAACTAATCCCAGCCCTGTCTGTCTGTCTGTCTGGAGCTGAAACGAACCACAGCCCTGTCTGTCTGTCTGGGGCTAAAACTAATCCCAGCCCTGTCTGTCTGTCTGGAGCTGAAACGAACCACAGCCCTGTCTGTCTGTCTGGGGCTAAAACTAATCCCAGCCCTGTCTGTCTGTCTGTCTGTCTGGAGCTGAAACGAACCACAGCCCTGTCTGTCTGTTTGGGGCTAAAATGGCTCCCTATTCCCCAATGTACAGTGCATCCCTATAACTCTCTGTCTCTCTCACCTGACATTGTTTAAGCTTGTGGTGTCATGTTATGTATTTACAGTTCTGTCGGGAAAGTATTCAGACCCCTTCACTTTTTCCACATTTTGTTAATCAATCAAATGTATTTATAAATACCTTCTTACATCAGCCGATGTCACAAAGTGCTGTACAGAACCCCAGCCTAAAACCCCAAACAGCAAAGCAATGCAGATGTAGAAGCACGGTGGCTAGGAAAAACTCCCTAGAAAGGCCAGAACCCAGGAAAAAAAACCTAGAGAGGAACCAGGCTGTGAGGGGTTGCCAGTCCTCTTCTGGCTGTGCCGTTAAGTTAAGCTGTTAAGTTATAGCCTGTTTCTGAAATTGAAAAATGCTCAGCAATCTATAAACACAATACCCCATAATGACAAAGCGAAAACAGGTTTTAAGAATTGTTTTCAAATTTATAAAAAATGTTAAACAAATATTTTGACATCCTGTTTCCATTGATCATCCTTGAGATGTTTCTACAACTTGATTGGAGTCCACCTGTGGTAAATTCAGTTGATTGGACATGATTTGGAAAGGCACACACCTGTCTATATAAGGTCCCACAGTTGACAGTGAAGGAATTGTCAGTTGAGCTCCAAGACAGCATTGGGCTGACGCACAGATCTGGGGAAGGGTACCGAAACATTGAAGGTCCCCAAGAACACAGCGGCCTCCATCATTCTTAAATGGAAGAAGTTGGAACCACCAAGCCTCTTCCTAGAGCTGTCCGCCCGGCCAAACTGAGCAATCGGGGGAGAAGGGCCTTGGTCAGGGAGGTGACCAAGAACCCGATGGTCACTCTGACAGCGCTTCAGAGTTCCTCTGTGGAGATGGGAGAACCTTCCAGAAGGGCAACCATCTCTGCAGCACTCCACCAATCAGGCCTTTATGGTAGAGTAGCCAGACGGAAGCCACTCCTCAGTAAAAGGCACATGACAGCCAGTTTGCCAAAAGACACCTAAAGGACTCTCAGACCATGAGAAACCAGATTATCTGGTCTGATGAAACCAAGATTGAACTCTTTGTCCTGAATGCCAAGCGTCATATCTGGAGGAAACCTGGCACCATCCCTACGGTGAAGCATGGTGGTGGCAGCATCATGCTGTGGGGATGTTTTTCAGCGGCAGGGACTGGGAAACTAGTCAGGATCGAGGGAAAGATGAACAGAGCAAAGTTCAGAGATATATCCTTGATGAAAATGAATTGCTCCAGAGCACTCAGGACCTCAGACTGGGGCGACGGTCCACCTTCCAACAGGACAACAAACCTAAGCACACAGCCAAGACAACGCAGGAGTGGCTTTGGGACAAGTCTCTGAATGTCTTTGAGTGGCCCAGCCAGAGCCCAAACTTGAACCCAACCTGAAAATAACTGTGCAGCGTCACTCCACATCCAACCGGACAGAGCTTGAGAGGATCTGCAGAGAAGATTTAAGGGAGAAACTCCCCAAATACAGGTCTGCCAAGCTTGTAGCGTCATACCCAAGAATTGTGAACGTGATAGTTTATCATTTCTAAAAACCTGTTTTTCCTTTCACATTATGGGGTATTGTGATGTCATTATGGGTTATTGTGATGTCATTATGGGGTATTGTGATATCATTATGGGGTATTGTTTGTCGATTGATGAGGGAAAACATCAATTTTATGATAAGGCTGTAATGTAACAAAATGTGGAAAAAGTCAAGGGGTCTGAATACTTTACCAATGCACTGTGTATATTCCTTCACTTTGAAACGTATCTAATTTTGAAGTCTGTCTATTCTTCCTCCCCCATCTTTCTTCCCCTCCCTCGTCAGCCTCTCTCAGAAGTGAGACACACCATCCGTTCCATCAACAAGCACCCCAGACCAGAGAGAACTCCCTCAGAGATCAGCTGTAAGTAACAGCAGCCATCCCTCCTCTCTCTTTCTCCTCTCTCCTACTTTCTCCTCCTGTCCTCTCCTCTCTTCCCCGCTATCTTCCCCTCTGGTCTTCTCCTCCTCTGGTCCTCTCCTACTCTGGTCTTCTTCTCCTCTGGTCCTCTCCTCCTCTCCTCCTCTGGTCCTCTCCTACTCTGGTCTTCTCCTCCTCTGGTCCTCTCCTACTCTGGTCTTCTTCTCCTCTGGTCCTCTCCTCCTCCTCTCCTCTCTTCCCCTCTATCTTCTCCTCTTCTCCTCTGGTCCTCTCCTCCTCTCCTCCTCTGGTCCTCTTCTCCTCCTATCCTCTCCTCTCTTCCCCTCTATCTTCTCCTCTTCTCCTCTGGTCCTCTCCTCCTCTGGTCCTCTTCTCCTCCTATCCTCTCCTCTCTTCCCCTCTATCTTCTCCTCTCCTCCTCTTCTCCTCTGGTCCTCTTCTCCTCTGGTCCTCTGGTCCTCTGGTCCTCTCCTACTCTGGTCCTCTCCTCCTCTCCTCCTCTGGTCCTCTTCTCCTCTGTTCTCTTCTTCTCCCCTCTGTCCTCCTCGATCCTCCAGTGTCATCCTCTCCTTTCTCCTCCTCTCCCTCAGTGATTATCTGTCAACATCCCACAGTATCTAGACAGGAACACCCACCCCCTTGTCCCTAGCCGACCAGTTGGATTAGTCAGAGCTCTGAATCGCTCTCCCGTTGGCTGGTCTGTCTCTCCTGCAGGGCGGACCATAGTGTTAGTCCTGCAGGGCTGGCTTAGGGCCAGGACCCGTGGGAGAGCAGCGAACATGCTGGGTTCAAATACTATTCAAAATCTTTCAAATAGTGTTGAGCATTTGCTTGAAGCCTGCCTGGAGTGCCAGATGGGTGGGACGGTTCTCATTTGGGCAAAATTGGTTACTTTACACCAGACACCAGACTGCAACGGATTTATGTCTTAAAAATCTGTTGGGGGGGTTGGAGATGACATGTCTAAATCAGAAGCATGTCGGCTCTACCAAATTTATTCCCAAATAAATATATTCCCTTTTATTAAATATATTCCCAAATAAATATATTCCCAAATAAGCATGTTCTCAAATATTTTATTTTCTCTGTTACGCTGTGTGCGCTGAGCTGACATGCGTGATTGTTAGGACACTCCCATGTTCATATAAATTGAATTTCACACACAGTTTTGAGCAATAGCTGAAATCAGTTTGATTATTTGTTACGTTGTATTTTTTTATTTTTCCTGGTCCGGTTTGTTTCACATTTGCCAAATGTCAAATGAACCAAAATTGCTGAATATAACAACGCGTTATGTTCTAATTTATGATTATCATGAAGCATCACTTGTCCCAATCTTCATAACACTTTCGCTTTGGTTTCCAACAACACGAGGGAGGAAACGGCACGAAAGCTTCTCTAACTGAAATGTGAATAGTCTATATTCAGTAGTCTATATCCCCTACCCTCTAACCATGAATAGTCTATATTCAGTAGTCTATAACCCCTACCCTCTAACCATGAATAGTCTATATTCAGTAGCCTATATCCCCTTCTCCCCTAACCATGAATAGTCTATATTCAGTAGTCTATATCCCCTACCCTCTAACCATGAATAGTCTATATTCAGTAGTCTATAACCCCTACCCTCTAACTATGAATAGTCTATATTCAGTAGTCTATATCCCCTTCTCCCTAACCATGAATAGTCTATATTCAGTAGTCTATATCCCCTACCCCCTAACCATGAATAGTCTATATTCAGTAGTCTATATCCCTACCCTCTAACCATGAATAGTCTATATTCAGTAGTCTATATCCCTACCCCTAACCATGAATAGTCTATATTCAGTAGTCTATATCCCTACCCTCTAACCATGAATAGTCTATATTCAGTAGTCTATATCCCCTACCCCCTAACCATGAATAGTCTATATTCAGTAGTCTATATCCCCTACCCCCTAACCATGAATAGTCTATATTCAGTAGTCTATATCCCCTTCTCCCCTAAACATGAATAGTCTATATTCAGTAGTCTATATCCCCTTCTCCCCTAACCATGAATAGTCTATATTCAGTAGTCTATATCCCCTTCTCCCCTAACCATGAATAGTCTATATTCAGTAGTCTATATCCCCTACCCTCTAACCATGAATAGTCTATATTCAGTAGTCTATATCCCCTACCCCCTAACCATGAATAGTCTATATTCAGTAGTCTATATCCCCTACCCCTAACCATGAATAGTCTATATTCAGTAGTCTATATCCCCTTCTCCCCTAACCATGAATAGTCTATATTCAGTAGTCTATATCCCCTACCCTCTAACCATGAATAGTCTATATTCAGTAGTCTATATCCCCTACCCTCTAACCATGAATAGTCTATATTCAGTAGTCTATATCCCTACCCCTAACCATGAATAGTCTATATTCAGTAGTCTATATCCCTACCCTAACCATGAATAGTCTATATTCAGTAGTCTATATCCCCTTCTCCCCTAACCATGAATAGTCTATATTCAGTAGTCTATATCCCCTACCCTCTAACCATGAATAGTCTATATTCAGTAGTCTATATCCCCTACCCTCTAACCATGAATAGTCTATATTCAGTAGTCTATATCCCCTACCCTCTAACCATGAATAGTCTATATTCAGTAGTCTATATCCCCTACCCTCTAACCATGAATAGTCTATATTCAGTAGTCTATATCCCCTACCCCCTAACCATGAATAGTCTATATTCAGTAGTCTATATTCCCTACCCTCTAACCATAAATAGTCTATATTCAGTAGTTTATATCCCCTTCTCCCCTAACTATGAATAGTCTATATTCAGTAGTCTATAACCCCTACCCCCTAACTATGAATAGTCTATATTCAGTAGTCTATATCCCCTTCTCCCCTAACCATGAATAGTCTATATTCAGTAGTCTATATCCCCTACCCCCTAACTATGAATAGTCTATATTCAGTAGTCTATAACCCCTACCCTCTAACTATGAATAGTCTATATATTTAGTAGTCTATATCCCCTACCCCCTAACTATGAATAGTCTATATTCAGTAGTCTATAACCCCTACCCTCTAACTATGAATAGTCTATATTCAGTAGTCTATATCCCCTACCCTCTAACCATAAATAGTCTATATTCAGTAGTCTATATCCCCTTCTCCCCTAACTATGAATAGTCTATATTCAGTAGTCTATAACCCCTACCCCCTAACTATGAATAGTCTATATTCAGTAGTCTATATCCCCTTCTCCCCTAACCATGAATAGTCTATATTCAGTAGTCTATATCCCTACCCCTAACTATGAATAGTCTATATTCAGTAGTCTATAACCCCTACCCTCTAACTATGAATAGTCTATATTCAGTAGTCTATAACCCCTACCCTCTAACTATGAATAGTCTATATTCAGTAGTCTATATCCCCTACCCCCTAACCATGAATAGTCTATATTCAGTAGTCTATAACCCCTACCCTCTAACTATGAATAGTCTATATTCAGTAGTCTATAACCCCTACCCCCTAACTATGAATAGTCTATATTCAGTAGTCTATATCCCCTACCCCCTAACTATGAATAGTCTATATTCAGTAGTCTATAACCCCTACCCCCTAACTATGAATAGTCTATATTCAGTAGTCTATATCCCCTACCCCCTAACTATGAATAGTCTATATTCAGTAGTCTATAACCCCTACCCTCTAACTATGAATAGTCTATATTCAGTAGTCTATAACCCTACCCCTAACTATGAATAGTCTATATTCAGTAGTCTATATCCCCTACCCCCTAACTATGAATAGTCTATATTCAGTAGTCTATATCCCCTACCCCCTAACCATGAATAGTCTATATTCAGTAGTCTATATCCCCTACCCTCTAACTATGAATAGTCTATATTCAGTAGTCTATATCCCCTACCCCTAACTATGAATAGTCTATATTCAGTAGTCTATATCCCCTACCCCCTAACTATGAATAGTCTATATTCAGTAGTCTATAACCCCTACCCCCTAACTATGAATAGTCTATATTCAGTAGTCTATATCCCCTTCTCCCCTAACTATGAATAGTCTATATTCAGTAGTCTATATCCCCTACCCTCTAACTATGAATAGTCTATATTCAGTAGTCTATATCCCCTTCTCCCCTAACTATGAATAGTCTATATTCAGTAGTCTATATCCCCTACCCTCTAACCATGAATAGTCTATATTCAGTAGTCTATAACCCCTACCCTCTAACCATGAATAGTCTATATTCAGTAGTCTATATCCCCTTCTCCCCTAACCATGAATAGTCTATATTCAGTAGTCTATATCCCTACCCCTAACTATGAATAGTCTATATTCAGTAGTCTATATCCCCTACCCTCTAACCATGAATAGTCTATATTCAGTAGTCTATAACCCCTACCCTCTAACCATGAATAGTCTATATTCAGTAGTCTATATCCCCTTCTCCCCTAACCATGAATAGTCTATATTCAGTAGTCTATATCCCCTACCCCTAACCATGAATAGTCTATATTCAGTAGTCTATAACCCCTACCCTCTAACTATGAATAGTCTATATTCAGTAGTCTATATCCCCTACCCCCTAACCATGAATAGTCTATATTCAGTAGTCTATATCCCCTACACCATGAATAGTCTATATTCAGTAGTCTATATCCCCTTCTCCCCTAACCATGAATAGTCTATATTCAGTAGTCTATATCCCCTACCCCCTAACCATGAATAGTCTATATTCAGTAGTCTATATCCCCTAGCCCCTAACCATGAATAGTCTATATTCAGTAGTCTATATCCCCTACCCTCTAACCATGAATAGTCTATATTCAGTAGTCTATATCCCCTACCCTCTAACCATAAATAGTCTATATTCAGTAGTCTATATCCCCTTCTCCCCTAACTATGAATAGTCTATATTCAGTAGTCTATAACCCCTACCCTCTAACTATGAATAGTGTGGTATTTGTACTTTACTATTGATATTTTTGGACAACTTTTACTTCACTATATTCCTAAAGAAAATAATGTACTTTTTACACGATACATTTTCCCTGACAGCCAAAAGTACTGGTTACTATGCTTTAGCAGGACAAGAAAAAGGTCCAATTCAAGCACTTATCAAGAGAACCTTCCTGGTCATCATCTCCTACTGCCTGTGTCCCGGCGGACTCACTAAACACACGTGCTTCGTTTGTAAATGATGTCTTTGTGTTGTAGTGTGCCCGTGGCTATCCCTACATTACAATAACAAGACAAAACGGTGGTCTGGAATTTGAAAATGACTTGTACTTTTTATTTATAAAGTATATTTAAAACCAAATACTTTTAGACTTTTACTCAAGTAGTATTTTCCTGGGTGACTTTCACTTTTACTTGAGTCATTTTCTATTAAGGTATCTTTACTTTTACTCAAGCAGGACAACTGGGTACTTTTCCCACCCCTGGTTCTACGCAAGATACATATTCCTCTCGAGGCGCATTCAAGTTGCGAGAGCCATAGGGAGGCAAACGTATTCTGACAAGCTGTCAATGCACAACAATACCTATTGCAATCGCCGGTAAAACACTGTAGTGACGCTCCTTACACTGAGTTGAAGTGCCTTAGACCGCTCCGCCACTCGGGAGCCCCATACGGTCTAAAGTAGTGCACTATGTAGGGAATAGGGTGTCATCTGAGAGACATCCACTGTCTGTCACAATCACTTCATCATTGGAAGGAAGGAAGGAAGGAAGGAAGGAAGCAAGGAAGGAAGAGTTGGAACAGGGCATGTCCCAAATGGAACGTTATTCCACCAGAGAACCTTGGTGAAAAGTGATGCGCTCTATCGGGTGCCATTTGGGACTCGCATAGTGCCTGAATGTAAGATCCCAATTAACGGAGAGAGCGCCTGGCCTAGCTTGTGTTGATGGCTCTGGTTTGAAGTTTCCCCTATGTACAGATCTAGGATGAGCTTCCCCTCACCACAACCTAACCTCAACCATTAGTTGGTTAATGCGAAACTGGCCTAAGATCAGTCGGTGTCTTAAGTGTTACTCGGTGTTATCCCTACTCAGTGTTGATGCATGAGGATACTGGCATGGTTTGTTGTGATGGTTGGAGTGTTGGGATCTGGCTCCCCCTACTGACTGGAGTGTGTAATTGTCTCAATGCCACTTCAAGCGTTCTTCTCTCCTCCACAGTTGATAAGGTGCAGTTTGAACCTCCGCTCAGGAAGGAAACGGAGGCGCACACCGAAATGGTGAATATATTTAATATTACATAAGCAATTTCATTTGTTATTTGCGGTTTTACGTCTCTTTCCCGTACTGTCTATCAGCCGTATTTCTCTCATACGTTGGTCACGAAGTGATTTGTAAATTCCCCCAAAATAAAAGGAACGTGACTGCGTCCAAAATGGCCCCCTATTCCCTCTATAGTGGAAGTACTTTTGACTAGGATATGGGGTGTCATTTCAGACGCAGCCTGCATTGACTCTGTACCGGTACCCCCTGTATATAGCCTCCACATTGACTCTGTACCGGTACCCCCTGTATATAGTCTCCACATTGACTCTGTACCGGTACCCCCTGTATATAGTCTCCACATTGACTCTGTACTGGTACCCCCTGTATATAGCCTCCACATTGACTCTGTACCGGTACCCCCTGTATACAGTCTCCACATTGACTCTGTACCGTACCCCCTGTATATAGCCTCCACATTGACTCTGTACCGGTACCCCCTGTATATATCCTCCACATTGACTCTGTGCAGTACCCCCTGTATATAGTCTCCACATTGACTCTGTACCGGTACCCCCTGTATATAGTCTCCACATTGACTCTGTGCAGTACCCCCTGTATATAGTCTCCACATTGACTCTGTACCGGTACCCCCTGTATACAGTCTCCACATTGACTCTTTACAGTACCCCCTGTATATAGCCTCCACATTGACTCTGTACCGGTACCCCCTGTATATAGTCTCCACATTGACTCTGTACAGTACCCCCTGTATATAGTCTCCACATTGACTCTGTGCAGTACCCCCTGTATATAGTCTCCACATTGACTCTGTGCAGTACCCCCTGTATATAGCCTCCACATTGACTCTGTGCAGGTACCCCCTGTATATAGCCTCCACATTGACTCTGTACAGGTACCCCCTGTATATAGCCTCCACATTGACTCTGTACCGGTACCCCCTGTATATAGCCTCCACATTGACTCTGTGCAGTACCCCCTGTATATAGTCTCCACATTGACTCTGTACCGGTACCCCCTGTATATAGCCTCCACATTGACTCTGTACAGTACCCCCTGTATATAGCCTCCACATTGACTCTGTGCAGTACCCCCTGTATATAGCCTCCACATTGACTCTGTACAGTACCCCCTGTATATAGCCTCCACATTGACTCTGTGCAGTACCCCCTGTATATAGCCTCCACATTGACTCTGTGCAGGTACCCCCTGTATATAGCCTCCACATTGACTCTGTGCAGGTACCCCCTGTATATAGCCTCCACATTGACTCTGTGCAGTACCCCTGTATATAGCCTCCACATTGACTCTGTACCGGTACCCCCTGTATATAGCCTCCACATTGACTCTGTACCGGTACCCCCTGTATATAGCCTCCACATTGACTCTGTACTGGTACCCTCCTGTATATAGCCTCCACATTGACTCTGTACCGGTACCCCCTGTATATAGCCTCCACATTGACTCTGTACCGGTACCCCCTGTATATAGTCTCCACATTGACTCTGTACTGGTACCCCCTGTATATATGTACCCCCTGTATATAGCCTCCACATTGACTCTGTACCGGTACCCCCTGTATATAGTCTCCACATTGACTCTGTACAGTACCCCCTGTATATAGTCTCCACATTGACTCTGTACAGTACCCCCTGTATATAGCCTCCACATTGACTCTGTACTGGTACCCTCCTGTATATAGCCTCCACATTGACTCTGTGCAGTACCCTGTATATAGCCTCCACATTGACTCTGTACCGGTATCCCTGTATATAGTCTCCACATTGACTCTGTACAGTACCCCCTGTATATAGTCTCCACATTGACTCTGTGCAGGTACCCCCTGTATATAGCCTCCACATTGACTCTGTACCGGTACCCCCTGTATATAGCCTCCACATTGACTCTGTACAGTACCCCTGTATATAGTCTCCACATTGACTCTGTACCGTACCCCCTGTATATAGCCTCCACAAAGGACTCTGTACAGGTACCCCCTGTATATAGCCTCCACATTGACTCTGTGCAGTACCCCCTGTATATAGCCTCCACATTGACTCTGTGCACGGTACCCCCTGTATATAGTCTCCACATTGACTCTGTACCGGTACCCCCTGTATATAGTCTCCACATTGACTCTGTACCGGTACCCCTGTATATAGCCTCCACATCGACTCTGTACTGCAGTACCCGCTGTATATAGCCTCCACATTGACTCTGTACAGTACCCCCTGTATATAGTCTCCACATTGACTCTGTACCGGTACCCCCTGTATATAGCCTCCACATTGACTCTGTACCGGTACCCCCTGTATATAGCCTCCACATTGACTCTGTACCGGTACCCCCTGTATATAGCCTCGCTGTTGTTATTTTACTACTGCTCTTTAATTATTTCTTACTGTTATTTTTTTTTTATGTTGTACTTTTCTTAAAACTGCATTGTTGGTTAATTAAGTAAGCATTTCACAGTAAGGTCTACACCTGTTGTATTTACAAGAGCCTTTGTCAAAGGTTTAGTGCACTACTATATAGGGTGCCATTTTCTACACTGCCTTGGTGTTAGGGAACTAACTGTCTAGTTTGTTATTGCTGTGGTCTCTCCAGGATGTGACTAAACAGAGTGACTTCCCCTCCCCCTGGAGCCCGTTCGCAGAGGGAGGCATCGCGACCAGGTAAGAACCATGGTAACCATCGTCATGGGAACGCCTCCGTTACTACGGCTCTGTTTTTTAGCTGGCTGGGCTGTCTCCTGTCTTTTCTGGTCCGATGCGAGTCTGCCTGGGACTACTGAATACCACCGTGGTTACACCGTGGCTAAGCACAAATGGAATGGCTCCCTCCGCACTTAAAAATGTGTTGAATAAAGCTAGATAAACCAAAAAAAGAGGTAATATATTTAAAAATAAATATATATGCGGACCCATTACATTTTTGCCTGGTTTTACGCACTCAACCACACTGTTTTAAGAGAGTGGGAGAGCTCTGGCATTAGTAGTCAATACCATTAGTAATCAATACCTCTGTAAATAATCTACTCTGCTCAAGCTTTCTACTTTTCTGTTTTTTTTTTTTTTAAATGTAAGCTTTTGTCTTTTTATAGGTGTTGAGTAGGTTTTAAACTTTTACTGAGTTTTGTTGTGTGAATCGTTTTGTGAAACCTGCCTACTTCACCTGGCTGTGAGACTAGGCCACACTACAGGGATCATTCCATGGAGGGTCAAGGAGATGCATGTTTTGTTCTTCTCCCTTGTACTTGATTGATCAGGGCCTGTATCCATGACGCTTCTTACATTCAGAGTGCTCATCTACGACCAGTTTTCCCCTTTAGATCGTAATGAATGAGATTATATGGACAGCGTGGGACCTGATCCTAGATCATAATGAATGAGATTATATGGACAGCGTGGAACTTGATCCTAGATCATAATGAATGAGGTTATATGGACAGCGTGGGACCTGATCCTAGATCATAATGAATGAGATTATATGGACGGCGTGGGACCTGATCCTAGATCATAATGAATGAGATTATATGGACCGGTTGGACTTGATCCTAGATCATAATGAATGAGATTATATGGACAGCGTGGGACCTGATCCTAGATCATAATGAATGAGATTATATGGACAGCGTGGGACCTGATCCTAGATCATAATGAATGAGATTATATGGACAGCGTGGGACCTGATCCTAGATCATAATGAATGAGATTATATGGACAGCGTGGGACTTGATCCTAGATCATAATGAATGAGATTATATGGACAGCGTGGGACCTGATCCTAGATCATAATGAATGAGATTATATGGACAGCGTGGGACTTGATCCTAGATCATAATGAATGAGATTATATGGACAGCGTGGGACCTGATCCTAGATCATAATGAATGAGATTATATGGACAGCGTGGGACTTGATCCTAGATCATAATGAATGAGATTATATGGACAGCGTGGGACCTGATCCTAGATCAGCACTCCTACACTGAGACGCTTTATGAATACAGGCCCAGGTCACTGATTTAGTCCCCTCAACCTTGTTGTCTAGGTCTTGATTGGACCCAAATTGAAACGAAATAACTAAATATACACTAGATACCTTCATGGAATGAGTTTGACACCCCTGGACGAACCCGTTTCCCATTCACCTCTGTGTGGAGCTAGCTACCCTGCTCTCTCTTCTCAAAGCATGACCTTTTGACACTACACGCGCGCCTGTCTCTCTGTAGTCTGGCGTGTTGATCCGTGTGTACCTCGTTGTGAAAGATCGAGGTCTTGTCCGTCCAAGTGCTTTGACTGTCTTGTTGTTGTTGTTGTTGTTGTTTCTTTCTGTTCCTTTCTGTTGCTCTCTTCGCCTGTCCGTCCGAAGGAGCCTTCTGAAAAGCGTTGAGGACGAGTTGTTCCAACGGTAACACTAGCAACACCCTGTGTATGTTTTTCCCCCCCAATGGCACCCTATTCCCTATTTGGTGCACTACTTTTGACCAGAGCCAGTATGAACCCAATAGGCCCTGGTCAAAAGTAGTGCACTAGATAGGGAATAGGGTGCTAATGGGGAGGCCACTTTAGTGTCCTGTGGTATGATGCCATCACCCACTCCACTATCTGTTGTGAGGCAGCCTGGCCGATGGGGTTAAAGGCGGCCGCTGTGCTGTGGCCTGGCTGTGTGCCACCCTGCTCCGTCCATATCCATCCTGATGGCCTGCCGTGCGCGCTCTAACGTAGCTGTAGAACCAACCAGTCTGTGGTGGGCCTGTAAACCCATCGTTTCAATTCAACAATATTTTGATCACTTTTTCACCTAACCTAAATATGCTGCACCGCCTACGAATTCTGAAACATTGTCTTGTATTTCTACTCAACAGAATGTTCAACTACTTACAGTGGTAGCCTACACACTTAGAACCAATATAATGATGTTAAACTACTTACAGTGATAGCCTACACACTTAGAACCAACAGAATGTTAAACTACTTACAGTGATAGCCTACACACTTAGAACCAACAGAATGTTAAACTACTTACAGTGGTAGCCTACACACTTAGAACCAACAGAATGTTAAACTACTTACAGTGATAGCCTACACACTTAGAACCAACAGAATGTTAAACTACTTACAGTGATAGCCTACACACTTAGAACCAACAGAATGTTAAACTACTTACAGTGATAGCCTACACACTTAGAACCAACAGAATGTTAAACTACTTACAGTGGTAGCCTACACACTTAGAACCAATATAATGTTAAACTACTTACAGTGGTAGCCTACACACTTAGAACCAACAGAATGTTAAACTACTTACAGTGATAGCCTACACACTTAGAACCAACAGAATGTTAAACTACTTACAGTGGTAGCCTACACACTTTGAACCAACAGAATGTTAAACTACTTACAGTGATAGCCTACACACTTTGAACCAACAGAATGTTAAACTACTTACAGTGGTAGCCTACACACTTTGAACCAACAGAATGTTAAACTACTTACAGTGGTAGCCTACACACTTAGAACCAATATAATGTTAAACTACTTACAGTGGTAGCCTACACACTTAGAACCAACAGAATGTTAAACTACTTACAGTGGTAGCCTACACACTTTGAACCAACAGAATGTTAAACTACTTACAGTGGTAGCCTACACACTTAGAACCAATACTTCTTTCACTACAAAATACTAGTCTACTTCCTGCTGCAATGCAATACTTCTTCCACTACAAAATACTAGTCTACTTAATTGGAATTTGGTTTACTTTCTGAATTGACTGGAATTGAAATGGAATTGACTCCAACCCTGGTGGTACCATTACACCCCTCAGCCCTCCCTGTTCCTCCCCTCTCTGATCTCTCTGTTCTCTTCTCCTCCCTCTGATCTGTCATTCTCTCTGTCTTCCCCCAGGGGACATATGGCCCATCTGGAGGATGCCTTTGAAGACGTGGAGCTGTAAGTGCTGCTAACGTGTACACACACGCACGCACACATATCCCCTGCCTGACTGTCTGGTCTTCTCCCATTCTAGGTCGACCCTCAAGCATGGAATCCCACCACCTCTACCGCCAAAGGTAAATTCTTATTCACTGCATACACTGGGGTTTCAACATATACTGGGGTTTCATACTGGGGTTTCAACACATACTGGGGTTTCAACATATACTGGGGTTTCATACTGGGGTTTCAATATATACTGGGGTTTCAATATATACTGGGGTTTCAACACATACTGGGGTTTCTTACTGGGGTTTCAATATATACTGGGGTTTCATACTGGGGTTTCAATATATACTGGGGTTTCAATATATACTGGGGTTTCATACTGGGGTATCAATATATACTGGGGTTTGAACATATACTGGGGTTTCATACTGGGGTTTCAATATATACTGGGGTTTCATACTGGAGTTTCAATATATACTGGGGTTTCATACTGGAGTTTCAATATATACTGGGGTTTCTTCATATACTGGGGTTTCAATATATACTGGGGTTTCTTCATATACTGGGGTTTCTTACTGGGGTTTCAATATATACTGGGGTTTCATTATATACTGGGGTTTCATCACATACTGGGGTTTCATCATATACTGGGGTTTCATACTGGGGTTTCAATATATATTGGGGTTTCATACTGGGGTTTCATCATATACTGGGGTTTCAACATATACTGGGGTTTCAATATATACTGGGGTTTCAATATATACTGGGGTTTCATCATATACTGGGGTTTCATACTGGGGTTTCATCACATACTGGGATTTCATACTGGAGTTTCATCACATACTGGGGTTTCATCACATACTGGGGTTTCATCACATACTGGTTTTATCACATACTGGGGTTTCATCACATACTGGGGTTTCATCACATACTGGTTTTATCACATACTGGGGTTTCATCACATACTGGGGTTTCATCACATACTGGGGTTTAATCATATACTGGGGTTTCATACTGGGGTTTCAATATATACTTGGGTTTCATCATATATTAGGGTTTCATACTGGGGTTTCAACATATACTGGGGTTTCATCATATACTGGGGTTTTGTACTGGGGTTTCAATATATACTGGGGTTTTAACATATACTGGGGTTTCATCATATATTGGGGTTTCATACTGGGGTTTCATCATATACTGGGATTTCATACTGGGGTTTCATCACATACTGGGATTTCATACTGGAGTTTCATCACATACTGGGGTTTCATCACATACTGGGATTTTATCACATACTGGGGTTTCATCATATACTGGGGTTTCATCATATACTGGAGTTTCATCACATGCTGGGGTTTCATCACATGCTGGGGTTTCATCACATACTGGGGTTTTATCACATACTGGAGTTTCATCACATGCTGGGGTTTCATCACATACTGGGGTTTCATACTGGGGTTTCATCATATATTGGGGTTTCATACTGGGGTTTCATCACATACTGAGGTTTCATCATATACTGGGGTTTTGTACTGGGGTTTCAATATATACTGGGGTTTCATCATATACTGGGGTTTCATACTGGGGTTTCAATATATACTGGGGTTTCATCATATACTGGGGTTTCATACTGGGGTTTCAATATATACTGGGGTTTCATCATATAGTGGGGTTTCATACTGGGGTTTCAATATATACTGGGGTTTTATCATATAGTGGGGTTTCATACTGGGGTTTCAACATATACTGGGGTTTCAATATATACTGGGGTTTCAATATATACTGGGGTTTCATCATATATTGGGGTTTCATCCTGGGGTTTCATCATATACTGGGGTTTCATCATATATTGGGGTTTCAATATATACTGGGGTTTCATCATATATTGGGGTTTCATACTGGGGTTTCATTATATACTGGGGTTTCATCATATTCTGGGTTTCATACTGGGGTTTCATCATATACTGGGGTTTCATCACATACTGGGGTTTCATCACATAATGGGGTTTCATCACATACTGGGGTTTTATCACATACTGGGGGTTTCATCACATACTGGGGTTTCATCACCTACTGGGGTTTCATCACATACTGGGGTTTCATCATACACTGGGGTTTCATACTGGGGTTTCATCATATACTGGGGTTTCATCACATACTGGGGTTTCAACACATACTGGGGTTTCGTATATTGGGGTTTTGTATACTGGGGTTTCATCCTGGGGTTTCAACACATCCTGGGGTTTCAACATATACTACTTCCTCTCCTGTCTTCCTCTCTCTCCACTTCTCACCCCTCTCCTCTCCCCCTCAGCCTCGTCTGGACAGTTTGTCAGATGAGCTAGGTCTGAGTGATGAGAGGTGTCTGACGGTGAGGAGGTTCCCGGCCTCAGAGAGCAGCCCAGGGCCCCGGAGACTGAGCACCCCAGAACAGGGCAACAAGGTATGTGTTTATGTTTGATGGCTTTTTCTATTGCAATGGTTGACAATACAGTGCATTCGATAAGTATTCAGGCCCCTTGACTTTTTCCACATTATGTTACGTTACAGCCTTATTCTAAAATGGATTCGTTTTTTTTCCCTCATCAATCTACGCACAATACCCCATAATGACATCACAATACCCCATAATGACAAAGCAAAAACGTTTTTTTTTTGCAAATGTGTGTGTGTATATATATATATATATCATATTTACATAAGTATTCAGACCCTTTACTCAGTACTTTGTTGAAGCACTTTTGGTAGCGATTACAGCCTCGAGTCTTCTTGGGTATGACGCTACAAGCTTGGTACACCTGTATTTGGGGAGATTCTCCCTTAATCTTCTCTGCAGATCCTCTCAAGCTCTGTCAGGTTGGATGGGGAGCGTCGCTGCATAGCTACTTTCAAGTAAGTCTCTCCAGAGATGAAGGGCCACTCAAGGACATTCAGAGACTTGTCCCGAAGCCACTCCTGCGTTGTCTTGGCTGTGTGCTTGTTGGAAGGTCTTGTTGGAAGGTGAACCGTCGCCCCAGTCTGAGATCCTAAGTGCTCAGGAGACGGTTTTCATCTTGGATCTCTCTGTACTTTGCTCCGTTCATCTTTCCCTCAATCCTGTCTCCCAGTCCCTGCCACTGAAAAACACCCCCACAGCATGATGCCACCACCAGCATGCTTCACCGTAGGGATGGTGCCAGGTTTCCTCCAGACATGACACTTGGCATTCAGGCCAAAGAGTTCAATCTTGGTTTCATCAGACCAGAGAATCTTTAGGTGCCTTTTGGCAAACTCCAAGCAGGCTGTCATGTGTCTTTTTACTGAGGAGTGGCTTCTGTCTGGCCACTCTACCATAAAGGCCTAATTGGTGGTGTGCTGCAGAGATGGGAGAACCTTCCAGAAGGACAACTCTGGAGCTCTGTTAGAGTGACCATCAGGTTCTTGGTCACCTCCCTGACCAAGGCCCTTCTCCCCCGATTGCTCAGTTTGGCCAGGTGGCCAGCTCTAGGAAGAGTCTTGGTGGTTCCAAACTTCTTCCACTTAATGAATGATGGAGGCCGCTGTGTTCTTGGGAACTTTCAATGATGCAGAAATGTTTTGGTACCCTTCCCCAGATCTGTGCCTCGACACAATCCTGTCTCTGAGCTCTACGGACAATTCCTTCGACCTCATGGCTTGGTATTTGCTCTGACATGCACTGTCAACTGTGGGACCTTATATAGAGACAGGTGTGTGTGTGCCTTTCCAAATCATGTCCAAATCAATTGAATTTACCACAGGTGGACTCCAATCAAGTTGTAGAAACATCAATGGATCAATGGAAACAAGATGCACCTGAAGTCAATTTCCAGTCTCATAGCAAAGGGTCTGAATACTTATGTAAATAAAGGATTTCTGGTTTTTATTTGTAATACATTTGCTAAAATAAAAATAAAAAACAGTTTTTGTTATGGGGTATTGTGTGTTGATTGAGGATTATTTTTGGTATTTTAATCCATTTTAGAATAAGGCTTTAACGTAACAAAGTGGAATAAGTCAAAGGGGTTCTGAATACTTTCCGAATGCAACTGTAAATGATATTCTGTGTTTTCAATGATGTTGCGAAGCCTAGAATGCTCAGCAAATTTCCCCACCTTGAGTTAATTAAGGTTTATTATAATTCTAAGGTGGAGCACCCTACTCCTGACTACCTGTCAGCCAGCGTTAGTAGTCCTGGCATACTGTCCACAGCCTCGGACACTGGTGAGAACACACACACCGTCACGCACACACACACACACACACACACACACACACACACACACACACACACACACTAATTGGCCAACTTTTTTCTGAGTGAGGGGAAATGCTGTAAAATAAAGAGGACTCGATGTATTCTGAAAGATGAGACGTTGAGGATTATAATAAATACCGCTTTGATGTCATACCAGCAAGCCAAATGTGCACTTCACATTTCCATATCATTAAACTGATGTCGTATAGTGTCACTGTGTATTATCACTGTTTCATGCACAGTTACCAGATGACATGGCGGCGTACCCTGGGTCGTTCTGAACACAATGAGTCTGTTTTAAGTACAGTTACCAGATGACATGGCGGCGTACCCTGGGTTGTTCTGAACACAACGAGCCTGTTTGTCGATGTTGTGAAGAAATCCGTCAGGGAACAAGCATCCCAATGCATCCCTATTCTATGCACACTTTTAATTAAAATCTGCTTCTATGAATTGCCTTGTGAAAGCCTAACACTGTCAGATCATATTTTTGTAACTTAGCAAATTATGTTGGCAATAGAACACGCTTTGAGATGATGCCCACCTGACCCAGACTGTGATTTATAATGGCCAGAGTAACAACAGTAACTGTTGTCAAAGTCACCATTATTAGTCAGTTGTACAACCGAATGCCTTCAACTGAAATGTGTCTTCCGCATTTAACCCAAGCTGTGTTCAAAACAACCTACAAGTCTGCTTGCTCCAGTTCCTCAAAAGCCCAACTAGGAGAGCTTAAAACAGCACTTTTTTTATAGTTAAAGTCATAAAAGTGAATCAGAGAGGTGCGGGGGGCTGCCTTAATCGACATCCACGTCTTCGGCAGTGGGTTAACTGCCTTGTTCAGGGGCAGAACGACAGATTTTTACCTTGTCAGCTCGGGATTCGAACTTGCAACCCTCCGGTTACAAGTCCAACGCTCTAACCACTAGGCTACCTGCCGCCCCCAGGGTCAGGGTTGCACGGCTGTGTTCAAAACAACCTACAAGTCTGCTTGCTCCAGTTCCTCAAAAGCCCAACTAGGAGAGCTTAAAACAGCACTTTTTTTTATAGTTAAAGTCATAAAAGTGTATTGGAGTTACGTAGGAATTGTGCACACTTTTGGAGAGGTGTGTGTGTGGCCACATGGAGACACTCTCACTTGTCTTATGTTGCACCTACCCCCAAATTTACCATGAATAGTCTCATGTTACTGAATGTATCCGGAGTGTTTTCAGATTTAATTATCAACAGATGCGTTGAAAAGTAAAGTAAATGTACTGTAAAGGTTTAAATGCACATACAATCAAGGGTGTCCGATGAGTCAAATAATTTCCCCATCATCTCCAAACTGTTTTCTTTTAATTGATACCTTGGTTATGCATTTCATATTTCTTCTGTAAGAAAAACATGTATATTCATCCCTATCCAAATAGATAAATTCCCATGAGTTTAAGGGTTAAATTGATTAAGGTTAGCACACTCTCTCTAAATGAGAAAAATTCTCTTCTCTTCCAAGCTATCAGTTATTCAAACAACGTATTCGTCAGTAATTCAAACGTATCCAAAGGTAAGAAGTTGTATCTAACTGTGCTTGTGGTGTACTGTAGATACATTAACCGGACAGTTTATTAGGTACACCATCTAGTGCCCGGGTCGGACCCCGCTTTGCCTCCAGAACAGCCTGATTTCTTCCACAGGGCTGCTGGTCCATGATGAAACATTCCCCACACGACCGCCACCAGCCTGTACCTCAAACCACGCTCAGTCTCTTAGGTCACTTGTTTTACCCGTTCTAACGTTCAATCGAACAGTAACTGAATGCCTTGATACCTGTCTGCCTGCTTTATCTAGCATGCCACGGTCACGTGACTCACTGGTGTACCTAATAAACTGGCCGGTGTGTGTATATTGTTTTCACTATAGTGGTTCCATGCCCTCAGAGAGAATCCTATATGCTAGATACACTATATACTAAAGTATGTGGACACCCAAGCTCACAGAACTGGACCACCGAGTGCTGAAGCGCGTAGCGTGTAAAAATTGTCTGTCCAAGGTTGCAACACTCACTACCGAGTTCCAAACTGCCTCTGGAAGCAACGTCAGCACAAGAACTGTTCGTCAGGATCTTCATGAAATGGGTTTCCATGGCCGAGCAGCCGCACACAAGCCTAAGATCACCATGCGCAATGCCAAGCATCGACTGGAGTGGTGTAAAGGTTGCCGCCAATGGACTCTGGAGCAGTGGAAACACGTTCTCTGGAGTGATGCATCACGCTTCACCATCTGGCAGTCTGACGGACGAATCTGGATTTGGCTGATGCCAAGAGAACGCAACCTGCCCAATTCATAGTGCCAACTGTAACGTTTGGTGGAGGAGGAGTAATGGTCTGGGGCTGTTTTTCATGGTTCGGGCTAGGCCCCTTCCAGTGAAGAGAAATCTTAGAAGATTCTGTGCTTCCAAGATTCTGTGATTCCATCTTTTTGGGGAAGGCCCTTTCCTGTTTCAGCATGACAATGTCCCTGTGCACAAAGCCAGGTTCATACAGAAATTATTTGTCGAGATCGGTGTGGAAGAACTTGACTGGCCTGCACAGAGCCCTGACCTCAACCCCCATCGAACACCTTGTGGATGAATTGGAACACCGACTGCGAGCCAGGCCTAATCCCCCAACATCAGTACCCGACCTCACAAATGTTCTTGTGGCTGAATGGAAGCAAGTCCCAGCAGCAATGTTCCAACATCTAGTGGAAAGCCTTCCCAGAAGAGTGGAGGCTTGTTATAGCAGCAAAAGGGGTGGACCAACTCCATATTAAATGACCACGATTTAGGAATGAGATGTTTGACGAGCAGGTGTCCACATACTTTTGGCAATGTAGTGTATAACCCTCAGAGTAGATATAACCCTCCACTTCCCCCTGTTTGCAATGATGGTGATACGTGGTTGTTTTACTTACTTTAGTTCAATGCACTGATTGTAAGTGGGTCTGGATAAGAGAGCGTCTGCTAAGTCATGGGTTCTCAAATATTTGGGGCCAGGCAGAACCCTTTTGTGGTCGCATATTCAACAGGGAAACCCTAAATAACTTGAGTGAGATCAAAAAAAAAATATATATATATATTTAACCAAGTCGTGGGCCCTGGGAAGGAACATTTTAAATGCCCACCTATTTGCATCTGGGGAAGAGAGAATTTCTGTTTTCAAGCTAATTTCCTGCAATTCTACACATTTTATCATGTGGCAGAGATGTTTTGTTACAGTTTTAAAGCTAATATCCTGCTAATTGTGCACATTTTGCCACGAGGCAGAGAAAATGTTGCAGTTTTAAAGCTTAAATTATGTAAAAAAATTAAAAAAATAACACAACTTTGTGTTTTGGGGGAATACAAGAACTTCAAAATGTATAATTGATGGAGTACTGTGGATACCAATATCCATGTGAGCCTCCCAGGGCCATGTTGTCCAGGGTTATGAACATGAATTACAACAATATTACAATGTATTACACCCTCTAAACGGATTCCATGGATCCCTTGGCCAAAACTCATTAAATCTGTTGGTGTTAGTAATATTGTTTAAAACGGAGATGTAAAACAAAAAATAAATTTAAAAAAAACAGTGCATTCGGAAAGTAATTCAGAACCCTTCCCCTTTTCCATATTTTGTTACATTACAGCCTTATTCTAAAATACATCAATATGCACACAATACCCCATAATGACATCACAATACCCCATAATGACATCACAATACCCCATAATGACATCACAATACCCCATAATGACAAAGTGAAAACTGTTTTTTAGACATTTTTGCAAATGTATACAAAAACAGAAATACCTTATTTACATAAGTATTCAGACCCTTTGCTATGAGACTCGAAATTGAGCTCAGGTGCATCTTGTTTCCATTGATCATCCATGAGATGTTTCTACAACTTGATTGGAGTCCACCTGTGGTAAATTCAATTGATTGGACATGATTTGGAAAGGCACACACCTGTCTATATAAGGTCCCCCAGTTGACAGTACATGTCAGAGCAAAAACCAAGCCATGAGGTCGAAGGTATTGTCGGTAGAGCTCAGAGACAGGATTGTGTTAAGGCACAGATCTGGGGAAGGGTACCAAAACATTTCTGCAGCATTGAAGGTCCCCAAGAACACAGTGGCCTCCATCATTCTTAAATGGAAAATGTTTGGAACCACCAAGACTCTCCCTAGAGCTGGCCGCCTGGCCAAACTGAGCAATCTGTGGAGAAGGGCCTTGGTCAGGGAGGTGACCAAGAACCCAATGGTCAGTCTGACAGAGCTCCAGAATTCCTCTGTGGAGATGGGAGACCCTTCCTGAAGGACAACCATCTCTGCAGCACTCCACCAATCAGGCCTTTATGGTAGTGGCTAGACGGAAGCCACTCCTCAGTAAAAGGCGCATGAGAGCCCGCTTGGAGTTTGCCAAAAGGCACCTAAAGGACTCTCAGACCATGAGAAACAAGATTCTCTGGTCTGATGAAACCAAGATTGAACTCTTTGGCCTGAATGCCAAGCGTCACGTCTGGAGGAAAGATGGCACCATCCCTACGGTGAAGCATCATGCTCTGGGGATGTTTTTCAGCGGCAGGGACTGAGAGACTAGTCAGGATCGAGGGAAAGATGAACGGAGCAAAGTACAGAGATCCTTGATGAAAATCTGCTCCAGAGTTTCAGCTTCCAGAGTGCAGAGACGAATGGGAGAAACTCACCAAATACAGGTGTGCCAAGCTTGTAGCGTCATACCCAAGAAGACTCAAGGCTGTAATCGCTGCCAAAGGTGCTTCAACAAAGTACTGAGTAAAGGGTCTGAATACTTAGGTAAATGTGATGGTTTCATTTTTAATATATTTGGCAAAAAAAAATGGTATTGTGTGTAGATCAATATAGGTATATATTTTTTTATCCATTTAAGAATAAGGCTGTAACTTAAAAAGTCAAGGGGTCTGAATACTTCCCGAATGCACTATATATTTATCGTAGAGCTATCAATCTAGCCGCTCACCCCCTGCAGTACCTCTGCAGAAACCCTGTGCTAAATTACTAAAATATCAATATGTACATGTAACTTGTCTCTGTCCCCAGAACATGATGACTCTGATCGGGGTGTGAACGGGGACGGTCCCAAGACTCCTCCCAGCCGACCACACAGGAAGGAGAAGAAAGACTACCCTGTGAGTCTATTTATCTATGTGATTGTATATGGTATGGGACTATGTATCGATGGCCAGAGCAATCGAAATATGTCACAGTCCTATTATCTCAAAATAACATATAGTCGTTTATTTATTTTATGCAAACAAAATAGGCAGTCTTGAAGATTTAATGTCAGATCTCTCATCTTGAGTTTGAAATGGTTTGAGTAGAATTGGAGTTAGGAAGAAACCAACCAAGTTCAGAACATAGTGCCTTCGGAAAGCTTTCAGAGCCCTTGACTTTTTCCACGTGCTGTTACGTTACAGCCTTATTCTAAAATTGATTAAAAAAAATAAAATAATCATCAGTCTACACACAATACCCTGTAATGACAAAGCAAAAATAGGTTAACCATTTTCTTTGCAAATTTCTTACAAATAAAAAATCACATCACATTTACGTAAGTATTCCGACCCTTTACTCAGTACTTTGTTGAAGCACCTTTTGGCAGTGATTACAGAATCGAGTCTTCTTGGGTATGACGCTACAAGCTTGGCACACCTATATTTGGGGAGTTTCTCCCATTCTTCTCTGCAGCTCCTCTCAAGCTCTGTCAGATTGGATGGGGAGCGTTGCTGCACAGCTATTTTCAGGTCTCTCCAGAGATGTTCGATCGGGTTCAAGTCCAGGCTCTGGCTGGGCCCCTAAAGGACATTCAGAGACTTGTCCCGAAGCCACTCCTGTGTTGTCTTGGAGGTGTGCTTAAGGTCGTTGTCCTGTTGGAAGGTGAACCTTCGCCCCAGTCTGTGGTCCTGAGCACTCTGGAGCAGGTTTTCATTAAGCATCTCTCTGTACTTTGCTTCGTTCATCTTTTCCTCGATCCTGACTAGTCTCCCAGTCTCTGCTGCTGAAAACATCCCCACAGCATGATGCTGCCACCACCATGCTTCCCCGTAGGGATAGTGCTAGGTTTTCTCCAGACGTGACACTTGGCATTCAGGCCAAAGAGTTCAATCTCCCTGACCAAGGCCCTTCTCCCCCGATTGCTCAGCTCTAGGAAGAGTATTGCTGGTTCCAAACTTCTTCCATTTCAGAATGATGGAGGCCACTGTGTTCTTGGGGACCTTCAATGCGGCAAGTAATGTTTTGGTACCCTTCCCCAGATCTGTGCCTCGACACAATCCTGTCTCGGAGCATCTACAGTCAATTCCTTCGACCTCATGGCTTGGTTTTTGCTCTGACATGTGGGACCTTTTACATAGACAAGTGTGCGCCTTTCCAAATCATGTCCAATCAATAGAATTTTTGCCAGATGGAATCCAATCAAGTTATAGAAACATCTCAGTGATGATCAATGAAACAGGATGCACCTGAGCTCAATTTCGAGTCTCATAGTAAAGGGTCTGGATACGTCAAATCAAATGTTATTTGTCACATGCGGCAAATACAACAGGTGTAGACCTTACAGTGAAATGCTGAGTACAACAGGTGTAGACCTTACAGTGAAATGCTGAGTACAACAGGTGTAGACCTTACAGTGAAATGCTGAGTACAACAGGTGTAGACCTTACAGTGAAATGCTGAGTACAACAGGTGTAGACCTTACAGTGAAATGCTGAGTACAACAGGTGTAGACCTTACAGTGAAATGCTGAATACAACAGGTATAGATAGACCTTACAGTGAAATGCTGAATACAACAGGTGTAGACCTTACAGTGAAATGCTGAATACAATAGGTGTAGACCTTACAGTGAAATGCTGAATACAACAGGTGTAGACCTTACAGTGAAATGCTGAATACAACAGGTATAGATAGACCTTACAGTGAAATGCTGAATACAACAGGTATAGATAGACCTTACAGTGAAATGCTGAATACAACAGGTGTAGACCTTGAATGCTTACTTACAAGCCATTAACCAACAGTACAGTTAAGAAAATACCCCCCAAAAAGTAAGAAATAAAAGAAACAAATAATTAAAGAGCAGCAGGAAAATAACAATGTGGAGGCTATATACAGGAGGTACCGGTACAGAGTCAATGTGGAGACTATATACAGGGGGTACCGGTACAGAGTCAATGTGCGGGGGCACCGGTTAGTCAAGGTAATTGAGGTAATATGTGCATGTAGGTAGAGTTATTCATGTGACTATGCATAGATAATAACAGAGTAGCAGCGGTGTGGAAGAGGTGCGGAGGCAATGCAAATAGTCCGGGTAGCCATTTCTTTAGCAGTTCAGGAGTCTTATGGCTTGGGGGGTAGAAGCCGTTTAGAAGCCTCTTGGACCTAGACTTGACGCTCCGGTACCGCTTGCCGTGCGGTAGCAGAGAGAACAGTCTATGACTAGGGTGGCTGGGCCTTCCTCTGACACCCCCTGGTATAGAGGTCCTGGATGGCAGGAAGCTTTGACCCGGTGTTGTACTGGGCCGTATGCACTACTCTCTGTAGTGCCTTGCGGTCAGAGGCCGAGCAGTTGCCATACCAGGCAGTGATGCAACCAGTCAGGATGCTCTCGATTAATACTTATGTAAATAAGCTATTTGTTATTTCCTTTTTTATAAATTTACAAATATAAAAAAAAAAAATAAGGCTGTAACGTAATTAAATGTGGAAAAAGTCAAGGGGTCTGAATACTTTCCGAATGCACTGTGTATCCTTTTCGTCTGTCTGTCTGTATAGTGTACCACTAACTATAGTGTCCCACTAACTTACTCACCCAGGTTACGTCCCAAATCACACTCTATTCCCGAAATAGTGCACTACTCTTTTTAGGGCTCATATGGCTTCCCTAAGTAGTGCACTACATGGGGAATAGGGTGCCATTTGGGACGTAACCCCACAGTAAAGTAATGAATCAGACACTGATGGTTATAGAGTGGCCTTTAGCAGCTGTTCATGTTGAAATCGTTGATTCGGGAGAAATTGGCAGCTGTTAATGTTGAAATTGTTTCAGGAGAAAAGAGAATATGATAACATAACATTATGACACATAATGAGTCTGCGTCCAAATGACTCCCTATAAAGTGCACTACTTTTGTCCAGGGCTCATAGGGCTCTGGTCAAAAGTTAGTGTACTATATAGGGAATAGGTTTCCATTTGGGGCAGAGCCTGACTGTTGTTTTTTGTTTTTCCACAGTGCCGAGGTTAGACTGAAGTTGGGTTTATTTAGCATTAAACACACCGAAAATCTGACAGCTGACAGGTGCTCTCTTGCTAGAATAAAAGCGGTACCTACTGCGTGCCGACCTGGTAGAGCCAAACCTACATATTGTACTTGTAGAATCGCAATGCTCGTCTGTGGCCAACAACTTAAATCGAAGTGTACGAGCCCCTACGTAAGGGGAGCCAACAGGAGTGGCAACAAAAGCATTAAATGTCATGAAGCCAGTCTCACTTCATATGCAATGTAGGCGGTGGCATGGTAGCTAGTGAAGTGTACCGACCCAATGCACACAACACTAAGTACTTCCTCCAAGCTGGCTGACCACTGTAGCTAGTATTGACATTATTCAATCCCTAGCTATGGGTTGGGCACGGACAGTATGAGATCATGGAGTTTATTCAATTGTTTCTTCGTAGTTATCTAGCTGTGGCCATCTGGCTAGTATCAACAACGGCTTTCTACAAAATAGCAACATTTTTAGCGCAGCTAGCAACAAGGCTGAGTGGTTTAGCGCAGCTAGCAACAAGGCTGAGTGGTTTAGCGCAGCTAGCAACAAGGCTGAGTGGTTTAGCGCAGCTAGCAACAAGGCTGAGTGGTTTAGCGCAGCTAGCAACAAGGCTGAGTGGTTTAGCGCAGCTAGCAACAAGGCTGAGTGGTTTAGCGCAGCTAGCAACTAGGCTGAGTGGTTTAGCGCAGCTAGCAACAAGGCTGAGTGGTTTAGCGCAGCTAGCTAGCAACTAGGCTGAGTGGTTTAGCGCAGCTAGCTAGCAACTAGGCTGAGTGGTTTAGCGCAGCTAGCAACTAGGCTAAGTGGTTTAGCGCAGCTAGCTAGCAACAAGGCTGAGTGGTTTAGCGCAGCTAGCAACAAGGCTGAGTGGTTTAGCGCAGCTAGAAACAAGGCTGAGTGGTTTAGCGCAGCTAGAAACAAGACTGAGTGGTTTAGCGCAGCTAGCAACTAGGCTGAGTGGTTTAGCGCAGCTAGCAACTAGGCTGAGTGGTTTAGCACAGCTAGCAACAAGGCTGAGTGGTTTAGCGCAGCTAGCTAGCAACTAGGCTGAGTGGTTTAGCGCAGCTAGCTAGCAACTAGGCTGAGTGGTTTAGCGCAGCTAGCTAGCAACTAGGTTTAGCGCAGCTAGCAACTAGGCTGAGTGGTTTAGCGCAGCTAGCTAGCAACTAGGCTGAGTGGTTTAGTGCAGCTAGCTAGCAACAAGGCTGAGTGGTTTATCGCAGCTAGCTAGCAACAAGCCTGAGTGGTTTAGCACAGCTAGCTAGCAACTAGGCTGAGTGGTTTAGCGCAACTAGCTAGCAACAAGCCTGAGTGGTTTAGCACAGCTAGCTAGCAACTAGGCTGAGTGGTTTATCGCAGCTAGCTAGCAACAAGGCTGAGTGGTTTATCGCAGCTAGCTAGCAACTAGGCTGAGTGGTTTAGCGCAGCTAGCTAGCAACAAGGCTGAGTGGTTTATCGCAGCTAGCTAGCAACTAGGCTGAGTGGTTTAGCGCAGCAAGCTAGCAACTAGGCTGAGTGGTTTAGCGCAGCAAGCTAGCAACTAGGCTGAGTGGTTTAGCGCAGCTAGCCAGCAACTAGGCTGAGTGGTTTAGCGCAGCTAGCTAGCAACTAGGCTGAGTGGTTTAGTGCAGCTAGCTAGCAACAAGCCTGAGTGGTTTAGCACAGCTAGCTAGCAACTAGGCTGAGTGGTTTATCGCAGCTAGCTAGCAACAAGGCTGAGTGGTTTATCGCAGCTAGCTAGCAACTAGGCTGAGTGGTTTATCGCAGCTAGCTAGCAACAAGGCTGAGTGGTTTATCGCAGCTAGCTAGCAACTAGGCTGAGTGGTTTAGCGCAGCTAGCTAGCAACTAGGCTGAGTGGTTTAGCGCAGCTAGCTAGCAACAAGGCTGAGTGGTTTAGCGCAGCTAGCTAGCAACAAGGCTGAGTGGTTTATCGCAGCTAGCTAGCAACAAGCCTGAGTGGTTTAGCGCAGCTAGCTAGCAACTAGGCTGAGTGGTTTAGCGCAGCTAGCTAGCAACTAGGCTGAGTGGTTTAGCGCGGCCAGCCAGCAACCAGGCTGAGTGGTTTAGCGCGGCTAGCTAGCAACTAGGCTGAGTGGTTTAGCGCAGCTAGCTAGCAACTAGGCTGAGTGGTTTAGCGCAGCTAGCTAGCAACTAGGCTGAGTGGTTTAGCGCAGCTAGCTAGCAACTAGGCTGAGTGGTTTAGCGCAGCTAGCTAGCAACTAGGCTGAGTGGTTTAGTGCAGCTAGCTAGCAACTAGGCTGAGTGGTTGACGACTTCAAGGTCTTTGCTGTGTGAATGTAAGAGACTGACTGCCGACTCTGTTCTGAGGCGCTAAGTACTGTCGGCAGGCAAACGTTTAACAATCCTACCGGTGTGTCTGGGCTATGAGGCTTGACACATCTACATACCATGTCTAATCTACACACTAGTTAGTTTTTGCTGCATGCTTGGCAAAGGAGGAGTACAGAACATGCCCAAGTCTATCCTCTTGATTAAAACAAGAACAAGTTGCTTTGAAGTCAACAGATTAACATTTAAAACAGTGCTTGGCAAACCAAGTTTTTACGGCATTACTTCGTATGTCCTCCACTCTTCATCCAGTCTGATGTGTGGCTATTTGTTTCTCCTCAGAAACCAGCTATCAACGGCCTGCCACCCACTCCTAAAGTTCTGGTGAGTGACCCATGTGGATGAGTCTGTCTGTGTCCCAAATGGCACCCTATTCCCTTTTTATAGTGCACTACTTTTGACCAGAGCCCTATGGCACTCTATTCCCTTTATAGTGCACTACTTTTGACCAGAGCCCTATGGCACCCTATTCCCTTTATAGTGCACTACTTTTGACCAGAGCCCTATGATACCCTATTCCCTTTATAGTGCACTACTTTTGACCAGAGCCCTATGGCACTCTATTCCCTTTATAGTGCACTACTTTTGACCAGAGCCCTATGGCACTCTATTCCCTTTATAGTGCACTACTTTAGACCAGAGCCCTATGATACCCTATTCCCTTTATAGTGCACTACTTTTGACCAGAGCCCTATGGAACCCTATTCCCTTTATAGTGCACTACTTTTGACCAGAGCCCTATGGCACTCTATTCCCTTTATAGTACACTACTTTAGACCAGAGCCCTATGGAACCCTATTCCCTATATAGTGCACTACTTTTGACCAGAGCCCTATAAAGTACAACACTATATAGGGAATAGGGTGCCGTTTGGGACGCAGGTTTCGTGTCGTCCCTAGATCAAATCAAGTGTTATTGGTCACATACGCATGGTTATCAGATGTTATTGCGAGTGTAGTGAAATGCTTGTGCTTCTAGTTCCGACAGTGCAGTAATATCTAACAGGTAATCTAACAAATTCACAACAACTACCTTATACACTCAGATCCTAAGTAAAGGGATGGAATAAGAATATGTACATATAAATATACGGATGAGCGATGACCGACCGGCATAGGCAAGATGCAGTAGATGGTATAAAATACAGTATGTACATATGGGATGAGTAGTGCCAGATATGTAAACATCATTATTAAATTGGCATTAATAAAGTGACTAGTGATCCATTTGTTAGAATGGCCAATGATTTCATATCTGTATGTTGGCGGCAGCCTCTCTGTGTTAGTGATGGCTGTTTAACAGTCTGATGGCCTTGAGGTAGAAGCTGTTTTTCAGTCTCTCGGTCCCACCTGTACTGACCTCGCCTTCCGGATGGTAGCGGGGTGATCAGGCAGTGGCTCGGGTGGTTGTTGTCCTTGATCTTTTTTTAGTTACCTCCATTGTCCCCCAGCAGATGGATGGGTTAGACTATGTCTGATGTATTGATATGATGCATTTATATAGTCTATGGTTAGACTGGACCGACTCCAACTGTGCTGTTGGTTCGTCTCTGGTTGGTCGTCTCTGGTTGCTGTGTGGTTGGTCGTCTCTGGTTGGTCGTCTCTGGTTGGTCGTCTCTGGTTGGTTGTCTCTGGTTGGTTGTCTCTGGTTGGTCGTCTCTGGTTGCTGTGTGGTTGGTCGTCTCTGGTTACTGTGTGGTTGGTCGTCTCTGGTTGCTGTGTGGTTGGTCGTCTCTGGTTGCTGTGTGGTTGGTCGTCTCTGGTTGGTCGTCTCTGGTTGCTGTGTGGTTGGTTGTCTCTGGTTGCTGTGCGGTTGGTCGCCTCTGGTTGCTGTGTGGTTGGTCGCCTCTGGTTGCTGTGTGGTTGGTCGCCTCTGGTTGCTGTGTGGTTGGTCGCCTCTGGTTGCTGTGTGGTTGGTCGTCTCTGGTTGCTGTGCGGTTGGTCGTCTCTGGTTGCTGTGTGGTTGGTCGTCTCTGGTTGCTGTGTGGTTGGTCGTCTCTGGTTGGTCGTCTCTGGTTGGTCGTCTCTGGTTGCTGTGTGGTTGGTCGTCTCTGGTTGCTGTGTGGTTGGTCGTCTCTGGTTGCTGTGTGGTTGGTCGTCTCTGGTTGGTCGTCTCTGGTTGCTGTGTGGTTGGTTGTCTCTGGTTGGTCGTCTCTGGTTGGTCGTCTCTGGTTGCTGTGTGGTTGGTCGTCTCTGGTTGCTGTGTGGTTGGTCGTCTCTGGTTGCTGTGTGGTTGGTCGTCTCTGGTTGCTGTGTGGTTGGTCGTCTCTGGTTGCTGTGTGGTTGGTCGTCTCTGGTTGGTCGTCTCTGGTTACTGTGTGGTTGGTCGTCTCTGGTTGCTGTGTGGTTGGTCGTCTCTGGTTGGTCGTCTCTGGTTGCTGTGTGGTTGGTCGTCTCTGGTTGCTGTGTGGTTGGTCGTCTCTGGTTGCTGTGTGGTTGGTCGTCTCTGGTTGCTGTGCGGTTGGTCGTCTCTGGTTGCTGTGTGGTTGGTCGTCTCTGGTTGGTCGTCTCTGGTTACTGTGTGGTTGGTCGTCTCTGGTTGCTGTGTGGTTGGTCGTCTCTGGTTGCTGTGTGGTTGGTCGTCTCTGGTTGGTCGTCTCTGGTTGCTGTGTGGTTGGTCGTCTCTGGTTGGTCGTCTCTGGTTGCTGTGCGGTTGGTCGTCTCTGGTTGCTGTGTGGTTGGTCGTCTCTGGTTGGTTGTCTCTGGTTGGTTGTCTCTGGTTGGTCGTCTCTGGTTGCTGTGTGGTTGGTCGTCTCTGGTTGCTGTGTGGTTGGTCGTCTCTGGTTGCTGTGTGGTTGGTCGTCTCTGGTTGCTGTGTGGTTGGTCGTCTCTGGTTGCTGTGTGGTTGGTCGTCTCTGGTTGCTGTGGTCAGAATGTTGTCTTGTTGCTATCTTCCAGACCTCTGGGTGGAGATGAACTCTCTGAAACCCAGTTTGTTGATATTTTCCTCATCGCTACTCTAGATGGGGGCCTGTTTCTCCAAGGTGTTTGATGGCTGTCCACTGAAAATCAACTGTGCCACGTCATGGATACACCCTGACACCAAAGGTAACACACACACACACACTACTGTACACACACACACGCACTACTGTACACACACACACACTACTGTACACACACACACACTACTGTACACACACACTACTGTACACACACACACGTGTTAGAGGGAGCGAGTATGTGTCACAGACAATTCAATGTGTTTCTACTGTTTTCCAGACCAGTACCTTATATTTGGGACAGAGGATGGGATCTATACCCTCAACCTGAATGAGCTGCATGAAGCCACCATGGAACAGGTAGGAGCACATGGCTTAACATCTCATGGACAACTTCGCTTTTGACACTAATAAAAGCCACTGTGTCTTGTTGAACCATAAATATTGGACCAAACTGATAACACCTATTATTGTCTGCAGTCTTTTTTAATACATCTCCTGAGTCCATCAAATACGGTGGCAGGCACAGCGCTAAGAAAAGCCACTCGGATTCACCCGATACGCATCGGTCCCCGATTCTAATGTTTTAAGATACGAGTGTTATCCCAAAACCGATCCAAATGTAGCGTGCATCGGTCTGAAAATGTGTTGAAACGTTAGGAATCGGCGGTTCACTAGAAGTTCACTATCTAACAAGTAATCTAACAATTTCTCAACGACTACCTTGTACACACACACACAAGTGTAAAGGAATGAATGAGAATATGTACGTATAAATATATGGATGAGCGAATGGACGGACGGCATAGGCACGATGCCGTAGAGTACAGTATGTACATATGAGATGAGTAATGTAGGGTATGTAAACATTATAGTGTCTAACTGCATGTAACTGTGTTTTGACAGTCGTTGATCTACAAGTCATTTTGCGTGCCGAAACAAACCCCAGGCCACGTCAGTAGCCTAGTCAAACTGCGCTCTGTACCCAGCTTTTTGCGCGTTGGCCAACGCCGCTTCCCAGGTGCCTGTTTCCTCGTCTTGCACATCTGCACGCCACCTTCAACATTCGAAATGCTGAAATGGCTTTATTAGTTAGGCGACAACCTACACTACCGTTTTGAGGGTTCACTTAGAAATCATTTACAACGTGAACAATGTCTACACTGTATTGTTGCTGATCAATTTGATGTTATTTTAATGGACGGGAAAAAATGTGCTTTTCTTTCAAAAACAAGGACATTTCTAAGTGACCCCGAACTTTTGAACGGCGGTGTGTGTAGTTTGCTAAGTTATAGCGTTGCAACAGGGGTGGAAAATACTTAAGTAAAAAATACTTTAAAGTACAACTTAAGTCGTTTTTTGTACTTTACTATTTATATTTTGTGGCTACTTTTACTTCACTACATTCCTTAAGAAAATAATATCCATTAATTAATATAGGATGCACATGGCTACACTCGTTTCACCTCATCTTAAGGCTTAGTCTTAGTTACTGGAGGCCTGAATTCATGAAATGATGTGCTGACTACTGCCAAATTGTTCTATTTCAACAGTGAGTATTGAATGTCCTTATTGTGTTATGTTCTCCCTTCTAGCTGTTCCCCAGGAAGTGTACCTGGCTCGCCATCATCAACAACAACCTGATGTCTCTGTCAGGTGAGTCAGTAGGACAGGTATCCCAATAACCTGATGTCTCTGTCAGGTGAGTCAGTAGGACAGGTATCCCAATAACCTGCTGTCTCAGTCAGGTGAGTCAGTAGGACAGGTATCACAACAACCTGCTGTCTCTGTCAGGTGAGTCAGTAGGACAGGTATCCCAATAACCTGCTGTCTCAGTCAGGTGAGTCAGTAGGACAGGTATCCCAATAACCTGCTGTCTCTGTCAGGTGAGTCAGTAGGACAGGTATCCCAATAACCTGCTGTCTCTGTCAGGTGAGTCAGTAGGACAGGTATCCCAACAACCTGCTGTCTCTGTCAGGTGAGTCAGTAGGACAGGTATCCCAATAACCTGCTGTACTGCAGTCTGTCAGAGAGAGAGAGGCGGTATCAATCACAGCCAGCTGGTGGATATTGTGTTATAATAACCTGCTGCTTTGTTTTGTTGTTATCTGACTGGAAATACCATTACCTCATAACTATTCTACAGGAACAATTCCATTCCCTCGTATCTACACACTATACTGGAAATGCCATTACCTCGTAACTATTCTACAGGAACAATTCCATTCCCTCGTATCTACACACTATACTGGAAATGCCATTACCTCATAACTATTCTACAGGAACAATTCCATTCCCTCGTATCTACACACTATACTGGAAATACCATTACCTCGTAACTATTCTACAGGAACAATTCCATTCCCTTGTATCTACACACTATACTGGAAATACCATTACCTCGTAACTATTCTACAGGAACAATTCCATTCCCTTGTATCTACACACTATACTGGAAATACCATTACCTCGTAACTATTCTACAGGAACAATTCCATTCCCTCGTATCTACACACTATACTGGAAATACCATTACCTCGTAACTATTCTACAGGAACAATTCCATTCCCTCGTATCTACACACTATACTGTAAATTCAATCACCTCATAGCTATTTATAGACCAGAAGTAGCAGGATGTTTAGAAGCTTTTGGATGAAACCCCTTAGAAGAAACGCTTGACTCCATATTATTGTGAGTCCTGTCTTTATGGCCTACTGCTGTGTGGAATAAATATGGCGTTTTATATGGACCAGTGGTTGTAAAGACTCCTGGTTACAGTAGCAATGTAGATAGTTTCGACAGATAAAACACCTCATGACCAAAAGTATGTGGACACCTACTTGTCGAACATCTCATTCCAAACTCATGGTCATTAAATATGGAGTTGTTCCCCCCTTTTGCTGCTATAACAGCCTCCTCTTGTCTGGGAAGGCTTTCCACTAGATGTTGGAACATTGCTGCGGGGACTTGCTTCCATTCAGCCACAAGAGCATTAGTGAGGTCGGACACTGATGTTTGGGCGATTAGGCCTGCTTCCTATTCATCCCAAAGGTGTTCGATGGGGTTGAGGTCGAGGTTCTGTGCAGGCCAGTCAAGTTCCTCCACACCGATCTCAACAAACCATTTCTGTATGGACCTCGCTTTATGCACGGGGACAAACTGTTGCTAGAAAGTTGGATGCACAGAATCGTCTAGAATGTCATTGTATGCTGTAGCGTTAAGATTTCCCTTCACTGGAACTAAGGAGCCTAGCCCGAATGACGAAAAACAGCCCCAGACCATTATTTCTTTACCACCAAACTTTACAGTTGGGCACTGCATTGGGCCAGGTACCATTCTCCTGGCATCCGCCAAACCCAGATTTGTTCGTTGGACTGCCAGATGGAGAAGCGTGATTCATCACTCCAGAGAAAGTGTTTCCACTGCTTAAGAGTCCAAATGGCGGCGAGCTTTACACAATTCCAGCCAACGCTTGGCATTGCGCATGGTGATCTTAGGCTTGTGTGCGGCTGCTCGGCCATGGAAACCCATTTCATGAAGCTCCTGACGAACAGTTCTTGTACTGACGTTGCTTCCAGAAGCAGTTTGGAACTCTGTAATGAGGGTTGCAACCGAGGACAGATGATATTTTTACGCGCTTCAGCACTCTGCGGTCCCGTTCTGAGAGCTTGTGTGGCCTACCACATTGCGGCTGAGCCGTTGTTGCTCCTAGACGTTTCCACTTAACAATAACAGCACTCAAGGTTGCCCCGGGCAGAAATCTGACGAACTGACTTGTTGGAAAGGTGTCCTCCTATGACGGTGCCACGTTGAAAATCACTGAGCTCTTCAGTAAGGCCATTCTACTGTCAATGTTTGTCTATGGAGATTGCATGGCTGTGTGCTTGATTTTATGCACCTGTCCGCAACGATTGTAGCTGAAATGGCCGAATCCACTAATTTGAAGGGGTGTCCACATACTTTTGTATATATAGTATAAGACCTGAAAGTATAATTGAACCATTTTCTCTGAGAAAGACTCAAATCGTAGTTAGTTTATGCATGTCCCAATGTATATAGCTCATCTGTACTAGAGGTCTTCACGCATCCACCTGTACCCGAGACCCGATCCGGATACGGAATTGTAAATTACATCACTGGTCTGGTTCTCGGATCTGTTTCTCACGGGTATGTGTCATTTATGCGGCTACTCTTGCGTTTCACGAGAGTGGCACGTGTAACGTTTTCTCGGTCAATCGTAAGTCAATAGACTACAGTCATGTGTTAGAGCCTCCTTGTGGGGCCAAAAAATTAGGAGATAACTAATCAATGGAAGATGGAATTCAAATGATGGAATTTAAAGTTAGGCTACAACGACCAAATGCCAACAGGTAGGCTACTACTTGATATTCTGAATGGAGTTGTTGTTATATTCCTTTGGGAACGGGGTCTCTATATAAAACATTTATCATAATTATCGGGTCTGGAGGGAAAGCCACAGGTTAATTTCTTTATGGACCCGTGAAGGCCTCTAATCTGTACCATGTGTGGTATATTTGCGTTTTAACCACTGTTGAATTTCTCTACACGCCGCTCTGTTGTAAGAAAGTGAAAGTAAGCGTTTCTTACTTATTGTAAATGATTACTAGGTAAACTTAATTGTGCTTTTTGTGCATCCTACCATAGAGTTTTAAAGTAGGCCTATGCCTATGGCTCAGAGTAAATGTAATCTCTGATTTCTTTTCCTCTCTTCCTCTTGGACTCTGTTCCTTCCTTCTCACCTCTCCTCTGCTCTCTTCTCTGGTCTGGCTTGATTTTGGTATTCTACTAACCGGCTTCATCAGAAGGTAATCACCATCATCATCGTCCCAGTTACACCCCTGTATTGTATATTACCCATAACTAGAGTTGCAAAATTCCATTAAGTTTAAAAAAAATTGCAGTGCTGAGGCGCCACTACAGCCTGGGCTCGATCCCACCGTCCGGGTTAGGGGAGGGTTTGACCGGTGGGGCTTTCCTTGGCTCATCACGCTCTAGCGACTCCCTGTGGAAAGCCAGGCATCTGCAAGCTGACTTCGATCGTCAGTCGAACGGTGTTTCCTCCGTCACATTGGCACAGCGACTTCCGGGTTAATCGAGTAGTGGTGTTAAGAAGCAGCGCGGCATGGCAGGTCATCTTTCGGAGGACGCATGTCTCGACCTTCGCCTCTCCCGAGCCTGTTGGGGAGTTGCAGTGACGAGACAAGGTCATAACTAGCAATTGGATATCACAAAAATGGGGTAAAAATTACAAAGAAAAAGTACAAAAAAATAAAACAAATTTTCCAGGTTTTCCAGAAATCCCAGTTAGGAGATTCCTGGAATTAGGGTGGGATAAGCAGGAAATCCAGGAATCCTCCAACCAGGATTTCAGGAAAACCTGGATATTTTGGGAAAGTTACCAGAATTTTGTAACCCTACCCCTATCTAAACATCAAGCTAGCTCCCATCCAGCTGATCCCAGCCCTTTATGTTAAGATTTAAGTCCATATAATTTCACGCTGGCTCCTTAAAACTAATTTGCTGTAGGTGCTGAATACATCTACACTCGTTATACCATGTTTCTGCCATATATCCTCTTTGCATCCTTCAATCTATCTTAGTGTTGTCTTTTGTTTGTTCCACTGTACGGGATGCCGTAGCACTGTAAGAGATGTCTGCGACCCCAGAAAAGACGCCATGTATGTGACCTAAATGGCACATTATTTCTCATGTAGTGTACTACTTTTGACCAGAGCCCTGTATGGAATATGGTGCCATTTGGGACTAAGTAGTGCACTATGTAGGGAATAGGGTGCCATTTGGGACGCATCGGTCTTCTTCCTATAATGTGATGCTAACTTGTTTCATATGTGATCACAGGAAAGACCTTCCAGCTGTACTCTCACAACCTGATTGGTCTGTTTGAGCAGCTGAAGAAACCTGGCCTCGCCTCTCAGTTCCAGACACACCGCTTCCCAGACAAGATCTTACCTAGGTGAGACTCGCACACTACATGCTCTGACTCACTTGTTTTAATGGATCCCTGGTGAGAGAGAGCGACCTATTCTATTGGATCCCCGACGAGAGAGGGGGACCTATTCTATTGGATCCCTGGTGAGAGAGAGGGACCTATTCTATTGGATCCCTGGTGAGAGAGGAGGACCTATTCTATTGGATCCCTGGTGAGAGAGGGGGACCTATTCTATTGGATCCCTGGTGAGAGAGAGGGACCTATTCTATTGGATCCCTGGTGAGAGAGGGGGACCTATTGTATTGGATCCCTGGTGAGAGAGGGGGACCTATTCTATTGGATCCCTGGTGAGAGAGAGGGACCTATTCTATTGGATCCCTGGTGAGAGAGAGGGACCTATTCTATTGGATCCCTGGTGAGAGAGAGAGACCTATTCTATTGGATCCCTGGTGAGAGAGGGGGACCTATTCTATTGGATCCCCGGTGAGAGAGAGGGACCTATTCTATTGGATCCTGGTGAGAGAGAGGGACCTATTCTATTGGATCCCTGTTGAGAGAGAGGACCTATTCTATTGGATCCCTGGTGAGAGAGAGAGACCTATTCTATTGGATCCCTGGTGAGAGAGGGGGACCTATTCTATTGGATCCCCGGTGAGAGAGAGGGACCTATTCTATTGGATCCCTGGCGAGAGAGAGAGACCTATTCTATTGGATCCCTGGTGAGAGAGGGGGACCTATTCTATTGGATCCCTGGTGAGAGAGGGACCTATTCTATTGGATCCCTGGTGAGAGAGAGGGACCTATTCTATTGGATCCCTGTTGAGAGAGAGGGACCTATTCTATTGGATCCCTGGTGAGAGAGAGAGACCTATTCTATTGGATCCCTGGTGAGAGAGGGGGACCTATTCTATTGGATCCCCGGTGAGAGAGAGGGACCTATTCTATTGGATCCCTGGCGAGAGAGAGACCTATTCTATTGGATCCCTGGTGAGAGAGGGACCTATTCTATTGGATCCCTGGTGAGAGAGGGGACCTATTCTATTGGATCCCTGGTGAGAGAGAGGACCTATTCTATTGGATCCCTGGTGAGAGAGGGGACCTATTCTATTGGATCCCTGGTGAGAGAGAGAGACCTATTCTATTGGATCCCTGGTGAGAGAGGGGGACCTATTCTATTGGATCCCTGGTGAGAGAGGGGGACCTATTCTCTTCACCTTACAGATCACCACTAAAATTATAGAAATAATACAACGGACATGAGCCTACAGTCAAATTGCTGTAGTCTGGGTGATGTTCCCAGTCTTGTCGTTCTATTTCTACAGTCCACCACACCACTCCAACCACCATATGACTGTGTGTTGATCCAGACTGACTGGCTGTTTTCTCTCTGCAGGAGGTTTGCCTTGACAACGAAGATACCTGACACAAAGGGCTGTCACAAGTGCTGCATTGGTACGTTTACTATACTAGAGCAGCTGTACCCCTCAACTGTCTATTTCCTAGAGCAGCTGTACCCCTCAACTGTCTATTTCCTAGAGCAGCTGTACCCCTCAACTGTCTATTTCCTAGAGCAGCTGTACCCCTCAACCCCTGTCTATTTCCTAGAGCAGCTGTACCCCTCAACCCCTGTCTATTTCCTAGAGCAGCTGTACCCCTCAACCCCTGTCTATTTCCTAGAGCAGCTGTACCCCTCAACCCCTGTCTATTTCCTAGAGCAGCTGTACCCTCAACCCTGTCTATTTCCTAGAGCAGCTGTACCCCTCAACCCCTGTCTATTTCCTAGAGCAGCTGTACCCCTCAACCCCTGTCTATTTCCTAGAGCAGCTGTACCCCTCAACCCCTGTCTATTTCCTAGAGCAGCTGTACCCCTCAACCCCTGTCTATTTCCTAGAGCAGCTGTACCCCTCAACCCCTGTCTATTTCCTAGAGCAGCTGTACCCCTCAACTGTCAACAACTTGTTCTTGTTACCTGTGTTTAGTTTAGACTAGACAAGAAACTCCCCGTCTTATAAGAGAAGCCATGCTGTTATCTCTCCTATCCTTCAACAGGCTATATTCTCTCTCCTATCCTTCAACAGGCTGTTATCTCTCCTATCCTTCAACATGCTGTTATCTCTCCTATCCTTCAACAGGCTGTATTCTCTCTCCTATCCTTCAACAGGCTGTATTCTCTCTCCTATCCTTCAACAGGCTGTTATCTCTCCTATCCTTCAACAGGCTGTATTCTCTCTCCTATCCTTCAACAGGCTGTATTCTCTCTCCTATCCTTCAACAGGCTGTATTCTCTCTCCTATCATTCAACAGGCTGTATTCTCTCTCCTATCCTTCAACAGGCTGTATTATCTCTCCTATCCTTTGACCTACCTTGTCCTTTTGTCTTTTATAATAATACAGTGGCAAGAATCCCTTTGGAATTACCTGGATGTCTGCATAAATTGGTCATAACATTTGATCTGGTCTTCATCTAGGTCACAATAATAGACAAACACAGTCTGCTTAAGCTAATAACACACAAACAATTATAATTTTTTTGATGTCTTTATTGATCACACAGTGTAAACATTCGCAGTGCAGGTTGGGAAAAGTATGTGAACCCTTGGATTTAATAACTGGTTGACCCTCCTTTTGGCAGCAATAACCTCAACCAAACGTTTTCTGTAGTTGCGGATCAGACCTGTAACAACGGCCAGGAGGAATTTTGGACCATTCATCTTTACAAAAACCGTTTCAGTTCAGCAATATTCTTAGGTTGTCTGGTGTGAACCGCTCTCTTGAGGTCATGCCACAGCATTTTAAATTGGGTTGAGGTCAGGACTCTGACTGAGCCACTCCAGAAGGTGTATTTTCTTCTGTTGAAGCCACTCTGTTGTTGATTTACTTCTGTGTTTTGCGTCGTTGTCCTGTTGCGTCACTCAACTTCTGTTGAGCTTCAATTGGCAGACAGATAGCCTTACATTCTCCTGCAAAATGTCTTGATAAACTTGGGAATTCATTTTTCCGTCGATGATAGCAAGCTGTCCAGACCCTGAGGCAGCAAAGCAGCCCCAAACCATGATGCTCCATCCACCATACTTTACAGATGGGATGAGGTTTTGATGTTGGTGTGCTGTGCCTTGTTTTCTCCACACAGTGTTGTGTGTTCCTTCCAAACAACTCAACTGTAGTTTCATCTGTCCACAGAATATTTTGCGAGTAGCGCTGTGGAACATCCAGATGCATTCTGCACTGTGCCCTTGCAGTCATCTTTGCAGGACGGCCACTCCCAGGGAGAGTAGCAACAGTGTTGTACTTAGTTTAAACAGACTGTGTTTGTCTATTGTTGTGATGAAGATCAGATCAAATTACATTGAGTATACAAAACATTAAGAACACTTTCCTAATATTGAGTTGCACCCATTTTTGCACTCAGGACAGCCTCAATTCATCGGGGCATGGACTCTACAAGGTTTCAAGCATTCCACAGGGATACTGACCCATGTTGACTCTAATGCTTCTCACAGTTGTCAGGTTGGCTGGATGTCCTTTGGGTGGTGTACCATTCTTGATACACACGGGGAACTATTGAGTGTGATAAAACCCAGCAGCATTGCAGTTCTTGACACAAACCGGCGTGCCTGGCACCTACCATGCCCTGTTCAAATATTTTGTTCCTGTCCATTCACCCTCTGAATGGCACACATGCACAATCCATGTCTCAAGGCTTAAAAATCCTTCTTTAACCTGTCTCCTCCCCTTCATCTACACTGATTGAAGTGGATTTAACAAGTGACATCAATAAGGGATCATAGCTTTCACCTGGATTCACCTGGTCAGTCTGTCATGGAAGCAGAGCAGGTGTTCTTAATGTTTTGTCTACTTCGTGTATATGCTACTTAGCAGACACTGTGATTTAAAGTAACTTACAGTGTAGTGAGTGCATACATTATTTACAGTAATCACAAATCTCTCTCCCCTCCCACAGTGAGGAACCCCTATACGGGCCATAAGTACCTGTGTGGAGCGCTGCAGTCTGGGATAGTCCTGCTACAGTGGTACGAGCCCATGCAGAGGTTCATGCTCATCAAGGTCAGTCCCTCATCTAGTCTGACCCACCTGTAGCTATATGGTCCCACCTGTAGTTAAATGGTCCCACCTGTAGTTAAATGGTCCCACCTGTAGCTATATGGTCCCACCTGTAGCTATATGGTCCCACCTGTAGCTATATGGTCCCACCTGTAGTTAAATGGTCCCACCTGTAGCTATATGGTCCCACCTGTAGCTATATGGTCCCACCTGTAGTTAAATGGTCCCACCTGTAGCTATATGGTCCCACCTGTAGTTATATGGTCCCACCTGTAGTTAAATGGTCCCACCTGTAGCTATATGGTCCCACCTGTAGCTATATGGTCCCACCTGTAGTTAAATGGTCCCACCTGTAGTTAAATGGTCCCACCTGTAGCTATATGGTCCCACCTGTAGTTAAATGGTCCCACCTGTAGGGACCTGTAGTTAAATGGTCCCACCTGTAGTTAAATGGTCCCACCTGTAGCTATATGGTCCCACCTGTAGCTATATGGTCCCACCTGTAGTTAAATGGTCCCACCTGTAGTTAAATGGTCCCACCTGTAGCTATATGGTCCCACCTGTAGCTATATGGTCCCACCTGTAGTTAAATGGTCCCACCTGTAGCTATATGGTCCCACCTGTAGCTATATGGTCCCACCTGTAGTTAAATGGTCCCACCTGTAGCTATATGGTCCCACCTGTAGCTATATGGTCCCACCTGTAGCTATATGGTCCCACCTGTAGTTAAATGGTCCCACCTGTAGTTAAATGGTCCCACCTGTAGTTAAATGGTCCCACCTGTAGTTAAATGGTCCCACCTGTAGCTATATGGTCCCACCTGTAGCTATATGGTCCCACCTGTAGTTATATGGTCCCACCTGTAGTTAAATGGTCCCACCTGTAGTTAAATGGTCCCACCTGTAGCTATATGGTCCCACCTGTAGTTAAATGGTCCCACCTGTAGTTAAATGGTCCCACCTGTAGCTATATGGTCCAACCTGTAGTTAAATGGTCCAACCTGTAGTTAAATGGTCCCACCTGTAGTTAAATGGTCCCACCTGTAGCTATATGGTCCCACCTGTAGTTATATGGTCCCACCTGTAGTTAAATGGTCCCACCTGTAGTTAAATGGTCCCACCTGTAGCTATATGGTCCCACCTGTAGCTATATGGTCCCACCTGTAGCTATATGGTCCCACCTGTAGCTATATGGTCCCACCTGTAGCTATATGGTCCCACCTGTAGTTAAATGGTCCCACCTGTAGTTAAATGGTCCCACCTGTAGTTAAATGGTCCCACCTGTAGTTATATGGTCCCACCTGTAGTTAAATGGTCCCACCTGTAGTTAAATGGCCCCACCTGTAGCTATATGGTCCAACCTGTAGTTAAATGGTCCCACCTGTAGTTAAATGGTCCCACCTGTAGTTAAATGGCCCCACCTGTAGCTATATGGTCCAACCTGTAGTTAAATGGTCCCACCTGTAGTTATATGGTCCCACCTGTAGTTAAATGGTCCCACCTGTAGTTAAATGGTCCCACCTGTAGTTAAATGGTCCCACCTGTAGTTAAATGGCCCCACCTGTAGTTAAATGGCCCCACCTGTAGTTAAATGGTCCCACCTGTTGTTAAATGGCCCCACCTGTAGGAAAAGGTTCTAGTAGATCAGACCTGGGCAGAAAATAGTTTTAAAATTCTCAAGGTAGTCGAATATAGTTTAGTTAAAACTACAGTACCCTCCACTAATATTGGCACCCTTTATTGTTCATCCTCTTGGTCTTTCATTCAAAATATTCACAAAAATCAAACCTTTAATTAAAATAAAATAATTGAAAGCAAAACATTTATTATCATGAAATAAATATTTTTCTCAAATATGTGTGCCACAATTATTGGCACCCTTTCATTCAGTCCCACCTGTAGCTATATGGTCCCACCTGTAGCTATATGGTCCCACCTGTAGTTAAATGGTCCCACCTGTAGTTAAATGGTCCCACCTGTAGCTATATGGTGGGAATGGTCCCACCTGTAGTTAAATGGTCCCACCTGTAGTTAAATGGCCCCACCTGTAGTTAAATGGTCCCACCTGTTGTTAAATGGCCCCACCTGTAGGAAAAGGTTCTAGTAGATCAGACCTGGGCAGAAAATAGTTTTAAAATTCTCAAGGTAGTCGAATATAGTTTAGTTAAAACTACAGTACCCTCCACTAATATTGGCACCCTTTATTGTTCATCCTCTTGGTCTTTCATTCAAAATATTCACAAAAATCAAACCTTTAATTAAAATAAAATAATTGAAAGCAAAACATTTATTATCATGAAATAAATATTTTTCTCAAATATGTGTGCCACAATTATTGGCACCCTTTCATTCAGTCCCACCTGTAGCTATATGGTCCCACCTGTAGCTATATGGTCCCACCTGTAGTTAAATGGTCCCACCTGTAGTTAAATGGTCCCACCTGTAGCTATATGGTGGGAATGGTCCCACCTGTAGTTAAATGGTCCCACCTGTAGTTAAATGGCCCCACCTGTAGGAAAAGGTTCTAGTAGATCAGACCTGGGCAGAAAATAGTTTTAAAATTCTCAAGGTAGTCGAATATAGTTTAGTTAAAACTACAGTACCCTCCACTAATATTGGCACCCTTTATTGTTCATCCTCTTGGTCTTTCATTCAAAATATTCACAAAAATCAAACCTTTAATTAAAATAAAATAATTGAAAGCAAAACATTTATTATCATGAAATAAATATTTTTCTCAAATATGTGTGCCCTAACAAGTTGTCCAGGGGCTTTTGGAAGAAAAACAGGCCCACAACATCAAAGAACCACCACATGACCATAGAACCCGGTCCCATTGAAAGTTCCAGTGAACGTTTGGCAAACTGTAGGCGCTTGAGTTTGTTGTTTGATGACAGCAAAGGCTTTTTTTATGGCAACCCGTCTGAGCCAACCTAACGTCTGCAATTCTCCAGCTGTGATCCTTGGAGATTTCTTGGCCACTCTAACCATCCTCCTCACTGTGCGAGGGGGCAATATAGACACACATCCTCTTCCAGACCGATTGTTAACATCTCTAGTTACTTTAAACATCTTAATTATTGCATGGGCATTTTCAACCGTTGAGCTATTTTCTTAGCCACATTTCCAGATTTGTGCAGCTCAACAACCTTTTGTCACACATCATTACCGTATTCTCAGTCGTTCCCATAGTGACGGATAACTATGGGAACTTGGCCTGTGTGTCACCTCATTTTTATGCCTGAGTGAAACAGGAGGTCATGGCTTACCACTTAAGTGTTCCTAATCACTCAGGTGAACTTAAAAACTGAAAATAGGAATGGGAATATACTTCAGTTAGATTTGACTCATCAGAATTTCTAGGGGTGCCAATAATTGTGGCACACCTTTTGGAGATCTTTTTGATCTTTTCCAATAATTTTACTTCCATTAAAGGTTCGTTTTTGTGAATATTTTGAATGAAAGACCAAGAGGATAAACAACAACCGATTTTCTTTTTTTTCTTTTTTTTTGCACAGCCTGTTCTGCTCATATTTTCTAAAGGTTGCCAATATTAGTGGAGGGCATTGTAAAAGGTAACCTCTTTATTTGATGTTCAAATACAGGTCTCAGAAAACCAAATAATACTTTCAAGTATTTTGTATTTTGAAAACCTCTCAGAAAACCAAATAATACTTTTCAAGTATTTTGAAAACCTCTCAGAAAACCAAATAATATTTGACGGCTGCCAAATATTTGATGAAGAACCAAACTACAACCTTTAACTGATTTCTTCTGAATGCATTCTGAAAGTATTCAGACCCTTTGACTTTTCCCACATTTAGGTTTTTTCCTGATCAATCTACACTACCTCCTAATGACAAAGCAAAAACAGGCTTTTAGACATTTTTGCAAATGTATTTAGTGCGTTTGGCAACGATTACAGCCTCAAGTCTTCCTGGGTTTGACGCTACACGCTTGGCACACCTGTATTTGGGGAGTTTCTCCCATTCTTCTCTGCAGATCCTCTCAAGCTCTGTCAGGTTGGATGGGGAGCATCGCTGCACAGCTATTTTCAAGTCTCTCCAGAGATGTGTGTGCTTGAGTATGTGTGTGCCGAGCCTTTCGCCAAATGCAATTCTTGAAGTGGAGTAACTCTGCCAGATCACGGTCGAACCAGGGGCTGAACCTGTTTTTAATTCACATTTTCTTTATGGAGGCGGGAAAAAAAGAAGGTCCAAGCATCTTTGACAAAGCGGATCAAGCTGATTCTATACCATTTTACAGTGGCCAGTTCATGAAGGAAGGCTTGCTCATTAAATGCTTCTAGCAAGCGTCTATGACAAATCAGGACAGGTCGTTGGTGGAGAATTGTCTCCACTTTGTGGAGACAACAGAGCACTGAAGTTGTTCCTCCACTCTTTCTTAACCACGTCTCAGTAATGACCAACACATCTGGATTGCAGCTGTGAACCCACACTTTCAATTGATCCATCTTAGGTAATAAGCTCTAGTGTTAACGTGCAGAAATCTCTGGCTTTTATGAGAGTAGATATCAGTGAAGCAGATATCCGAGCATAAGTCAGATATAAGTCAGGGGCTAGCAACTGTAGATGGGCCAGGGTGTACATGCACATTTCCAGATATCATCAGCAGTAATACAATCAAGGCACGGCAGAGGACAGGGACAGCTCTGCAGTGCTGATTTATGACATCTGAATGTGCATCAGATGGCAACAAGATCATATTGTACAGCAATTTTATCAGATAACATGAATACAAAGCCGGCGAGAGGTGGTTAGAATAGTATGGGTGGCCAAAAGTCTGTGTAACCAATAGAGTCAGTCCCGAGTGTGGGAACAAACTTAGTCTGTCCCACAGTTGGGTAAAGAAAGTTTGTAGTCAACGAAGTATGCAGGAGTCATGAGGCAAAATGCACAACATTTTTTTTTTTATATATAACGACTTGGGGCTAGCCATTGTAAGTTCAGAATCACTCGCCCCAGCAGTGCGTGTGTGCTGGAGGCGAGCGAAAGCTCGGCGAGAGAGGTGAGTGTGGTGGAGGTTCCTGTACCAGACAGGGGAAGACAGGCCAGACGGTGAACAGATCGCCAGGTGGAATCCAAGCAGCAGTGCAGCAGGCAATGGGAGTAGGTGTCACACCCACTTGGGAGAAGCTTTATTTCTGGAGGCAGATTTCTTGTAGAAAATGCCAGTAATGGTCTTTGAACAGCATGAGGGGGCTTCAGAGGACGCTTCAAAGACTCCTGACACTTGTTGGGCCCAAAAGCCTTTTACTTAATTTAATTTGTATCTGGCTTAGTTCCAGGTTGGAATGGTGTCCTCAGGTCTCTGCTGTTTGTTGGCTAGAGAACCCTCCGTATAGCTTGGAAAAATCAAACCTTGGAAGCAGTAATCTCCGCGGTTAATTTTGGTCAGAATTAGGTTGTAGGTTTGGAGTTCTGATCTGGAGCGAGGGCCATGCTGTGGAGGGTAGCATCCTGCATATGTACCTGCCGAAAAATCCAAGTTTATCTAACTCCAAATCTATCCTTTTGTAAAAAAAAACATGTTGAAAAATGTGAGAGCTCACATTAAGCTGTGTCTCTCTCTCTGAGGGGGGTGTCGGCATAGTTAACTTCTTAGGGAGCGGCAGCAGAACCGCGCTTGTTTATGAATTTATGCTAATGGTTAAATATTGGAGGTGCTATCCTCAAACAATCAAATGTTGTGCTTTCGCCGTAAAGCCTTTTTGAAATCTGACAGCGCTGTGATATTGCCAAGAAGCAGAGCTTTTGATGACTATGCAACACTTGTATATTGATGAATGTTTACTAATTCAACTTTTGGATTTTGAATTTGACGCCTTACATTTCACCGGGGTAGCGCCCCACTACTACCTAAGTAGTTCATCTCATGGGTCTCCCGGTCGCGGCCGGCTGCGACACAGCCCAGGATCAAACCCGGATCTGTCGTGACGCCTCTAGCACTGCAATGCAATGCCTTGGACTGCTGCGCCAATCGGGAGGCCCACGTTCAAACTTTTCAATCTGTGTTAATTTCGTTTACATAAATAGTGACAAATATTCGTCAAACACCTATTTTTCAGTGGCAATTGATGAGACTATAACTGACTCAATAGACTCAGACTAAAACGAAGACAAAATTATCTCTGTCTAAAATTTGACTACTTAGTGGACTGGAAAATAGTTTTTGAAGAGATTGCGAGCACAATCAATACTACCAGCACAGATGTGCAGCGCAGTTCTGTTCAGCAGTGGGAAACACAGGTACACACAGCCTACATCAGCTGGTGAGCTGCGGGGGGGACAAGCGATGAGTGTCGGCAGACAGGCTCCGCTCCGGCTCCGCCTCCAATTATACACATCGCACAGGCGACTCTCTTGATTCCCTGTAGCTAACCAGTCACCACCAGCCTTCTAGTAAGCTACCTTTTGCCTGGTTTAAGAAATACAAGCTGCTATACAGAATTAAAAACAATAGCAGCATTGAGTTTAATAGTAAAACAACATTCTAGCTACAGTATGTTTTTCTCTCCCTTGAGTAAAGAAAAGTAGGCTCTTTGAATTTGTAATCTCGCTCAACCCTCCCACTTTCCCCACTGCATTTCATAGCCAGGCTAGATTCTAGCCCTTCAGTAGGACGCAAGGTTTTTTCCACGTTCAGATAGAAATATGGTATGCAGAACAAACATGCCTCTGACATGTTGAATAAGGAATAACATTGGCTCTATTCATGGAATTTCTATTTTGCAACATTTGAGAATTGTTTTTTAACTGAACGTGGCCCTGCTAACATTACCAGTAGCCTACATGCAAACATTTGGTGGCACAGAAAGGCAAAGCAAACAATGTATTGACTAAATTCCTCTTGCCTCTACATCTGACTGGAAAATGACTTTTATTTTGACCTAATGTGAACCCAGTGACTCAGACTTGAGCACGGGGACCAGGGCTTGAGCACGGGGACCAGGGCTTGAGCACGGGGACCAGGGCTTGAGCACGGGGACCAGGGCTTGAGCCATAGGGGCTTTTGAATCAAAGTAGTCTCTTTCTCAGATGTGTATTCAAATAGTAAAATAAATATATAGTAATGTTTGGGGATTTGTATTCAAATAGTTGTAGTCACCTCCAAAGGAACTATTTGTTCCGCCTGAAAAAATTACTTTCCACAAAGCAGAGTTACAACTAGTTATCCCAAGGTCTACAGTAGGTTGTACTCTGTGAACAACAGCATTGGTTTCCAAACAAATCATGCAGTCATAATTCATATTATAGAAGGACTCCTTAGAACCAAACAGATAAGCTATGTTTCATTCAGGACTCCTTAGAACCAAACAGATAAGCTATGTTTCATTCAGGACTCCTTAGAACCAAACAGATAAGCTATGTTTCATTCAGGACTCCTTAGAACCAAACACATAAGCTATGATTAATTCTGGACTCTTTAGAACCAAACACATAAGCTGTGTTCCATTCAGGACTCCTTAGAACCAAACACATAAGCTATGATTAATTCAGGACTCTTTAGAACCAAACACATAAGCTGTGTTCCATTCAGGACTCCTTAGAACCAAACACATAACCTATGTTTCATTCAGCGAACTTCCATGCTCAGGAGCAGGCTAATGGAGAAGGAAAATGGGAGTTCTCTGCCTAGAAAATTGATACAGCATCCATATTATTTAGTTTACAAAATCACTGACATACTGTGGTATTAGAACCAATTTCACCTCCTCAGCATTACTTCCAGAGACCCTCATTCCTCTCTCTGTCTCTGTCTCTGTCTCTGTCTCTGTCTCTGTCTCTTTCTCTTTCTCTTTCTCTCTCTCTTGTCCCTCAGCACTTTGACTTCCCTCTGCCCAGCCCTCTGAAGGTGTTTGAGATGCTGGTGGTTCCAGAGCAGGAGTACCCCATGTTGTGTGTAGCCGTCAGCCAGGCCACGGAGCCAGGCCAGGTGGTCCACTTTGAGACCATCAACCTCAACTCCTGCTCTTCCTGGTTCACTGAGATGGGATCAAGTAAGGAACAAACACACACTACACTTGAGACTATCATCCTCAACTCTAGCTCCTCCTGAGTGGTATGCTACGAAGTTAGCTAGATCTACTCAGGCTTTTATAAAGCTAGCCAGCTTCAGTTCGCTTCACATTCCATCTCAGGCTTCATCCGTCCTATGACAGTGGGTATTGCTTGTCCGCCTGCCGCTAACTCAAGCAGCCTCGTAACTCCACGTGCGTATCGCACGTGTCTAGTCCAACACCGAATTCTTCATTGAGACAATTCTGAAACCATCAATCCATGGGAGAGTCGGTGATACATTTTCGTTTTAGCTGAAATCAACATGAAAGAAAAGTTAACATGTAAATTCAGCTGGCTGTGGTGTGAAATAAGCTTTTAGAGGTGACGTCGTTATTTTATTACTCATCGTTAATGCCCTCTTTGACGTGCTTTGGTGGCTCCTACACAGTACCTTTTTTCCACTCCTATTGCTAAAATAATACCAACGTTTTACTGTGCTGTGTGAACACCAAAGCATGAACAACTTTCAAATGCATCCGGCCGTTACTAAGTGGCCGTTACTAAGTGGCCGTTACTAAGTGGCCGTTACTAAATGCATCTGGTCATTACTAAAGGGGCGTTACTAAAGGGGCGTTACTAAATGCATCTGGTCATTACTAAAGGGGCGTTACTAAAGGGGCGTTACTAAATGCATCTGGTCATTACTAAAGGGGCGTTACTAAAGGGGCGTTACTAAATGCATCTGGTCATTACTAAAGGGGCGTTACTAAAGGGGCGTTACTAAATGCATCTGGTCATTACTAAAGGGGCGTTACTAAGTGGCCGTTACTAAATGCATCTGGTCATTACTAAAGGGGCGTTACTAAAGGGGCGTTACTAAATGTGTAATGTGATAGGTATTATAATATTAGTTTCTTTACACAAACATTTCCTTTACAAAATATTTTATTGGCCGTCTTCCTCAAATGAAGGGGATGATGACGCAATCTTTGCGAGAGGGAGGGAATCTGTTTTCATTGGTCCTCAGCTCGTACTCAGTCATTCCATTCTGGGTGAGTGGAGTTAGCCTGTCCAAGAGCAGGTGAGTTCTGAAGGACTCGTTGCCATAGAAATGGATCTGGCTAAAAGGTGAGCCACTTTGGTGGTACCGGTTATCCCAAGTTGAACTCTTAGTTGACCTGAGTTACCTCCCTAACTCCTCAAGCCTGATTCGTAGTATACCCCTCTTACTCCGCAAGCCTGATTCGTAGTATACCCCTCGAACTCCTCAAGCCTGATTCGTAGTATACCCCTCTAACTCCGCAAGCCTGATTCGTAGTATACCCCTCGAACTCCTCAAGCCTGATTCGTAGTATACCCCTCAAGCCTGATTCGTAGTATACCCCTCTAACCCCTCAAGCCTGATTCGTGGTATACCCCTCTTACTCCTCAAGCCTGATTCGTAGTATACCCCTCTAACTCCGCAAGCCTGATTCGTAGTATACCCCTCGAACTTCTCAAGCCTGATTCGTAGTATACCCCTCTAACCCCTCAAGCCTGATTCGTGGTATACCCCTCTAACTCCGCAAGCCTGATTCGTAGTATACCCCTCTTACTCCTCAAGCCTGATTCGTAGTATACCCCTCTAACCCCTCAAGCCTGATTCGTAGTATACCCCTCTTACTCCTCAAGCCTGATTCGTAGTATACCCCTCTAACCCCTCAAGCCTGATTCGTAGTATACCCCTCTTACTCCTCAAGCCTGATTCGTAGTATACCCCTCGAACTCCTCAAGCCTGATTCGTAGTATACCCCTCGAACTCCTCAAGCCTGATTCGTAGTATACCCCTCGAACTCCTCAAGCCTGATTCGTAGTATACCCCTCTAACCCCTCAAGCCTGATTCGTAGTATACCCCTCTAACTCCTCAAGCCTGATTCGTAGTATACCCCTCTGGTTCACTGAGATGGGATCAAGTCAGACAGACACACACACACCACATAACACACGCAACACACAGAAACACTATGTATACAAAAGTATGTGGACACCCCTTCAAATTAGTGGATTCGGTTATTTCAGCCAAACCCGTTGCTGCCGGTTTGGTGTATAAAATTGAGCACACGGCCATGCAATCTCCATAGACAAACATTGGCAGTAGAATGGCCTTACAGAAGAGCTCAGTGACTTTCAACGTGGCACCGTCATAGGAGGACACCTTTCCAACAAGTCAGTTTGTCAAATTTCTGCCCTGCTAGACCTGCCCCGGTGAACTGTAAGTGCTTTTATCGTGAAGTGGAAACGTCTAGGAGCAACAACGGCTCAGCCGCAAAGTGGTAGACCACACAAGCTCACAGAATGTGACCGCCGAGTGCTGAAGCGCGTAACGCGTAAAAATCGTCTCTCCTCAGTTGCAACACTCACTATCGAGTTCCAAACTTCCTCTGGAAGCAACGTCAGCACAAGAACTGTTCGTCAGGATCTTAATGAAATGGGTTTCCATGGCCGAGCAGCCGCACACAAGCCTAAGATCACCACGCGCAATGCCAAGCGTCGACTGGAGTGGTGTAGAGGTCGCCGCCGTTGGACTCTGGAGCAGTGGAAATGCGTTCTCTGGAGTGATGAATCACGCTTCACCCTCTGGCAGTCCGATGGACTAATCTGGATTTTGGGGATGCTAGGGGGACACTACCTACCCCAATGCAGACAACTGTAAAGTTTGGTGGAGGAGGAATAATGGTCTGGGGCTGTTTTTCATGGTTCGGGCTAGGCCCTTTAGTTCCAGTGAAGGAAAATCTTAACGCTACAGCATACAATGACATTCTAGACGATTCTGTGCTCGAATCACTAATGCTCTTGTGGCTGAATGGAAGAAAGTCCCCGCAGCAATGTTCCAACATCTAGTAGAAAGCCTTCCAGAAGAGTGGAGGCTGTTATAGCAGCAAAGGGGGGGACCAACTCCATATTAATGCCCATGATTTTGGAATGAGATGTTCGACGAGCTGGTGTCCACATACTTTTGGTCATGTAGTGTACCATCAACCAAGTCCTGCTCCTCCTGGTTCACTGAGATGTGATCAATAGGCACCAAACACACACTACTACAGTTGAAGTCGGAAGTTTACATACACCAAAATGACTTGTCATGCACAAAGTAGATGTCCTAACCGACTTGCCAAAACTGTAGTTTGTTAACAAGAAATTTGTGGAGTGGTTGAAAAACAAGTTTTAATGACTCCAACCCTAAGTGTATGTAAACCTCCGACTTCACCTGTACCTCCTGAGTGGTATGCTACAAAGCTAGCTAGATCTACACAGAGACATCCTCAACTCTGGCTCCTCCTGGTTCACTGAGATGGGCTCAATAGGCACCAAACGGAAGAAAACGGAAACTTGGAGGGACTATCTAGACCAATAAATGAATCAATCAATCAAATGTATTCATAAAGCCCTTCTTACATCAGCTGATGTCATAGAGTGCTGTACGGAAACCCAGCCTAAAACCCCAAACAGCAAGCAATGCAGGTGTAAAAGCACGGTGGCTAGGAAAAACTCCCTAGAAAGGCCAGAACCCAGGAAGAAACCTGGAGAGGAACCAGACTGTGAGGGGTGGCCTGTCCTCTTCTGGCTGTGCCGGGCGCAGATTATAACAGAACATGGACAAGATTTTAAAATGTTCATAGAATAGGCAGAACAGTTGAAACTGGAGAAGCAGCACGGCCAGGTGGACTGGGGACATCAAGGAGTCATCAGGCCAGGTAGGCCTTGAGGAATGGTCCTAATGCTCAGGTCCTCCGAGAGAGAAAGAAAAATAGAAAAAGAGAGAAAATTAGAGAGAGCATACTTAAATTCATACAGGACACCAGATAAGAGAGGAGAAATACTCCAGATATAACAGACTGACCCTAGCCCCCCGACACATAAACTACTGCAGCATAAATACTGGGGGCTGAGACAGGAGGGGTCGGAAAGACACTGTGGCTATTCCTGGATTCCAGTAGGGATATCTTTATGGTAACCATTATTTTCTATTTGTCTTCCCTTAGCTGGTCAAGCAGTGGATGCCATCCATGTGACCCAGCTGGAGAGGGACACAGTGCTAGTGTGCCTGGACAGTAAGTATGACCTCTGACCTCAAACCTCTGACCCCCACAGAGATGACTTCCTGCACTTTGTTTGTTTCCCAAATGGCACCCTTTTTCCCTATGTAGTGCACTACTTTTGACCAGGGCCCATAGGGAAGTGCACTACATAGGGACTCCCCTTCAGTCTAACTAGTCCTGCACTGAGAAGGTGGACATGCTGTTAATCATTAGTCATTATTTCATTTATTTACCCAGGAAAAGACCCTTGAGGTTAGAAACTTCTCTATCCAGGGGAACCTGGATAGAGGTCAGCAAGAACTTGTCAGCGTGTACACACAATACAATATAATACAAGAACACAACACAATATAATACAAGAACACAACACAATATAATACAAGAACACAACACAATATAATACAAGAACACAACACAATATAATACAAGAACACAACACAATATAATACAAAGACACAATACAATATAATACAAGAACACAACACAATATAATACAAGAACACAATACAATATAATACAAGGACACAACACAATATAATACATGAACACAACACAACACAATATAATACAAGAACACAACACAATATAATACAAGAACACAACACAATATAATACAAGAACACAACACAATATAATACAAGAACACAACACAATATAATACAAGAACACAACACAATATAATACAAGAACACAACACAATATAATACAAGAACACAACACAATATAATACAAGAACACAACACAATATAATACAAAGACACAATACAATATAATACAAGAACACAACACAATATAATACAAGAACACAATACAATATAATACAAGGACACAACACAATATAATACAAGAACACAACACAAGACAATATAATACAAGAACACAACACAATATAATACAAGAACACAACACAATATAATACAAGAACACAACACAATATAATACAAGAACACAACACAATATAATACAAGAACACAACACAATATAATACAAGAACACAACACAATATAATACAAGAACACAACACAATATAATACAAGAACACAACACAATATAATACAAGACACAATACAATATAATACAAGAACACAACACAATATAATACAAGAACACAATACAATATAATACAAGGACACAACACAATATAATACATGAACACAACACAACACAATATAATACAAGAACACAACACAATATAATACAAGAACACAACACAATATAATACAAGAACACAACACAATATAATACAAGAACACAACACAATATAATACAAGAACACAACACAATATAATACAAGAACACAACACAATATAATACAAGAACACAACACAATATAATACAAGAACACAACACAATATAATACAAGAACACAACACAATATAATACAAGAACACAACACAATATAATACAAGAACACAACACAATATAATACAAGAACACAACACAATATAATACAAGAACACAACACAATATAATACAAGAACACAACACAATATAATACAAGAACACAACACAATATAATACAAGAACACAACACAATATAATACAAGAACACAACACAATATAATACAAGAACACAACACAATATAATACAAGAACACAACACAATATAATACAAGAACACAACACAATATAATACAAGAACACAACACAATATAATACAAGAACACATACAATATAATACAAGAACACAACACAATATAATACAAGAACACAACACAATATAATACAAGAACACAACACAATATAATACAAGAACACAACACAATATAATACAAGAACACAACACAATATAATACAAGAACACAACACAATATAATACAAGAACACAACACAATATAATACAAGAACACAACACAATATAATACAAGAACACAACACAATATAATACAAGAACACAACACAATATAATACAAGAACACAACACAATATAATACAAGAACACAACACAATATAATACAAGAACACAACACAATATAATACAAGAACACAACACAATATAATACAAGAACACAACACAATATAATACAAGAACACAACACAATATAATACAAGAACACAACACAATATAATACAAGAACACAACACAATATAATACAAGAACACACCACAATATAATACAAGAACACAACACAATATAATACAAGAACACAACACAATATAATACAAGAACACAACACAATATAATACAAGAACACAACACAATATAATACAAGAACACAATACAATATAATACATGAACACAACACAATATAATACAAGAACACAATACAATATAATACAAGGACACAACACAATATAATACATGAACACAACACAACACAATATAATACAAGAACACAACACAATACCTAAAGGGTAAGTCTCAACCCAAATTTCAGCCTTCGCCCAAACGTAAATATTAATTGTGGGCGTGGGTAAATGTAGTTGTACCCGATCCCAACCCTTTCTCACTAATGCATACATACTAGAAGTCCACTGGCACGCTCAGATAATAAAATGATGTGCATCGCAAGCAATGTCGGCTCTGGACAGTTGGCTCAGTGGTGAGGCTCTGTGGTGAGGCTCTGGACAGTTGGCTCAGTGGTGAGGCTCTGTGGTGAGGCTCTGGACAGTTGGCTCAGTGGTGAGGCTCAGTGGTGAGGCTCTGGACAGTTGGCTCTGTGGTGAGGCTCAGTGGTGAGGCTCTGGACAGTTGGCTCAGTGGTGAGGCTCTGGACAGTTGGCTCAGTGGTGAGGCTCAGTGGTGAGGCTCTGGACAGTTGGCTCTGTGGTGAGGCTCAGTGGTGAGGCTCTGGACAGTTGGCTCAGTGGTGAGGCTCTGGACAGTTGGCTCAGTGGTGAGGCTCTGGACCGTTGGCTCTGTGGTGAGGCTCTGTGGTGAGGCTCTGGACAGTTGGCTCTGTGGTGAGGCTCTGGACAGTTGGCTCTGTGGTGAGGCTCTGGACAGTTGGCTCAGTGGTGAGGCTCTGGACCGTTGGCTCTGTGGTGAGGCTCAGTGGTGAGGCTCTGGACAGTTGGCTCAGTGGTGAGGCTCTGGACAGTTGGCTCAGTGGTGAGGCTCTGGACCGTTGGCTCAGTGGTGAGGCTCTGGACCGTTGGCTCTGTGGTGAGGCTCTGGACAGTTGGCTCAGTGGTGAGGCTCTGTGGTGAGGCTCTGGACAGTTGGCTCAGTGGTGAGGCTCTGTGGTGAGGCTCTGGACCGTTGGCTCTGTGGTGAGGCTCTGGACCGTTGGCTCTGTGGTGAGGCTCTGGGCAGTTGGCTCAGTGGTGAGGCTCTGGACAGTTGGCTCAGTGGTGAGGCTCTGGACAGTTGGCTCTGTGGTGAGTCTCTGGACAGTTTGCTCTGTGGTGAGGCTCAGGGCGACCCCTCACAGGTGTGCTACCAGGGCGACCCCTCACAGGTGTGCTACCAGGGCGACCCCTCACAGGTGTGCTACCAGGGCGACCCCTCACAGGTGTGCTACCAGGGCGACCCCTCACAGGTGTGCTACCAGGGCGACCCCTCACAGGTGTGCTATGGTGTGCTACCAGGCGACCCCTCACAGGTGTGCTACCAGGCGACCCCTCACAGGTGTGCTACCAGGCGACCCCTCACAGGTGTGCTACCAGGCGACCCCTCACAGGTGTGCTACCAGGCGACCCCTCACAGGTGTGCTACCAGGGCGACCCCTCACAGGTGTGCACAGGCGACCCCTCACTGGTGTGCTACCAGGGCGACCCCTCACAGGTGTGCTACCAGGTGTGCTACCAGGCGACCCCTCACAGGTGTGCTACCAGGCGACCCCTCACTGGTGTGCTACCAGGCGACCCCTCACTGGTGTGCTACCAGGCGACCCCTCACAGGTGTGCTACCAGGCGACCCCTCACAGGTGTGCTACCAGGGCGACCCCTCACAGGTGTGCTACCAGGGCGACCCCTCACAGGTGTGCTACCAGGGCGACCCCTCACAGGTGTGCTACCAGGGCGACCCCTCACAGGTGTGCTACCAGGGCGACCCCTCACAGGTAGGCTTTCACTTTTCACAATTAGAAGTGTGTTGGCACGGGATGAATTATTGTAAATAAAGGATTTGAGAAATAAAAATAAACATATCTGCCTCAACTCAGACTGCGCCACCAATCAGTAATTTAATTGTTTTTATTTTACCTTTATTTATCCAGGTTCTTCTCATTGAGATAATACTTTCCAAGAGAGACCTGGTCCAATAGCAGCAGGGGGAACAACGTTTCAGACTAAGCAACTTACATACACTAACACAACATTAAACACAACTAAAGACACACATACAGTACAACAATGACATACTATGTATGCTTTTATAGTAAACCTTGAGGTGGCACCACCCAGCACATCTAGAAGGGAGTGGATTACATACCGAACCCCTCCCTTGAGGTGGCATAGTGCCTCTACATCACGATTTCAATGGTAGAGTTGAGCTGCTAGCGACTAAAAGAGATTTGCTACTAAAATACCAAAATATATCACTTTTGCAACGACCTGTCAAAATTAAGATCAGATTTGACGTTTCACTATAACTAAGCCTAAAACACAAAGTTTTCTATGAAAGTTAAAATAATCGCGATGGTCAACAACATTTTCCTCTATCAGAGCTTTAAGCTCAGACGGCGACACCCCTCTCTCCTCTAGTTTTAGTCTTTTGCAGCTCGTTCTTCAATCAACGAGCATCATTAGGACCGTTATCTTTTACCCATTCCAGGAACCGTGAAAGATCGCAAGCAGCCGAGAACGGACACTAAGTTTGTGATGTCCCTTGTAAGCGGAGGACATAGGATGAATATCAGCTTTTTATCCCAATTTTGTTTGTTTGTTTGTTCTAGAAAATCTAAAGATCGTGAACCTCATGGGAAGATTGAAGTCTAACAAGAAGCTAGCCTCGGAGCTCAGCTTTGACTTCGCCGTTGGATCCGTTGGTAAGATCAGCTATTCGATATTGTTCACCTGCTACGGCGACTTCAGTGTTGTAATAGAGCTATGGTTTCGACTGTATTCACATCCCACTACCTTTCAATACTATTCATTCTTTTTTTGTTATTGTCAACATCGCCCGTTGTATATAATTATGTGTAGGATCATTGCTGATATCCTCCCTGTCGCTAACATTCCTCTCCCTTCTCCTCCAGTGACGGTGTTATACTTTTGGATAATAACCGTGTATTAATAACCGTGTATTAATAACCGTGTATTAATAACTGACGTCCCTCTCCTCCTGCTCCAGTGTGCCTTCAGGACAGTGTTCTGGCCTTCTGGAAGCACGGCATGCAGGGAAAGAGCTTCAAGTCCAACGAGGTAGGTGTTACTGTAGTAGAAAACCCATTTCAGTCACGTCATCTTTAACCGTACTGTCACACTCTAGACATGCTCCACACTGTCAATCAAACTGCATCTAAATATGATGATGGCTTGGTGACTATAACAAAACCGGTAGACTACAATACAGTCAAGTCTATACAGGAGGGTGATTGTGAAGGCACCAGTCAGATCTATACAGGAGGGTGATTGTGAAGGCACCAGTCAGATCTATACAGGAGGGTGATTGTAAAGGCACCAGTCAGATCTATACAGGAGGGTGATTGTAAAGGCACCAGTCAGATCTATACAGGAGGGTGATTGTAAAGGCACCAGTCAGATCTATACAGGAGGGTGATTGTAAAGGCACCAGTCAGATCTATACAGGAGGGTGATTGTAAAAGCACCAGTCAGATCTATACAGGAGGGTGATTGTAAAGGCACCAGTCAGATCTATACAGGAGGGTGATTGTAAAGGCACCAGTCAGATCTATACAGGAGGGTGATTGTAAAGGCACCAGTCAGATCTATACAGGAGGGTGATTGTAAAGGCACCAGTCAGATCTATACAGGAGGGTGATTGTAAAGGCACCAGTCAGATCTATACAGGAGGGTGATTGTGAAGGCACCAATCAGATCTATACAGGAGGGGGATTGTAAAGGCACCAGTCAGATCTATACAGGAGGGTGATTGTAAAAGCACCAGTCAGATCTATACAGGAGGAATTTGTAAAGGCACCAGTCAGATCTATACAGGAGGGGGATTAAGACACCAGTCAGATCTATACAGGAGGGTGATTGTAAAAGCACCAGTCAGATCTATACAGGAGGAATTTGTAAAGGCACCAGTCAGATCTATACAGGAGGGTGATTGTAAAAGCACCAGTCAGATCTATACAGGAGGAATTTGTAAAGGCACCAGTCAGATCTATACAGGAGGAATTTGTAAAGGCACCAGTCAGATCTATACAGGAGGGTGATTGTAAAGGCACCAGTCAGATCTATACAGGAGGAATTTGTAAAGGCACCAGTCAGATCTATACAGGAGGGTGATTGTAAAGGCACCAGTCAGATCTATACAGGAGGAATTTGTAAAGGCACCAGTCAAGACAAGATCCGGCTGACATTTTGCGGTTGGGGAGAGAGAGAGGGTGAAGGAGGCTTGAAGCGCTGGGCATCTTATGACATGCCCTGTCTGAATTATACCAAGGAGGAGTGCCTTCTATGGAGGAACTTCGAATGTCCTGAATGTCCCAACTTGAGTTGGCTTAATGTTGGACTCGAGCTAGCTAGCTATGTGAAATGTGTTGACTATAGGTTCCCTAACTAGCACTGAAAAAGTGAATCCATTCTTCTCTACTGAAAAGTCTCTCTTCCTATTTTCTGACTCTTGTAACGTCAGTAGGTTCCCAGAAACCCTAGACCCACTCCAATTCGCGTACTGCCCCAACAGATCCACAGAGGACACCATCTCAATCGCAATCCACAGTGCCCTTTCCCATCTGGATAAAAGGAACACCTATGTGAGAATGCTATTCATCGACAGGGCTGTAGTGGAGCGGGTCGAGAGTTTCAAGTTCCTTGGTGTCCACATCACCAACGAACTATCATGGTCCAAACACACCAAGAGGAGTGGACACGTTGTTTGCAGAGCGTACAAACCTAGGCGCCACTTTGGAGAAACAAGTTTTGGTTAATTTCATTCCATTTCTGAGTTTTGTCAATTGAGTCATTGTTTTTTGTTTGGAGCGCTCCTGTCAATGTTGAGTAAGGACGTGCAGGCATAGAAGTAGGCCTATAGGCTACCTGACCTGCGTGCAAATGTAGGCAGATACAGTGCCTTCGGGAAAATTCAGACCCTTTTCCACATTGTCCTACCTTACAGCCTTGTTCTAAAATGGATTCAATAAAAATTATTCCTCATCAATCGACACACAATACCCCATAATGACATCACAATACCCCATAATGACATCACAATACCCCATAATGACATCACAATACCCCATAATGACAAAAACAGGTTTTACATTTTTTTGCAAATGTATAAAAAATAAACTGAAATACCTAATTTATGTAAGTATTCAGACCCTTTGCGTCCTGTTTCCGTTGATAATCCTTGATGTTTCTACGACTTGAATGGAGTCCACCTGTGGTAAATTCAATTGATTGGACATGATTTAAGGCGCACACCTTTCTATATAAGGTCCCCCAGTTGACAGTGCATGTCAGAGCAAAAACCAAGCCATGAGGTCGAAGGAATTGTCCGTAGAGCTCCGAGACAGGATTGTGTCGAAGCACAGATCTGGGGAAGGGTACCAAAACATTTCTGCAGCATTGAAGGTCCCCAAGAACACAGTGGCCTCCATCATTCTTAAATGGAAGAAGTTTGGAATCATCAAGACTCTTCCTAGAGCTGGCCGACCGGCCAAACTGAGCAATCTGGGGAGAAGGGCCTTGGTCAGGGAGGTCACCAAGAACCCAATGGTCTCTCTGACAGAGCTCCAGAGTTCCTCTGTGGAGATGGGAGAACCTTCCAGAAGGACAACCATCTCTGCAGCACTCCACCAATTAGGCCTTTATGGTACAGTCACCAGACAGAAGCCACTCCTCAGTAAAAGGTACATGACAGCCCGCTTGGAGTTTGCCAAAGGGCAGCTAAAGACTCAGACCATGAGAAACAAAATTCTCTGGCCTGAATTCCAAGCGTCACGTCTGGAGGAAACCTGGCACCATCCCTACGGTGAAGCATGGTGGTGGCAGCATCATGCTGTGGGGATGTTTTTCAGTGGCAGGGACTGGGAGACTAGTCAGGATCGAGGGAAAGATGAACGGAGCAAAGTATCGAGAGATCCTTGATGAAAACCTGCTCCAGAGCGCTCAGGATCTCAGACTGGGGCGACGGTTCACCTTCCAACAGGACAACAACCCTAAGCACACAGCCAAGACAAAGCAGGAGTGGCTTCGGGACAAGTCTCAGAATGTTCTTGAGTGGCCCAGCCAGAGCCCGGACTTGAACCCGATCGAACATCTCTGAAGAGACCTGAAAATAGCTGTGCCGCAACGCTCCCCATCCAACCTGACAGAGCTTGAGAGGATCTGCAGAGAAGAATGGTAAAAACTCCCCAAATACAGGTGTGCCAAGCTTGTAGCATCATACCCAAGAAGACTCAAGTCTGTAATCACTGCCAAAGGTGCTTCAACAAAGTACTTAGTAAAGGGTCTGAATACTTATGTAAATGAAATATGACATTTACATTTTTTTTTTTTTTTTTTTTTATAAAAAATGCAAAAATTAAATCCAGTTTTTGCTTTGTCATTATGGGGTATTGTGATGTCATTATGGGGTATTGTGATGTCATTATGGGGTATTGTGTGTCGATTGATGAGGGGGGAAAAACTATTTAATCCATTTTAGAATAAGGCTGTAACGTAACAAAATGTGGAAAAAGTCGAGGGGTCTGAATACTTTCCGAATGCACTGTAAATGTGTGCCCATTTGGGGATCTGATAGTATTTCTGATTGGCTTAGCGCACCACCAATCATGAGCTTTGGAGCTTCTCAAAGTAATGTTTTCTTAATCTCAAACAGCAAGCAAACAGAGAGTGTTTTTGCATCCATTGATAATTACAATAGTTCCTCAATGTATTTGAAAAATCTTTCCAGCTCTCTCCCCTTCGATAACCCCTCAGCGTGAAAGGGGAAACAATGTCATGCTCTGATCCGGTGGAAACGTCATAGTATCGGCCTTCCTGATTGCTTCTTCTCAGTGCTCGACTTGGACTGAAATAGGTTCCGGTACTCATTTTGGGTGCTGGTACTGTTTATATTTAGGTGGAGGAGCACAGAGGTCTAGCAGTAGAAGATTTGAGGTGCTGGTACTGCGCTCCGGTCAGCTCCTGCCCAAGTCGAGCACTGCTTCTTATCACTTGCGCAAATAGCCTACAGCTTGTGTCTGTCCTGAGCTCACTGGCACAGGAAATATTTTATGGGCCCAGAATATTTTATACAATGTTGCAAGGGACCCAAGTTAATAGTTGACACAATGTTTCAAGTTTGTTGCAGACAGGCCATGTGTAGCCAATGTGATTTATAGGATATTTATTTTTTATTAGGATATTTTCTACCTGCAGGCTACAATGTGTTTTATTTGTTGGCTGTATGTAGGCTATTTTTACATAGTTGGTAATAGAAGTTACTTTTTAGGTTTATCATTTTCGTTTGGATATCATTTTGAGATATGAAGGCGTTATTATGAATTAAATGAAACTTTCATGAAAATGTGAACATGAAAACCATAACTGGCATGCAGATTGGTAGAAATGGTAAGATAAATTGGTATTCCACATGAGAAAGGTTGCCAACTCCTGGTGTAGCCTATTACCGGCAACTTCCGGAGAGTAACGGCAGAATCTGCAAAAGCCAGCAGGAGGGAGCGGGAGGAAAATAAATGGGTCAGGTTTTTTTTCTTCTTTTTTTTCTGGTTATCTAGGTTTCTGGCGCCCTCTTGAGGCATTTTGTCTTACTTCATCAAACCGTAAGCTTAAAGCATCAGACAAGCTCAATGCATATAGTCGATTTTATTAAAACACATGGTGTGTCTGTGGAAAAATACATGTTTAAAAATGTGTAAAAAAAAAATATTTATTTTTGTCAGACAGCCCTAGATCAGATAACTGTGTACTAGGAGGCAATACCACCAGCGACACCTGCTAGGTGTGAGTCCTAAGCCTGACAAAGACCCCTCTGGTTAGGGTTACCTACCCAGGGTTACCCGGGGTCCTGATGACGAGGAGAACAAGGCTAGGGAGCTGGAGCGATCAGCCTGCTAGGCACCATATCAATAGACTTCTGTCCTGCCCCCTTTCACTGCCTTCCTTCAAGGAGGCTTTTCAACAGAATCGTACAGGAGACAGAGCGGTTGAATAATTGAACAGGCCACCTTCACCCTCTGTTGTGCAGCTGTTTCATTTTCTGATGAACATGAATACTGCATGGTATTTGACATTATGACAGGCTAACGTGTTGTGCTCCACCCTGGCACACACACACTGTACTGTAACGCTGGGCTGAGCCCCCAGCCAACACACAGCCTTGTTTCAGCTCAGTCATACGTGTGTGTGTGTGTGTGTGTGTGTGTGTGTGTGTGTGTGTGTGTGTGTGTGTGTGATAGAGAGAGACTGTAGCAGTGAAAAGACTACCCTGGGTGTCCCCTATCACTTTTCATAAAAACAGAATGCCTCACCTCACAGTGATCTCTGGACTTTTATTGTGTATTGTGCGTGGCGTGCCTGGTGATCAGGTTAACATGAGATCCTCTCTGTGAAAGGTTGACAACTTCATTACCTGCAGGTGGACACAGAGACACACCGAGCTTAGCCTCACAGTGTGAACCTAGAGGATTATCTCTATGTAGCCAGGCAGCGAAACACTGAATCCATCTGTAGCCAGGCAGCGAAACACTGAATTACTACTGGTCTACTGAGGTCATTGGGGGGTCTACTGAGGTCATTGGGGGGTCTACTGAGGTCATTGGGGGTCTACTGAGGTCATTGGGGTGGGTCTACTGAGGTCACTGGGGGTCTACTGAGGTCATTGGGGGGTCTACTGAGGTCATTGGGGGTCTACTGAGGTCATTGGGGGGGGTCTACTGAGGTCATTGGGGGGTCTGCTGAGGTCATTGGGGGGGCTACTGAGGTCATTGGGGGGTCTACTGAGGTCATTGGGGTCTACTGAGGTCATTGGGGGGTCTACTGAGGTCATGGGGGGTCTACTGAGGTCATTGGGGGTCTGCTGAGGTCATTGGGGGTCTACTGAGGTCATTGGGGGTCTACTGAGGTCATTGGGGGTCTACTGAGGTCATTGGGGGTCTACTGAGGTCATTGGGGGTCTCACTGAGGTCATTGGGGGTCTACTGAGGTCATTGGGGGTCTACTGAGGTCATTGGGGGTCTCACTGAGGTCATTGGGGGGGTCTACTGAGGTCATTTGGGGGGTCTACTGAGGTCATGGGGGTCTACTGAGGTCATTGGGGGGTCTACTGAGGTCATTGGGGGTCTACTGAGGTCATTGGGGGTCTACTGAGGTCATTGGGGGTCTACTGAGGTCATTGGGGGTCTACTGAGGTCATTGGGGGTCTACTGAGGTCATTGGGGGTCTACTGAGGTCATTGGGGGGTCTACTGAGGTCTGTCTGTAGTCATGGGATGGACTGTAATGGGGAAATATAAGATCACTCACTTATACTTTGCATGTAAATGAAGACTCTGTTTCTCCCTTGTAAAGTGTTAACAGTATTGTGGCAAAACCATGACTGGGTACAGTTAATGTTCCATGTAGCTCCTCATCAATGTCCCTGTGTATGTGTCCATGTTCATTCATGTCCCTGTGTATGTTCATTCATGTCCCTGTGTATGTGTCCATGTTCATTCATGTCCCTGTGTATGTTCATTCATGTCCCTGTGTATGTGTCCATGTTCATTCATGTCCCTGTGTATGTGTCCATGTTCATTCATGTCCCTGTGTATGTGTCCATGTTCATTCATGTCCCTGTGTATGTTCATTCATGTCCCTGTGTATGTGTCCATGTTCATTCATGTCCCTGTGTATGTGTCCATGTTCATTCATGTCCCTGTGTATGTGTCCATGTTCATTCATGTCCCTGTGTATGTGTCCATGTTCATTCATGTCCCTGTGTATGTGTCCATGTTCATTCATGTCCCTGTGTATGTGTCCATGTTCATTCATGTCCCTGTGTATGTGTCCATGTTCATTCATGTCCCTGTGTATGTGTCCATGTTCATTCATGTCCCTGTGTATGTGTCCATGTTCATTCATGTCCCTGTGTATGTGTCCATGTTCATTCATGTCCCTGTGTATGTGTCCATGTTCATTCATGTCCCTGTGTATGTTCATTCATGTCCCTGTGTATGTGTCCATGTTCATTCATGTCCCTGTGTATGTGTCCATGTTCATTCATGTCCCTGTGTATGTGTCCATGTTCATTCATGTCCCTGTGTATGTGTCCATGTTCATTCATGTCCCTGTGTATGTGTCCATGTTCATTCATGTCCCTGTGTATGTGTCCATGTTCATTCATGTCCCTGTGTATGTGTCCATGTTCATTCATGTCCCTGTGTATGTGTCCATGTTCATTCATGTCCCTGTGTATGTGTCCATGTTCATTCATGTCCCTGTGTATGTTCATTCATGTCCCTGTGTATGTGTCCATGTTCATTCATGTCCCTGTGTATGTGTCCATGTTCATTCATGTCCCTGTGTATGTGTCCATGTTCATTCATGTCCCTGTGTATGTTCATTCATGTCCCTGTGTATGTGTCCATGTTCATTCATGTCCCTGTGTATGTGTCCATGTTCATTCATGTCCCTGTGTATGTTCATTCATGTCCCTGTGTATGTGTCCATGTTCATTCATGTCCCTGTGTATGTGTCCATGTTCATTCATGTCCCTGTGTATGTGTCCATGTTCATTCATGTCCCTGTGTATGTGTCCATGTTCATTCATGTCCCTGTGTATGTGTCCATGTTCATTCATGTCCCTGTGTATGTGTCCATGTTCATTCATGTCCCTGTGTATGTGTCCATGTTCATTCATGTCCCTGTGTATGTTCATTCATGTCCCTGTGTATGTGTCCATGTTCATTCATGTCCCTGTGTATGTGTCCATGTTCATTCATGTCCCTGTGCATGTGTCCATGTTCATTCATGTCCCTGTGTATGTGTCCATGTTCATTCATGTCCCTGTGTATGTGTCCATGTTCATTCATGTCCCTGTGTATGTTTCCATGTTCATTCATGTCCCTGTGTATGTGTCCATGTTCATTCATGTCCCTGCGTATGTTTCCATGTTCATTCATGTCCCTGTGTATGTTCATTCATGTCCCTGTGTATGTGTCCATGTTCATTCATGTCCCTGTGCATGTGTTCATGTTCATTCATGTCCCTGTGTATGTGTCCATGTTCATTCATGTCCCTGTGTATGTGTCCATGTTCATTCATGTCCCTGTGTATGTGTCCATGTTCATTCATGTCCCTGTGTATGTGTCCATGTTCATTCATGTCCCTGTGTATGTTCATTCATGTCCCTGTGTATGTTCATTCATGTCCCTGTGTATGTGTCCATGTTCATTCATGTCCCTGTGTATGTGTTCATGTTCATTCATGTCCCTGTGTATGTTCATTCATGTCCCTGTGTATGTGTCCATGTTCATTCATGTCCCTGTGTATGTTCATTCATGTCCCTGTGTATGTGTCCATGTTCATTCATGTCCCTCCCTTTTTTCATCTTGTTAATGACGTGTTCCATTCCGTCCTTTAATCTACAGGTCACCCAGGAGATTTCTGATCCCAGCCGAGTTTTCCGTCTCCTCGGATCCGACAGGTTGGTGCTTGAAATGATTGTGTTTTCACTCTTTTTCTCGCCGTCTGCCTCTCTTCAGATCTGACGGGTTTGGCGCTTCAAAAGGATTCTATTTTTAATTATTCACGTACCTGTCCTCGTTCCCCCTCTGTTTCTCTTTACTTGTATCTCTCTGTTCTCTCACACCCTCTCTACTTGTTGCTTTCTTTCTGCCTCCCCCACATCTTTCCTCTTTCTAGTTGTATAGATGATTTATGTAGTGCCCTTTGACCTCTATAAAGCCGTAGAGAGAGGGCTGGTAGCTAGTGGCTGTCTCCAGGGAGCCAGTGTCCTCCCACAGGTCCCTGTGTTTAACCATCGCCTGGAAACCACCAAACATCCTACTTCTCTCTCTCTCCGTCTCTCTCTCTCTCTCTTTCCCCCTTAGTCTGAGTCCTCTCCAGACCTCTCTACAGAGATAGAGGAGAGGTCCCCAGCTCTGGTGACTCAGTCTCTCTCTCCAGGTCCGCTTCCGTTGCTATGACGAGGCGTGCCCCAGATCACACAACCCTGTTAGAAATCAACAATCTTTGATCTTTCAGCATTCAAACACTTTGAGCCTGAGTGGGATACGTCATTGTAATCTCAACGCTATCAGAAGAGGCTCGAAAACCTCCACATGTTATCTATGTGACTCACATTACAGCTTCTGGTTGGTTACGTGCTGCAGAGTGGGCAGTGCAGGCAGGGCAGTCCCCTAGCCCTCCACACCAGTCCTCAACTATAGAAACCACTAAATGTGATTTAACTCCCTGGCTCAGACACATTTCCCACCCTGTGGTGGAAGATCTCCTAGCAATGATGGTTCTCCCAGGGCAGGGCCCCTGGCGCTCTAGGCTCAGCCCATTTCGATTCCCCTGCAACAGCCTCTTCTCTGTCCATCCAACCTGCATGTTTTATTCAGACTGGCACCTGGGCACTGCCATGCCAGCCTGGTTTGAGTGTCTTCCTCTCTGCTCCTCTGTAATTCCATCTGATGGATCAGACACTATGGTCTTGGACTGTACCCTCTGTGGGCAGAGACACCCCTCATCTCGTCTGTCACGCTGCTGGAAGGATGGCACCAACCTCTACTCCTCATGATCTGTAGTGTCATTAACTTAAATGTGCCGTTTGAAATGTAGCCAGTCCTCTTGTCTTGCTGTCCTGCTACTCTCTAACCCCACAAAGGCATTCTATCAATTCTAATTCAATGAATTCTGTTCTATTCTGTGTGTTTTCTTCAGTCTTCAGATGGGGACCTGGCTGGCAGCTATAACCTGCAATGTTGATGTGTTGTTTCTGATGTTCTGCTGCTAACTGACATCTCTTTCTGACAGGGTGGTGGTTCTGGAGAGCCGGCCCACTGACAACCTCACAGCCCTCAGCAACCTCTACATCCTGGCCGGACATGAGAACAGTTACTAGCCCCTGACCCCAGCCCTGTCCCTGTTACTGAGAACAGTTACTAGCCCCTGACCCCAGCCCTGTCCCTGTTACTGAGAACAGTTACTAGCCCCTGACCCCAGCCCTGTCCCTGTTACTGAGAACAGTTACTAGCCCCTGACCCCAGCCCTGTCCCTGTTACTGAGAACAGTTACTAGCCCCTGACCCCAGCCCTGTCCCTGTTGTTACTGAGAACAGTTACTAGCCCCTGACCCCAGCCCTGTCCCTGTTACTGAGAACAGTTACTAGCCCCTGACCCCAGCCCTGTCCCTGTTACTGAGAACAGTTACTAGCCCCTGACCCCAGTCCTGTCCCTGTTACTGAGAACAGTTACTAGCCCCTGACCCCAGCCCTGTCCCTGTTACTGAGAACAGTTACTAGCCCCTGACCCCAGCCCTGTCACTGAGAACAGTTACTAGCCCCTGACCCAAGCCCTGTCCCTGTTACTGAGAACAGTTACTAGCCCCTGACCCCAGCCCTGTCCCTGTTACTGAGAACAGTTACTAGCCCCTGACCCCAGCCCTGTCCCTGTTACTGAGAACAGTTACTAGCCCCTGACCCCAGCCCTGTCCCTGTTACTGAGAACAGTTACTAGCCCCTGACCCCAGCCCTGTCCCTGTTACTGAGAACAGTTACTAGCCCCTGACCCCAGCCCTGTCCCTGTTACTGAGAACAGTTACTAGCCCCTGACCCAGCAACTCCACACAGAGAGTGGTGGGGGGGCGGTGGAGGGAACCTACAGACCCATTGGACAGGTGAAGAATTACCAGGGAGTGGATGAGCTCACAGCTTATCGCCTCAGCCTCTCAGCAGGCTCTCATACCGCCTGGACTCATGGTACAACCACAGAACAACGAGACAGATATTTGATTGGCTGTATGAATGTGAAGCATCCGGGTTGGCGTTTCCACACACTGCCCCCGACATGGTAGTGAGAGGAAGCCTCGCTGGCGGTCAGTGGGAGAAGATGGAACGAGATGGATTTCGGCCGACAATCTGCGAATCTTCTCATCGATGAAACGTTTGATCTCAAATACAGTTTTCTGTTTCCAAAACTAGAACCTGTTGTGAACGGAACGGATTCATTTTTTGTAGGCTTTACCCTTTGCAAAAGTTTTACAAGGAGTGCAAAGGGTTGAATTGAGTTATTGCGCACTTCACAGAGTAGGTGTTCCATAACAGAAATATGTGGATGTGTACTAGAAGGCGTCGATAATATAGGATATCTCTAGCGCGTGCTTGGCTCGGCCCACCTCCTTGCTTGTTCTACCCACTAGGACTCATTTGTTCCCGTTGGAAACGACAAGCTGTGGTCTATCTTGGTTTGGTTATAAAAACATCTTTGGTTGAACTGTGTTACCAAACCCAGGAACTAGTTGGTGAACAGAGAACCAACAGGTCAGACAAGGGGACTGTGAAGCTTCAAACCCCCCTCTACACGGATCTTCCAACGGCCTTATACTGAGCAGGCAAGCAGCACCTCCTCCTCCCTCTACAGTCCTGTTCACCACCACCTCCTCCCTCTACAGTCCTGTTCACCTCCTCCTCCCTCTACAGTCCTGTTCACCTCCTCCTCCCTCTACAGTCCTGTCCACCTCCTCCTCCCTCTACAGTCCTGTCCACCACCTCCACCTCCTCCCTCTACAGTCCTGTTCACCTCCTCCTCCCTCTACAGTCCTGTCCACCACCTCCTCCTCCTCCCTCTACAGTCCTGTCCTCCTCCTCCCTCTACAGTCCTGTTCACCTCCTCCTCCCTCTACAGTCCTGTCCACCACCTCCTCCTCCCTCTACAGTCCTGTCCACCACCTCCTCCTCCCTCTACAGTCCTGTTCACCTCCTCCTCCTCCCTCTACAGTCCTGTTCACCTCCTCCTCCCTCTACAGTCCTGTCCACCACCTCCTCCTCCTCCCTCTACAGTCCTGTCCACCTCCTCCTCCCTCTACAGTCCTGTCCACCACCTCCTCCTCCTCCCTCTACAGTCCTGTCCTCCTCCTCCCTCTACAGTCCTGTTCACCACCACCTCCTCCCTCTACAGTCCTGTTCACCTCCTCCTCCCTCTACAGTCCTGTTCACCTCCTCCTCCTTCCTCTACAGTCCTGTCCACCTCCTCCTCCCTCTACAGTCCTGTCCACCACCTCCACCTCCTCCCTCTACAGTCCTGTTCACCTCCTCCTCCCTCTACAGTCCTGTTCACCTCCTCCTCCCTCTACAGTCCTGTTCACCTCCTCCTCCCTCTACAGTCCTGTCCACCACCTCCTCCTCCTCCCTCTACAGTCCTGTTCACCTCCTCCTCCTCCCTCTACAGTCCTGTCCACCACCTCCTCCTCCCTCTACAGTCCTGTCCACCTCCTCCTCCTCCTCCCTCTACAGTCCTGTTCACCTCCTCCTCCCTCTACAGTCCTGTCCACCACCTCCTCCTCCTCCCTCTACAGTCCCGTTCACCACCTCCTCCTTCCTCTACAGTCCTGTCCACCTCCTCCTCCTCCTCCTCCCTCTACAGTCCTGTTCACCACCTCCTCCTCCCTCTACAGTCCTGTTCACCTCCTCCTCCTCCCTCTACAGTCCTGTCCACCTCCTCCTCCTCCCTCTACAGTCCTGTTCACCTCCTCCTCCTCCCTCTACAGTCCTGTTCACCTCCTCCTCCCTCTACAGTCCTGTTCACCTCCTCCTCCCTCTACAGTCCTGTTCACCTCCTCCTCCTCCCTCTACAGTCCTGTTCACCTCCTCCTCCTCCCTCTACAGTCCTGTTCACCTCCTCCTCCTCCCTCTACAGTCCTGTTCACCTCCTCCTCCTCCCTCTACAGTCCTGTTCTCCTCCTCCTCCCTCTACAGTCCTGTTCACCTCCTCCTCCCTCTACAGTCCTGTTCACCTCCTCCTCCCTCTACAGTCCTGTTCACCTCCTCCCTCTACAGTCCTGTTCACCACCTCCCTCTACAGTCCTGTTCACCACCTCCTCCTCCTCCCTCTACAGTCCTGTTCACCACCTCCTCCTCCTCCCTCTACAGTCCTGTTCACCACCTCCTCTCTCTACAGTCCTGTTCACACCCTCCTCCCTCCCTCCCTCTGTAGCCCTGTGTGTCCCAAATAGCACCTAATTCCAGGGGTAGGCAACCCTGTTCCTGGAGTACTGCAGGATTTAGTTCCAACTAGGCACCACACATGACCAATTGAGCTAATTGATCCGTTCAGTGCCTAAATTGAACACACCTGGTCTTCCAGGTCGGTTAAATCAAAAACATGGAAGTGCCTGCAGCACTCAGGACCAGGGTTGCCTACCCCTGCCCTATTCCCTATATATCGCACTTCATTTGACCAGGGCCCATTGTGTAAAGTAGTGCGCTATGTAGGGAATAGGCTGCAATTTGAACTGCAGACACTGAACTGGACTAGACTGGATTGTGGAGGAAAGGCTCAGACCAACAGACACCCTCACCCTGCAGCCTCCTCTTCCACCCTCACCCGTCCACCCTCACCCTCACCCTTCCACCCTCACCCTGCAGCCTCCTCTTCCACCCTCACCCGTCCACCCTCACCCTTCCACCCTCACCCTGCAGCCTCCTCTTCCACCCTCACCCTGCAGCCTCCTCTTCCACCCTCACCTGTCCACCCTCACCCTGCAGCCTCCTCTTCCACCCTCACCCTGCAGCCTCCTCTTCCACATGGATTACATATCAACTGAAATAGGAGAAAACTATCTAGAGGTGTTTCCGGAAACAAGTGCCATAATAATTCAGACATTTAGGTCTGGTAGGGAGTGAATAAATGGGAGTTTCTTTGTTTGTATCAAAAAGTCATTTTGTAACCAAGCGACTGACTGTCACGGGTCTGGTTGACGATAAGCTTTAGGGTGGCTTGTTAACGCTGACGCCTTGGACCAGAGCTAGTTGCCGACGCGCTAAGCCTTTCCAGCTCTAGTTCAACTAATATAGACTGGTTCAGATAGAAAGTCCATGTATTTTGTTTGATGTGGGTAATTTAAACGTTATTTATTAATATCTAAGCAATATTAGGCCATGTTGTATTGACAGGCTGTAAGGGATAGTTTAAAAATGTAAACGTTTTATATTATTTTGAAATTTACTTGAGGTGTTGTCGTTTCATCCAAACCGTTTTAAATCCAATGTTAATCTGGCTGGTATCGATGGGATTGTTGTTGTTTTACGACCGTCTGGTGAACAACGATGTATTTCCGCTTCCCAAATGGTCCCCTATTCCATATTTAGTGCCCTTACTTTGGTTAAAGTCTGGTTAAATATAGTGCGCCAAATAGGTAATAGGGTTCCATTTGGGACGCGTTAGAAAGTGGTAATATAATGTCGAATGTTTTTTAAATTTCCTTTTTAAAACTACGACTTCATTCAGTATTTGCACCGTGTAAAGCACTTTTGTACATTCATATTATTTTTTAATTTTTATTTAAAAATGACAAAAACAAATGCGTTCGTTTTCTGTGACATCATTGGCCTTCCCTTCAAAAACGTTTTAATGTATGCAGTTATTGTAATAATAAAACAAGCTTTTAACAATACATCACCTGCTGTCGTTCTACTTACTAACTTGCTGACTGGTCATTGCATAGAGGATATAAACAGATCTGGGTGACAGGGAAGACCATCTGTGCGGAGGTGTGTGGAAAGAATTGATACAGTATTGTTGAGCCAGTTATCTGGTAACGTCCCACCTGGGGGGGGGGGGACATTTGTTTTCCATAACGAATATAGACTACCTTTCAGTCTGTCATTCCGCTGCCGTATTCCACCGCAGCACTAATTGGTCTCCGTGGAACAGTGGAGTTGAGAAACTGGAGCAGTCCTTGTCTTGCTATTTACTGATGCAAAAAAATAGGACGAATGATGTCACTGTCAAGACAGACGATAACAGGTGCTAGTTCAGAATTATCTTTCAGATGGAGGGTCCTACATTACTTATGTGAAAGCTAAATGCGTCTGGGTGATTGGGGAAAACTATAGCAGCTCATTACAGAAAACGTGCACGCTGCCTTATGCACAGGCACCTAAGGAGGCTGCGTTATGCACAGGCACCTATCGCCAGTTCACTAGTGCTTGTTCTAGTGCCAGTCGGTGAATAGAGTCCGGGATGACGCTCTGGCACCGTGGGACCATTTTCTATATTGGGTATTGCATCATCAGTTCTTCTCGTCCACGTCAGTCAATGCCTTAGCTGCTAACTTGTCAGAAATATCCGGATCAACTAGCCCATGTCGCTAATGTTTTTTGGGCTTGTGTTTTATTTTATCTATAGATTTTGTAATGTTTGAGTCACTCATATCACATGAATACACATAAGACATGACAAAATGTGTAGAATTGCAATAAAATGAAGCTTTAAAACTGCAAAAATGACCATATGACAAAATGTGTAGAATTGCAGGGAATACGCTTTAAACGTGCATAATGTTCTCTCAGCCAACAAGCTGTTCACACAGCTTGTTAATAACAGTGCTCGTGCCCATTGAAGTAGACGTGGCCAAGATAAAGCAAAGCAGTGCGACACAGAGTTACACACGGAATAAACAAGCGTACAGTCAATAACACAATAGAAAAAAATCTATATACTGTGTGTGCGGAGGAGGTAAGATAAGGTAGGTAAGGCGATAAATAGGCCGTAGTGGTGAAGTAATTACAATATAGCAATTAACACTGGAGTGATAGATGTGCAGAAGATGAATGTGCAAGTAGAGATACTGGGGTGCAAAGGAGCAACAAAATAAAAATTATGGGGATGAGGTAGTTGGGTGGGCTATTGACAGATGGGCTATGTACAGGTGCAATGATCTGTGAGCTGCTCAGACAACTGATGCTTAAAGTTAGTGAGGGAGATATGAGTCTCCAGCTTCAGTGATTTTTTTTGCAATTCGTTCCAGTCATTGGCAGCAGAGAACTGGAAGGAAAGCCGGCCAAAGGAGGAGTTTGCTTTGGGGGTGGCCAGTGAGATATACCTGCTGGAGTGCGTGCTACAGGTGGGTGCTGCTATGGTGACCAGTGAGCTGAGATAAGGCGGGGCTTTACATAGCAAAGACTTGTAGATGACCTGGAGCCAGTGGGTTTGGCGACGAATATGAAGCGAGGGCCAGCCAACGAGAGCATACAGGTCGCAGTGGTGGGTAGTATATGGGGCTTTGGTGACAAAACGGATGGCACTGTGATAGACTGCATCCAGTTTGCTGAGTAGAGTATTGGAGGCTATTTTGTAAATGACTTCGCCGAAGTCAAGGATCGTAGGATGGTCAGTTTTACAAGGGTATGTTTGGCAATATGAATGATGGAGGCTTTGTTACGAAATAGAAAGCCGATTCTAGATTTAATTTTGGATTGGAGATGCTTAATGTGAGTCTGGAGAGTTTAGTCTAACCAGACACCTAGGTATTTGTAATTGTCCACATATTCTAAGTCAGAACCGTCCAGAGTAGTGATGCTAGTCGGGCGGGCGGGTGCGGGCAGCGATCAGTTGAAGAGCATGCATTCAGTTTTACTAGCATTTAAAATCAGTTGGAGGCCACGGAAGGAGAGTTGTATGGCATTGAAGCTCGTCTGGAGGTTAGTTAACACAGTGTCCAAAGAAGGGCCAGAAGTATACAGAATGGTGTCGTCTGCGTAGAGGTGGATCAGAGAATCACCAGCAGCAAGAGCGACATCATTGATGTATACAGAGAATAGAGTCGGCCCGAGAATTGAACCCTGTGGCACCCCCATAAAGACTGCCAGAGGTCCGGACAACAGGCCCTCCAATTTGACACACTGAACTCTGTCTGAGAAGTAGTTTGTGAACCAGGCGAGGCAGTCATTTGAGAAACAAAGGCTGTTGAGTCTGCCGATAAGAATGTGGTGATTGACAGAGTCGAAAGCCTTGGCCAGGTCGATGAATACGGCTGCACAGTATTGTCTTTTATCGATGGCCGTTATGATATCGTTTAGGACTTTGAGCATGGCTGAGGTGCATCCATGACCAGCTCGGAAACCAGTTTGCATAGCGGAGAAGGTACGTTGGGATTCGAAATGGTCGGTGATCTGTTTGTTAACTTGACTTTCAAAGACTTTAGAAAGGCAGGGCAGGATGGATATAGGTCTAGAACAGTTTGGGTCTAGAGTGTCTCCCCCTTTGAAGAGGGGGATGAACGCGGCAGCTTTCCAATCTTTGGGGATCTCAGACGATACGAAAGAGAGGTTGAACAGGCTAGTAATAGGGGTTGCAACAATTGCAACGGATAATTTTAGAAAGAGAGGGTCCAGATTGTCTAGCCCAGCTGATTATAGCACATGGGTATTCAACCCTGGGCTCCCTAGGGTACTGCTTCTACGTGTCTGTAGTTACAGTTCTAGCTAATAGGCTATGTTAGAGTTTAAACTTCCTCTTCCAATTTATAATTTGGAGAAGAAAAGGTAGAAGACCCCTGCTGTAGCAGTACAACAGGTGGCCACCCACTGCCTTCGTCCCCCCTCCCCCCGAGGGGGTGGAGTCAGTTCCCATGGGGACCAGGCTGAAAAGCGAAAGCCTTCGGAGAGAGAGAGAACAGAGAGAGAGGTAGAACAGGGAGACAGAGAGAGAGAGAGGTAGAAGAGAGAGAGAGAGAACAGAGAGAGAGAGGTAGAAGAGAGAGAGAGAGAGAGAGAGAACAGAGAGACAGAGAGAGAGGTAGAACAGGGAGGGAGGGAGAGAGGGAGAACAGAGAGACAGAGAGAGAGAGAGCAGCTCCAGCTACACTTCCAACAACGTGAATGTCCTTCTCCATTCTCCTCAGTCGATGTATGCCAGTTTAGCGTTCTCTCCGCTCTGAATTTCTTATTTTGCAATACTGTACATCCAAACGACACCTGGACGTAAGTATAGCTTTGAATAGGACCAATAACCATATTGGCTCATAATAAATGTATGTAGTGTTGAAATGATAACCTGTTTTGTAAACATGCAACTTTATTTTATTTTGAGTACTCTATTTTTACGGCATGATCGTTTTTATTTATGTGTTTGCTTTATGACACAATTATTGGTGGTGATCTAGTGATCCAAGTAGGCGGTTGTATAGTGAAGGACTTTGATTTGTATTGCCTTTACAGAAGTTGAAAACACAATTGTTTTCTTTCCCGGTTTACCTTAGAAGACCTTTTATATACCTGTGCATTGCAAATGTTTTCGTTACGCAATCGAACTGTCCAAAGGCAGGTGTAAGGTTTCCACAAGCGAATAAATTAATCTTTAACTAGAATTAGATTTTAGGTTTACGTTTGGGGCTCCTATACACGTGATCAGATCATTGTGTGATCATTTTAGCCATTATCAAAAGCGACCACTTGTTTAATGTACAGTACGATAAGGTTATGTTCTGTTTGCAGTAGGCGCAGCAGGTGTTACTATACAAACCCGCACCCCTTCTGTTTCTCTTTGGGGCGGGGTGGGGGGGGGTCCAGTTTGTTTTTTTACGACCTACATTACCAGTCTTTAGTGTTTTTTTGGACGCTGTTGTAGGCTAGGTACGTCTAGGCAATGCAATAGTTTCTCTTGCCAAAGCTTTTAACATCTCGTGACTTTTTCCATGCCTGGTCCCATGCGCTGTGACATGTTTTGGGGGCATTTGGGGACAGCAACACGGTATAGAGTATAATTTTCTTTGGCATCCCTACACAAGAATGAAAATGCATTTCATTCAGTTAAGTTAGTGTCGGGATATAAACATTTGAGTCAGAAATGTAATAACAAAAAAAAAACGAATGTATCAGTATTTAATTCCCAAGGAAAACTTGATTTTTGTCAAATATTTGTTATTGCTCTTCAAAATCAGAAACTTCTTACACAGTGATGTACTGGTTTCCTTTTAAGATCTCAAGTCAAGGGCCATCCCATACTGCGTTTCTTGGACCAAAACAAGTGTAAATCTGCTGGACCTGGTCGGTGCTCTGTGGCTACTACCAGTCAGTCCATCACCATGGACAAGTATGAGAAGATGGGGAAGATCGGAGAGGGGTCCTACGGCGTCGTGTTCAAGTGCAGGAACAGGGACACGGGACAGATCGTCGCCATCAAGAAGTTTGTGGAGTCTGAAGACGATCCCGTCATTAAGAGGATCGCTCTGAGAGAGATTAGGATGCTGAAGGTAAAAACCGCTCAACCATGTTTATTAAAACCACTCAGCCTTGAGCCATCTTTATTAAAACCACTCAGCCTTGAACCATCTTTATTAAAACCACTCAGCCTTGAACCATGTTTATTAAAACCACTCAGCCTTGAGCCATGTTTATTAAAACCACTCAGCCTTGAACCATCTTTATTAAAACCACTCAGCCTTGAGCCATCTTTATTAAAACCACTCAGCCTTGAGCCATCTTTATTAAAACCACTCAGCCTTGAACCATGTTTATTAAAACCACTCAGCCTTGAGCCATGTTTATTAAAACCACTCAGCCTTGAACCATCTTTATTAAAACCACTCAGCCTTGAGCCATCTTTATTAAAACCACTCAGCCTTGAGCCATGTTTATTAAAACCACTCAGCCTTGAACCATCTTTATTTTTTTATTAAAACCACTCAGCCTTGAGCCATCTTTATTAAAACCACTCAGCCTTGAGCCATCTTTATTAAAACCACTCAGCCTTGAGCCATGTTTATTAAAACCACTCAGCCTTGAACCATGTTTATTAAAACCACTCAGCCTTGAGCCATGTTTATTAAAACCACTCAGCCTTGAGCCATCTTTATTAAAATCACTCAGCCTTGAACCATGTTTATTAAAACCACTCAGCCTTGAACCATGTTTATTAAAACCACTCAGCCTTGAACCATGTTTATTAAAACCACTCAGCCTTGAACCATGTTTATTAAAACCACTCAGCCTTGAACCATGTTTATTAAAACCACTTAGCCTTGAGCCATGTTTATTAAAACCACTCAGCCTTGAACCATGTTTATTAAAACCACTCAGCCTTGAACCATGTTTATTAAAACCACTCAGCCTTGAGCCATCTTTATTAAAACCACTCAGCCTTGAGCCATCTTTATTAAAACCACTCAGCCTTGAACCATGTTTATTAAAACCACTCAGCCTTGAACCATGTTTATTAAAACCACTCAGCCTTGAGCCATCTTTATTAAAACCACTCAGCCTTGAGCCATGTTTATTAAAACCACTCAGCCTTGAGCCATCTTTATTAAAACCACTCAGCCTTGAGCCATCTTTATTAAAACCACTCAGCCTTGAGCCATCTTTATTAAAACCACTCAGCCTTGAGCCATGTTTATTAAAACCACTCAGCCTTGAGCCATCTTTATTAAAACCACTCAGCCGTGAGCCATCTCTATTAAAACCACTCAGCCTTGAGCCATGTTTATTAAAACCACTCAGCCTTGAACCATCTTTATTTTTTTATTAAAACCACTCAGCCTTGAGCCATCTTTATTAAAACCACTCAGCCTTGAGCCATCTTTATTAAAACCACTCAGCCTTGAGCCATGTTTATTAAAACCACTCAGCCTTGAACCATGTTTATTAAAACCACTCAGCCTTGAGCCATGTTTATTAAAACCACTCAGCCTTGAGCCATCTTTATTAAAAACCACTCAGCCTTGAGCCATCTTTATTAAAACCACTCAGCCTTGAGCCATGTTTATTAAAACCACTCAGCCTTGAGCCATGTTTATTAAAACCACTCAGCCTTGAACCATCTTTATTTTTTTATTAAAACCACTCAGCCTTGAGCCATCTTTATTAAAACCACTCAGCCTTGAGCCATCTTTATTAAAACCACTCAGCCTTGAACCATCTTTATTAAAACCACTCAGCCTTGAACCATCTTTATTAAAACCACTCAGCCTTGAACCATCTTTATTAAAACCACTCAGCCTTGAGCCATCTTTATTAAAACCACTCAGCCTTGAACCATCTTTATTAAAACCACTCAGCCTTGAACCATCTTTATTAAAACCACTCAGACTTTAGCCATCTTTATTAAAACCACTCAGCCTTGAACCATCTTTATTAAAACCATTCAGCCTTGAGCCATCTTTATTAAAACCACTCAGCCTTGAACCATCTTTATTAAAACCACTCAGCCTTGAGCCATCTTCATTTTTTTATTAAAACCACTCAGCCTTGAGCCATCTTTATTAAAACCACTCAGCCTTGAACCATCACCCCCTGTAGGCTTCACTGTTAACCCCCAGTAGGCTTCACTGTTAACCCCCAGTAGGCTTCACTGTTAACCCCCAGTAGGCTTCACTGTTATGCAGGGAAAGATACATGCAGCTAGGCAGAGGAAAGTGAATGGAGACTCTGCTTTTCCCTGCCTTGTTGTATCCCAGTTGTAAGGGGGAGGGGATTCCGTCTTTGTTCTTGTTCACTGCCCCTGTTTTAAGAGTTTTCTGTTGAATACAGAGGATAGCAGCCAATGGACACGCAGTAAACATTACAATCCTGGGTATGTTTTGACACTAGTTGAGGAAAATGTTTAGTGTAATTTTTAGTTCAACAACAGGTTGCTGTATTTTTCTGTATGATATTTGACAGTTGTGCATCTTAGATTCACTAACAACAACCGTGACCGCTGGCTTGTGATAGTTTCAGCTCATCCAGCATGAACATTCCTTTCCCATTAGTATGTAGAATGGATTCTTTACCTTTCAGTCAGCCAGATGTGTTCAGCAACAAACTAATTGCATGTAATTGACATTAAGAATTAGCGATATTATACTGAACAAAAAATATAAACGCAGCATGTAAAGTGTTGGTCCCATTGATTCATGAGCTGAAATAAAAGATCCCAGAAATGTTCCATACGCACACAAAAAGCTTATTTCTCTCATTTTGTGGACAAATTTGTTTACATCCCTGTTAGTGAGCATTTCTCGATTGCCAAGATAATGAGCTGATTAAACAGCGTGGTCATTCTAAAATGTGTCAGTTTGTCAAATTTCTGCCCTGCTAGAGCTGCCCCGGTCAAGTGATGTTATTGTGAAGTGGAAACATCTAGGAGAAACAACGGCTCATCCGCGAAGTGGTAGGCCACACAAGCTCACAGAACGGGACCTCCGAGTGCTAAAGAGCATAGCGCGTAAAGATCGTCTGTCCTCGGTTGCAACACTCACTACCGAGTTCCAAACTGCCTCTGGAAGCAACGTCAGCACAATAACTGTTTGTCAGGAGTTTCATGAAATGGGTTTCCATGGCCGAGCAGCCGCACACAAGCCTAAGATCACCATAAGCACTGCCAAGCGTCGGCTGGAGTGGTGTAAAGCTCGCCGCCATTGGACTTTCTAGAGTGATGAATCACGCTTCACCATCTGGCAGTCTGACTGACAAATCTGGGTTTGGCGGATGCCAGTGAACGCTTCCCCAATGCATAGTGCCAACTGTAAAATTTGGTGGAGGAGGAATAATGGTCTGGGGCTGTTTTACATGGTTCGGACAAGGCCCCTTCCAGTGAAGGGAAATCTTAACGCTATACAGCATACAATTACATTCTAGACGATTCGGTGCTTCCAACTTTGTGGCAACAGTTTGGGGAAGGCCCTTTCCTGTTTCAGCATGACAATGCCCCCGTGCACAAAGCAAGGTCTATACAGAAATGGTTTGTCGAGATCGGTGTGGAAGAACTTGACTGGCCTGCCCTGACCTCAACTCCATCGAACACCGACTGCGAGACAGGCCTAATCGCCCAACATCAGTGCCCGACCTCACTAATGCTCTTGTGGCTGAATGGAAGCAAGTCCCAGCAGCAATGTTCCAACATCAAGTGGAAAGCCTTCCCAGAAGAGTGGAGGCTGTTATAGCAGCAAAGGGGGGACCAACTCCATATGAATGACCATGATTTTGTTATGAGATGTTTGACGAGCAGGTGTCCACATACTTTTGGTCATGTAGTGTGTATATATACACATATACTACCATTCGAAAGTTTGGGGTCATTTAGAAATGTCCTTGTTTTTGAAAGAAAAGCACATTTCTTTGTCCATTAAAATAACATAAACTTGATCAGAAATACAGTGTAGACATTGTTAATGTTGTAAATGACTATTGTAGCGGGAAATGGCAGATTTGTTATGGAATATCTACATAGGCGTACAGAGGCCCATTATCAGCAACCATCACTCCTGTGTTCCAATGGCACGTTGTGTTAGCTAATCCAAGTTTATCATTTTAGAATGCTAATTGATCATTAGAAAACCCTTTTTGCAATTATGTTAGGACAGCTGAAAACTGTTGTCCGATTAAAGAAGCAATAAAACTGGCCTTTAGACTAGTTGAGTATCTAGAGCATCAGCATTTGTGGGTTCGATTACAGGCTCAAAATGGCCAGAAACAAATAACTTTCTTCTGAAACCCGTCAGTCTTTTCTAGTTCTGAGAAATGAAGGCTATTCCATGCGAGAAATTGCCAAGAAACTGAATATTTCGTGCAACACTGTGTACTACTCCCTTCACAGAACAGCGCAAACTGGCTCTAACCAGAATAGAAAGAGGAGTGGGAGGCCCTGGTGCACAACTGAGCAAGAGGACAAGTACATTAGAGTGTCTAGTTTGACAAACGGACGCCTTACAATTCCTCAACTGGCAGCTTCATTAAATAGTACCCGCAAAACACCAGTCTCAACGTCAACAGTGAAGAGGCGACTCCGGGATGCTGGCCATATCTCAGACTGGCCAATAAAAATAAAATATTAAAATGAGCAAAAGAACACAGACAGAGGAACTCTGTCTAGAAGGCAAGCATCCCGGAGTCGCCTCTTCACTGTTGACGTTGAGACCGTATCATCTTGTCAATGAGACCATGTCTGTTATAGACCGTATCATCTTGTCAATGAGACCATGTCTGTTATAGACCGTATCATCTTGTCAATGAGACCATGTCTGTTATCGACCGTATCATCTTGTCAATGACACCATGTCTGTTATAGACCGTATCATCTTGTCAATGAGACCATGTCTGTTATAGACCGTATCATCTTGTCTATGAGACCATGTCTGTTGTAGACCGTATCATCTTGTCAATGAGATCATGTCTGTTATAGACCGTATCATCTTGTTAATGAGACCATGTCTGTTATAGACCGTATCATCTTGTCATTGAGACCATGTCTGTTATAGACCGTATCATCTTGTCATTGAGACCATGTCTGTTATAGACCGTATCATCTTGTTAATGACACCATGTCTGTTATAGACCGTATCATCTTGTCATTGTTGTGTTGTTGTGACATACTGTATGGGCTTAACAAACCATGTCTTGCCAACTACTATGGTCATTGCCTTATCAAGTAGCTTCCAGTAGCCTCATCCTCATAAACAGTTCCAGACCTCCAGATGGGGACATACGGCGTGTCATAAACAGTTCCAGACCTCCAGATGGGGACATACGGCGTGTCATAAACAGTTCCAGACCTCCAGATGGGGACATACGGCGTGTCATAAACAGTTCCAGACCTCCAGATAGGGACATGCGGCTTGTCATGGGAGACCACAGCGTGTTTATGATCATTCCTCTTCCTCCTATCTCTGTTTTGATAAGACATGTGGGAGCTTGTCGGCCGCTCCTGCACAAAGCAAACACAGATCCATGACTTTCTGTTATGTAATCTCTATATCCATATCACTGTGTGCTCCTACAGTATATTGGGATCACTGTACAATTAAACGGTTACAAAAGTGTGTAGTTAGTGTGGTGTAGCGGAAATGCTTTGTCATATATATATATGTATGTGTGTGTGTGTGTGTGTGTGTGTGTGTGTGTGTGTGTGTGTGTTATCCGAGCAGCAGCTAAAGCACTCCAACCTGGTGAACCTGATTGAGGTGTTCAGGCGTAAACGTAAGCTACACCTGGTGTTTGAGTACTGTGATCACACCGTTCTCAACGAGCTGGACCGATACCCCAGAGGGTGAGTACTGGCTGTACACACACACATGCTCTCTCTGTCTCACACACACACAGGCACACACACTGATAGATTCTATAGATTGTTTATCTATTACCTGTATATAGTGTCTCCCCTGCTGTTTATCTATTACCTGTATATAGTGTCTCCCTGCTGTTTATCTATTACCTGTATATAGTGTCTCCCCTGCTGTTTATCTATTACCTGTATATAGTGTCTCCCTGCTGTTTATCTATTACCTGTATATAGTGTCTCCCCTGCTGTTTGTCTATTACCTGTGTATAGTGTCTCCCCTGCTGTTTGTCTATTACCTGTATATAGTGTCTCCCCTGCTGTTTGTCTATTACCTGTATATAGTGTCTCCCCTGCTGTTTGTCTATTACCTGTATATAGTGTCTCCCCTGCTGTTTGTCTATTACCTGTATATAGTGTCTCCCCTGCTGTTTATCTATTACCTGTATATAGTGTCTCCCCTGCTGTTTATCTATTACCTGTATATAGTGTCTCCCCTGCTGTTTATCTATTACCTGTATATAGTGTCTCCCCTGCTGTTTATCTATTACCTGTATATAGTGTCTCCCTGCTGTTTATCTATTACCTGTATATAGTGTCTCCCCTGCTGTTTATCTATTACCTGTATATAGTGTCTCCCCTGCTGTTTGTCTATTACCTGTATATAGTGTCTCCCTGCTGTTTATCTATTACCTGTATATAGTGTCTCCCTGCTGTTTATCTATTACCTGTATATAGTGTCTCCCTGCTGTTTATCTATTACCTGTATATAGTGTCTCCCTGCTGTTTATCTATTACCTGTATATAGTGTCTCCCTGCTGTTTATCTATTACCTGTATATAGTGTCTCCCTGCTGTTTATCTATTACCTGTATATAGTGTCTCCCTGCTGTTTATCTATTACCTGTATATAGTGTCTCCCTGCTGTTTATCTATTACCTGTATATAGTGTCTCCCTGCTGTTTATCTATTACCTGTATATAGTGTCTCCCTGCTGTTTATCTATTACCTGTATATAGTGTCTCCCCTGCTGTTTATCTATTACCTGTATATAGTGTCTCCCCTGCTGTTTATCTATTACCTGTATATAGTGTCTCCCCTGCTGTTTATCTATTACCTGTATATAGTGTCTCCCTGCTGTTTATCTATTACCTGTATATAGTGTATCCCTACTGTTTATCTATTACCTGTATATAGTGTCTCCCCTGTTGTTTATCTATTACCTGTATATAGTGTCTCCCTGCTGTTTATCTATTACCTGTATATAGTGTCTCCCCTGCTGTTTATCTATTACCTGTATATAGTGTCTCCCCTGCTGTTTATCTATTACCTGTATATAGTGTCTCCCCTGCTGTTTATCTATTATCTGTATATAGTGTCTCCCTGCTGATAGCCACAGTGTTTGGCTGTTACCACGGAGACTGTCCTGCTCGTTTGTGGAATGTTTACAGCGATGCAGTCCCAGAATGCTGTGTTGGCTGACAGGGAGGGAGGTGGAGCTGTAGGAACACTGAGGCAGGCAGACACACACAGTTAATAGAGGGTTTGTAGCTATCTGGTGCCTGCCTCACTCCCATGGGGGCGGCAGTACGGGTTTCCTGGGGGGGGCTCAGCCACAGGAAAGGTGGTGGAGATTGTCTATGTCCCAAGTGGCAACCTATTCCCAATATAGTGCACTACTTTTGACCAGAGCCCTATGAGCCCTTTTGGTTCCAGTCAAAAGTAGTGCACTATATAGGGAGCCATTTAGGATGCATGCAGGGCTATTAAATCACCAGCTGTAAGGATGGATGTAGCCATCTCCATGGCAACACTGATGGATGGGCTTCTGGACTACAGTTTACAATAAGAGAGTGGTAGAAAGAGAGGGGGAGAGATAGAAGGGGAGGGGGAGAGAGAGAGAGATAAGGGGAGGGGGAGAGATTGAGAGAGAGAGAGAGAGAGAGAAAAGGGGAGGGGGAGAGAGAGAGAGATAAGGGGAGGGGGAGAGATTGAGAGAGAGAGAAGGGGAGAGAGAGGGAGGGAGGGAGAGAGAGGGGAGAGAGAGGTAGAGAAGGGGAGAGGGAAGAGAGAGGGAGAGAGAAAGAGAGATACACACTTCCCACAGGGCCGGGTGGTGAGACAGGGATGCAGCTTAAGCCCCACCCTCTTCAACATTTATATTTCAACGAATTGGCGAGGGCACTAGAACAGTCTGCAGCACCCGGCCTCCCCCTACTAGAATCTGAAGCCAAATGTCTACTGTTTGCTGATGATCTGGTGCTTCTGTCCCCAACCAAGGAGGGCCTACAGCAGCACCTACAGTGGGGGAAAAAAGTATTTAGTCAGCCACCAATTGTGCAAGTTCTCTCACTTAAAAAGATGAGAGAGGCCTGTAATTTTCATCATAGGTACACTTCAACTATGACAGACAAAATGAGGAAAAAAAATCCAGAAAATCACATTGTAGGATTTTTTATGAATTTATTTGCAAATTATGGTGGAAAATAAGTATTTGGTCACATACAAACAAGCAAGATTTCTGGCTCCCACAGACCTGTAACTTCTTCTTTAAGAGGCTCCTCTGTCCTCCACTCATTACCTGTATTAATGGCACCTGTTTGAACTTGTTATCAGTATAAAAGACACCTGTCCACAACCTCAAACAGTCACACTCCAAACTCCACTATGGCCAAGACCAAAGAGCTGTCAAAGGACACCAGAAACAAAATTGTAGACCTGCACCAGGTTGGGAAGACTGAATCTGCAATAGGTAAGCAGCTTGGTTTGAAGAAATCAACTGTGGGAGCAATTATTAGGAAATGGAAGACATACAAGACCACTGATAATCTTCCTCGATCTGGGGCTCCACGCAAGATCTCACCCGTGGGTCAAAATGATCACAAGAACGGTGAGCAAAAATCCCAGAACCACACGGGGACCTAGTGAATGACCTGCAGAGAGCTGGGACCAAAGTAACAAAGCCTACCATCAGTAACACACTACGCCGCCAGGGACTCAAATCCTGCAGTGCCAGACGTGTCCCCCTGCTTAAGCCAGTACATGTTCAGGCCCGTCTGAAGTTTGCTAGAGAGCATTTGGATGATCCAGATGAGGATTGGGAGAATGTCATATGGTCAGATGAAACCAAAATAGAACTTTTTGGTAAAAACTCAACTCGTCGTGTTTGGAGGACAAAGAATGCTGAGTTGCATCCAAAGAACACCATACCTACTGTGAAGCATGGGGTGGAAACATCATGCTTTGGGGCTGTTTTTCTGCAAAGGGACCAGGACGACTGATCCGTGTAAAGGAAAGAATGAATGGGGCCATGTATCGTGAGATTTTGAGTGAAAACCTCCTTCCATCAGCAAGGGCATTGAAGATGAAACGTGGCTGGGTCTTTCAGCATGACAATGATCCCAAACACACCGCCCGGCAATCGAAGGAGTGGCTTCAGAAGAAGCATTTCAAGGTCCTGGAGTGGCCTAGCCAGTCTCCAGATCTCAACCCCATAGAAAATCTTTGGAGGGAGATGAAAGTCCGTGTTGCCCAGCGACAGCCCCAAAACATCACTGCTCTAGAGGACATTTGCATGGAGGAATGGGCCAAAATACCAGCAACAGTGTGTGAAAATCTTGTGAAGACTTACAGAAAACGTTTGACCTCTGTCATTGCCAACAAAGGGTATATAACAAAGTATTGAGATAAACTTTTGTTATTGACCAAATACTTATTTTCCACCATAATTTGCAAATAAATTCATAAAAAATCCTACAATGTGATTTTCTGGACAGTAAATCTCAGTAAGACCAAAATAATGGTGTTCCAAAAAAGGTCCAGTCGCCAGAACCACAAATACAAATTGTTCTAGACACCGTTGCCCTAGAAAACACAAAAAAACTATACATACCTCGGCCTAAACATCAGCACCACAGGTAACTTCCACAAAGCTGTGAACGATCTGAGAGACAAGGCAAGAAGGGCCTTTATGCCATCAAAAGGAACATAACATTCGACATACCAATTAGAATACGGCAAAAAATACTTGAATCAGTTATAGAACCCATTGCCCTTTATGGTTGTGAGGTCTGGGGTCCGCTCACCAACTAAGAATTCACAAAATGGGACAAACACCAAATTGAGACAAAAATATCCCCTGTGTACAACGGAAAACACCAAATAATGCACGCAGAGCAGAATCAGGCCCATACCCGCTAATTATCAACATCCAGAAAAGAGACGTTAAATTCTACAACCACCTAAAAGAAAGCAATTCCCAAACCTTCCATAACAAAGCCATCACCTACAGAGTGATTCACTTAGAGAAGAGTCCCCTAAGCAAGCTGGTCCTGGGGCTCTGTTCACAAACACAAACAGACCCCACAGAGCCCCAGGACAGCAACACAATTAGACCCAACCAATTCATGAGAAAACAAAAAGATAATTACTTGACACATTGGAAATAATTAACAAAAAAACAGAGAAAACTAGAATGCTTTTTGGCCCTAAACAGAGAGTACACAGTGTCAGAATACCAGACCACTGTGACTGACCCAAACGTAAGGAAAGCTTTGACTATGTACAGACTCAGTGAGCATAGCCTTGCTATTGAGAAAGGCCACCGTAGGCAGACGTGGCTCTCAAGAGAAGACAGGCTATGTGCACACTGCCCACAACATGAGGTGGAAACTGAGTTGCACTTCCTAACCTCCTGCCAAATGTATGACCGTATTAAAGACACATATTTCCCTCAGATTACACAGATCCACAAAGAATTAGAAAACAAACCCAATTTTGATAAAGTCCCATATCTACTGGGTGAAATACCACAGTGTGACATCACAGCAGCAAGATGTGTGACCTGTTGACACAACCAGTGAAGAACAAACACCATTATAAATACAACCCAAATTTGTTTATTTTCCATTTTGTACTTTAACTATTTGCACATCATTACAACACTGTATATAGACATAATGTGACATTTGAAATGTCTTTATTCTTTTGGAACTTTTGTGAGTGTAATGTTTACTGTTAACAGTGAAATAATCAAAAAAAATTATCTATTTCACTTGCTTTGGTGATGTAAACATATGTTTCCCGTGCCAATAAAGCCCTTTGAATTTGAGAGAGAGAGAGAGAGAGAGAGAGAGAGAGAGAGAGAGAGAGAGAGAGAGAGAGAGAGAGAGAGAGAGAGAGAGAGAGAGAGAGAGAGAGAGAACGGATCAGCCACTACAAACATCAGCTGACTTTAGTCACTGCTAGCTAACAATCAGTGGAAGTCATAGGGGCAACAGAGCAAAGTTATTTTTTATTTATTACAGGTTGCCGTAAACTGCAGTCAGAGATTAGAGACAACACTCTGATGCTCTGTACCTGGCTTTGAGTTTACTGGTCATAGAATTACATACATAGTCCCGCAAATTGTAATTAAATTAAATCTATAATAATGTAAAAGTATATCTGTGTTATTTGGTTGTCTTCTTGACTTCCAGTGTTCCAGAACATCTGGTAAAAAGCATCACCTGGCAGACGCTCCAGGCTGTCAACTTCTGTCATAAACAGAACGTAAGTGGTTTCCCCTACTCTTTCTCCATCCCTCCCCTTACCCAAACCGCTGTTTTACTAGCATTCCAGTCTCCTGGCTGGCCAGCTGTTAATCTTTCACTGAGACACAACAAACGCCACAGGTACCTTTAACAGTCAAGCTGCACAGCCAAAGTCCGGATATGGGGTGTATTCATTATTGCACACCGTAGCAAAAAAACGTTTTGCAACAGAAAAAAAAACGAAAAACAAGTGTTTCTCATTGGACAAATTCAGGTAGTTCCCTACCACTTTTGGCCCGTTTGCTTATGTTTGGTTCCTAGTGAATATACCCGCCTGATCTGCTGCACGGCTTCTCTAGCCTGGCAAAGTACCAATATTGTTTGTGCTGCCTTGCCACATCCTAACATCCTAACAGCAAGATGGCACAAACAGATCTGGAACCAGGCTGGTGTCCTCTTCTCACGCATAGATCAACAACCGTACAAGACCACCACATGATCGGCTGTGGTTGAATGAATGGTCCGCCCTGACTGGCATTGCGAGATGCTAACACTGTGGTTGTCGGCTCTGTCTCCTGCAGTGCATCCACAGAGACGTGAAGCCGGAGAATATCCTCATCACTAAACAGCAGGTCATTAAGCTCTGTGACTTCGGATTCGCCAGGATCCTCAGTAAGTTATTATTATTTTTTTCCTCGTCCCAAATGGCATCCAAATTCACTATGAAGTACTATAAATGTTTACTATGACCCATAGGGCTCTGGTCAAAAGTTAGTGCGCTATAGAAGGAATATAGTGCTATTTGGTACACAGTTTATGAGGCTCCTTCCCTGAGCGGAATAGTCATGTTACTGTACTGTTCCTGTAGGTTTACTGCCTCCTGGTGGACTCCTGTTGTAATAGCACTGTCTAACTTTCTGGCATTGCGTCACGGTAGAACACTAGTTCCATTTCGTATCAATTCTTTCCTCCTAAACAAAGTCTCGTATCTAACAGCTTCCAGACTCGTGTGTGTTTTTGGGGGAAATAACATAAGACAGCAAAAATAGGATTTTTTTAACAATGAAGTTACATTTATTCTGTTTTATCATATACCATTATATTCTAACTATCTGTCTATGTTGTGTAAAGCCTGCTTATAAAAAGTCTTACAATGCGTTATAACCACATTATATTCAGTGCATTATAACCACATTATATTCAATGCATTATAACCACATTATATTCAATGCATTATAACCACATATTCAGTGCATGCATTATAACCACATTATAGTCAATGCATTATAACCACATTATATTCAATGCATTATAACCACATTATATTCAATGCATTATAACCACATTATATTCAATGCATTATACCTGCAGGCTTTAAGTCTTGTTCCTAAACAGAAATGTGAATCGATCTGTCCCTGCAGCCGGTCCATGTGACTACTACACAGACTACGTAGCAACGCGGTGGTACCGGGCCCCTGAGCTGCTAGTGGGTGATACTCAGTATGGAGCCCCTGTTGATGTCTGGGCGCTGGGCTGTGTCTTCTCTGAGCTGCTCTCTGGCGTCCCCCTCTGGCCTGGCAAGTCAGACATGGACCAGCTCTACCTCATCAGGAAGACACTGGGTACGTGGGATTAATATAGCTAGGGTGTCCCAAATGGCACCCTATTCCCTTCATAATGCACTACTGTTGGCACCCTATTCACTTCATAATGCACTACTGTTGGCACCCTATTCCCTTCATAGTGCATTACTGTCTGCACCCCATTCCCTTCATATTGCACTACTGTTGGCACCCTATTCCCTTCATAGTGCACTACTGTTGGCACCCTATTCCCTTCATAGTGCACTACTGTCTGAACCCTATTCCCTTCATAGTGCACTACTGTTGGCACCCTATTCCCTTCATAGTGCACTACTGTCTGAACCCTATTCCCTTCATAGTGCACTACTGTTGGCACCCTATTCCCTTCATAGTGCACTACTGTCTGAACCCTATTCCCTTCATATTGCACTACCGCTGGCACCCAATTCCCTTCATAGTGCACTTCTGTTGGCACCCTATTCCCTTCATAGTGCACCACTGTTGGCACCCTATTCCCTTTTATAGTGCACTACTTTTGACCTGAGCCTGGAAATAGGGTGCCGTTTAAGACACAATCAATGTTTCAGTTAGTGACGCATTATTTAACCTTTATTTAACCAGGTAGTTCTATATGATGTCATAATACAGGGAGGCCAGTTGAGAACAAGTTCTCATTTACAACTGCAACCTGGCCAAGATAAAGCAAAGCAGTGCGACAAAAACAACAGCACAGAGTTACACGTGGGATAAACAAACGTACAGTCAATAACACAATAGAATATCTATGTATAGTGTGTGCAAATGTAGAAGAGTAGGGAGGTAAAGGCAATAAATAGGCCGTAGAGGCGAAGTAATTACAATATAGCATTAACACTGGATTGATAGATGTGCAGATGATAATGTGCAAGTAGAGATACTGGGGTGCAAAAGAACAAGAAGATAAATAACAATATGGGGATGAGGTAGTTGGGTGGGCTATTGACAGATTGGCTATGTACAGCTACAGCGATCGGTAAGCTGCTCTGACAGCTGATGGTTAAAGTTAGTGAGGGAGATATAGGTCTCCAGCTTCAGTGATTTTTGCAATTCATTCCAGTCTTTGGGAGCAGAGAACTGTAAGGAAAGGCGGCCAAAGGAGGAGTTTGCTTTGGGGATGACCAGTGAAATATACCTGCTGGAGCGTGTGCTACAGGTGGGTGTTGCTATGGTGACCAGTGAGCTGAGATAAGGCGGGGCTTTACCTAGCAAAGACTTATAGATGACCTGGAGCCAGTGGGTTTGGCAACAAATATGTAGCAAGGGCCAGCCAACGAGAGCATACAGGTCGCAGTGGTGGGTGGTATAAGGGGCTTTGGTGACAAAACGGATGTCACTGTGGTAGACTACAACCAGTTTGCTTAGTAGAGTGTTGGAAGCAATTTTTTTAATTACATCGCCAAAGTCAAGGATCGGTAGGATAGTCAGTTTTACGAGGGTATGTTTGGCAGCATGAGTGAAGGATGCTTTGTTGTGAAATAGGAAGCCGATTCTAGATTTAATTTTGGATTGGAGATGCTTAATGTGAGTCTGGAAGCTTAATGCTTAATGTGAGTCTTTACAGTCTAGCCAGACACCTAGGTATTTGTAGTTGTCCACATATTCTAAGTCAGAACCGTCCAGAGTAGTGATGCTAGTCGGGCGTGTGGGTGCGGGCAGCGATCAGTTGAAGAGCATGCATTCAGTTTTACTAGCATTTAAAATCAGTTGGAGGCCACGGAAGGAGTGTTGTATGGCTTGAAGCTCGTTTGGAGCGTTGTTAACACAGTGTCCAAAGAAGGGCCAGAAGTATACAGAATGGTGTCATCTGCGAAGAGGTGGATCAGAGAATCACCAGCAGCAAGAGCGACATCATTTATATATACAGAGAAGAGAGTCGGCCCGAGAATTGAACCCTGTGGCACCCCCATAGAGACTACCAGAGGTCCGGACAACAGTCCCTCCGATTTGACACACTGAACTCTATCTGAGAAGTAGTTGGTGAACCAGGCGGGGCAGTCATTTCAAAAACCAAGGCTATTGAGTCTGCCGATAAGAATGCGGTGATTGACAGAGTCGAAAGCCTTGGCCAGGTCGATGAAGACGGCTGCCAGTACTGTCTTTTATCGATGGCGGTTATGATATTGTTTAGGACCTTGAGCGTGGCTGAGGTGCATCCATGACCAGCTCGGAAACCAGTTTGCATAGTGGAGAAGGTACGGTGGGATTCGAAATGGTCGGTGATCTGTTTTGTTAACTTGGCTTTCGAAGACCTTAGAAAGGCAGGGTAGGATAGATATAGGTCTAGAACAGTTTGGGTCTAGAGTGTCTCTCCCTTTGAAGAGGGGGATGAACGCGGCAGCTTTCCAATCTTTGGGGATCTCAGATGATACGAAAGAGGTTGAACAGGCTAGTAATAGGGGTTGCAACTATTTTGGCGGATAATTTTAGAAAGAGAGTATATACCAGTATATAATGGAAGTTGTTTTACCAGTTAGTTCAGGAAAAGGACGATGCCCTTTATTATCAGTAAACATGAGCTCCTCTGCATGAGCTCCTCTGCATGACCAGCAATGTCAAATGGAATGTAAAATACAAGGCTGTCGTCACTGTCCCATTACGTTCACCTGTTACGGTGTGTTAGGTAGAGGAGAGAAGTAAGAGCTTTGTCTGTCTGTCTGTCTGTCTGCAGGAGACCTGATCCCCCGCCACCAGCAGGTATTCAGTAAGAACCAGTTCTTCAACGGGGTGTGCATCCCAGAGTCTCAGGAAATGGTGAGAGCAAACATAATGATGATTCGTCTACCAAAACGTTAAAAAAAAAATCAGTTTCTATAAAACATCTTGAGGAGAGTACTGCATTTTAGGGTTCCGTACTGGAGGCCCGTTTCAGCTTCCTGTGGTCAATTTGCAGTCATGTTCCTGCCCTCTGACCGTCCTTCTCGGCTGAATCTAGTTAATGATCCCTGCTGTATATCAATCAAATCAACTTTATTTGTTATATACACTGTATAGAGCGGCGTGTAAACGGTGCAATGAAATGCTTACTCGCTGCCTCAACACTGCGGGAATTATCAAAAGGGTAAAAGAAGTATACACAATAAGGCATAATTTATCATCCAATAGGAAACTCTGGAACTGAAATACCCCAACCTGTCCTATCAAGCACTGAGTCTGCTGAAGGTAAGCCTGTCAATCCAGCCATTCACCTGCTGGAAATGTGTGTGGTAAAAATGTCTGGTTCTCTTATGAAATGAATGATCTCTCATTTAAAAGGTCTCTGATGTTTTATTAGCAAATATTCATTCCCTCATTCCTTCCTTAAATGACCTTTGCTCCCTTACCCCAGGGCTGCCTGCGTATGGACCCGTCGGAGCGGCTGACCTGTGAGCAGCTTCTGGAGCACCCGTACTTCGACAGCCAACGGGAGGAGAGCGAGAGCACCGGCCGGGAACATGACCGCTCCGCCAAGAAGAGGTCACGCCTCTTGCCCCGCAAACACCTCCCACCTGGGGTCAGTATTCTTCTTGTCACGTTAAACAGCTGGTCCCAATTCACTCCCTACCCCCTTCCTCTTGGCTCTAACCCTTCAATGTTTGTAGATCTGTAAAGTGGAACTTGGAAGCGATATGGTGGAAGCTCCATGCAAATTGGGACCAGCTGTCAGAGATGGCAAAATGCTGTACAAACAATTAAAGGTGTTTACACGATGCAGTGCATCCTCTTCCACTATTTAAGTTCTTGCCTATGAGATTATATATATATATTGTCTCTTCTTCCCGACTGCATTAACACTCTTGGTTTCCTTTCCTCTCTCCAGTATTTGCCTCAGCTCACCAGTAGCAGTATCTTCCCAGCTCTGGACAACAAGAAGTACTATACCAACCTGAGGAAATTTAACTACCACTTCCCTAACATCTAAACCAACCCGTTTTGGGATTTGAATGGTCCAGTCGGCATATTCGTCAACATCACGCCGTGTTCAAGTGCTAGTCGGAACTAGGAAACTGACATTTCCCGACTTGCTAACTGGTTGTAGTTATACACGTGTCGCGTACAACATTTGAGTTTCCTAGTTCCGACTAGCATGTGAACACGGCAATATTCTGGTCAGCTCAGGAACCGGGAAGTGAATCACAATGTGGAAGGACAGGGAGAAGTCCTTGTGATGTCATTCTATGCACTATGTCAACTTTTTGTTTTCTACTGAAAGACAATTTTATTATGTGGCGTTGCCTCCATTGAAGGCGTATTTTGTATATCTATATAATGATGACAAGGAGCAGCCTAGTGCTCAGCTGGTAGATTGAGGTTGTCTTCCAGGCAGACTACGTCATCGACTGTGCCGGTCTGCTTTAACATATGTGGTGATCTGATACGTAAAATACCTATCCAGACATTGTGAGATCTGGCAAGCGTCTGCAATGTAGTCCACCTGGAACACGGACAGATACTGCAGAACGGATGGAGGACCATAGCCTACTGCCTTGACTGGTTTTTGCCAAAATGTTATTTGTTTGTGTTTTTTTTTCTTTTTATGAGCGAGACAGTGACATTTTTTGGTAGTGAATTGATTTGCATTTTGTTACATATTGATTGATTGTCTCAGAAGTAGGTTTGAGTAATTTGTAAAAGAGGAAAAGCCAGAAGAAGAATAAAGGCTCTGCTTTTATTCTATTGGACAGAAATTGTGTCAATAAAGCAGATGTCTAACATGGTCACAGTGGATTAAATACAGTAAGGGTTCTATTCAGTCTAGATCGCTGAAGCGTTGTGCGATATGCACAAAAAATAACTGTAAAATGTTGGTCCCATGTTTCACGAGCTGAAATAAAAGATCCCAGAAATGTTCCATACACACAAAAAAAGCGGATTTCTCTCAAAATGTTGGGCACAAATTTGTTTACATCCCTGTTAGTGAGCATTTCTCCTTTGCCAAGATAATCCATCCACCTGACAGGTGTGGCATATCAAGAAGCTGATTAAACAGCATGATCATTACACAGGTGCACCTTGTGCTGGGGGACAACAAAAGGCCACTCTAAAGATTTGTCACAACACAATGCCACAGATGTCTCAAGTTGAGGGAGCGTGCAATTGGCATGCTGACTGCAGGAATGTCTACCAGAGCTGTTGCCAGAGAATTGAATGTTCATTTCTCTACCATAAGCTGCCTCCGTCGTTTTAGAGAATTTGGCAGTACGTCCAACCGGCCTCACAACCGCAGACCACGTGTATGGCGTTGTGTGGGCGAGTGGCAACAGTGCCCCATGGTGGCGGTGGGGTTATGGTATGGGCAGACATGAGCTACAAAACAAAATTGCATTTTATCAATGGCAATGTGAATATACAGAGATAGCGTGACAAGAGCCTGAGGCCCATTGTTGTGCCATTCATCCGCCCCCATCACCATCTGTTTCAGCATGATAATGCACGGCTACATGTCACAATTCCTGGAAGCTGAACATGTCCCAGTTCTTCCATGGCCTGCATACTCACCAGACCCGTCACCCATTGAGCATGTTTGGGATGCTCTGGATAGGACGTGTACGACGGCGTGTTCCAGTTCCCGCCAATATCCAGCAACTTCACACAGCCATTAAAGAGGAGTGGGACAACTTGACCAGGCTGTTGATTGTGGCCTGTGGCATCTCTATAAGAAGGAGCTGTGTCGCGCTGCATGAGGCAAATGGTGGTCACACCAGATTACGACTGGTTTTCTGACCCAATCCTCTACTTTAAGGTTATCTGTGACCACCAGATGCATATCTGTATTCCCAGTCGTGTGAAATCCATAGATTAGGGCCTAATTTATTTATTTCAATTGACTGATTTCCTTATATGAACTGTAACTCTGTAAAATCTTTGAAATTGTTGCATTTATATTTTTGTTCAGTATAAATGTAAAAAGTAATTTCTGATCGAGCCGACGTGTGCAGCGCTTACTGCGTATGCAGACGCTGCTAACGCGGGAACATTGGCTTTTTAATTTAAATTCCACCTCGAGGATTGAACAGAGCCCTAAGACATTTAATTTAAACAACGTAACGATTCATCAAATACACTGCTGTCAGAAGGCCGGTGCTAAGGACCTCCATAGGCGTCTACCCCATTGACATTTACAAATGCCAAATTAAATGAATAGATCATTTTCTAAACTAATTAAATCAATTCAATGAAATCCTCGGCCTTGTTACCATTTGTACTTTTTTAATGGAGTCATATTTAATAAACATTAAGGAAAACTATTTTGTCACAGTTATGTCTGAGTCAATATTAATAAAAAAGTCCAGTTGAAAACATGGTGTGAAAGAAATCTCATTTGTACTGGTGTCCCACTAGCCTGGTCCTAGATGTGTTTGTACTGGTGTCCCACTAGCCTGGTCCTAGATGTGTTTGTTTGTCCAAGTCGGCAAGACAGCACCAACAGATCTGGGACCAAGGTTGTATTCACTAGAAACCAAAAACAGAGGAGAAAAAAAAAAGAAATGGACCGAAACGGGGATTCAAATTTTTCGTTGCAAAAACACGATATGCTACAATGGGGCTGCTGCAAAACAACGTGCATCTTCTGGTCATGTGCCGGACTGATCCTCTGTGTCTGTCAGTCACAGCCTGTGGTTGTGGTTCATCCTTTGTCTGTCAGTCAGACCAGGTCCAGCTCTATGTCCAGCCCAGGTAGAGCTGTCTGGAGTCTCTCCACGGTCTTCTCCTTCTCTACCACTCCTGGCAGATCGCTGAGGTACAGATGTTCTAGACTCCTGGGAGATAGTCAAACTTAATATACACACTAATATGAAACAGCCTCCACTATACCCCCACCTTGTTGTTTGTCTCTATAGTATGTAGCTTCAGGGGGGATCAACATCCACAGTTTTTTTTTTTTGGGGGAATTTAACTCGTTGGAATATAGTACAGCCACACCTCCATAATAATGTTCCCAGGCACAGTAGCAGACCCACCTGAGTTTATGCAGGGCGATGATACCCTTGTCAGTCACGTTACCACAGGAGACCACCTCCATCTTGTACAGGCTGGCCTGTAGGTTCTCTATGGTGCTTATTCTCTCTAAACAGGCGTCCTCTATGTACATACTCTTGTTCAGTTTGAGCTCTTCTACATGCTGTAGTCCATCTAGAGGGGAAACATTGAATTCAACATATTTTTTATTTTAGCAGCTTGGTCCCAGATCTGATTGTGCTATATTGCCACCTTTTTATGGCCATTTTGGGGCGGCAGGTAGCCTAGTGGTTAGAGCATTGGGCCAGTAACCAAAAGGTTGCTGGATCGAATCCCCGAGCTGACAAGGTAAAGATCTGTCGTTCTGCACCTGAACAAGGCAGTTAACCCACTGTTCCCAGGCCGTCATTGTAAATAAGAATTTGTTCTTAACTGACTTGACTAGTTAAATAAAGGTAAAATAAACATAAAGAATTGTCATGACAACAAGTCACAGGATGTTGCAATACAGCAAAAAGCTCTGCGACCAGGCTATAGAGGGTTCCATAGTGGTTTCTCTGAGCCCAGTGCTTGCCAGACCAGGCTATAGAGGGTTCCATAGTGGTTTCTCTGAGCCCAGTGCGAAGCTTGCCAGACCAGGCTATAGAGGGTTCCATAGAGGTTTCTCTGAGACCAGTGCGAAGCTTGCCAGACCAGGCTATAGAGGGTTCCATAGTGGTTTCTCTGAGCCCAGTGCGAAGCTTGCCAGACCAGGCTATAGAGGGTTCCATAGTGGTTTCTCTGAGCCCAGTGCGAAGCTTGCCAGACCAGGCTATAGAGTGTTCCATAGAGGTTTCTCTGAGCCCAGTGCTTGCCAGACCAGGCTATAGAGGGTTCCATAGTGGTTTCTCTGAGCCCAGTGCGAAGCTTGCCAGACCAGGCTATAGAGGGTTCCATAGTGGTTTCTCTGAGCCCAGTGCGAAGCTTGCCAGACCAGGCTATAGAGGGTTCCATAGAGGTTTCTCTGAGCCCAGTGCTTGCCAGACCAGGCTATAGAGGGTTCCATAGTGGTTTCTCTGAGCCCAATGCGAAGCTTGCCAGACCAGGCTATAGAGGGTTCCATAGAGGTTTCTCTGAGCCCAGTGCGAAGCTTGCCAGACCAGGCTATAGAGGGTTCCATAGTGGTTTCTCTGAGCCCAGTGCGAAGCTTGCCAGACCAGGCTATAGAGGGTTCCATAGAGGTTTCTCTGAGCCCAGTGTGAAGCTTGCCAGACCAGGCTATAGATGGTTCCATAGAGGTTTCTGAGCCCAGTGCGAAGCTTGCCAGACCAGGCTATAGAGGGTTCCATAGTGGTTTCTCTGAGCCCAATGCGAAGCTTGCCAGACCAGGCTATAGAGGGTTCCATAGTGGTTTCTCTGAGACCAGTGCGAAGCTTGCCAGACCAGGCTATAGAGGGTTCCATAGAGGTTTCTCTGAGCCCAGTGCGAAGCTTGCCAGACCAGGCTATAGAGGGTTCCATAGAGGTTTCTCTGAGCCCAGTGCTTGCCAGACCAGGCTATAGAGGGTTCCATAGAGGTTTCTCTGAGCCCAGTGCGAAGCTTGCCAGACCAGGCTATAGAGGGTTCCATAGAGGTTTCTCTGAGCCCAGTGCGAAGCTTGCCAGACCAGGCTATAGAGGGTTCCATAGAGGTTTCTCTGAGCCCAGTGCGAAGCTTGCCAGACCAGGCAATAGAGGGTTCCATAGTGGTTTCTCTGAGCCCAGTGCTTGCCAGACCAGGCTATAGAGGGTTCCATAGTGGTTTCTCTGAGCCCAGTGCGAAGCTTGCCAGACCAGGCTATAGAGGGTTCCATAGAGGTTTCTCTGAGCCCAGTGCGAAGCTTGCCAGACCAGGCTATAGAGGGTTCCATAGAAGTTCCTCTGAGCCCAGTGTGAAGCTTGCCAGACCAGGCTATAGAGGGTTCCATAGAGGTTTCTCTGAGCCCAGTGCGAAGCTTGCCAGACCAGGCTATAGAGGGTTCCATAGAGGTTTCTCTGAGCCCAGTGCGAAGCTTGCCAGACCAGGCTATAGAGGGTTCCATAGTGGTTTCTCTGAGCCCAGTGCGAAGCTTGCCAGACCAGGCTATAGAGGGTTCCATAGTGGTTTCTCTGAGCCCAGTGCTTGCCAGACCAGGCTATAGAGGGTTCCATAGAGGTTTCTCTGAGCCCAGTGCGAAGCTTGCCAGACCATGCTGGGCAGGGTGACAGACAGTGTTCTCAGTCTCTCTTTCTGGTGTAAAACATCCTGCTCTCCTGCGTCACTCACCAGGTAAACAGTCTGGAAGACACTAACTTTCACCCTCACCTCTCACTTTCTCCTAACACGCCCAGGTGTCGGATTGTATGGGATTAGCTGAACATTATTAAAGCCAACCATATGGAACTAAAACCTTTTTCTTGTTAAAAATTCCCGAATGACAGCATTCTGTTCGATCCTGCTCCTCTGAGGGCATGCAATGCTACAATTAAAAGTGAATAACTGATAATAGAAGACTGTCTTTTAATAAATTGATTTGTATTTAGTCAAAGTCTTGTGTCAGACTGTAAACACAAATTGAGTAGCTGCCCAGCGTACTCACGATATACCTGGTTCTGAGGATAGTGAGACCTCTGCCACAGGGTTTCAGCTCACCGTCGAGGCTAAGTGAGACATCGGAAGGCTGCGTTGGAAAACGTACCCAGGTGATCGAAGCCTTTGTACATGATGCAAGAGTCTGTGGCGTCGATGCCCTGGATCTTGTATCGTCCCAGAGGGCCGGTGGGCAGGCCGTTGTAGTCGTGTTGCCAGCGGTCAAACCCCTGGAACCTCACCTTGGCACCGCACCTCGTCAGCCACTCTGCAGCGGCACGGTCTGGACCCACCGCCTTGATACGCTCGTAGTCTACTCTGGTGACGAGAATACAATTACTAGTAATACATCATTCCAAATACATAAAGGATATGGTCATTACCACCTCAGTCTACTCTGTGGACCACAATACAGATATTAGTACATGATTAATCTATCACTAATATGTCACTCTGGATAAGAGTGTTTGCTAAAATGTAAAATATTCTGTAAGCTAAAGTCTAGTATTAGATGCTGTTGATCAGGACTGATGATTGTATCGCTCACTTGTTGAAGACAGCATTGAGCCATCCCCAGAACGGTCTTCTGCCCTCAAGTGACAACGTTTTCTGTGAGCAGAGAACTGTCCGTAGTGCTGCCTTGGACAGCAGCCTCATATCTTCAGGTCTGGAAGACATTACATAGTATTATATTACTGCGACGGCAGCCTCACATCGTCAGGTCTGGAAGACATTACATAGTATTCTATTACTGCGACGGCAGCCTCACATCGTCAGGTCTGGAAGACATTACATAGTATTCTATTACTGCGACGGCAGCCTCACATCGTCAGGTCTGGAAGACATTACATAGTATTCTATTACTGCGACGGCAGCCTCACATCGTCAGGTCTGGAAGACATTACATAGTATTATATTACTGAGACGGCAGCCTCACATCGTCAGGTCTGGAAGACATTACATAGTATTATATTACTGCGACGGCAGCCTCACATCGTCAGGTCTGGAAGACATTACATAGTATTATATTACTGAGACGGCAGCCTCACATCGTCAGGTCTGGAAGACATTACATAGTATTATATTACTGAGACGGCAGCCTCACATCGTCAGGTCTGGAAGACATTACATAGTATTATATTACTGAGACGGCAGCCTCACATCGTCAGGTCTGGAAGACATTACATAGTATTATATTACTGAGACGGCAGCCTCACATCGTCAGGTCTGGAAGACATTACATAGTATTATATTACTGAGACGGCAGCCTCACATCGTCAGGTCTGGAAGACATTACATAGTATTATATTACTGAGACGGCAGCCTCACATCGTCAGGTCTGGAAGACATTATATCACGGTATGTTGACGGGTGTCCTCTATTGTAAGACTGATGGGCTTTTTAAAAATGCCTGTCAAAAAATGTTACAAATCGACACACTAATTTAGAATGATGTCTAAACAGCGAAGCAGGCTGCTTTGATCCAGACAGATGAAATGAATCCTAGATAAACTGGTTGTTAGAAGGAAGGCATCAGCTAATAGCTGCAGACAGTTACCAATGGACGCAGACTACGCAGCACCGCACAAGACACAAATAAAGAAGACAACTCGTGTAAAACACACAACAACAACAACAACAACAACAAGGGCTACGCCAGTCGAGGTGTGAGACTGCATTCGTTGACGTATCGGTTTACCTATCTGATAATAAGAAACTTACGGTGCGTTTCACCTGTCAGTCAGCTGCAGTATTTACACCCCCCCGTGTGATGAACTTCAACCCGTTACGTACGAGAGACGCGCCTTGCCATTGGCTCCTCGAAGTGGGTGAAGGGTCAACCTGGGCAGCAAGATGAAACCTGGCGGACAACTTCTGTTTAAAAACACACATCCCACACAATATAATATTCTGATCTTACGGTCAAACCTAGTACAGGTTGCTATTCAATCTCTGGCGAAATGATACGGACACTCAACAGCGCGTCATTTGCCGCTTTATTTGCAACGGTGGCAAAGTCCACGACATGCAGAACAGCTAGAATACACAGGTGAGTGGAGAGAGACGGGTAAAGTGAGTGAGTGAGTGAGTGAGTGTGTGTGTGTGTGTGTGCAGAGGTACCAAATTGTCTAGCCTAGGCGGCTGCTAGTGGGCTTTATGGATCTCCACTAACGAGACTGTGATCTGGGCTTGATGTTCACAGCCGGTATGTTCCCCGGCGACAGCTTCTATATTTTAAGTTGAATTAAAGAGTGACTGCCATTTAAAAAAAAAAAAAAACGAATCCCTTTGAAAACGGCATATGTGCCATCGATATGAGTCGGACACAGTTATTCGATTGTCAAAATTGACTATGAAGTGTAAATCGGTCAACTTTGGTCATAAAGTCAGTCTCGTCTAAAACAGAGTTTGGAACATCCAGTGCCTCACATCGGGTAAATGAAGGCTGTGTTTTGATTTGATCATGTACATTTGCCCACTAACATGGGGTGAACAGCTGCAGTGATTGGTCTCTATCCAATACCCAATAGAGTCCCACGGTGGAGGTGTCATAATACCCATAAAACGTTGATGCGCCTGTACTGTAGCGGGCTGAACAGGCCGTGGCTCCTGTGGTTGATGTCCTTGATGATCCTTTTTGGCCTTGCTGTGACATCGGGTGCTGTAGGTGTCCTGTTGTGCCTTCTTCACCACACTGTCTGTGTGGCTGGACCATTTCAAATTGTCAGTGATGTGTACGCCGAGGAACTTCAAGCTTTCCACCTTCTCCACTGCGGTCCCATCGATGTGGGGCGTGCTCCTTCTGCGGTCTCCTGAAGTCCACGACCAGCTCCTTTGTTTTGTTGACATTGAGGGAGAGGTTATTTTCCTGGCACCACTCCACCTGGTCCCTCACCTCATCCCTGTAGGCTGTCTCGGCATTGTTGGTAATCAGGCCAACTACTGTTGTGTCATCTGCAAACTTGATGATTTGAGTTGGGAGGCGTGCATGGCCACGCAGTCATGGGTGAACAGGGAGTACAGGAGGGGGCCGAGCACGCACCCTTGTGGGCCCCCAGTGTTGAGGATCAGCAAAGTGGAGGTGTTGTTTCCTACCTTGACCACCTGGGGGGCGGCCCGTCAGGAAGTCCAATACCCAGTTGCACAGGGCGGGTTCAGACCCAGGGCCCTAAGCTTAATGATGAGCTTTGGAGGGTACTATGGTGTTGAATGCTGAGCTATAGCCAATGAACAGCATTCTTACATCGGTATTCCACTGTGTGCAGTGTGATTGCATAGTCTGTGGCTCTATTGGGGCGTTAATCAAACTAAAGTGGGTCTACGGGGTCAGGTAAGGTAGAGGTGATATGATCCTTAACTAGCCTCTCAAAGCACTTTATGAATGACAGAAGTGAGTCCTACGGGGCGATAGTCATTTAGTTCAATTACCTTTGCTTTCTTGGGTACAGGAACGATGGTGGACATTTTGAAGCAAGTGGGGACAGCAGACTGGGATAGTGAAAGATTGAATATGTCCGTAAACACTCCAGCCAGCTGGTCTGTGCATGCTCTGAGGACGCGGCTAGGCTTGCCGTCTGGGCCGCTAGCCTTGCGAGGGCTAACTCGCTTAAAATGTCTTACTCACGACGGGCCACGGAGAACGAGAGCCCACAGACCTTGGGACTGTAGACACTGCCACATACTGTAGACACCGCCACATACTGTAGACACCGCCACATACTGTAGACACCGCCACATACGTTTTGCGTTGAACTGCGACACCCCTTTGTCTCAGTACTGACATTTTGCCTTGCGGTCGGATGCCGAGCACTTGCCATACCAGGCGGTGATGCAACCAGTCAGGATGCTCTCGATGGTGCAGCTGTAGAGGATCTGAGGACCCATGCCAAATCTTTTCAGTCTCCTGAGGGGGAATAGGCTTTGTCGTGCCCTCTTCGACTGCCTTAGTGTGTTTGGACCCTGATAGTTTATTGTTGATGTGTACACCAAGGAACTTTACTAACGACATGCCACTGGCTTTGAGTAAAGCCAGAGTTTCTATGTATGCGGATGATTCAACACTATACACGTCAGCTACTACAGCGACTGAAATGACTGCAACACTTAGAGTTGCAGTTAGTTTCAGAGTGGGTGGGAAGGAATAAGTTAGCCTTAAATATAAAACTAAAAGCATTGTATTTGGAACAAAAACCCTCACTAAACCCTAAACCTCAACTACATCTTGTAATAAATAATGTGGAAATTGAGCAAGTTGAGAACTGTCATGGTCAAAACATACTGACACAACAGTAGCTAAGATGGGGAGGAGTCCGTCCATAAGAAGGTAGAGCAGCGCTTTATTAACAGCTATCAACAAGGCAGGTCCTACAGGCCCTAGTTTGTGTGACACCTGGACTACTGGTCAGTCAGAGAGCTAATATTAATACTATGTATGTCAAACTCTCCTGGCTCAAAGTGGAAGAGAGATTGACTTCCATCACTACTTGTATTGGCTGAACGCGGGCGCAACATCAACAAGTACCATTCCTAGGCATTGGCCACTCTAGGATAGTGGTGAACTATGCACGTTTACCTCCTCATAGTCTCAAACTTCATAAATACTGCACCCTTCCACTTCAACTCCCTTTTGTTGTTTTCTACTATCATGTAACTAATGCATTTGCTGGAAAGGAACTTCCAATTGTTGTGTTGAATAGTCGTGTCGTAATCCAACGGTGGCGAAGGATATCATTTGCTACTTAACCTGTCCCTTAACGCTGACTACTAATGAACCCCAACCTGTCCTTTAACGCTGACTATTAATGAACCCCACCTGTCCCTTAACGCTGACTACTAATGAACCCCAACCTGTCCTTAACGCTGACTATTAATGTACCCCACCTGTCCCTTAACGCTGACTACTAATGAACCCCCCACCCTGTCCATAAACGCTGACTACTATTGAACCCTACCTGTCCCTTAACGCTGACTACTAATGAACCCCAACCTGTCCCTTAACGCTGACTACTAATGAACCTCAACCTGTCCCTTAACGCTGACTACTAATGAACCCCAACCTGTCCCTTAACGCTGACTACTAATGAACCCCACCTGTCCCTTAACGCTGACTACTAATGACCCCCCCACCTGTCCCTTAACGCTGACTACTAATGAACCCCACCTGTCCCTTAACGCTGACTACTAATGACCCCCCTCACCTGTCCCTTAACGCTGACTACTAATGAACCCTAACCTGTCCCTTAACGCTGACTACTAATGACCCCCCACCTGTCCCTTAACGCTGACTACTAATGAACCTCAACCTGTCCATTAACGCTGACTACTAATGAACCCCAACCTGTCCCTTAACGCTGACTACTAATGACCCCTACCTGTCCCTTAACGCTGACTACTAATGAACCTCAACCTGTCCAGCCTCTGTCCGGTGAAGTCCACAAAGCATATTGCATGTTAAACAGTTACATGACCTACAGCATGGTCAAGCAAGTTAATGTTTCTGTCCATAATAAAGCACTGCTCTGCCTTAACAGCACTATCAACAAGGCTACCGTTCAGTCGTGTGGTCAGGCGCCACAAAGAGGGACTTAGGAAAATTACAATTGGCTCAGAACAGAACGGCCCTTAAATGTACACAGAGAGCTAACATTAATGATATGCATGTCAATCTCTCCTGCCTTAAAGTGGAGGAGAGATTTACTTCTTCACTACTTGTTTTTGTAAGAAGTGTTGACAAGCTGAATGTACTGAGGTGTCTGTTTTAAACTACTAGCACACAGCTTAGACACCCATGCATACCCCACAAGACATGCCACCAGAGTCTCTTCACAATCCCCAACAGACTATGGGAGGAGCAAAGTGCCACATTTCCATGACTACATGGAACTCTATTCCAGATCAGGTAACTGATGTAAACAGTGGAAATCAGATTAAAAATTGATAAAAATACACCTCATGGAACAGCGGGAACTGTGAAGAGACACACACAGAGGTACAGACACAAGAAGAGTAGCTGCTGCCTTGGCAGGAACTAAAGGGGATCCATAATAAACCCCAGGAAGAGTAGCTGCTGCCTTGGGTAGGAACTAATGGGGATCCATAATAAACCCCATGAAGAGTAGCTGCTGCCTTGGCAGGAACTAATGGGGATCCATAATAAACCCCAAGAAGAGTAGCTGCTGCCTTGGCAGAAACTAATGGAGATCCATAATAAACCCCAGGAAGAGTAGCTGCTGCCTTGGCAGGAACTAATGGAGATCCATAATAAACCCCAGGAAGAGTAGCTGCTGCCTTGGCAGGAACTAATGGAGATCCATAATAAACCCCAGGAAGAGTAGCTGCTGCCTTGGCAGGAACTAATGGGGATCCATAATAAACCCCAGGAAGAGTAGCTGCTGCCTTGGCAGGAACTAATGGGGCTCCATAATTGTTTCCGACATTTTCAGACCACTAAACGACTATTGATTTAGAACCACAGAGAGTTACCTCAAGTAGCAAAGAAAACAGGAGCTGCCTCCGCTATTCCAGCACCATTTCAACTTCAACATCGTCAAATCACCTCTGCTTAGTCTAATACAGTGACAACTGAAAGATTCCAAAACAATTTAGTCCAATCAATGTCAGGTAAATATGATGTGGCTGTTCGTGGTACTGATTTATGTGTGTGTGTGCGTGCAAGTAGAAAAAACATGTTGACCCTACCTGTAGAGAAACGCCAATGCCATCCTCCTCTCCGTCATGTTGACGAAACGGTCTATCACTCTGTCATACAGTACACACTTTTAGTTTTCGTCCTAGGCTACCCGGCTAAAAATGCTTGCTAGCCTAACTTCCTTTCGTGGGCAACGATGTGCCCAGGCTAGTTAGTTAACATTAGCCTACCACATCTAGTTACATATTGAACTTCCATCCTCTGAGGCTAGGCGGCACAATGTATGCATTTATGGTTGGATCAGGATCGCCTTTGTATACATTGGCCAGTACGGAGAATGAAGTAAAACCACAAGTCCAAATCCCTATCTCCATCCATGGCTAATTTAGGAAAGGGACAATTTTAACTAGCTGGCCACTGGAGTACAACAACACAACGAGGTGCAACAATTCAAAGTTGTTTCTGTCAATGACGTATTTCTCTCAATTTCAATTTGTTAGGAGTGACACCAAATCCAAGCTGGCTTCCCTTGACACTTTCTTTTGTTGGTGCACCAGGACCATTCACAGTTGACCTCACTCAGTTTACCTCAACGCTGATTGGCTATTATTTAATACTTTTTTTTTTTATCAAGGGAGGCCAAATGCTCGCTGGCTTCCCTTGCATTCAATGCTACTGGCGGTAACAATGTCATACTATTTTTGACCAGACAGCATCAGATAGATGGGCGACACATAGAGAGACAGAGGGGGCGCTGTTACGCTCATCGTTCTTTTTTTTTTCTTGGTACATTTTTGGTGGAAGCCTGGCTTCCCTTGGCATCCATGAATACACGCCACTAACGCTGACTTTCTAATGAACCATCGCCTGCCCGTTACTGCCGACTACTAATGAACCTGGCCCTGATGACATCTCTTTGTGTTGCAGTGCGTACGATGTGGCTGTGGTGGGTGGAGGCATCGTGGGCCTGGCCTCAGCCAGAGAGCTCATCCTCAGACACCCCACGCTTAGCTTCATTCTGCTGGAGAAGGAGAAGGACCTGGGTACGTGGTGGTTGACGTTCATGTTAGTCTTGGGGTGCATTCATTAGTCGGACACCGTGGGCAAAAGATTTTGCGCTGTTCCAAACGGAAAACATTTCCCAAGGAAAACAAGTTTCTATTGTTTCCACTCTGTCCTGGTCTTGGCCGTCAGCCAAACACGTTTCTATGTTATTAGAATGTTATTACCACAGTTCCTTCTTTGTGCTCCTTTTCACTACAAACCCTCATTGGGGAATTAACACTGTTCTGTGTCCCATCCTCAGCCGTCCACCAAAGCGGCCACAACAGTGGTGTGATCCACAGTGGGATTTACTATACCCCTGGGTCTCTGAAGGCCCGTCTCTGTGGCAAAGGGGCCACTATGGCCTACGAATACCTGGACAAGAAAGGACTCCCCTATAAGAGATGTGGAAAGGTGAGCTCTCTCAAATACGCCTAATTAACATTGGGTTTGGCCTCAGGGCTGTAGATGTTGTTGTTGTTTACCGTGGTTAGTAAATATTGGCCTTGAAACCAGATGAGTAGGCGTAACACTTGGATTTGGAACCCCAAGTATTTTCTTCCCTTAAAGCACCTATTGTCATTGTAGCTGAATTTAGTATGATCTTCTATCCAGGTCCCCGCCCCCTACATAAAGAGGTTTCTAACCTCAAGGTTGAATAATGGTTAAAGGTTATACTAAGGTTAAATAAAATAAAAATCGTAGTACTTGCTAGTATAGTTTCCCAGTTTATGTACGACACGTTTCACCATAACCGGTATACCATTCACACAGTATGTCCAGAGAGCATGTCAATGCTCATCAGATCATGGGAAGGGTGTGCGATTGTATTTATGGTCTAATTTCATTGTATTTACATGTAACAACTGGTTTACCCGTTCGTGGCTTCCTGCCTAGCGGTTAGAGCGTTGGGCCGGTAACCGTAAGGTCGCTGGTTCGAACACCCCGAGACGACAAGATGAAAAAATCTGTCGATTTGCCCTTGAGCAAGGCACTTAACCCTAATTTGCTCCAGGTGCGCTGTACTACTATGCCTGACCCCTGTAAAACAACACATTTCACTGCACCTATCCGGTCTATGCGACAATAAAACATAAATTTGCACTTATAGTATTGTCTATTACTGTATAATACGGTCTCTTCCTGTATATTAATTCCTGCTGCTACAATGGGGCAAAAAAGTATTTAGTCAGCCACCAATTGTGCAAGTTCTCTCACTTAAAAAGATGAGAGAGGCCTGTAATTTTCATCATAGGTACACTTCAACTATGACAGACAAAATGAGGAAAGAAAATCCAGAAAATCACATTGTAGGATTTTTTATGAATTTATTTGCAAATTATGGTGGAAAATAAGTATTTGGTCACATACAAACAAGCAAGATTTCTGGCTCTCACAGACCTGTAACTTCTTCTTTAAGAGGCTCCTCTGTCCTCCACTCATTACCTGTATTAATGGCACCTGTTAGAACTTATCAGTATAAAGGACACCTGTCCACAACCTCAAACAGTCACACTCCAAACTCCACTATGGCCAAGACCAAAGAGCTGTCAAAAGACACCAGAAACAAAATTGTAGACCTGCACCAGGTTGGGAAGACTGAATCTGCAATAGGTAAGCAGCTTGGTTTGAAGAAATCAACTGTGGGAGCAATTATTAGGAAATGGAAGACATACAAGACCACTGATAATCTTCCTCGATCTGGGTCTCCACGCAAGATCTCACCCCGTGGGGTCAAAATGATCACAAGAGCGGTGAGCAAAAATCCCAGAACCACACGGGGACCTAGTGAATGACCTGCAGAGAGCTGGGACCAAAGTAACAAAGCCTACCATCAGTAACACACGCCGCCAGGGACTCAAATCCTGCAGTGCCAGGCGTGTCCCCCTGCTTAAGCCAGTACATGTTCAGGCCCGTCTGAAGTTTGCTAGAGAGCATTTGGATGATCCAGATGAGGATTGGGAGAATGTCATATGGTCAGATGAAACCAAAATAGAACTTTTTGGTAAAAACTCAACTCGTCGTGTTTGGAAGACAAAGAATGCTGAGTTGCATCCAAAGAGCACCATACCTACTGTGAAGCATGGGGTGGAAACATCATGCTTTGGGGCTGTTTTCTGCAAAGGGACCAGGACTGACTGATCCGTGTAAAGGAAAGAATGAATGGGGCCATGTATCGTGAGATTTTGAGTGAAAACATCCTTCCATCAGCAAGGGCATTGAAGATGAAACAAGGCTGGGTCTTTCCAGCATGACAATGATCCCAAATACACCGCCGAACGCAAGGAGTGGCCGTGAGAGAAGCATTTCAAGGTCCTGGAGTGGCCTAGCCAGTCCCCAGATCTCAACCCCATAGAAAATCTTTGGAGGGAGTTGAAAGTCCGTGTTGCCCAGCGACAGCCCCAAAACATCACTGCTCTAGAGGAGATCTGCATGGAGGAATGGGCCAAAATACCAGCAACAGTGTGTGAAAACCTTGTGAAGACTTACAGAAAACGTTTGACCTCTGTCATTGCCAACAAAGGGTATATAACAAAGTATTGAGATAAACTTTTGTTATTGACCAAATACTTATTTTCCACCATAATTTGCAAATAAATGAATTAAAAATCCTACAATGTGATTTTCTGGATTTCTTTTTCTCATTTCGTCTGTCATAGTTGAAGTGTACCTATGAGGAAAATTACAGGCCTCTCTCATCTTTTTAAGTTGGAGAAGTTGCACAATTGGTGGCTGACTAAATACTTTTTTGCCCCACTGTATGTGTTGTTTTCTGTTGAAAAAAGTTGATCACAAAATGCATTTCTGGTCATGTCTACCGCTTGGCCTATGTGTTGGCAGCTGATCGTCGCTGTAGAGCAAGAGGAGATTCCAAGGCTTAAAGCGCTGTACGAGCGAGGACAGAAGAACAACGTGCGTGACCTCTCCATGATAGACACCAAGGGGATCCGAGAGAGAGAGCCCTACTGCAGGGTGAGAGAGAGAGAGAGAGAGAGAGAGAGAGAGACCTACTGCAGGGTGAGAGAGACAGATAGCCCTACTGCAGGGTGAGAGAGAGAGACAGAGACAGACAGAGAGAGAGAGAGAGAGAGAGACCTACTGCAAGGTGAGAGAGAAGAGCGGAGAGTGTGAACGAGATGGCATTCAAGTCTCTTTACTAAGGTGCATCGTAGTGAAAGTCCAGGGTTGAGTCTGCCTATACAGAGCACTAATTATGGCCTGGTCGGGAATTGCGTCATATTCCCTGGTCAAAAGTAGTGCTCTTTAAAGGGAACAGGGTGCCATTAGATACACAGCCCAGGGTAGAGTATCAGTGTAAATGGCTTATGGTTAAACTCTTCCTAAGCACAGGGTAGAGTATCAGTGTAAACGGCTTATGTTTAAACTCTTCCTAAGCCCAGGGTAGAGTATCAGTGTAAACGGCTTATGTTTAAACTCTTCCTAAGCCCAGGGTAGAGTATCAGTGTAAACGGCTTATGTTTAAACTCTTCATAAGCCCAGGGTAGAGTATCAGTGTAAATGGCTTATGTTTAAACTCTTCCTAAGCCCAGGGTAGAGTATCAGTGTAAACGGCATATGTTTAAACTCTTCCTAAGCCCAGGGTAGAGTATCAGTGTAAACGGCTTATGTTTAAACTCTTCCTAAGCCCAGGGTAGAGTATCAGTGTAAACGGCTTATGTTTAAACTCTTCCTAAGCCCAGGGTAGAGTATCAGTGTAAACGGCTTATGTTTAAACTCTTCCTAAGCCCAGGGTAGAGTATCAGTGTAAACGGCTTATGTTTAAACTCTTCCTAAGCCCAGGGTAGAGTATCAGTGTAAACGGCATATGGTTAAACTCTTCCTTTCAGGGTCTGATGGCCCTGTACTCTCCGTACACTGGCATCGTGGACTGGAGGCAGGTGTCACTCGCATACGGCAAGGACTTCCAGGAGGCAGGAGGAACCGTGGTAACTGAATATGAGGCTAGCGACATGGCCATGGTGAAGGAAAGCCCTGCTGGTAACGCTGACGGTATCTGTTCCATACTGTTTCTCCCTAATAAAACACTCATAGATTTTATGAAAAGGTGTGATGCACTTGTGAATGTATTTTTCTTCAAAAACATTTCAGGAATGAAATATCCCATCGCTATCAGAGATTCAAAGGTAGGCATCTGTGTGTGTGTGTGTGCTAAATTAGTAAAATGCCATGGAAAACGTTTTTTTTGTTTGTTTTTAAGCGGTAACTAACGTGTGTGTGTGTGTGCGTGTGTGTGTGTGTGTGTGTGTGTGTGTGTGTGTGTCTCCTCAGGGTAAGGAGATAAGGTGTCGGTATGTGTTGACCTGTGGTGGTCTGTACTCTGACCGTCTCTCTCAGATGTCTGGCTGCAGTCCAGACCCTCGCATTGTCCCCTTCAGAGGAGATTACCTGGTCCTGAAGCCTGAGAAACACTACCTGGTCCGGGGAAACATCTACCCTGTGAGTCCTATATAACACTACCTGGTCCGGGGAAACATCTACCCTGTGAGTCCTATATAACACTATCTGGTCCAGGGAAACATCTACCCTATCTGGTCCAGGGAAACATCTACCCTGTGAGTCCTATATAACACTACCTGGTCCAGGGAAACATCTACCCTGTGAGTCCTATATAACACTACCTGGTCCAGGGAAACATCTACCCTGTGAGTCCTATATAACACTATCTGGTCCAGGGAAACATCTACCCTGTAAGTCCTATATAACACTATCTGGTCCAGGGAAACATCTACCCTGTGAGTCCTATATAACACTACCTGGTCCAGGGAAACATCGACCCTGTGAGTCCTCTATAACACTACCTGGTCCAGGGAAACATCTACCCTGTGAGTCCTCTATAACACTACCTGGTCCAGGGAAACATCTACCCTGTGAGTCCTATATAACACTACCTGGTCCAGGGAAACATCTACCCTGTGAGTCCTATATAACACTACCTGGTCCAGGGAAACATCTACCCTGTGAGTCCTATATAACACTACCTGGTCCAGGGAAACATCTACCCTGTGAGTCCTATATAACACTACCTGGTCCAGGGAAACATCTACCCTGTGAGTCCTATATAACACTACCTGGTCCAGGGAAACATATACCCTCTATTTTCTCCTTGTATCTCACATCAACCTTTAGCCCCTAACGGCACTTAGATCTGAAAGGATTAGATAAGCCAGGTGGCTATAAAATTGTGACAATGCTATCAGCCTATCACACCTATACAAGATTTACGTTCTAGTCATTTAGCAGATGCTCTGATCCAGAGTCGACTTACAGTAGTGAGTCATTTCGCAGACGCTCATATCCAGAGTCGACTTACAGTAGTGAGTCATTTCGCAGACGCTCATATCCAGAGTCGACTTACAGTAGTGAGTCATTTAGCAGACGCTCATATCCAGAGTCGACTTACAGTAGTGAGTCATTTAGCAGACGCTCATATCCAGAGTCGAGCTTACAGTAGTGAGTCATTTAGCAGACGCTCATATCCAGAGTCGACTTACAGTAGTGAGTCATTTAGCAGACGCTCATATCCAGAGTCGACTTACAGTAGTGAGTCATTTAGCAGACGCTCATATCCAGAGTCGACTTACAGTAGTGAGTCATTTAGCAGACGCTCATATCCAGAGTCGACTTACAGTAGTGAGTCATTTAGCAGACAGCTCATATCCAGAGTCGACTTACAGTAGTGAGTCATTTAGCAGACGCTCATATCCAGAGTCGACTTACAGTAGTGAGTCATTTAGCAGACGCTCATATCCAGAGTCGACTTACAGTAGTGAGTCATTTAGCAGATGCTCATATCCAGAGTCGACTTACAGTAGTGAGTCATTTAGCAGATGCTCATATCCAGAGTCGACTTACAGTAGTGAGTCATTTAGTAGATGCTCATTTCCAGAGTCGACTTACAGTAGTGAGTCATTTAGCAGATGCTCATATCCAGAGTCGACTTACAGTAGTGAGTCATTTAGCAGACGCTCATATCCAGAGTCGACTTACAGCAGTGAGTCATTTAGCAGATGCTCATATCCAGAGTTGACTTACAGTAGTGAGTGCATACATTTTCATACTGGTCTACACAAGTGCCTAGGCTAGGGGCTAAGGTTGATTTGGGATTCAAGAAATGTCAGATGGTTAAGTGCTGTTAGAGAAATGCACTGATACAGAGACATCTCTCTTGGTTCCTGGTTGTTGTACTGATAGACGGATGTCTCTCTAGGTTCCTGACCCTAAGTTCCCCTTCCTGGGGGTCCACTTCACCCCGCGGATGGACGGCAGTGTTTGGCTGGGTCCCAACGCCGTCCTGGCCTTTAAACGAGAGGGATACAAGCTGTACGACTTCGATGCCCGGGACTTTGGAGATGCACTCTCATTCAGGTATAGTACTTGGAAGTTAGGAAGCAATGTCATTTAGGTGTCATATTTGGAAGGTTGGTTTAATATCATCTCTTACTTATCGTTCCCCTCGACATGGGATTTCAATCTAGTAGAGAGGTTCCCCTCGACATGCCATTTCAGTCTAGTAGAGAGGTTCCCCTCGACATGCCATTTCATTTCCATCTAGTAGAGAGGTTCCCCTCGACATGCCATTTCATTTCCATCTAGTAGAGCGGTTCCCCTCGACATGCCATTTAATTTCCATCTAGTAGAGAGGTTCCCCTCGACATGACATTTAATTTCCATCTAGTAGAGAGGTTCCCCTCGACATGCCATTTCATTTCCATCTAGTAGAGAGGTTCCCCTCGACATGCCATTTCCTTTCCATCTAGGAGAGCGCTTCCCCATGTTCATTTAGATTTTCATGGAACCTCTTGACTGCGTTCTCTGGATAAATTACTCTGCTGGATGACAGAAGCAGACATGCATCTCTGCTGTTTCTCTATGTATCTCTCTCCTCTGTAAATGTCTCTCTCTGTGTGTGTTCCAGAGGTCTGCAGAAGCTGGTGATGAATAACCTAGTGTATGGTGTTGGAGAGATGTACAGAGGGGTGTTCATCGGAGCTCAGGTCAAGATCTTAAAGAAGTTCATCCCAGAGCTCTCTCTAAGCGACGTACTCAGGTACAATGGATTCTGAATGTTAATTCCGGAGGGGGGGCTGGGTGTATGAAGCATCTCAGTACCTGATAGCAATCAAACACTGTTTGTGATGCACAGACGTCATTAGCCAGGGCCAACTATCACTGGACGTTTCAACTCCTAACCTGGAACGTCCTCAAGATGGTGAGTCCACACTGATTGGCCAAATCACTGTAGATGGCTTTCAGCTTGGTGCAGATATTTTCCAGCATGACCAGCAGGATGCCTTTACAGCAGTGCTTGCTAGGCACTGAACCACAGATCTTCTGTCTTTCCCTTTGATGCCCAGAGCGGAAAGTAGCCTCCATGTTGATAGGGCGGGGAAGCCCCCCGGCGGCCAACTTCAACTGGGTAAACCCAGACACTTCATCCCTTGCCTCGCTCATCATCTGCCAGAATTGCATACTCCTTCTTGCACTGGTATGCCTCTTCCGCACCGGTCTTCCCAGGGCACTGTGAGTTCCACCATCACCAGCCTTGATGATGTCTGGATGGAGAGTGGTGACAACAATGTCGGAGGCTCAGCCGTCTGTCCAGGTCAGCACACATCCCCCATGTTCTGGCTTGTTCCAGGATGCCAGGTTCCCAGTTTCTCAAGGCCCGACAAAGCTGATGCAGTGGCCTTTGTTGGTGGGAATTGTATTTTTCCTTCTCGAGGATGGAGTCCAGTTCCCTCAACTCGGCCACGCCTCCGTCTGTAGCGTCCTTGGGAGAGGGTGAAAGTGCAGGATGTTAAAACATGCGCCATAGTGCCAGGTTTGTTGCCGAGGAAAGCAGTGAGGCCCCACCTATGTAAGTTAGTGGGGGATGGGAGAACGTCAAGAGACGGATCTTAACAGGAACCGGATTCTGGAAGGCTCCATCCTCCACAGCTCACCCCAAGAGAGATTCCTCTCTGTTGTTTCCCACCTTGTCCAGGCTCCCTGGGCTCCCAACCACACTACTTTGGCCCTACTCTGTTCCTCCTCCATGTTTGCTGACTTCCTGCTACACCAGGTGCCTCCTTTCGGTGGTGTTCGCTTTGACCCTTGGCAAATGTTCCCCACTATGTCACCGTGCTGCAGTCTGCTCTTAGCCTGGTTGACGGCATTGGTGGCAAACCATTTTCCTTTGTGCTCTGACCTCATATCGTGGCACCTTGTATCTTCAGGTCATTGGGAGTCCCTGAGGGTCATGACGAAATCGGGCTATTTTCAATTATTCAACCACTGATGAGATTGGTAGTTGTGGTTTTGCTGTTCTACTGTACAGGCCCACACTTGAGAAGCTGCAGAGTAGGAGAATTGATCTAGAAAATTAGGTCCTCCTGTCTATGTTACCTTATCATTGTACTCGAAAAAGGCAAAACTGATCCTAAAATCAATCAAGTTTATTTATAAAGCCCTTTTTATATCAGCCGATGTCACAAAGTGCTTATACAGAAACCCAGCCTAAAACCCCAAACTGCAAGAAATGCAGATGTAGAAGCACGGTGGCTAGGAAATCATCACTTCTACTCTGAGGCACTTAATATGTATGGCACCGAATCAAAAGGAGTGCCTGGGGTGTGGAGCATAGAGGCTAGGGGTTTTGAACTTAAAATGTGCAATATGCAGAAATCGCTTCGCCATTTCCTGGTTGCTAAAATTCAAATAGTTTGCCTAATTTCAGTGTGACAAAACAAGAACTAGATAATCATTGTACCATCTAAACCGCTGTGAAATATACAGTGGGGCAAAAAAGTATTTAGTCAGCCACCAATTGTACAAGTTCTCCAACTTAAAAAGATGAGAGAGGCCTGTAATTTTCATCATAGGTACACTTCAACTATGACAGACGAAATGAGAAAAAGAAATCCAGAAAATCACATTGTTCGATTTTTAATTTATTTATTTGCAAATTATGGTGGAAAATAAGTATTTGGTCAATAACCAAAGTTTATCTCAATACTTTGTTATATACCCTTTGTTGGCAATGACAGAGGTCAAACGTTTTCTGTAAGTCTTCACAAGGTTTTCACACACTGTTGCTGGTATTTTGGCCCATTCCTCCATGCAGATCTCCTCTAGAGCAGTGATGTTTTGGGGCTGTCGCTGGGCAACACGGACTTTCAACTCCCTCCAAAGATTTTCTATGGGGTTGAGATCTGGAGACTGGCTAGGCCACTCCAGGACCTTGAAATGCTTCTTACGGCCACTCCTTCGTTGCCCAGGCGGTGTGTTTGGGATCATTGTCATGCTGAAAGACCCAGCCACGTTTCATCTTCAATGCCCTTGCTGATGGAAGGAGGTTTTCACTCAAAATCTCACGATACATGGCCCCATTCATTCTTTCCTTTACACGGATCAGTCGTCCTGGTCCCTTTGCAGAGAAACAGCCCCAAAGCATGATGTTTCCACCCCCATGCTTCACAGTAGGTATGGTGTTCTTTGGATGCAACTCAGCATTCTTTGTCCTCCAAACACGACGAGTTGAGTTTTTACCAAAAAGTTATATTTTGGTTTCATCTGACCATATGACATTCTCCCAATCCTCATCTGGATCATCCAAATGCTCTCTAGCAAACTTCCGACGGGCCTGAACATGTACTGGCTTAAGCAGGGGGACACGTCTGGCACTGCAGGATTTGAGTCCCTGGCGGCGTAGTGTGTTACTGATGGTAGGCTTTGTTACTTTGGTCCCAGCTCTCTGCAGGTCATTCACTAGGTCCCCGTGTGGTTCTGGGATTTTTGCTCACCGTTCTTGTGATCATTTTGACCCCACGGGGTGAGATCTTGCGTGGAGACCCAGATCGAGGAAGATTATCAGTGGTCTTGTATGTCTTCAATTTTCCTAATAATTGCTCCCACAGTTGATTTCTTCAATCCAAGCTGCTTACCTATTGCAGATTCAGTCTTCCCAACCTGGTGCAGGTCTACAATTTTGTTTCTGGTGTCCTTTGACAGCTCTTTGGTCTTGGCCATAGTGGAGTTTGGAGTGTGACTGTTTGAGGTTGTGGACAGGTGTCTTTTATACTGATAACAAGTTCTAACAGGTGCCATTAATACAGGTAACGAGTGGAGGACAGAGGAGCCTCTTAAAGAAGAAGTTACAGGTCTGTGAGAGCCAGAAATCTTGCTTTTTTGTATGTGACCAAATACTTATTTTCCACCATAATTTGCAAATAAATTCATTAAAAATTCTACAATGTGATTTTCTGGATTTCTTTTCCTCATTTTGTCTGTCATAGTTGAAGTGTACCTATGATGAAAATTACAGGCCTCTCTCATCTTTTTAAGTGAGAGAACTTGCACAATTGGTGGCTGACTAAATACTTTTTTTGCCCCACTGTATTTTAAATAACCATAAATATTGTATTTTCAGCTGTTTTGAAGCTGGTGTACAAAACCAAAAGTAAAACACACAAAAACAAAATGTAAGAACGGGAAGAATAAAAATTGCTCACATAGAAAAGATCTACCACTTGTTAGGCTTGCTTTCGATGACAGATCTATAACTCACATTTCTATGTGAATTTCATTGGCCGCCCAAAATGTTACATATTGCAGCTTTTGATAGATTATCTGTGCTATTTCTATCCGGCTTGAAGGACCAATATTGAATGAACTGATTTACATAAACATGTATCCACAGCCTTTTGTACAGAAATTGGGGTTTTCCATTACAGAACCAGTGTGTTGCCAGTGATGATGTTAATGTAGGCTCTATTGTTATTTTTTTGGGATCTGCGTTTCCATATACAGTGCATTCGGAAAGTATTCAGACCCCTTGACTTTTTCCACATTGTTACGTAACAGCCTTACTCTAAAATTGATTAAATTGTATTTTTTTCCTCAGTCTACACACAATACACCATAATGACAAAGCAAAAACAGGTTTAGGCGTTTTTGCTAATTTATTACAAATACAAAACTGATATTACATTTACATAAGTATTCAGACCCTTTACTCAGTACTTTGTTGAAGCACCTTTTGGCAGCGATTACAGCCTCGAGTTTTCTTGGATATGACACTACAAATTTGTCACACCTGTATTTGGGGAGTTTCTCCCATTTATTCTCTGCAGATCCTCAAGCTCTGTCAGGTTGGATGGGGAGTGTCGCTGCACAGCTATTTTCAGGTCTCTCCAGAGATGTTCGACCGTGCTCTGGCTGGGCCACTCAAGGACATTCAGAGACTTGTCCCAAAGCCACTCCTGCGTTGTCTTGGCTGTGTGCTTCGGCTTGTTGTCCCGTTGAAAGGTGAACCTTCGCCCCAGTCTGAGGTCCTGAGCGCTCTGGAACAGGTTTTTAATCAAGGATCTCTCTGTACTTTGCTCCGTTCATCTTTCCCTCGATCCTGACTAGTCTCCCACTCCCTGCCACTGAAAAACATCCCCACAGCATGATGCTGCCACCACAATGCTTCACCGTAGGGATGGTTCCAGGTTTCCTCCAGACGTGACGCTTGGCATTCAGGCCAAAGAGTTCAATCTTGGTTTCATCAGACCAGAGAATCTTGTTCCTCATAGTCTGAGAGTCCTTTAGGTGCCTTTTGGCAAACTCCAAGCTGGCTGTCATGCGCCTTTTACTGAGGAGTAGCTTCCGTCTAGCCACTACCATAAAGGCCTGATTGGTGGAGTGCTGCAGAGATGGTTGTCCTTCTTGAAGGTTCTCCCATCTCCACAGAGGAACTCTGGAGCTCTGTCAGAGTGACCATCGGGTTCTTGGTCACCTCCCTGACCTAGGCCCTTCTCCCCGATTGCTCAGTTTAGCCAGGCAGCCAGCTCGAGGAATAATCTTGGTGGTTCCAAACTTCTTCCATTTAAGTATAATGGAGGCCACTGTGTTCTTGGGCACCTTCAATGCTGCAGAAATGTTTTGGTACCCTTCCCCAGATTGTTTCCCTCGACACAGTCCTGTCTCTGCGCTCTACGGACAATTCCTTTCGACCTCATGGCTTGGTTTTTCCTCTGACATGCACGGTCAACTGTGGGAACTTATATAGACAGGTGTGCGTCTTTCCAAATAATGTCCAATCAATTTAATTTAACACCGGTGGACTCTAATCAAGTTGTAGAAACATCTCATGGATGATCAATGGAAACAGGATGCACTTGAGCTCAATTTCGAGTCTCCGAGCAAAGGGTCTAAATACTTATGTAAATGAGGTATGTTTTTATATTAAATTAACTTGCAAAAATGTCAACCTGTTTTTGTTTTGTGATTATGAGGTATTGTGATGTCATTTTGAGGTATTGTGTGTATATTGAGGGAAAACATATTTTTTTAATTAATTTTAGAATAAGGCTGTAACGTAACAAAATGTGGAAAAACGGACAGGATCTGAATTCACCGTAGGTAGGGCTGACTGAGGACTTGTGAAGAGCATAATTAACAACCTTTGCACCATCAAGACAGTTCTTTGTGAGAAGGCGTTAACCTCTGTTTCACAGTTAGTCATTATGTAAATGCCCAGTGAGTCACTGGAGCCGGGCTGTGGAGGCGGAAACACCAAAGTCTGAGCCCTTTTTTTTGGTGAAACACTGGAGCAAGTCCATAGTGGAAATAGGACGTCACAGTGTTGTGTGTTTTTGTCTGTTGCAGGGGTCCAGCGGGGGTGAGGGCCCAGGCTCTGGACCGCGATGGGAATCTGGTAGACGACTTTGTGTTTGACGTTGGTGTCGGGGATGTGGGCAGCAGGGTCCTCCATGTGCTCAACGCTCCCTCGCCCGCCGCCACCTCTTCCCTGGCCATCGCAGAGATGGTAGCAGACGAGGTGGAGAGACGTTTCAGCCTCTAGAAACTCTTCGAGATTCATACCAAATGGCATCCTATTCCCTACTTTTGAGTTCTTTTGATTTCTGTGCACTTCTTTTGACCAGAGCCCACAGGGAATAGGGTGGCATTTGGGACGTACCTACACTTCCCCAGTGGAAGGAAGTAACAACATTGATCCATCTGATCCAGCTGCAGGTCATCTAGTGAAATAGTGAAGCGGTGTAGGGTGGTTTCCCCTAGATGCTGCTCTCGGGTCAGTTCAGCTGATCCTGGATCTGCGCCAAGGGGAAACTTCACCAGGAAATGATCCATCCAGTCTGTTACTACTGCTCACTGGCCCAGCATCTATCTGCGTCAGCAGAGTAAGGTTGGAAAAATTTTGGAAAACGTTCCAAAATTCCCAGGTTTTCCAGAATTCTATGTTGGAGAATTCCAGGATTATCTGCTTATTCCCTCCTAATTGCAGGAATATTCCAACAGGGATTTCTGGAAAACCGGGGAGGTTTGGAAAAGTTAATGGAATTTGCAAAACTACAGCAGAGTGGTCAGGCCAGAATGAAGTACACTATGCAGCATGTACTGAATGGAATACACTGAGCAGCATGTAAAAATTCACGCCTGATGCTACCTGAGCCTGATAAGCCCTACATTAAAGACATTTAATGAGCCCAATCCCAAAAAAGCCTAAATGATTGTGCTGTTATCCAATCGATGTGATATATAGGCTACAGAAACAGAACAGAAAAACATGACTTCCCATCGATGGAGCTAGCTATATGCTCTCTTGGGTAAATAAATACAACTAGCTCCAGTAGTCTAATCTGTTTCGAGTGTGAACTGTATTACTGTAGTGTATTATACTGTATTATGTGGACTAGAATGACGTACATAATTCGAACCAGCAGGGAGAGAGAACATGCGATTCTGGTGCAGCACATGCGGCCTACAAACTTAGTATAGTATAAGTATAGGCATAGCGAATTTGATTTAAAACTTTTGAAATATAATAGTGTCTATTTGGATAATTAGTAGGCTGAGGCATATGTAGCTTTCATATTTCCCCAAATGTTATTAGCCTAAGTCCTCTCTCTCATTCCTTCCTCGCTTTCAACAGTTAAATGAAATGTTTCGTGTCCTAAATCATTCTAAGGACATCCTTGAATAATATAGGACTGGAATTAGATGCAGAAGGCTTTCGCTTCTCTTCACGAAGGCTGAATGGTTACGGGTCTGAATAAATAACTGCTATAGCCTACCACCATCTGAATGGTTATGGGTCTGAATAAATAACTGCTATAGCCTACCGCCATCTGAATGGTTATGGGTCTGAATAAATAACTGCTGTAGCCTACCACCATCTGAATGGTTATGGGTCTGAATTAATAACTACTATAGCCTACCACCATCTGAATGGTTATGGGTCTGAATTAATAACTACTATAGCCTACCACCATCTGAATGGTTATGGGTCTGAATTAATAACTGCTATAGTCTACCACCATCTGAATGGTTATGGGTCTGAATTAATAACTGCTATAGCCTACCACCATCTGAATGGTTATGGGTCTGAATTAATAACTGCTATAGCCTACCACCATCTGAATGGTTATGGGTCTGAATTAATAACTGCTATAGTCTAACCACCATCTGAATGGTTATGGGTCTGAATTAATAACTGCTATAGTCTAACCACCATCTGAATGGTTATGGGTCTGAATTAATAACTGCTATAGCCTACCACCATCTGAATGGTTATGGGTCTGAATTAATAACTGCTATAGCCTACCACCATCTGAATGGTTATGGGTCTGAATTAATAACTGCTATAGCCTACCACCATCTGAATGGTTATGGGTCTGAATTAATAACTGCTATAGTCTAACCACCATCTGAATGGTTATGGGTCTGAATTAATAACTGCTATAGTCTACCACCATCTGAATGGTTATGGGTCTGAATTAATAACTGCTATAGTCTAACCACCATCTGAATGGTTATGGGTCTGAATTAATAACTGCTATAGCCTACCACCATCTGAATGGTTATGGGTCTGAATTAATAACTGCTATAGCCTACCACCATCTGAATGGTTATGGGTCTGAATTAATAACTGCTATAGTCTAACCACCATCTGAATGGTTATGGGTCTGAATTAATAACTGCTATAGTCTAACCACCATCTGAATGGTTACGGGTCTGAATTAATAACTGCTATAGCCTACCACCATCTGAATGGTTATGGGTCTGAATAAATAACTGCTGTAGCCTACCACCATCTGAATGGTTATGGGTCTGAATAAATAACTGCTGTAGCCTACCGCCATCTGAATGGTTACGGGTCTGAATTAATAACTGCTGTAGCCTACCGCCATCACGCTTTTGGCTCTTTCGAATGATGGGGGATGATGAGATGATAGATGTACATGCATTGTGAACTGCGTTCCATACCGAGCAGGGCTGTCTGCATGATGAATCATCAACGTGCAGGGTGAGGACAGAGGCCGTAGAGAAGCCAGATTTAGACATCGCATATCATCTAAATTCCATTTCACCACATGCTGTTCATATAAATTATGTATTTAAATTTTCGGTTTCTCACAGTTATTTATCTGGGGGAAAATGAGTGTTTTTGGGCAGTAAATCTCAGAAACCGGGTTCCTGCCATTCAACCCTAGTCCATACCACCGAGGACCAGTTTTCCAGACGCAGATTAAACCTAGTCTTGGACTATAAAGCAAATTAAATGGAGAATCTCCGTAGAAATAGCTTTATACCGACCCTTAACGTTTGAAATGTAGTTGGATGTACCGATGATTATGTACAGTAGTGCTATTTTTAAACGCACAGATTTATGCTGCTTAAAACCAACTATGTGATCATAAACTGAAAATATTTATCAATGTTTTTTTTTTGCGGTAAGATTGTCAGCTGTACACATACTTCCGTTTTTTCATTTTGCCGCAGTCACATTCTTTGGCAGTGATTGTTTTTGAAAAACTTAAATTTTGTTAGCCTGTTTACTGAGATGATATGAAACGTTTAATTAATTTGTCTACGAATTATAATTGTCTTATTTTGTGATGTGTACAATTTCAGAGACAAGTTTATCACAGAAATTCGATGCATTTTAAATAAATGACTTTTCACATTATTATTGGTGCAGTATATTGGGGATATTGTATGAATATGCAGGATAATAAAGATAATGACTTGGTTGTAAAGAATTACATAGTGTACAAAACATTAGGAACACCTCTTTCCATGACAGATGGGACCAGGTGTCCCATGGAGGGGAGGAGGAGGAATGGAGGGGGTGAGTTCTGGAGGTGAAATGGAAGTGAATGAGGGCGAGATAAGGTGTGGTCAAGAGCTCCGAGTCCTAGGCTGCCATCGACGGGCATGCATGATAAAGAAGAATCTGTTCCAGTAGGAGTTTCATTGTCGGAGAAAGTGGATCCTTGCCTTTTTGGAGGATCCAGATGTGGTTTCAGGGTGGGTGGGGAAGGAGTTGGGTCCAGTTGAATCAGTGAAGTTAACCTGTAGTGGACTTGTGATATTTGTTTGTGTTTCTTTCCGACCAGAGGAAACGGGCACTCTGTGTCACACAACTTGGGTGAAGATAATTTTTCTTGCTTTGTGTTTAAGAATAGGGCACCCATTGAAAGGAGTGATTTCTGATGTAGCTTTATGTGTGCAGGTGGAGAAATTGAAGTGTTTGTGGCGCCTGCCGTTTGGTGCCACGCAGACCCGGTGGTGAAACAGCATGTCACTGTTAGTCCTTTTTGAGTCTGAGTTTTTAGCTGACAAAGTTTTTATAATTTTTTATTTATCCGTTATTTTACCAGGTAAGTTGAATGAGAACACGTTCTCATTTACAGCAACGACCTGGGGAATAGTTACAGGGGAGAGGAGGGGGGATGAATGAGCCAATTGTAATCTGGGGATGATTAGGTGACCAAGATGATATGAGGGACAGCTTGGGAATTTAGCCAGGACACCGGGGTTAACACCCCTACTCTTACGATTAGTGCCACGGGATCTTTAATGACCTCAGAGAGTCAGAACACCCGTTTTAACGTCCCATCCGAAAGACGGCACCCTACACAGGGCAATGTCCCCCAATCACTGCCCTGGGGCATTGGGATATTTATTTAGACCTGAGGAAAGAGTGCCTCCTACTGGCCCTCCCAACACCACTTGGTGTTGCTGGGGATCAGAAGTGTACGGTGCAAGAGAGGCAGGTGGTCAGAGTAGTGCAGAAGGTGTCGTATGCTGCGGCAGTGAAGAAAGTAGAGGACGATGGGTCAAGGGTGAGGGATCCTGAGAGGATCCGTGTGAGTAGTGAATCTGTGCCAACACAAAGGGGTTTCGGCCAACCAGTGATATATGCTTCAGTAAGGTTGGCTTCATAGCAATGGTTATCAACTCCCGCACCTCTCTGATTCAGAGGGGTTGGGTTAAATGCAGAAGACACATGTCAGTTGAAAGCATTCAGTTGTACAACTGACTAGGTATCCCCTGTTCCCTATACAACTGACTAGGTATCCCCCCTGTTCCCTATACAACTGACTAGGTATCCCCCCTGTTCCCTATACAACTGACTAGGTATCCCCCCTGTTCCCTATACAACTGACTAGGTATCCCCCTGTTCCCTATACAACTGACTAGGTATCCCCCTGTTCCCTATACAACTGACTAGGTATCCCCCTGTTCCCTATACAACTGACTGGGTATCCCCTGTTCCCTATACAACTGACTAGGTATCCCCTGTTCCCTATACAACTGACTAGGTATCCCCTGTTCCCTATACAACTGACTAGGTATCCCCCTGTTCCCTATACAACTGACTAGGTATCCCCCTGTTCCCTATACAACTGACTGGGTATCCCCTGTTCCCTATACAACTGACTGGGTATCCCTGTTCCCTATACAACTGACTAGGTATCCCCCTGTTCCCTATACAACTGACTAGGTATCCCCCTGTTCCCTATACAACTGACTAGGTATCCCCTGTTCCCTATACAACTGACTAGGTATCCCCTGTTCCCTATACAACTGACTAGGTATCCCCCTGTTCCCTATACAACTGACTAGGTATCCCCCTGTTCCCTATACAACTGACTAGGTATCCCCCTGTTCCCTATACAACTGACTGGGTATCCCCTGTTCCCTATACAACTGACTAGGTATCCCCTGTTCCCTATACAACTGACTAGGTATCCCCCTGTTCCCTATACAACTGACTGGGTATCCCCCTGTTCCCTATACAACTGACTAGGTATCCCCCTGTTCCCTATACAACTGACTAGGTATCCCCTGTTCCCTATACAACTGACTAGGTATCCCCTGTTCCCTATACAACTGACTAGGTATCCCCTGTTCCCTATACAACTGACTAGGTATCCCCTGTTCCCTATACAACTGACTGGGTATCCCCTGTTCCCTATACAACTGACTAGGTATCCCCCTGTTCCCTATACAACTGACTAGGTATCCCCCTGTTCCCTATACAACTGACTAGGTATCCCCTGTTCCCTATACAACTGACTAGGTATCCCCTGTTCCCTATACAACTGACTAGGTATCCCCCTGTTCCCTATACAACTGACTAGGTATCCCCCTGTTCCCTATACAACTGACTAGGTATCCCCCTGTTCCCTATACAACTGACTAGGTATCCCCCCTGTTCCCTATACAACTGACTAGGTATCCCCCTGTTCCCTATACAACTGACTAGGTATCCCCCTGTTCCCTATACAACTGACTAGGTATCCCCCTGTTCCCTATACAACTGACTAGGTACCCCCTGTTCCCTATACAACTGACTAGGTATCCCCCTGTTCCCTATACAACTGACTAGGTATCCCCCTGTTCCCTATACAACTGACTAGGTACCCCCTGTTCCCTATACAACTGACTAGGTACCCCCTGTTCCCTATACAACTGACTAGGTATCCCCTGTTCCCTATACAACTGACTAGGTATCCCCCTGTTCCCTATACAACTGACAAGGTACCCCCTGTTCCCTATACAACTGACTAGGTATCCCCCTGTTCCCTATACAACTGACTAGGTATCCCCCTGTTCCCTATACAACTGACTAGGTATCCCCCGTTCCCTATACAACTGACTAGGTATCCCCTGTTCCCTATACAACTGACTGGGTATCCCCCTGTTCCCTATACAACTGACTAGGTATCCCCCTGTTCCCTATACAACTGACTGGGTATCCCCCTGTTCCCTATACAACTGACTAGGTACCCCCTGTTCCCTATACAACTGACTAGGTATCCCCTGTTCCCTATACAACTGACTAGGTATCCCCTGTTCCCTATACAACTGACTAGGTATCCCCTGTTCCCTATACAACTGACTAGGTACCCCCTGTTCCCTATACAACTGACTAGGTATCCCCTGTTCCCTATACAACTGACTAGGTATCCCCCCTGTTCCCTATACAACTGACTAGGTATCCCCCTGTTCCCTATACAACTGACTGGGTATCCCCCTGTTCCCTATACAACTGACTAGGTATCCCCTGTTCCCTATACAACTGACTAGGTATCCCCCTGTTCCCTATACAACTGACTAGGTATCCCCCTGTTCCCTATACAACTGACTAGGTACCCCCTGTTCCCTATACAACTGACTAGGTATCCCCCTGTTCCCTATACAACTGACTAGGTATCCCCCTGTTCCCTATACAACTGACTAGGTATCCCCCTGTTCCCTATACAACTGACTGGGTATCCCCTGTTCCCTATACAACTGACTAGGTACCCCCTGTTCCCTATACAACTGACTAGGTATCCCCTGTTCCCTATACAACTGACTAGGTATCCCCCTGTTCCCTATACAACTGACTAGGTATCCCCCTGTTCCCTATACAACTGACTAGGTATCCCCCTGTTCCCTATACAACTGACTAGGTATCCCCTGTTCCCTATACAACTGACTAGGTATCCCCCTGTTCCCTATACAACTGACTAGGTACCCCCTGTTCCCTATACAACTGACTAGGTATCCCCTGTTCCCTATACAACTGACTAGGTATCCCCTGTTCCCTATACAACTGACTAGGTACCCCCTGTTCCCTATACAACTGACTGGGTATCCCCCTGTTCCCTATACAACTGACTAGGTATCCCCTGTTCCCTATACAACTGACTAGGTATCCCCTGTTCCCTATACAACTGACTAGGTATCCCCTGTTCCCTATACAACTGACTGGGTATCCCCCTGTTCCCTATACAACTGACTAGGTACCCCCTGTTCCCTATACAACTGACTAGGTATCCCCTGTTCCCTATACAACTGACTAGGTATCCCCCTGTTCCCTATACAACTGACTAGGTATCCCCTGTTCCCTATACAACTGACTAGGTATCCCCTGTTCCCTATACAACTGACTAGGTATCCCCTGTTCCCTATACAACTGACTAGGTATCCCTGTTCCCTATACAACTGACTAGGTACCCCCTGTTCCCTATACAACTGACTAGGTATCCCCTGTTCCCTATACAACTGACTGGGTATCCCCCTGTTCCCTATACAACTGACTAGGTACCCCCTGTTCCCTATACAACTGACTAGGTATCCCCTGTTCCCTATACAACTGACTGGGTATCCCTGTTCCCTATACAACTGACTAGGTATCCCCTGTTCCCTATACAACTGACTAGGTATCCCCCTGTTCCCTATACAACTGACTAGGTATCCCCCTGTTCCCTATACAACTGACTAGGTATCCCCTGTTCCCTATACAACTGACTAGGTATCCCCTGTTCCCTATACAACTGACTAGGTATCCCCCTGTTCCCTATACAACTGACTAGGTATCCCCCTGTTCCCTATACAACTGACTAGGTATCCCCTGTTCCCTATACAACTGACTAGGTACCCCCTGTTCCCTATACAACTGACTAGGTACCCCCTGTTCCCTATACAACTGACTAGGTACCCCCTGTTCCCTATACAACTGACTAGGTATCCCCTGTTCCCTATACAACTGACTAGGTATCCCCTGTTCCCTATACAACTGACTAGGTATCCCCCTGTTCCCTATACAACTGACTAGGTATCCCCTGTTCCCTATACAACTGACTAGGTACCCCCTGTTCCCTATACAACTGACTAGGTATCCCCTGTTCCCTATACAACTGACTAGGTATCCCCCTGTTCCCTATACAACTGACTAGTATCCCCCTGTTCCCTATACAACTGACTAGGTATCCCCCTGTTCCCTATACAACTGACTAGGTATCCCCTGTTCCCTATACAACTGACTAGGTATCCCCCTGTTCCCTATACAACTGACTAGGTATCCCCCTGTTCCTATACAACTGACTAGGTATCCCCTGTTCCCTATACAACTGACTAGGTATCCCCTGTTCCCTATACAACTGACTAGGTACCCTGTTCCCTATACAACTGACTAGGTATCCCCCTGTTCCCTATACAACTGACTAGGTATCCCCTGTTCCCTATACAACTGACTAGGTATCCTGTTCCCTATACAACTGACTAGGTATCCCCCTGTTCCCTATACAACTGACTAGGTATCCCCTGTTCCCTATACAACTGACTAGGTATCCCCCTGTTCCCTATACAACTGACTAGGTATCCCCTGTTCCTATACAACTGACTAGGTATCCCCCCTGTTCCCTATACAACTGACTAGGTATCCCCCCTGTTCCTATACAACTGACTAGGTATCCCTGTTCCTATACAACTGACTAGGTCCTGTTCCCTATACAACTGACTAGGTATCCCCTGTTCCTATACAACTGACTAGGTATCCCCCTGTTCCCTATACAACTGACTAGTATCCCCCTGTTCCCTATACAACTGACTAGGTATCCCCTGTTCCCTATACAACTGACTAGGTATCCCCTGTTCCCTATACAACTGACTAGGTATCCCCCTGTTCCCTATACAACTGACTAGGTATCCCCCTGTTCCCTATACAACTGACTAGGTATCCCCCTGTTCCCTATACAACTGACTAGGTATCCCCCTGTTCCCTATACAACTGACTAGGTATCCCCCTGTTCCCTATACAACTGACTAGGTATCCCCCTGTTCCCTATACAACTGACTAGGTATCCCTGTTCCCTATACAACTGACTAGGTATCCCCCTGTTCCCTATACAACTGACTAGGTATCCCCCTGTTCCCTATACAACTGACTAGGTATCCCCCTGTTCCTATACAACTGACTAGGTATCCCCTGTTCCCTATACAACTGACTAGGTATCCCCCTGTTCCCTATACAACTGACTAGGTATCCCCCTGTTCCCTATACAACTGACTAGGTATCCCCCTGTTCCCTATACAACTGACTAGGTATCCCCCTGTTCCCTATACAACTGACTAGGTATCCCCCTGTTCCCTATACAACTGACTAGGTATCCCCCTGTTCCCTATACAACTGACTAGGTATCCCCTGTTCCCTATACAACTGACTAGGTATCCCCCTGTTCCCTATACAACTGACTAGGTATCCCCTGTTCCCTATACAACTGACTAGGTATCCCCTGTTCCCTATACAACTGACTAGGTATCCCCCTGTTCCCTATACAACTGACTAGGTACCCCCTGTTCCCTATACAACTGACTAGGTATCCCCTGTTCCCTATACAACTGACTAGGTACCCCCTGTTCCCTATACAACTGACTAGGTATCCCCCTGTTCCCTATACAACTGACTAGGTATCCCCCTGTTCCCTATACAACTGACTAGGTATCCCCCTGTTCCCTATACAACTGACTAGGTATCCCCTGTTCCCTATACAACTGACTAGGTATCCCCTGTTCCCTATACAACTGACTAGGTATCCCCCTGTTCCCTATACAACTGACTAGGTATCCCCCTGTTCCCTATACAACTGACTAGGTACCCCCTGTTCCCTATACAACTGACTAGGTATCCCTGTTCCCTATACAACTGACTAGGTATCCCCTGTTCCCTATACAACTGACTAGGTATCCCCTGTTCCCTATACAACTGACTAGGTATCCCCTGTTCCCTATACAACTGACTAGGTATCCCCTGTTCCCTATACAACTGACTAGGTATCCCCCTGTTCCCTATACAACTGACTAGGTATCCCCCTGTTCCCTATACAACTGACTAGGTATCCCCTGTTCCCTATACAACTGACTAGGTACCCCCTGTTCCCTATACAACTGACTAGGTATCCCCTGTTCCCTATACAACTGACTAGGTATCCCCTGTTCCCTATACAACTGACTAGGTATCCCCCTGTTCCCTATACAACTGACTAGGTATCCCCTGTTCCCTATACAACTGACTAGGTACCCCCTGTTCCCTATACAACTGACTAGGTATCCCCTGTTCCCTATACAACTGACTAGGTACCCCCTGTTCCCTATACAACTGACTAGATATCCCCCTGTTCCCTATACAACTGACTAGGTATCCCCCTGTTCCCTATACAACTGACTAGGTATCCCCTGTTCCCTATACAACTGACTAGGTATCCCCTGTTCCCTATACAACTGACTAGGTACCCCCTGTTCCCTATACAACTGACTGGGTATCCCCCTGTTCCCTATACAACTGACTAGGTATCCCCTGTTCCCTATACAACTGACTAGGTATCCCCCTGTTCCCTATACAACTGACTAGGTATCCCCTGTTCCCCATACAACTGACTAGGTATCCCCTGTTCCCTATACAACTGACTGGGTATCCCCTGTTCCCTATACAACTGACTAGGTATCCCCTGTTCCCTATACAACTGACTAGGTATCCCCTGTTTCCTATACAACTGACTAGGTATCCCCTGTTCCCTATACAACTGACTAGGTATCCCCTGTTCCCTATACAACTGACTAGGTATCCCCTGTTCCCTATACAACTGACTAGGTATCCCCCTGTTCCCTATACAACTGACTAGGTATCCCCCTGTTCCCTATACAACTGACTAGGTATCCCCTGTTCCCTATACAACTGACTAGGTATCCCCTGTTCCCTATACAACTGACTAGGTATCCCCCTGTTCCCTATACAACTGACTAGGTATCCCCTGTTCCCTATACAACTGACTAGGTATCCCCTGTTCCCTATACAACTGACTAGGTATCCCCTGTTCCCTATACAACTGACTAGGTATCCCCTGTTCCCTATACAACTGACTAGGTATCCCCTGTTCCCTATACAACTGACTAGGTATCCCCTGTTCCCTATACAACTGACTAGGTATCCCCTGTTCCCTATACAACTGACTAGGTATCCCCCTGTTCCCTATACAACTGACTAGGTACCCCCTGTTCCCTATACAACTGACTAGGTATCCCCTGTTCCCTATACAACTGACTAGGTATCCCCTGTTCCCTATACAACTGACTAGGTATCCCCTGTTCCCTATACAACTGACTAGGTACCCCCTGTTCCCTATACAACTGACTAGGTATCCCCTGTTCCCTATACAACTGACTAGGTATCCCCTGTTCCCTATACAACTGACTAGGTATCCCCCTGTTCCCTATACAACTGACTAGGTATCCCCCTGTTCCCTATACAACTGACTAGGTACCCCCTGTTCCCTATACAACTGACTAGGTATCCCCTGTTCCCTATACAACTGACTAGGTACCCCCTGTTCCCTATACAACTGACTAGATATCCCCCTGTTCCCTATACAACTGACTAGGTATCCCCCTGTTCCCTATACAACTGACTAGGTATCCCCCTGTTCCCTATACAACTGACTAGGTATCCCCTGTTCCCTATACAACTGACTAGGTATCCCCCTGTTCCCTATACAACTGACTAGGTATCCCCTGTTCCCTATACAACTGACTAGGTATCCCCTGTTCCCTATACAACTGACTAGGTATCCCCCTGTTCCCTATACAACTGACTAGGTATCCCCCTGTTCCCTATACAACTGACTAGGTATCCTGTTCCCTATACAACTGACTAGGTATCCCCTGTTCCCTATACAACTGACTAGGTATCCCCCTGTTCCCTATACAACTGACTAGGTATCCCCTGTTCCCTATACAACTGACTAGGTATCCCCCTGTTCCCTATACAACTGACTAGGTATCCCCTGTTCCCTATACAACTGACTAGGTATCCCCTGTTCCCTATACAACTGACTAGGTATCCCCTGTTCCCTATACAACTGACTAGGTATCCCCTGTTCCCTATACAACTGACTAGGTATCCCCCTGTTCCCTATACAACTGACTAGGTATCCCCCTGTTCCCTATACAACTGACTAGGTATCCCCCTGTTCCCTATACAACTGACTAGGTATCCCCCTGTTCCCTATACAACTGACTAGGTATCCCCCTGTTCCCTATACAACTGACTAGGTATCCCCCTGTTCCCTATACAACTGACTAGGTATCCCCTGTTCCCTATACAACTGACTAGGTATCCCCCTGTTCCCTATACAACTGACTAGGTACCCCCTGTTCCCTATACAACTGACTAGGTACCCCCTGTTCCCTATACAACTGACTAGGTACCCCCTGTTCCCTATACAACTGACTAGGTACCCCCTGTTCCCTATACAACTGACTAGGTATCCCCCTGTTCCCTATACAACTGACTAGGTATCCCCCTGTTCCCTATACAACTGACTAGGTATCCCCTGTTCCCTATACAACTGACTAGGTATCCCCCTGTTCCCTATACAACTGACTAGGTACCCTGTTCCCTATACAACTGACTAGGTATCCCCCTGTTCCCTATACAACTGACTAGGTATCCCCTGTTCCCTATACAACTGACTAGGTACCCCCTGTTCCCTATACAACTGACTAGGTATCCCCCTGTTCCCTATACAACTGACTAGGTACCCCCTGTTCCCTATACAACTGACTGGGTATCCCTGTTCCCTATACAACTGACTAGGTATCCCCCTGTTCCCTATACAACTGACTAGGTATCCCCCTGTTCCCTATACAACTGACTAGGTATCCCCTGTTCCCTATACAACTGACTAGGTATCCCCCTGTTCCCTATACAACTGACTAGGTATCCCCCTGTTCCCTATACAACTGACTAGGTATCCCCTGTTCCCTATACAACTGACTAGGTATCCCCTGTTCCCTATACAACTGACTAGGTATCCCCTGTTCCCTATACAACTGACTAGGTATCCCCCTGTTCCCTATACAACTGACTGGGTATCCCCCTGTTCCCTATACAACTGACTAGGTATCCCCTGTTCCCTATACAACTGACTAGGTACCCCCTGTTCCCTATACAACTGACTGGGTATCCCCTGTTCCCTATACAACTGACTAGGTATCCCCTGTTCCCTATACAACTGACTAGGTATCCCCTGTTCCCTATACAACTGACTAGGTATCCCCCTGTTCCCTATACAACTGACTAGGTATCCCCTGTTCCCTATACAACTGACTAGGTACCCCCTGTTCCCTATACAACTGACTGGGTATCCCCTGTTCCCTATACAACTGACTGGGTATCCCCTGTTCCCTATACAACTGACTAGGTATCCCCTGTTCCCTATACAACTGACTAGGTATCCCCTGTTCCCTATACAACTGACTAGGTATCCCCCTGTTCCCTATACAACTGACTAGGTATCCCCCTGTTCCCTATACAACTGACTGGGTATCCCCTGTTCCCTATACAACTGACTAGGTATCCCCCTGTTCCCTATACAACTGACTAGGTATCCCCTGTTCCCTATACAACTGACTAGGTATCCCCCTGTTCCCTATACAACTGACTAGGTATCCCCCTGTTCCCTATACAACTGACTAGGTATCCCCTGTTCCCTATACAACTGACTAGGTATCCCCCTGTTCCCTATACAACTGACTAGGTATCCCCTGTTCCCTATACAACTGACTAGGTATCCCCCTGTTCCCTATACAACTGACTAGGTATCCCCTGTTCCCTATACAACTGACTAGGTATCCCCCTGTTCCCTATACAACTGACTAGGTATCCCCTGTTCCCTATACAACTGACTAGGTATCCCCCTGTTCCCTATACAACTGACTAGGTATCCCCCTGTTCCCTATACAACTGACTAGGTATCCCCCTGTTCCCTATACAACTGACTAGGTATCCCCTGTTCCCTATACAACTGACTAGGTATCCCCTGTTCCCTATACAACTGACTAGGTATCCCCTGTTCCCTATACAACTGACTAGGTATCCCCCTGTTCCCTATACAACTGACTAGGTATCCCCCTGTTCCCTATACAACTGACTAGGTATCCCCCTGTTCCCTATACAACTGACTAGGTATCCCCCTGTTCCCTATACAACTGACTAGGTATCCCCTGTTCCCTATACAACTGACTAGGTATCCCCCTGTTCCCTATACAACTGACTAGGTATCCCCCTGTTCCCTATACAACTGACTAGGTATCCCCCTGTTCCCTATACAACTGACTAGGTATCCCCTGTTCCCTATACAACTGACTAGGTATCCCCTGTTCCCTATACAACTGACTAGGTATCCCCTGTTCCCTATACAACTGACTAGGTATCCCCTGTTCCCTATACAACTGACTAGGTATCCCCTGTTCCCTATACAACTGACTAGGTATCCCCTGTTCCCTATACAACTGACTAGGTATCCCCCTGTTCCCTATACAACTGACTAGGTATCCCCTGTTCCCTATACAACTGACTAGGTACCCCCTGTTCCCTATACAACTGACTGGGTATCCCCCTGTTCCCTATACAACTGACTAGGTATCCCCTGTTCCCTATACAACTGACTAGGTATCCCCTGTTCCCTATACAACTGACTAGGTATCCCCTGTTCCCTATACAACTGACTGGGTATCCCCTGTTCCCTATACAACTGACTAGGTATCCCCCTGTTCCCTATACAACTGACTGGGTATCCCCCCTGTTCCCTATACAACTGACTGGGTATCCCCTGTTCCCTATACAACTGACTGGGTATCCCCTGTTCCCTATACAACTGACTGGGTATCCCCTGTTCCCTATACAACTGACTAGGTATCCCCTGTTCCCTATACAACTGACTGGGTATCCCCCTGTTCCCTATACAACTGACTGGGTATCCCCTGTTCCCTATACAACTGACTGGGTATCCCCTGTTCCCTATACAACTGACTAGGTATCCCCCTGTTCCCTATACAACTGACTAGGTATCCCCTGTTCCCTATACAACTGACTGGGTATCCCCTGTTCCCTATACAACTGACTAGGTATCCCCCTGTTCCCTATACAACTGACTGGGTATCCCCCCTGTTCCCTATACAACTGACTAGGTATCCCCCCCTGTTCCCTATACAACTGTATTGCAGTAATGGAAACAAAAGGACATCCGCGCATGACAACTGTTGAAAGCATTGGAGTCAACATGGGCGAGCATCCCTGTGGAACGCTTTCAGACACCTTGGAAGTCCATTGCCTGACGAATTGAGGCTGTGCGGAGGGCAAAAGTGGGTGCAACTCAATATTAGGAAGGTGTTCCTAATGTTTTGTACACTAAGTGTATATTATTTCTCTAATCATTCACTGAATTTGTGAGGAAGGTCACTTCATGTCCACATGGTGGCAGGATCTTACAGTACAGTAACTAAACTGCACAATGGTAGAATTTGGCTCACAGTGAAGTCATGTAAGCCTATTTTTTTTTTTTTTTTTATGTTATTTTCGGTTTCTGAGTTGCTTCATTTCAAAAAGGTGGATCAATTGAAATCATGCTAAAATATTAGGCCGTCTTTAATGTCATAAGCAATACTGATAAACTAGCTAGGTATTTTGTTAACTATAAATAAAATGGAGGTACACAAACGTGTGGTCCCCCACTATTTCCCCTGGACAAAAGCAGGGTTGCCCTCCTCCTCCTCCCCCCCTGTTCGTCTTCCCCCCCTGTTCCTCCTCTTCCTCCTCCCCCCCTGTTCCTCCTCTTCCTCCTCCTCCCCTGTTCCTCCTCCTCCTCTCCTGTTCCTCCTCTTCCTCCTCCCCTGTTCCTCCTCCTCTCCTGTTCCTCCTCCCCTGTTCCTCCTCCTCTCCTGTTCCTCCTCTTCCTCCCCTGTTCCTCCTCTTCCTCCTCCTCCCCTGTTCCTCCTCCTCCCCTGTTCCTCCTCTTCTGTTCCTCCTCCTCCGTTCCTCCTCCTCCTCCATCTCCCCTGTTCCTCCTCTTCCTCCTCCTCAGTTCCTCCTCCTCCTCCCCCCGTTCCTCCTCCTCCCCTGTTCCTCCTCCTCCTCCCCTGTTCTTCCTCCTCTTCCTCCTCCCCTGTTCCTCCTCTTCCTCCTCCCCCCCTGTTCCTCCTCCTTCCTCCTCCCCTGTTCCTCCTCCTTCCTCCTCCCCTGTTCCTACGCAAACTCACCGTCTGTCTACGCAGGACGCGAAGTGAGCGGCCGAGATTCGGGCAGACACACACGGACGTTGACTTAGGAGTTGAGGGAGGAACATCTCCTAACGATATAAAAATCACACCACCACCAACAACAACAAACCAACCAAACAAACAACACATCAACAAGCGCTCCTTGTGCCGCTGGACACTGGATAAAAAAAAAAAAAACACGCCTCGGACTCTCTTCTCAATGGGATTGTTATATGAAGTGCACGATTTACCGACGCGGAAAAATATAATGTTTGTGTTGAAGTAAAACAACAACAAAAAATAGGAGAAAGTTTCCTCTTTTGTTGTTGTTGTGGTGAGGAATTGAATGAATAGTCGTGTTGGCACAGCCTTTCTCCCAGTGCACCGAGGCCATGCTAGACAGCACACAGATGTGTGTTTGTCTCTAGCTAGCGACCAGGTGAAGCCGAAGTTACAACAGCCACTATATAGGTACTATATAAATATATATATACACACATTGAACTGAAATGGCTATATGCTTACTCTTGATGTATTATTTTCCCATCTAGCAGGCTAACTATCCGAAATAGCATAGCGTCGGGCAGTTTTATAGTGTAAGCTAGCCAGAAAAAGGAAAGCCCGAGTTGGCTAACTAATTAGCTTAGCATGTTTAACTAGCTGGTCAATGAAGACCCGCTAACAAGTTGCAAGCCTAACTAGCACTTGGTCCAACAAAATGTAGATAAATCAGATTATCGCTAAACATCTTGAGGTTTTGCACTTTTTGAAATTAGCTCGCTAACAGTAATACATGTTTTTATTGGGGGTTGTTTTGTTTCTTCTTCTAGTTAGCATTACCAAACCTTTTTGCTCGATTTTTTTTTCGGTGTACGGGTTAGGCTAGTGTTATTATTATTATTATCATCTTAGTTACCTCAAGCCGACCGTTTCCCCCACCCCACCCCACCAGGACCAGCCGGGGCCGATGCTGACGGTCCGTCCCGGACCACGGCCGCGCAGGGAGCCATGCAGCCGCAGCAGATATACGACTTCTCCAGTGACGAGAACAGTCACAAATGGCGAGGCCTCTTCGTCCAAGCGTTGCGAAAGGTAAAATGTATCAAGCATTTGTGGAAGCGTCTACTTTTAACGTGGTTAGTTTGTTGTTGGGGTTGGGTTGGGTTGGGTTGGGTTGGGTTGGAAGCAATAGTTACTGACGTGTTTTTTTTGTTTATGTCATTATTATATACACATGTTGCTGCCCCCCCACTGTAAATGTACACTGCATTTAACATTAGGCTCTTGAGTCAAAGCGTCAAAATGTCTACATGGTTGTAAGGCAGAATCTGATGGTCCTTGTTTTCAAGAAGATCTTGTTTTGACTCGTGTTTTGACTCGTGTTTTGACTCTTGTTTTGGAACTCGTCCCCTTCCTCAATACAGACGCAGGCCCGAAATGTAAAAGTGACAAGAGTGACATCATCCAATAACCTTAGTTGAGATCAGAGCCCAGCTGAAATGAGTGATGGCTCTTAGTCATTTACTACCTTGTAAAATGGTGCATTTGCCTTGTGTAAAGAAAACCGTCTGTCCCTCAGCCTCTCACAATATGGATCAGTCTGTTTATTTACTAGGCAAAAGCAACATGTTTAGCGTCTTGTTTCTCAAGTCACAGGTTTCAAAACTGTGTTTTTTTTTTTTAAGGAAGTTTTGAGATGACGAGCGGCTTCGCAGCACAGTCCTCCTAAACATTTTGATTAGCGATTGACACAACAGTTTCTATCATTAATGTGAAAAGGCCTATTGGTTCTAATAGAGGCATCTTCTTGCAGTGGTGCTTCAGTCAAGCTTGTTCTACATCCACATGTCCTACAGTAGCAGGCAGCCAGGTCCACTGTAGAGTACAAGCAAAAGCAGCTGATGCACTTTGAGGTTTAGCCTAGGTCAAATGCATCCCCATCCTTGCTTATCCCAATTCAATAAGACACAGACAAACGCTTAGTATAGGTGGGTTGGTTGTTTAGTAACAAAGCTGACCTGTGCACAACAGACAGGGTTGGCTTAGATCAGGGGTGTCAAACTCATTCAATGGAGGGCCTAGTGTCTGTCGTTTTTTTTTCTTCTTCTCTCCTTTCAATTAAGACCTAGACAACCAAGTGAGGGGAGTTACTTACTAATTAGTGACCTTTTTAATTGATCAACCGATTACAAGGGAGGAGCGGGAAATCCCGCAGACACTCAGCCCTCGGTGGAATGAGTTTGACACGTGGCTTAGATTGACATGTAAAATATTTTGTCTCCAATGTTTATTGAAAAACATAAATACGTATGCACAAATGGACACGTGTTGTCTCAAATACATTGTTACAATTGCTGGTTATCAAGCTAGTGAATTTGAGCCATATTAGCATAGATGTGGCATCAGTCAAAGCACCAAAACAAGACATGGTATCGAGAACAAGATAAAACTAGCTGAAAGGAGTCGCCTACGATTTCCCACATGGCAGCTTCTTGCTATTGTTGGTTGCTCTCTGGACAGAATCACAACAAGGCCTAAGTAACTCAGAGCTCATTAATGGGGTAATGCTTGGATGGTCTACATTATATCTGGCCATCCAGAATCACACCAAGGCCTAAGTAACTCGGAGCTCATTAATGGGGTAATGCTTGGATGGTCTACATTATATCTGGCCATCCAGAATCACAACAAGGCCTAAGTAACTCAGAGCTCATTAATGGGGGTAATGCTTGGATGGTCTACATTAGGGCTGGGTGATATGGCTAAAATATTATATCACAATTTTGTTTTTTTTAAATGGACGGTATATGACATGTTTTCAGTTTTGAATAATACAAGTTGTACATTTGCTTTATGAGTGATCCTATGGTGGCAACACATACATTCTAAGTGATTTCAATGAGTCTTTCTCCATTCTGATTGTTTTATACTGTTCAACGTCAACCAAAACGAATTTCAGCACTTTTATCATTTCGGTATTTCCTGCACTCAATTTGCAGTGGTGGAAAAAGTGCCCAATTGTCCAAAAGTATAGATACCTTAACAGAAAGTTATTCAAGTAAGAGTGAAAGTCACCCAGTAAAATACTACTTGAGTAAAAGTATTTGGTTCTAAATGTACTCAAGTATCAAAAGTAAAAGTATAAATCATTTCAAATTCCTTATATTAAGCAAACCAGATGGCACCATTTTCTAATGTTTTTTTTTTTTTTTTTAATTTACGGATAGCCAGGGTCACACTCCAACACTGAGACATAATTTACAAACAAAGCATGTCTGTTTAGTGAGTCCACCAGATCAGAGGCAGTAGATGACCAGGGATGTTCTCTTAACTTCTTAGGGCTAGGGGGGACGGTCAAGTCCCACATCGACAACATCCGATGTAATGCAGAGCGCCAAATTCAAATTACAAAAATACTAATTTTAAACATTCATGAAAATACAAGTGTTGCACACCATTCAAAAGCTTAGAATCTTGTTAATCTAACAGCGTTGTCAGATTTCAAAAAGGCTTTACGGCGAAAGCAGAACATTTGATTGTCTGAGGACAGCGCCCCGCACACACATTCAATTAGCATAATAACATAACCAGCAGAGGTGTAACAAAACTCAAAAATAGCGATAAAATAAATTGCTTACCTTGGAAGATATTCATCTGATGGCATACCCAAGCGTCCTGGTTACACAATAAAAGGTCCTTTTGTTCGATAAAGTCCCCTCTTTATATCTTTAAAGCTCAGTTTGGTTGGCGCGTTTTGTTCAGTAATCCACCTGCCCAAAGGCATTCATCAATGCAGACAAACAATATCCCAAAAGTACCGGTAAAGTTCGTCGAAACAAGTCAAACAGCATTTCTAATCAATACTCAGATACCCTAAAATGAATATAAACGATAATATTTCAGATGGAGTATAGCCTGTTGAATAGAAGAGAAAAAGAGCTAAGAGCGCACTCCCTGTTACGTGCGAAATCCATAACAGGACACTTGACGTAACCTTGGGAAGAACTTCTCTTACTCTGGTTATTCAAGATAAAAGCTTGAAACCTTTTCTAAAGACTTGACATCTAGTGGAAGCCATGGGTAACGCAATCTGGGAGTTAAAATGCAATGGTTTGACTAGAATGCCAATTGAAAACAGTGTGACATGACAGATTCAGATTTTCCGGATAGATTTTGCTCGGGTTTTCGCCTGCCATATCAGTACTGTTATACTCACAGACATTATTTTAACAGTTTTAGAAACTTCAGTGTTTTCTATCCAATGCTAAATATGCATATCCTAGCTTCTGGGCCTGAGTAACAGGCAGTTTACTTTGGGCATGTTTTTCATCTGAAAAATACTGCCCCCTAGCCCAAACACGTTAACGAGTGTGTGAATTGGATCATTTTCCTGTCCTGCTAAGCATTCAAAATGTAACGAGTACTTTTAGGTGTCAGGGAAAATGTAAGGAGTAAAAAGTACAGTATTTTCTTTAGGAATGTAGTGGAGTAGAAGTTGTCAAAAATAAAACTAGTTAAGTAAAGTACAGATACCAAAAAAAACGACTTAAGTAGTACTTGAAAGTATTTTTACTTAAGTACTTTACACCACTGCTAAATTGAGATAATGTCCACACTGCCACGTAGGGCTGCACGATACGGGCAAATAATCGAGGACTTATTTTAACCAAATGTTTTAATTGCGATTTGACTTGCGAATTAGAGCAAAACTGTTGGAATCATGGAAATAGAATGACTATTCTAATTCTATAGTTAGAATATAATAGTGGGCACTTTGAATCCAGTGTTGTTTGAGATGACAACGAATTTAAAATGCCAGGCAAGTATTATTGTGACAGGGTAGGTAGCCTAGTGGTTAGAGCGTTGGACTTGTAACCGGGTTGCAAGTTCAAATCCCCGAGCTGACAAGGTAAAAATCTGTCGTTCTGCCCCTGAACAAGGCAGTTAACCCACTGTTCCTCGGCGCCAAGACGTGGATGTCGATTAAGGCAGCCCCGCACCTCTCTGATTCAGAGGGGTTGGGTTAAATGCGGAAGACACATTTCGGTTGAAGGCATTCGGTTGTACAACTGACAAATAATGGTGACTTTGACTTTGGGTAGGAACTAAAGTGTTGATGTGTTTCCTGTATTTGTGGATTTTCTCCCATTCTTCTCTGCAGATCCTCTCAAGCTCTGTCAGGTTGGATGGGGTGCGTCGCTGCACAGCTATTTTTAGGTCTCTCCATAGATGTTAGATCGGGTTCAAGTCCGCGCTCTGGCTGGGCCACTCAAGGACATTCAAAGACTTGTCCCGAAGCCACTCCTGTGTTGTCTTGGCTGTGTGCCGTTGTCCTGTTGGAAGGTGAACCTTCTCCCCAGTCTGAGGTCCTGAGCGCTCTGGAACAGGTTTTTAATCAAGGATCTCTCTGTACTTTGCTCCGTTCATCTTTCCCTCGATCCTGACTAGTCTCCCAGTCCGTGCCGCTGAAAAATATCTCCACATCATCATCATGCTGCCACCACCAAGCTTCACCGTAGGGATGGGCCAGACTTGACTCTTGGCATTCAGGACAAAGAGTTCAATCTTGGTTTCATCAGACCAGAGAATCTTGTTTCTCATGGTCTTTAGGTGCCTTTTGGAAAACTCCATGCCGGCTGTCATGTGCCTTTTACTGAGGAGTGGCTTCCGTCTGGCCACTTTACCATAAAAGTCTGATTGGTGGAGTGCTGCAGAGATGGTTGTCCTTCTGGAAGGTTCTCCCATCTCAACAGAGGAACTCTGGAGCTCTGTCAGAGTGACCATCGGGTTCTTGGTCACCTCCCTGACCAAGGCCCTTCTCCCACGATTGCTCAGTTTGGCCAGGCAGCCAGCTCTAAGCAGAATCTTGGTGGTTAAAAACTTGGATTTAAGAATGATGGAGGCCACTGTGTTTATGGGGACCTTCAATGCTGCAATGTTCCTCAACACAATCCTGTCTCTACGGACAATTCCTTCGACCTCATGGCTTGGGTTTTTGCTCTGACATGTGGGACCTTTTATATAGACAGGTGTGTGCCTTTCCAAATTATGTCCAATCAATTGAATTTACCACAGGCGGACTCCAAGTTGTAGAAACATCTCAAGGATGATCAATGGAAACAGGATACACCTGAGCTCAATTTCGAGTCTCATGGCAAAGTGTCAGAACACACATGTAAATAAGCTATTTCTGTTTTTTGTAAAAAAAAAAATTGAAATAACCTGTTTCGCTTTGTCATTATCGTGTGTGTGTGTGTGTGTGAATATTGATGACGGGGACTGGGGGTGAATATTGATGATGGGGGAGATGTGACCAAACGGGGTAGCCTCTGTGTTACAGAATAGAATCGTTCTAATTACAGAATAGAATCGTTCTAATCCGATCACAAATGATCCAGGTAATAAGCACGTTATGCCACTCGCAGATCACAAATGATCCAGGTAATAAGCACGTTATGCCACTCGCAGATCACAAATGATCCAGGTAATAAGCACGTTATGCCACTCGCAGATCACAAATGATCCAGGTAATAAGCACGTTATGCCACTCGCAGATCACAAATGATCCAGGTAATAAGCACGTTATGCCACTCGCAGGCCCCAAATCCTTTCCTTCTGATAGTTGTGTGTGCTGTGGTTGTATCTCATATAACTGATGCGTCTGCGCATGGTCACAGTGCGATCCAATGCATCCTTCTAGTCCATCTCATGTTGTCATTCAGTCAGATTCGGATCACACAGTGTAAACTATTTATACAGTGGGCTCCAACAGTATTGGGACAGTGAGCTCCAACAGTATTGGGACAGTGAGCTCCAACAGTATTGGGACAGTGAGCTCCAACAGTATTGGGACAGTGGGCTCCAACAGTATTGGGACAGTGGGCTCCAACAGTATTGGGACAGTGGGCTCCAACAGTATTGGGACAGTGGGCTCCAACAGTATTGGGACAGTGGGCTCCAACAGTATTGGGACAGTGCGCTCCAACAGTATTGGGACAGTGCGCTCCCACAGTATTGGGACAGTGCGCTCCAACAGTATTGGGACAGTGCGCTCCAACAGTATTGGGACAGTGAGCTCCAACAGTATTGGGACAGTGGGCTCCAACAGTATTGGGACAGTGGGCTCCAACAGTATTGGGACAGTGGGCTCCAACAGTATTGGGACAGTGGGCTCCAACAGTATTGGGACAGTGGGCTCCAACAGTATTGGGACAGTGGGCTCCAACAGTATTGGGACAGTGGGCTCCAACAGTATTGGGACAGTGGGCTCCAACAGTATTGGGACAGTGCGCTCCAACAGTATTGGGACAGTGCGCTCCAACAGTATTGGGACAGTGCGCTCCCACAGTATTGGGACAGTGCGCTCCAACAGTATTGGGACAGTGCGCTCCAACAGTATTGGGACAGTGCGCTCCAACAGTATTGGGACAGTGCGCTCCAACAGTATTGGGACAGTGACCCATTAGTTGTTGTTTTGGCTCTGTACTCCAACACTTTAGATGTGAAACAATAAAGTTAAAGTGCAGACTGTGAGCTTTAATTTGAGGGTATTTTCATCCATATCGGGTGAACCGTTTTATAAATTACACCACTTTTTGTACATAGTCCCCCCCATTTTAGGGGACGGAAAGTATTGGGACAAATTCACTTATGTGTATTAATGTAGTCAAGTTTAGTATTTGGTCCCATATTCCTAGCACACAATGATTACTTCAAGCTTGTGAAGTGGGAACCACTTTCAGATTTATTTTTGGCCACATAAAAATGAATGGTAAACTACGTATTGTGTCATTTTGGAATCAACTTTTATTGTAAATAAAAATATAATGTTTCTAAACACTTCTACATTAATGTGGATGCTACCATGGTTACGGATAATCCTGAATGAATCTTGACGAGTGAGAAAGTTAGAGGCATAAATACCATCCCAAAAATGCTAACCATCCCTGTTATTGTAATGGTGAGAGGTTAGCATGTCTTGGGGGTATGATATAAAATGCTAACCTCCCCTGTTATTGTAAAGGTGAGAGGTTAGCATGTCTTGGGGGTATGATATAAAATGCTAACCTCCCCTGTTATTGTAAAGGTGAGAGGTTAGCATGTCTTGGGGGTATGATATAAAATGCTAACCTCCCCTGTTATTGTAATGGTGAGAGGTTAGCATGTCTTGGGGGTATGATATAAAATGCTAACCTCCCCTGTTATTGTTATGGTGAGAGGTTAGCATGTCTTGGAGGTATGATATAAAATGCTAACCTCCCCTGTTATTGTAAAGGTGAGAGGTTAGCATGTCTTGGAGGTATGATACAAAATGCTAACCACCCCTGTTATTGTAATGGTGAGAGGTTAGCATGTCTTGGGGGTATGATATAAAATGCTAACCTCCCCTGTTATTGTTATGGTGAGAGGTTAGCATGTCTTGGAGGTATGATATAAAATGCTAACCTCCCCTGTTATTGTAAAGGTGAGAGGTTAGCATGTCTTGGGGGTATGATATAAAATGCTAATCTCCCCAGTTATTGTAATGGTGAGAGGTTAGCATGTTTTGGGGGTATGATATAAAATGCTAACCTCCCCTGTTATTGTTATGGTGAGAGGTTAGCATGTCTTGGAGGTATGATATAAAATGCTAACCTCCCCTGTTATTGTAAAGGTGAGAGGTTAGCATGTCTTGGGGGTATGAAATGTGTGCATCTAACTTTCTCACTTATCATTAACCTCTCAGGGATTGCTGGGGCGCTAGGGCCCCAATCCCGACACTACCAGGTGAAATGTAAGGCGCCAAATTCAAAATCCAAAAGTTGAATTATTAAACATCCACCAATATACAAGTGTTCCATACTCCTCAAAAGCTCTGTTTCTTGGCAATATCACAGCGTTGTCAGATTTCAAAAAGGCTTTACGAAAAGCAGCACATTTGATTGTTTGAGGGTAGCACCTCACATATTTATCCCATAGCCATGAATCGATTAGCCATCACGGCACACACATAACACATTTCACAGCGAAAACAAATCAATTACCTGTTGAAGAACTTCTGCTGAGGTCATCCTAAGTGTCCAACGAAGACAATCCATGGTTCTTTTGTTAGAAAAAGTAATGTATTTTATCCATAAATCTCCATTTGGTTGCGTTATAATCAGAAACGACAGCCTCCACTCCTCCATTGAAACGTGACGCAAACTCGTTCATCTTATACCTATAAACTTGTCCAAGAACAATCAAACATAGTTTTAAATGTATCCTTAGGAACACTTTTACGTGTATTTACTATTATAAATCAACCGGAATATAAACTGATCGATAAAGACGGTAAAAAAGACACTGCGCGCCTTGGGTCGGGAACGCGCACTGGGTACTGTTGACATAAAAAGGTCACTTCCTGGTTTGCTCTTCTTCTCTGGTCTAATTCATCCAAATTGAAAATTTACACTGTCTCGAGACTGTTGACATCTAAAGGAAGCGATGGGTACTGCATTCATATGCCGTTATATGGTCATTTTCATGAGGGAGGGGTTCCAAATGAGCAATGTGTCAAAATCACTTTTTCCAGGACAGAAATTCCTCAGGGTTTCGCCTGCCATATGCGTTCTGTTTCACTCACAGACAAATGGTTAACACTTTTGGAAAATTCAGAGTGTTTCCTATCCAATGGTACTAAATATGTGCATATCCTATTTTCTGGGCCTGAATGTGAGGCATTTTACGTTGGGCACGCCAGGCTCTCCAAAACCGACCCCTCAGCTGCCACTCCCTAACAAGTTAATCACTTCTTGTAATGCAAAAACAACAATCATTGACGTGAGATGGTTGTGTGTGGATTGTTCTCTTAAAGACTTTTATTTTGTAAATCTAGGCTTATATTTGTTTCACCCAAGCTTAGATGGCCTGCTTTGTCTATTTGCAGATCTTACAGTATGTGTGACTTCATCCCTCACAGCACCTTTCTCTCCTTCAATCAGCCTTTCTCTCTCTCCATCCATCTAAAGACTGTTAACTAAAATCCAGTCAGCCCGCCAGTCACTCAGCCAGTCACTCAGTTTGTCACTCAGCCCACCAGTCACTCAGCCAGTCACTCAGTTTCACTCAGCCCGCCAGTCACTCAGCCAGTCACTCAGTTTCACTCAGCCCGCCAGTCACTCAGCCAGTTTGTCACAGATCTATAGGAGTCACATTGTCATAACTGGTCCTGTAGATTACACCACCTGATGAATGTGCCCGATCACTCAAAACAGCCAGTAAATATGAAGCAGCCATGCTGTCTGCCTGTCTCTGTCTGCCTGTTTCTCTCTCTCTGTGTTTGTCTCTCTGTCTGCCTGTTTGTCTCTCTCTGTGTCAATCTGTTTCTCTCTCTCTCTCTGCCTGTCTCTCGGTCTGTCTGAAACACAGCCATATCTGACTATGTATAAAGGCTCCAGGTCCTGCTCTGACTTCAGAAGCTGTACGGTGTTTCCTCCGACACATTGGTGCGACTGGCTTCCCGGGTTAAGCGAGCAGTGTGTCAAGAAGGAGTGCGGCTTGGCATGGTCGTGTTTCGGAGGACGCACGGCTCTCGACCGTCGCCTCTCCCGAGTCCGTAGAGGAGTTGCAGCGATGGGACAAGACTGTACCTACCAATTGGGGAAAAGGGGTAAAAAGAAAAAGTGAGGGAGTATCTGAATGTAACGCTAATTTCCTTAACAATAAAAAAAAAAAAAATACAATAGTATTTGTCACGTTTTGTAAACAGATGTAGACTAACTGAAATGCTTACTGCTGGGTCCGTTTTCTATCAATGCATTGTTAAAAATACAAGTGACCCGGCCAAGTGAAACTGAGGGCAGCTGGTGGTGGGTTTAGTTTAGGTGTTATTCGTTTCACTGTCTGTCTCAACACGTTCCTCATCCTGCCTGCCCTGAGGTGGAAGACAGCCTGTCAGAGAGAGAGAGAGGTTTATGGTTTTGACTATATCTGTGACTCACTCTCCTGAGGGGCTTTCTTGCCTGGATCTGTTGTCTCCTCCTATAGCCTGTTTCCAGATCTGTTGTCTCTTCCTATAGCCTGTTTCCAGATCTGTTGTCTCCTCCTATAGCCTGGTCTTCTATAGCCTAGTCCCAGATCTGTTGTCTCCTTCTATAGCCTGGTCCCAGATCTGTTGTCTCCTTCTATAGCCTGGTCCCAGATCTGGTGTCTCCTTCTATAGCCTGGTCCCAGATCTGGTGTCTCCTTCTATAGCCTGGTTCCAGATCTGGTGTCTCCTTCTATAGCCTGGTTCCAGATCTGGTGTCTCCTTCTATAGCCTGGTTCCAGATCTGTTGTCTCCTTCTATAGCCTGGTTCCAGATCTGTTGTCTCCTTCTATAGCCTGGTCCCAGATCTGTTGTCTCCTTCTATAGCCTGGTTCCAGATCTGTTGTCTCCTGTTGTGCATGTATATTCGTTATGGGGCGGCAGGGTAGCCTAGTGGTTAGAGCGTTGGACTAGTAACCGAAAGGTTACAAATCTGTCGTTCTGCCCCTGAACAGGCAGTTAACCCACTGTTCCTAGGCCTTCATTGAAAATACGAATTTGTTCTTAACTGACTTGCCTAGTAAAATAAAGGTAAAAAAAATTATGTATCTCATATATCACACACAAGCATACAGAGCCTTAAACTAAATGTTTATTTCTCAACTGGTAATTGAAGCACGCTTCCCCATTCGCCATTCAAATGCATAGACAACGGAAGGCAGGTTTCGTCAGCGCATCACAACACTTTGCGATGAAAACCTAGAGCTACTTAATTGTTTGAAACCGGAACTTTTTACAACATATATTATGAGACATGTTTTACCTTGGTTCAAAGTAGCCTAGGCAAAATCCTACCATATGTGTGGAGGCAATTATATGGAAGTCTATATAAAATGCCATTGAAACCAGTAGCCCATTTCTCTCATGTTCTCTATTACTTATCAACTTTCTTTCATTGTCCGGTAGCCAAATGCATATTCGCTCGTAGCCTACTGCCTTGTGCGCATTAATGTTTTATCTATCGTCTCACAACTGTCCCAGAGTCTGTTTGGGCCATTTCTTTCTCGTCAAGCTGACCAATAGAATAGGTCAACTTTTCTACAATGGGGATGGTAGATTGACATAGGCTGATAGGTGGCGCGTCCCATAATGCAAGCTAAGAGAAGCTTTCCCTACGTAGATTCAATTAAACATCCTAATTAGCCTATGCCTGTCTATACAGAAATACATCGAATAATTCAAAATGGGCTACTAAAAGCATGATTTGGCCACAGAGAATAATTTGGCTTCCCCTAGCCTTACAAAATAATAAGTTGTGGATTGTTTTCAATCCCATTGCCTACAGTCGGAAGGAAAAGGCAGTGGCGTGCAATTTGGGCAGCATGGGTTGCAAATATCAAATAGATGATTGTTGAGTTGCGACTATCAGGGAAAAGTCCAGCCAAGAATATCGCAATATTTAAAAAAAAAATCAATCGCGGTAAAACATAGTTTGGAAAAACAAATATCTACTGCAGTAAAGATGACTCAATAAAAAGACATCTGTCTTTTAGTTATCCAAATACTCTACTTAATTTAGCAAACAACATCTTATTGGCACCGGTGGAGAACATTGGCCATATCCCCAGTGAGTCAGCAATGCGCATATTCACCCTTTGTCATTGTTGGGTCAGTGCCACTTAAGTTCGTTTTTGAACAATCATTTCCTCCTACAGGTTAGATGGAACGTCATATTCTAATTTGTGTCTCCACCTTCTCGTAGGCCTATTATATGGCACGGACAGCGTCGTTTCTATTGATCTGTTTGTCAGTGTCAGCAGAGTAGGCTACCCTGTCATTTGTTGTATTCAGAAATGTTCTGCTAATCTCTCCAGTCATATAAAATGTAGTAGAATTGCATGAAATGTGTTTTTTTCCCCATACAAAGAAAGAAGAAACGTATATCTGATACGGCCTGTAGTCCAGGCCTCTACACTATACATGCTCAGCCATGCATTGAACTGTCTTCTTTGTTGTTGTTTTTTACAGTGATTGAGTTATATTATTAGCCTAAATGATAACTATCTAATCATCATATTACGAATAGTAGGCTATCTTACATACAATACCAGTCAAAAGTTTAGACACACTCATTCAAGGGTTTTTCTTTATTTTTTACTACTGTAGAATACAGTAGAATAATAGTGAAGACATCAAAACTATGAAATAACACATATGGAATCATGTAGTAACCAAAAAAGTGTTAAACAAATTTAAATATATTTTGTGTGTGTGACATTCTTTAAAGTAGCCACCCTTTGCCTTGATGACAGCTTTGCACACTCTTGGCATTCTCTCAACCAGCTTCACCTGGAAGGCTTTTCCAACAGTCTTGTTGGAGTTCCCTCAAATGCTGAGCTCTTGTTGGCTGCTTATCCTTCACTCTGCGGCCCAACTCATCCCAAACCATCTCAATTGGGTTGAGGTCAGGTGATTGTGGAGAACAGGTCATCTGATGCAGCACTCCATCACTCCCCTTCTTGGTCAAATAGCCCTTACACAACCTGGAGGTGTGTTAGGTCATTGTCCTGTTGAAAAACAAATTATAGTCCCACTAAGCACAAACCAGATGGGATGGTGTATCGCTGCAGAATGCTGTGGTAGCCATGCTGGTTAAGTGTCTTGATTTCTAAATATATCCCCAACAGGGTCACCAGCAAAACACCATCACACCTCCTCCTCCATGCTTCACAGTGGGAACCACATGCGGAGATCAATCGTTCACCTACTCTGCGTCTCACAAAGACATCAGACCAAAGGACAGATTTCTACCGGTCTAATGTCAGTTGCTCGTGGTTCTTGGCCCAAGCAAGTCTCTTCTTCTTATTGGTGTCCTTTAGTAGTGGTTTCTTTTCAGCAATTCGACCATGAAGGCCTGATTCTTGCAATCTCCTCTGAACAGTTGATGTTGAGATGTGTCTGTTACTTGAACTCTGTGAAGCAGTTATTTGGGCTGCAATTTATGAGGCTGGTAATTCTAATGAACTTATCCTCTGCAGCAGAGGTAACTCTGGGTCTTCCATTCCTGTGGCGGTCCTCATGAGAGCCAGTTTCATCATAGCGCTTGATGGTTTTTGCGACTGCACTTGAAGAAACTTTCAAAGTTCTTGAAGTTTTCCGGATTGACTGACCCTCATGTCTTAAAGTAATGATGGACTGTCATTTTTCTTTGCTTATTTGAGCTGTTCTTGCCATAATATGGACTTGGTCTTTTACCAAATAGGGCTATCTTCTGTACACCACCCCTACCTTGTCACAACACAACTGATTGGCTCAAACGCATTAAGAAGGAAAGAAATTCCACAAATTATCTTTTAACAATGCAAACCCTGTTAATTGAAAAACACTGCTCAAAAAAATAAAGGGAACACTTAAACAACACAATGTAACTCCAAGTCAATCACACTTCTGTGAAATCAAACTGTCCACTTAGGAAGCAACACTGATTGACAATAAATTTCACATGCTGTTGTGCAAATGGAATAGACAACAGGTGGAAATTATAGGCAATTAGCAAGACACCCCCAATAAAGGAGTGGTTCTGAAGGTGGTGACCACAGACCACTTCTCAGTTCCTATGCTTCCTGGCTGATGTTTTGGTCACTTTTGAATGCTGGCGGTGCTTTCACTCTAGTGGTAGCATGAGACGGAGTCTACAACCCACACAAGTGGCTCAGGTAGTGCAGCTCATCCAGGATGGCACATCAATGCGAGCTGTGGCAAGAAGGTTTGCTGTGTCTGTCAGCGTAGTGTCCAGAGCATGGAGGTGCTACCAAGGAGACAGGCCAGTACATCAGGAGACGTGGAGGAGGCCGTGGGAGGGCAACAACCCAGCAGCAGGACCACTACCTCCGCCTTTGTGCAAGGAGGAGCACTGCCAGAGCCCTGCAAAATGACCTCCAGCAGGCCACAAATGTGCATGTGTCTGCTCAAACGGTCAGAAACAGACTCCATGAGGGTGGTATGAGGGCCCAACGTCCACAGGTGGGGTTGTGCTTACAGCCCAACACCGTGCAGGACGTTTGGCATTTGCCAGAGAACACCAAGATTGGCAAATTCGCCACTGGCGCCTGTGCTCTTCACAGATGAAAGCAGGTTCACACTGAGCACGTGACAGGCGTGACAGAGTCTGGAGACGCCGTGGAGAACGTTCTGCTGCCTGCAACATCCTCCAGCATGACCGGTTTGGCGGTGGGTCAGTCATGGTGTGGGGTGGCATTTCTTTGGGGGGGCCGCACAGCCCTCCATGTGCTCGCCAGAGGTAGCCTGACTGCCATTAGGTACCGAGATGAGATCCTCAGACCCCTTGTGAGACCATATGCTGGTGCGGTTGGCCCTGGGTTCCTCCTAATGCAAGACAATGCTAGACCTCATGTGGCTGGAGTGTGTCAGCAGTTCCTGCAAGAGGAAGGCATTGATGCTATGGACTGGCCCGTCCGTTCCCCAGACCTGAATCCAATTGAGCACATCTGGGACATCATGTCTCGCTCCATCCACCAACGCCACGTTGCACCACAGACTGTCCAGGAGTTGGCGGATGCTTTAGTCCAGGTCTGGGAGGAGATCCCTCAGGAGACCATCCGCCACCTCATCAGGAGCATGCCCAGGCGTTGTAGGGAGGTCATTCAGGCACGTGGAGGCCACACACACTACTGAGCCTCATTTTGACTTGTTTTAAGGACATTACATCAAAGTTGGATCAGCCTGTAGTGTGGTTTTCCACTTTAATTTTGAGTGTGACTCCAAATCCAGACCTCCATGGGTTGATAAATTTGATTTCCATTGATAATTTTTGTTTGATTTTGTTGTCAGCACATTCAACTATGTAAAGAAAAAAGTATTTAATAAGATTATTTCATTCATTCAGATCTATGATGTGTTATTTTAGTGTTCCCTTTATTTTTTTGAGCAGTGTATATTCCAGATGACTACCTCGTGAAGCTGGTTGAGAGAATGCCAAGAGTGTGAAAAGCTGTCATCAAGGCAAAGGGTGGCTACTTTAAGGAATGTCACACACAAAATATATTAAAAAAAAATGAGTAGGTGTGTCCAAACTTTTGACTGGTTCTGTAGTTGTCAACAAATGTATTGATTCAAATTTGATTTGAATGTTTTACTATGAAGATGATTTTCTGTAGATGGGGGTCTGTGAAACTCACTCCTTAGCCTGTAGATGGGGATCTGTGAAACTCACTCCTTAGCCTGTAGATGGGGGATCTGTGAAACTCACTCCTTAGCCTGTAGATGGGGATCTGTAAAACTCACTCCTTAGCCTGTAGATGAGGGGGATCTGTGAAACTCACTCCTTAGCCTGTAGATTGGGATCTGTAAAACTCACTCCTTAGCCTGTAGATGGGGGATCTGTGAAACTCACTCCTTAGCCTGTAGATGGGGATCTGTGAAACTCACGCCTTAGCCTGTAGATGGGGGGATCTGTGAAACTCACTCCTCAGCCTGTAGATGGAGGGGATCTGTGAAACTCACTCCTCAGCCTGTAGATGGGGGGGATCTGTGAAACTCACTCCTTAGCCTGTAGATGGGGATCTGTGAAACTCACTCCTTAGCCTGTAGATGGGGGGATCTGTGAAACTCACTCCTTAGCCTGTAGATGGGGGGATCTGTGAAACTCACTCCTTAGCCTGTAGATGGGGGATCTGTGAAACTCACTCCTTAGCCTGTAGATGGGGGATCTGTGAAACTCACTCCTTAGCCTGTAGATGGGGATCTGTGAAACTCACTCCTTAGCCTGTAGTGCCACTCATGCTACTGAATTGGGTATTTTTCCGTAGCATGATTGGTTATAACGCTTCAGGAGGGCGGTCACCAGTGTATGCGAGGCAGAGGTCCCGTGTTTTTGAGTCTCGGTATGAGCTGGTTCAGGAGGGAGCGGTACGGCTAAGCGAGCGTAGTGTGACGTCCTTCACGTGAGCACTGGGCACCGCCGAGTAACTTCAGTCAGACAGCGCCACTCTCAACTCCGCTCCCTGCCTCCGTGGTATGAAACCGTAGCCGGCGTCACCCGTGGCCTCTCTCTCTCTCTCCCCCGACGCTAGTGAAACAGCAGACCAGGAGAATGCACTGTTGTTATTAACAACAGTAGTGAGTCAGTGCTCCTACAGACAGAGGGCAGACACTACGTAGGGGGGTAGAGTGCCATTTGGGATGCAGTCAGACCATCACCACCATGCGTGGACACCACCTCAGCCAAAATTCGCACACACGGGCGCTCACAACCACACACACACACACACACACAGTCGCACACAGCTTCTATATCTCATCTATCGAGGCATATTGCTTGGACCCACACAGTCACACACACTTGTCTGTCTGTCAGTCTCTCGGCCTGTCTGTCTGTCTGTCAGTCTCTCGGCCTGTCTGTCTGTCTGTCAGTCTCTCGGCCTGTCTGTCTGTCTGTCAGTCTCTCGGCCTGTCTGTCTGTCTGTCAGTCTCTCGGCCTGTCTGTCTGTCTGTCAGTCTCTCGGCCTGTCTGTCTGTCAGTCTCTCGGCCTGTCTGTCTGTCAGTCTCTCGGCCTGTCTGTCTGTCTGTCAGTCTCTTGGCCTGTCTGTCTGTCTGTCAGTCTCTCGGCCTGTCTGTCTGTCTGTCAGTCTCTCGGCCTGTTTGTCTGTCTGTCAGTCTCTCGGCCTGTTTGTCTGTCTGTCAGTCTCTCGGCCTGTTTGTCTGTCTGTCAATCTCTCGGTCTGTCTGTCTGTCAGTCTCTGTCTGTTTTAGTGATGCACCGATATGACGTTTTTGGCCAATACCGATATCAAATATTTTCCTTACCAAAAAAAACCAATACCGATAAACCGATATATAACATTTTAGCGGCCATTTTTAAGCATTCTAGGTCCAGTTAAATAGTTAACACACACACACGGACGCAGCGGTCTAAGGCACTGCATCTCAGTGCAAGAGGCGTCACTACAGTCCCTGGTTCGAATCCAGGCTGCATCACATCCGGCCGTGATTGGGAGACCCATAGGGCGGCGCACAATTGGCCAAGCGTCGTCTGGGTTTGGCCAGGGTAGGCCGTCATTGTAAATAAGAATTTGTTCTTAACTGACTTGCCTAGTTAAATAAAGCTTACACACACACCACACTGACCAAACATTTATTTTGTTGGCATTTACGTATGTCCCCATTACCAGTAAAACATAATCATAACCTATTTCTTTCATTTACGTTCTGTGCTGTTTCGTTGTTGGTTTGTTCCGTCGTTTCATTCTCATTCTATGGAACGCCGTTTGGGTCTTGGCTATGGAACGCCGTTTGGGTCTTGGCTATGGAACGCCGTTTGGGTCTTGGCTATGGAACGCCGTTTGGTTCTTGGCCATGGAACGCCGTTTGGTTCTTGGCCATGGAACGCCGTTTGGTTCTTGGCCATGGAACGCCGTTTGGGTCTTGGCCATGGAACGCCGTTTGGGTCTTTGCCATGGAACGCCGTTTGGGTCTTGGCCATGGGACGCTGTTTGGGTCTTGGCCATGGAACGCCGTTTGGGTCTTGGCCTTGGAACGCCGTTTGGTTCTTGGCCATGGAACGCCGTTTGGGTCTTGGCCATGGTACGCCGTTTGGGTCTTGGCCATGGAACGCCTTTTGGGTCTTGGCCATGGTACGCCGTTTGGGTCTTGGCCATGGAACGCCGTTTGGGTCTTGGCCATGGAACGCCGTTTGGGTCTTGGCCTTGGAACGCCGTTTGGGTCTTTGCGTGTCAGAAAAGATAGACGTCAAATAAGCTTGCTGACCAATCAGGACCTGAATATGATTGCACGTCACATAATAATTTTGCGTTCAGGATTTTTTTTTAAATGTAGTTTTTAAATGTAGTTATTACACTGTCACTCGTATTTCACACGTCACAACGATTCATCGATACGTATGCTATGATGCTGGTGAAGTTGTCTCGCGCACCTACAGTGCTGGTCATAAATTTAAAAAAAAGCTAGCTAGCTCATGGATGAAAACAATGTTCTTCTCCAAAAACACAGCAAAACGACAATCTGTTTCAGTAGCTATCTAGCTAACTATATATAGCTAGGTGTCATCATCTAAAATAACCCTCATTTATAAGACAGTTCTTATTTGATTAATGGTGGTCGGACCCATCTGTGAAGCTAGCCACAATAAGGATTAGCCGCAATAGTGGACAATGCGGTTGGCCTTCAAAATAAAAGTATGTAATTGACAGTGATGCAAATGAATACAAATAGTAGAATTGATCATGCTAAACGAGGTTGGATTATTGTTTTATAAAATCAACAAAAGACAATAATTTGTTAATTTGACAAATCTGTTGAAATCACACTGGCTGTATTAGACTTTAGAATTGCATTGGGGACGTACTTATTTCAATGTACAGCCTTCCCTATGGATGGTGGATCAATGACATGGGGTATCAGTCTACTCAGTGACACCCAGAGAACATGAGCTCTTATTGCGGGACTCAGAAACAACTGTGAATTGAGCCACATTTATTGTCAACCTGTGTGTATTGAACACTATTCCCGAGGAAAAACAATACTTGTGTGGCTGTTTTGGGAGTCCGATAACTCTGAGGAGGACGTTGGGGGAAAATATATCTTGGGTATTGAGCAGACTGTTACCCCATTTCATTGATCCCCAATCCTTAGGTAAAGCTGTACAGTGCAATATGAATGTCAATACACACAACAGGCTGACTGGGGAGGTGATTTCACACAGTCACAGTCCCGCGATAAGAGCTACAACACTCATATTTGCGGAAACTCTTGTGTTCTGTGGGTGTCACCGAGTAGACTGATACCCCATTTCATTGCTTCACATTCCAACCTTGTTTTAACATTATCTTGTCTAAATATGGCATGATTCCACCAATTGTAACCTTCTGCATCACTTTCAATGAGGTACTTTTATTTTCAAGGCAAACCGCAAATTCCATTATTGTGCCTAATCCATTTTGTGGCTAGCTTCACAACACATAACCCGGTCCAGTCGAACCTCACTAGCCAGATGAAGCTAGCTGGCTGCTTATAATGTTAGCTTTGGGCAACACGGTTAAGTAGCTGGCTAGCTATTTATTTTCGTGAACAGAATTTCAATAGACGAACAACAAGTGACTACCTAGCTAATACTTACTCACAAGGATTCCTAAATCATTGCTAAGAATAATGAAAATGAATGCCGTTTTTTTACTGGTCATTGTTTTCAGGCTGGCTACCATGCTAAAGCTAGCTACCAAACTAAAGATAACTACCCCAGAAGTTGCAGTTGAACAAATGATGATTTATTACCAACGCGGTATTGTAAACACATCGTTCGTGGCCGGTGTTTGCTTGTTTGCAGACTTTTTTTGTACAGCTTTGACAGTGCTACTGGTAGTAGTGGTGGCGCTTGGCTTGCACGTGCAAATTCAGCACACACAACATTCTATAATAGAACTGTGTTATTTGACGTCTCAAATTTAAAAGCTTATTTAACGCGTCAAATAGTGTTATTCGACGTGTATCTTTTTTGACACGCAAAGACCCAAACGGCGTTTCATAGTATGTCGTGAAGCTAATAGCAGTGACGCTATTACTGTGTAACTCCGGTAGGGCAACATCTGAACCATAGCGCACTTGGTAACGTTACCGGTGTGTACCGGTGATCGACCAGTCGTGAAAGCCAACATCACCCTCGACAAAAGAACGGTTGATTGTCAAGGGCAATGAATTCCATTATCTTGCCGTATTTAATTTATTTCGCCGTTGTTGTCTCACTGAAATGTTCTTACTTACTTTGTTGACTGCTGGACTTGTTGACTGCTGGACTTGTTGACTGCTCGACTTGTTGACTGCTCGACTTGTTGACTGCTCGATCCCCACAGACATTGTGGGCTAAGAATACGTGTAGCGCAAAATTTTACGTGGCGTCATTATGCCATGTACCTACGTTATATAGGTATGCACGGTCATTACGTCATCTACCTTCGTTATATAGGTATGCACGGTCATTATGTCATGTACCTACGTTATATAGGTATGCACGGTCATTACGTCATGTACCTATGTTATATAGGTATGCACGGTCATTACGTCATGTACCTATGTTATATAGGTATGCACGGTCATTACGCCATGTACCTACGTTATATAGGTATGCACGGTCATTACGTCATCTACCTACAATATATAGGTATGCACGGTCATTACGTCATGTACCTACAATATATAGGTATGCACGGTCATTACGCCATGTACCTACGTTATATAGGTATGCACGGTCATTACGTCATGTACCTACATTATATAGGTACGCACGGTCATTACGTCATCTACCTTCGTTATATAGGTATGCACGGTCATTACGTCATGTATCTACGTTATATAGGTATGCACGGTCATTACGTCATCTACCTACAATATATAGGTATGCACGGTCATTATGCCATGTACCTACGTTATATAGGTATGCACGGTCATTACGTCATGTACCTACAATATATAGGTATGCACGGTCATTATGCCATGTACCTACGTTATATAGGTATGCACGGTCATTATGCCATGTACCTTCGTTATATAGGTACGCACGGTCATTACGTCATGTACCTACGTTATATAGGTATGCACGGTCATTACGTCATCTACCTTCGTTATATAGGTATGCACGGTCATTACGTCATCTACCTTCGTTATATAGGTACGCACGGTCATTACGTCATGTACCTACGTTATATAGGTATGCACGGTCATTACGTCATGTACCTACGTTATATAGGTATGCACGGTCATTACGTCATCTACCTTCGTTATATAGGTCTGCACGGTCATTACGTCATGTACCTACAATATATAGGTATGCACAGTCATTATGCCATGTACCTACGTTATATAGGTATGCACGGTCATTATGCCATGTACCTACGTTATATAGGTCTGCACGGTCATTACGTCATCTACCTTCGTTATATAGGTACGCACGGTCATTACGTCATGTACCTACGTTATATAGGTCTGCACGGTCATTACGTCATGTACCTACGTAATATAGGTATGCACGTCAGCTTTGACATCGGTTTTTCACATCGGCGTTAAACTAGACATTGGGCCGATACCAATGTTGGCATTTTTAGCTAATATCGTCCGATTTCCGATATGTTCACCGATGTATCGTGCATCCCTAGTCTGTTTGTGTCTGTGGGTACAAAGAGTGTGTTGTGATGGGACAGACAGGATGTGATTTGCTCAGTAAATGGTACTCACTTCCTGTGCACCTGCCACAGGTCCAGCCCCAGGGTTAGGGTTACAGACGGAGTGGAGGGCTCTGGCCCGGGTTAGGGTTAGTCCTCTCCAGAACAGACGCAGTTGAGAGGGCTCTGATTTAATGAGGGAGACTAAATGGGACCTGACCTTTCCTCCCAAAGCTTCCCAGTCCCATCACCTCCATCAACACCAGGCTCATCATGAGCCTCAAATAGAAACACACACACAGGGGTGAACTTCAGGCTTGGTTCACAGGGTCAGGTTCAGATCATGTATAAAAGACAAACAGCTTTTAAGGGATGACGCCGCCTGCTGAACGTGTGTGGTGTCAGGAGTCCATCTGTGTGTGTCAGGAGTCCATCTGTGTGTGTGTCTGGTGTCAGGAGTCCATCTGTGTGTGTGTCTGGTGTCAGGAGTCCATCTGTGTGTGTGTCTGGTGTCAGGAGTCCATCTGTGTGTGTGTCTGGTGTCAGGAGTCCATCTGTGTGTGTGTCTGGTGTCAGGAGTCCATCTGTGTGTGTGTCTGGTGTCAGGAGTCCATCTGTGTGTGTGTCTGGTGTCAGGAGTCCATCTGTGTGAGTGTCTGGTGTCAGGAGTCCATCTGTGTGAGTGTCTGGTGTCAGGAGTCCATCTGTGTGAGTGTCTGGTGTCAGGAGTCCATCTGTGTGTGTGTCTGGTGTCAGGAGTCCATCTGTGTGTGTGTCTGGTGTCAGGAGTCCATCTGTGTGTGTGTCTGGTGTCAGGAGTCCATCTGTGTGAGTGTCTGGTGTCAGGAGTCCATCTGTGTGAGTGTCTGGTGTCAGGAGTCCATCTGTGTGAGTGTCTGGTGTCAGGAGTCCATCTGTGTGAGTGTCTGGTGTCAGGAGTCCATCTGTGTGAGTGTCTGGTGTCAGGAGTCCATCTGTGTGTGTCTGGTGTCAGGAGTCCATCTGTGTGTGTCTGGTGTCAGGGGTCCATCTGTGCCCTGTGTGTCTGGTTCACCATACGGACTGATAGAGATGATGTCATGATGCAGAGAATCACAACCTGTGACACATCCATCCTGGGTTAGATAACACCACCTGGGCCCTACGCACACATGTAGACGCACGCACGCACACAGAGGGTGACACACACAAACGGAAACACACACAGTTAGTCAGTATCACACACACACACACACACACACACAGTACAAACACCCACACAGGGCCACATTACCAGAAACATGAGCTCTCCCGCCCTGTGCATGCTGTCATGACCAGCAGGAAAATAATCGATTTTGAATTAAACTGACTGGCTGTGTCAACACCCCTGTCCTCTTTCACGTTACAGTAACTCCCCTCTAAATGCACTATGTCTAGCCGAACTCCCCTCTCAATGCGCTATGTCCAAGCAAACTCCCCTCTAAATGCGCCATGTCTAGCCGAACTCCCCTCTAAATGCGCCATGTCTAGCCGAACTCCCCTCTAAATGCGCCATGTCTAGCCGAACTCCCCTCTAAATGCGCCATGTCTAGTCGAACTCCCCTCTAAATGCGCCATGTCTACTTGAACTCCCCTCTAAATGCGCCATGTCTAGCCGAACTCCCCTCTAAATGCGCCATGTCTAGCCGAACTCCCCTCTAAATGCGCTATTTCCAAGCGAACTCCCCTCTAAATGCGCCATGTCTAGCCGAACTCCCCTCTAAATGCGCCATGTCTAGCCGAACTCCCCTCTAAATGCGCCATGTCTGGCAGAACTCCCTCTAAATGCGCCATGTCTGGCCGAACTCCTCTAAATGCGCCATGTCTAGCCGAACTCCCCTCTAAATGCGCTATGTCTAGCCGAACTCCCCTCTAAATGCGCCATGTCCAAGCGAACTCCCCTCTAAATGCGCCATGTCTGGCCGAACTCCCCTCTAAATGCGCCATGTCTGGCCGAACTCCCTCTAAATGCCATGTCTAGCCGAACTCCTCTAAATGCGCCATGTCTGGCGAACTCCTCTAAATGCGCCATGTCTAGCCGAACTCCCCTCTAAATGCGCCATGTCTAGTCGAACTCCCCTCTAAATGCGCCATGTCTAGCCGAACTCCCCTCTAAATGCGCCATGTCTAGCCGAACTCCCCTCTAAATGCACCATGTCTAGCCGAACTCCCCTCTAAATGCAAATTATGTCTTTCCAAGTCAAATCTTCTCTCATTCAATGCCAGACACTGAATGTTGTGGATATTGTGAATCTACTCTAAGAAAAACACTGCCTAAACTAGGGCCCTATAAAACCTGTTTTTATTTTTCCCCAAATTCAGTTTTCTTAGTTTTTGTTTTTCCAGGTTTCAATTTTCTTTCTGTTTTTCACTCTCAAAATCACAACATTTGATGTTCTAAGTTCTCAACAAGGCTTTAAACCACATCAGGAGACTTCTTCTTTTTCAAAGTGTGGACTAGACTAGGGCATTCCTGTGCTGTTGCCTCTAAAGAAATTTGCAGGAAAATTTTTATCACTGATGGATTTTATTCATGTCTTATAATAAGTTAATGGATTCCCTACTAAGGTCAATACATCTAGTTGATTCCCTACTAAGTTCAATACATCTAGTTGATTCCCTACTAAGATCAATACATCTAGTTGATTCCCTACTAAGTTCAATATATCTAGTTGATTCCCTACTAAGTTCAATACATCTAGTTGATTCCCTACTAAGGTCAATACATCTAGTTGATTCCCTACTAAGTTCAATACATCTAGTTGATTCCCTACTAAGGTCAATACATCTAGTTGATTCCCTACTAAGTTCAATACATCTAGTTGATTCCCTACTAAGGTCAATACATCTAGTTGATTCCCTACTAAGGTCAATACATCTAGTTGATTCCCTACTAAGGTCAATACATCTAGTTGATTCCCTACTAAGGTCAATACATCTAGTTGATTCCCTACTAAGGTCAATACATCTAGTTGATTCCCTACTAAGGTCAATACATCTAGTTGATTCCCTACTAAGGTCAATACATCTAGTTGATTCCCTACTAAGGTCAATACATCTAGTTGATTCCCTACTAAGGTCAATACATCTAGTTGATTCCCTACTAAGTTCAATACATCTAGTTGATTCCCTACTAAGGTCAATACATCTAGTTGATTCCCTACTAAGGTCAATAAATCTAGTTGATTCCCTACTAAGTTCAATACATCTAGTTGATTCCCTACTAAGGTCAATACATCTAGTTGATTCCCTACTAAGGTCAATACATCTAGTTGATTCCCTACTAAGGTCAATACATCTAGTTGATTCCCTACTAAGGTCAATACATCTAGTTGATTCCCTACTAAGGTCAATAAAAAAAAACAATTATATTGCTGAATTCCGTTTTAAAGTGTGGATTCTGTGATTCCGTTGGCGTTTTCTACAGATTTTATAGGGCCCTACTAAACTCAAAGTGCAGAATAATGCCTGGCTGGAGTGGGGGGTGGGTAACCTAAGCACGTAGTCAGTTGCTGTCTGCCCTATATACAGAAACAAATAACCATTAGGATATTGTAATGCACCTTAAACACACACAGAATAGGAAGAAAAAATCCTATATGAACGTTTATGATGAACTTCACTTTTTGGTTAGCTGATTTAATGGACAACTTTCCGGGTCAAATGTACTCTCATTCAGTGCTGTATGGTCCTGCCTGACAAAAATACACTATATGTACAAAAGTATGTGGACACACCTTCAAATTAGTGGATTCGGCTATTTCAGCCACACCCGTTGCTGACAGATGTATAAAATCGAGCACACAGCCATGCAATCTCCATAGACAAAACATTGGCAGTAGAATGGGCCTTACTGAAGAGCTCAGTGACTTTCAACGTGGCACCGTCATAGGAGGACACCTTTCCAACAAGTCCGTCAAATTTCTGCAAGAGCTTCCCCGGTCAACTGTAAGTGCTGTTATTGTGAAGTGGAAACGTCTAGGAGCAACAACGGCTCAGACCGAGAAGTGGTAGGCCACACGAGCTCACAGAAAGGGACCGCCAGGTGCTGAATCACGTAGCGCGTAAAAATCATCTGTCCTCGGTTGCAACACTCCCTACCGGGTTCCAAACTGCCTCTGGGTTTCCATGGACGAGCAGACGCACACAAGCCTAAGATCACCATGTGCAATGCCAAGCGTCGGCTGGAGTGGTGTAAAGCTCGCCGCCATTGGACTCTGGAGCAGTGGAAACACGTTCTCTGGAGTGATGAATCACGCTTCACCATCTGGCAGTCCGGCGGACAAATCTGGGTTTAGTGGATGCCAGGAGAACGCTACCTGCCCCAATGCAGTGCCAACTGTAAAGTTTGGTGGAGGAGGAATAATAATGGTCTGGGCTGTTTTTCATGGTTCGGGCTAGGCCCCTTAGTTCCTGTGAAGGGAACTCTTAACGCTACAGCATACAATGACATTCTAGATAATTCTGTGTTTCCAACTTTGTGGCAACAGTTTGGGGAAGTCCCTTTCCTGTTTCAGCATGACAATGCCCCCCCCATGCACAATGTGGAAGAACTTTACTGGCCTGCAGCAGCTGACCTTAACTCCATTGAACACCTTTGGGATGAATTGGAAGGCTGACTGCGAACCAGGCCTAATTGCCCGCCACCCACGGATCCCCCACACCCCACGTCAATACCACCCCAACAATGAGTATATACAGTTGCATTCGGAAAGTATTCAGACCCCTTTGACTTTGTCCACATTTTGTTACGTTACAGCCTTATTCTAAAATGGATTAAATATTTTTTCCCCCCATTATCAATCTACACAGAATACACCATAATGACAAAGCAAACACAGGTTTTTAGAATTCTTGCAAATGTATAAAAAAAAATATATATATCATATTTCCATAAGTATTCAGACCCTTAACCCTTGTTGAAGCACCTTTGGCAGCAATTACAGCCTCGAGTCTTCTTGGCTATGACGCTACAAGCTTGGCACACCTGTATATCTCAAGGACATTCAGAGACTTGTCTCGAAGCCACTCTTGCGTCATCTTGGCTGTGTGCTTAGGGTTGTTGTCCTACTGGAAGGTGAACCTTCTCCCCAGTCTGAGGTCCTGAGCGCTCTGGAGCATGTTTTCATCAAGGATCTCTCTGTACTCTGATCCGTTCATCTTTCCCTCAAACCTGACTAGTCTCCCAGTCCCTGCTGCTGGAAAAACATCCCCACAGCATGATGCTGCCACCACCATGCTTCACCGTAGGGATGGTGCCAGGTTTCCTCCAGATGTGACGCTTGGCATTCAGCCCAAAGAGTTCAATCTTGGTCTCATCAGACCAGAGAATCTTGTTTCTAATGGTCTGAGAGTCCTTTAGGTGCCTTTTGGGGAACTCCAAGTGGGCTGTCGTGCCTTTTTACTGAGGAGTGGCTTCCGTCTAGCCACTACAATAAAGGCCTGATTTGGTCGAGTGCTGCAGAGATGGTTGTCCTTCTGGAAGGGTCTCCACAGATGAACGCTGTAGCTCTGTCAGAGTGACCATCGGGTTCTCGGTCACTTCCCTGACCAAGGGCCCCCGTACTCATTGTTAGAACAAAGTTTGGTCCAAATCGGATGTTAGGCACTGTAATTATGGAATAATATATGAATCTTATAAATTAACATTTATTTCAGCATCTTACATGGTGCAGTTAGCACCTCTACAGACAATATCTATCTTTATCAGCATCATAAAAGCTGATAGTATTTCAAGTACATGAAAATATTGCATCCAAACTGAACTGAAATCTAATCAGAAACATGTTGGGTTCTTCTGTCAGAGATTTGAGCGCTATATGCATCAGATCATTTCCTACATATAGACCTTTAGGCTTAGGCGTCCACTGTATATATTTATATTGTATGTATTTTTATATATATTCATTCATATTGTATGTCTTATTTTTATATATATATATATGAAGAGAAGCTCTGGCCACCGAGATGCAGGTTATTGTATTGCGGCATTACATTAAGTTTTCATGTTTTGAGTGCGAGTAACGTAGTAATTCCATTAGATTGCTGTAAACACAACATTACAGTTGGAACTTAATTTAGCCAAAGAAAAGGGCTGAACAGAATGAAACCAAATACTTGTCGCGATATTTAAAGAACTGGTTTAAACCGTCACAAAAGTCTTTGGACAGGCTATATTGCAGCAATTGGCCCTACCCACAAAGGTGGGCCTACCAACAAAAGCTGCTTAGCAAATGACAGCAATACGGCTAATGATATTTATTTGACAATAGACCACATCTTAAACTAAATACCAAGCACAAAATAAAAAAAATAAAAAACTGTTCGAACTTAATTTAGCCAACAAAAATGTCTCAACAGAATGAAACAAAACACTTTGTTCATATGTAGAGAACTGGTTTAGGATTCATAAATAAGCCTACAATAATAATAAAACAAATATATTTATTTATTTTCATATTTATTATACAAGTTAGAAAATTGCATCAAACCTGAATAGCTAGGTACACACAGACTATTTGGCCGCACCAACGTTCTTCTCATATTTGCCCGCTACAGTATTAAAACTGGTCTCCGAGGACATTCCCCATGTCGGCTTCTTTTTCACTATAATCTTTCTTCTCTAACTTTCCTTTTACTTGGAAAAAGGCCTCCATCTTCACAATCAACAGTAGCCAAGGCTCCTCTCTTTCTCCTCTCTCTCTCTCTCTCTTCAGCAGCCTAGGTTTCTTTCTTTCCCCCCCCCCCCCAGCAGCCTAAGCTCCTCTCTCTCTCCTCAGGCGCATGTGAGGTGAGCAGCCGGAACCAGTTTCAGCTGGACACAAGCTAAAAGTTTTTTTAATTTTTTATTGAGTGTCAATTGGCTGACACAGATAGCAAGCTCGCACAGTTCTCATCACCTCACACACATTAACAGAGGATGGGTCCAGTCGGTAAATCAATTTCAATTGCAGATACCCGAGACCGTGGTAATTAACAGACCCGACGCAGATCCGAATTTAGGACCTGGACCTGCTCGGACTCCGGTCGAATCTCAGAATTTTGGTTCTGTTATTATTATTATTACTACTATTACTACTACTACTACTACTACTACTAGTATTATTACTACAACTGCTATTATTATTACTACTGCTACTAGTAGTATTATTATTACCACTACTACTACTATTATTGTTACTATTATTATTACTACTGTCATTACTATTATTACTACTACTATTATTATTACTACTACTGCTAGTATTATTACTACTACTGCTATTATTACTACTATTATTATTACTACTACTGCTATTATTACTACTATTATTATTACTACTACTATTATTATTACTACTATTATTACTACTACTACTGCTAGTATTATTACTACAACTGCTATTATTACTATTATTATTATTATTACAACTACTAGTAGTATTACTACAACTACTATTTACTAGTATTATTACTACAACTACTAGTATTATTATTATTGCTACTACTACTATTATTGTTACTATTAATATTACTATTATTACTACTACTATTATTATTACTATTATTACTATTATTATTACTACTACTACTATTACTACTATTATTGCTACTACTATTATTATTACTACTACTATTACTACTATTATTATTACTATTATTACTACTAATATTATTATTACTACTACTACTATTACTACTACTATTATTACTATTATTACTACTAATATTATTATTACTACTACTACTATTACTACTACTATTATTACTATTATTAGTATTACTATTATTATTACTACTATTACTACTACTATTATTACTATTATTACTACTACTATTATTATTACTACTACTACTATTACTACTACTATTATTACTACTATTACTACTAATATTGTTATTACTACTACTATTACTACTACTATTGTTATTACTACTACTACTACTACTACTATTATTACTACTACTATTATTATTACTACTACTATCATTACTATTATTACTACTACTATTATTATTACTACTACTATCATTACTATTATTACTACTACTATTATTATTACTACTACTACTATTATTACTAATATTGTTATTACTACTACTATTACTACTACTATTGTTATTACTACTACTATCATTACTATTATTACTACTACTATTATTATTGCTAGTATTATTACTACTACTACTGCTAGTATTATTACTACAACTGCTATTATTACTATTATTATTATTATTACAACTACTAGTAGTATTATTATTATTACTACAACTACTATTTACTAGTATTATTACTACAACTACTAGTATTATTATTATTGCTACTACTATTATTATTGTTACTATTAATATTACTATTGTTATTGCTACTACTATTATTATTATTATTACTATTATTATTATTATTACTACTACTATCATTACTATTATTATTACTACTACTAGTATTATTGCTACTACAATTATTACTATCATTACTATCATTACTATTATTACTATTACTACTACAATTATTACTACCAATACTATACTATCATTACCATCACTACTACATTACTCACTACCACCATTACCACTACTACTACTATGCACCAATCTCCACTACCACTCACCACCATGCACCTACCACTACTACACTACCACCATTACTACTCACCACCCTACTACCCCACTACTACTGTCACTACCATTACTAGCACCACCATGCACCACCTACCACTACTATCACTCACCACCACCACACACACTACCACTACCACCACCACTAGTGCATTACCACCACCACCACTACCACTACCACCACTACTAACTACCACTACCACCACCACTACCACCTATTTACCACTACCACCACTACTCACCACCACCACCACCACACTCACCACTACACACCACTCACTCACCACCACCACACACCACTCACCACTACCACCACCACTACCACCACCACCACTGGCACCACCACCAGCTCACTATCACACCACCACCAGCACCACCACATTAGCATTATCCACCACATTACCACCACCACACTAGTTACACTACATTACTAATACCACCACCATTACCAGCATCACCACTGGTTACTACCACCACCACCATTCATTACCACCACCACCATACCACCACCACCAATTACACCACCACCATTATTACTACTACCACCAATACCACCACCACCACATTACTTAACACTACCACCACCACTATTATCACCACTACTAGCATTCCACCAAAGCACATTTTTACAGTACTACTACTACACTACCACCACTACCAGCACACTACTTAATACTACTCACCACCACCACCAACCAATAATACCAATCTACCACCACCACCACCACCACCACCAATACTCACCACCAGCACACTACCACCACCACAGCTAATAACTCACACACATCACCACCACACTAGCACGCTACTTATCATACTACCACCACCACCACCACAGCAACACTCACCACCACCACCTCACCACCATTACTACCACCACTCACACACCACCACCACATCACCAATACAGCTACCACTACACACTACCACACACTAACACACTACTCACCACCACCATTACTACTACCACTGTAATAATATTTACCACACCACCACCACTACTCACTACCACTACCACTACTAATATTACCACTAATACCACTACTACTACCACCACCACCATTATCACTAATACAATTACCACTACCACCACTACCAATTATTACTACCACTAGCATTACTACCACTAGCATTAGCATTACCATATTAATTACACTCACTAATTCATTAGTCATTCATCACCACATTATTACTCACTAATATTAGTACATCACAATTACTCACCACTACCACTCATTATTAATACTACCACTAATACTACTCGATATTACTTACACGATTACTACACACTACTACCACTACTTCACTATTACTACTCACCACCACCATTATATTACTACTACCACCACATTATTACTATTACTACCACTACCACTACTATTATTATATCTACCACCACTACCACATACTACCACCATTACTACCACCAGCATTAGCATTACTACCACTATTATTACCACTACTATTATAGTACATTACCATCATTACTTACCACCACCACCACCACTACTATTATTACTACCACTACCAATACTACCATTATTACTACCACTAGCATTACTACCACCATTATTAGCATTACTATTATTAATACTATTATTAGCATTACTATTATTATTACTACTACTACTACCATTATTATTACTACTACTACTACTACTACTACTACTATTATTACTACTACTAGTATTACTACTACTAGTATTACTACTACTATTATTAGTATTACTATTATTATTTACTACTACTACTACTATTATTATTACTACTACTACTATTATTAGTATTACTATTATTATTACTACTACTATTATTAGTATTACTATTATTACTACTACTACTACTACTACTATTATTATTACTACTACTACTACTACTACTATTATTACTACTACTACTACTACTATTATTACTACTACTAGTATTACTACTACTATTATTAGTATTACTATTATTATTACTACTACTACTACTCCTATTATTATTACTACTACTACTACTACTACTGTTATTACTACTACTATTACTACTGCTATTATTACTATTGCAATTGCTGCTACTGCTACTATGCCTTCTCCTCCTCCTCCAGGATGGCTCTGCGTTGAAAGGAGCCTGCTGCCTGTTGTCTGCTTGTTGTACACCAGCATCAATTCCTCTCTTTCTGTCTACTGCCATGATCATTCCTCTCTGGAGAAAACAGTTGTGTTCTTATCTCTGTGGTGGAGGGAAAGCGAGAGGAGGGAGGGGAAGAGTAACAGGAGAGTGGGGGAAGTAGAGGGATGGAGAGGTAGAGAGAGAGAGGGGGTGGAGGGTGAGAGAGAGGGGGTGGAGGGTGAGAGAGAGGGGGTGGAGGGTGAGAGAGAGAGAGGGGGTGGCTGGAGAGAGGGTGGGTGGAGGGAGAGAGGGGGTGGAGGGTGAGAGAGAGGGGGAAGGAGAGAGAGAGAGAGAGAGGGGGGGTGGCTGGAGAGAGGGGGTGGATGGAGGGAGCGAGAGAGAGAGAGAGAGAGAGAGAGGGGGTGGAAGGAGAGAGAGAGGGGGTGGAAGGAGAGAGAGAGGGGGGTGGCTGGAGAGAGGGTGGGTGGAGGGAGCGAGAGAGAGAGAGAGAGAGAGAGAGAGGGGGTGGAAGGAGAGAGAGAGAGGGTGGGGTGGAGGGAGCGAGAGAGAGAGAGAGAGAGGGGGTGGAAGGAGAGAGAGAGGTGGATGTGAGAGAGGGGTGGGTGGAGGGAGCTTGAGAGAGGGGTGGATGTGAGAGAGGGGGAGGGAAGGAGGAAGATTAACAGGAGAGAAAAAAGAGGGATGGGTGGAGGGAGGGAGGAAAACGGGAAAGTGAGCTAGAGAGCTCTGGGAGTCCCTGTAGACCCCTCATCCAGCCCTGCTTAATGGAGATGAAAGCATGTAACACTACCCTAGTGAACTACTAAAATAGGGAGAAGGGTGCCATTTGGGATGTAGTCTCGGTTGGGGGATGAGCATGATGAGAGCTCTCATCTATCTCTTTATGTTACCCTACTGTACCGACTACCACCCTACTGTACCGACTACTACCCTACTGTACCGACTACTGCCCCATTGTCCTGACTAATACCCTACCCTACTGTCCTGAATACCACCCTACTGTCCTGCCTTGTTGATAGTGTTGTTAAGAAGGCAGAGCATCGCTTTATTATAGACAGACTTCTCCCCATCTTAGCTACTACTGCATCAATATGTTTTGACCATGACAGTTTACAATCTAGTGTTACTCCAAGCAGTTTAGTCATCTGAACTTGCTCAATTTCCACATTATTTTTTACAAGATTTAGTGAAGGTCCTTGCCACCCGTTCTGAAACTAACTGGAGCTCTTTGTTAAGTGTTGCAGTCATTTAAGTCGCTGTGGTAGCTGACGTGTATAGTGTTGAGTCATCCGCATACATAGACACTCTGGCTTTACTCAAAGTCAGTGGCACGTCGTTAGTAAAACAATTTGTCATTAGTAAAGATGAAAAAAGCAAGGGGCCTAAACAGCTACCCTGGGGAATTCCAGTTAGAAACAGTTATATTCCAGTTATATTTGATAGGCTTCCATTAAAGAACACCCTCTGTGTTCTGTTAGACAGGTAACTCTTTATCCACATTAAAGCAGGGGGTGTAAAGCCATAACACAAGTTTTTTTTCCAGCAGCGTTATGATCGAACATGTCAAAAGCTGCACCGAAGTCTAACAAGACAGCCCCCACAATCGTTCTTTATATAATTTCTTTGTTTCATATTGTAGTTTATTTTTATTTAGTTTAGTCACATGATTTTTTTTTTTTCAGTACGTTTGCCAATCAGTTGGGCTGCCAGACTTAATTGTCATACCTTAATTGTCATATCCCTCTCAACCATACAATTTTAGGTAAAATTTTTGCCAAGGTCATGCGTAGTACAAACACCAAACGAGAGAATCTACAGAAGAAACGTGTTTAAAAACACATGAAACAACACACACCCAGAGAGACGGTCAGAAACCTTATCCTGTGGAAAGAGAACCTGAATGAAGTGTCAGCCTGGAAGAGAGCCACTCACATGTGTGTTCTCCAGCGCCAACAACGCCAACAGAACCAAAACAAACAGTGGAAGGCAACAATGTGAACAGATACCCCCTTTTCCTTGAAAATACATTAATAAATTAAATACAAAATCCATATTATTTGCAAAGTGAAACACTAAGTTGAAATAACTTTTTTTTGTTTTGAAGGAACTAAATAAGTCTAAGAAAGGGAGATGTCCTGTACTTACCTGGAGTGCCTGAGGGTGGCGCTGTTACTAATTACCACACGTGATCCTCTGTACTTACACATGACCCACGACATCTGATAAACATGGTTCTTCTCCCCGCGTCCCTGCCTCGCTGTGCCATCATATTACAAGAACACTTTCGCTGTACTCATTCATTGCAGCTGGAGTATGTGTATTTTAAGGCTCATACAAAGTGTTGATTTAGTGCTGAATGACAACTTAAACATGAACTCACTCGTAAAAACAGCAGCTCTTTTGTTGTATTCGTTGAGTCTGTCTCTAGTCACGGTTTTGAATTTTCACAGTGTAAACTTTGCTGTGCCTTCGAGGTTTCTTTTTAACGTTCTATGGCTCGAGGAAACTGTACAGACACGATTATTTTGAGTTATCTGATTGGCCAGTGGTTGGGCTATAGGTGGACTTGATTTGCTCTCTGGGCCTGCCGGGTGGGTGTTCTACCTTCAGACACAGGAAATGGTTCAACACGGGAACACTTTGTCTTCCTGGCGTTAAGGCTGCTGAGTCAAGTGCACCTACCACCAACGTGAAACAAAGAAAAATAAATAGGAACGGAAGGCTTTATTGTTGGGTTTTTTACAGAAATGTTTGGTGATCGCCTAGGAATGCCTTGGAGATGGACCGATAGTTTAATCAACTAACAAGTGTTTTCTCTAGCGGTCTGTAGGGTTAATGAAACTAACTAACGGCCTCTAGGGTTAATGAAACTAACTAACGGCCTCTAGGGTTAATGAAACTAACTAACGGCCTCTAGGGTTAATGAAACTAACTAACGGCCTCTAGGGTTAATGAAACTAACTAACGGCCTCTAGGGTTAATGAAACTAACGGCCTCTAGGGTTATTGAAACTAACGGCCTCTAGGGTTATTGAAACTAACGGCCTCTAGGGTTATTGAAACTAACGGCCTCTAGGGTTATTGAAACTAACGGCCTCTAGGGTTAATGAAACTAACTAACGGCCTCTAGGGTTAATGAAACTAACTAACGGCCTCTAGGGTTAATGAAACTAACTAACGGCCTCTAGGGTTAATGAAACTAACTAACGGCCTCTAGGGTTAATGAAACTAACTAACGGCCTCTAGGGTTAATGAAACTAACTAACTGCCTCTAGGGTTAATGAAACTAACTAACGGCCTCTAGGGTTAATGAAACTAACTACGGCCTCTAGGGTTAATGAAACTAACTAACGGCCTCTAGGGTTAATGAAACTAACTAACTTGGCCTCTAGGGTTAATGAAACTAACTAACGGCCTCTAGGGTTAATGAAACTAACTAACGGCCTCTAGGGTTAATGAAACTAACTAACGGCCTCTAGGGTTATTGAAACTAACGGCCTCTAGGGTTATTGAAACTAACTAACGGCCTCTAGGGTTAATGAAACTAACTAACGGCCTCTAGGGTTAATGAAACTAACTAACGGCCTCTTGGGTTAATGAAACTAACTAGGGTTATTGAAACTAATGGTTTGTAGGGTTTTGTGAATGGAGCCAGGCTGAGGAGGGGGAGACAACCCCGGAGTTTCTGTCTCTATGTGATGACTCAGAACAACGTATGGTGTCATGTGGAATCTGAGCTCACTGAAAGGATTTCATCAGCTGCTTTGGTTTTCCGTTCAGGCAGATCGGTTATATTTATAGTCCTCCACTTAGTCAGAATAGTTTGTTATTGTTGATGACCGTCAGTCTGAGGTTTGACGGATCAAAACAGATGAACAAAATGTGACCATGGTGGTTTTTAGCAGTTAGGCCTAGCGTGTAGTGGGTAGTGGTAGCAATGAGAAGGATTTCTGCATGGTAACTGTCACTAAGAGATGAAGCGATGTATTAGGATTCAGTAAATGTTTTCCCTCACTCACTGTCTCTCACACTTTTTATCTATCACACTCTCTTGTACTCTCTCTGTCTCGCTCTCTCGCTCTCTCTCTCTCAGCTGTGTGTAGCAGACTGCCAGTCCCATAATAGTATCTGGACAGACAGCATTCCAGTGATAAGCCACACCCCCTCCTGACGACTAGACAGAGGGAGGAGTCAGTTTCCGCCCATAGATACACCTGACAGATCACACCCCTCCTCTCGCCCTCTTTATAACCTCTCCTCTCTCCTCCTCTCAGCCAAACAAACCACACCTCTCTCCTCCTCTCAGCCAAACAAATCAAACCGCTATTCTCGCTTCTTCTCACCCCCCTCTCCTCTCTTCTCCCTCCCCCCTCTCCTCCTCTCTCCTCTCTTCTCCCTCCCCCTCTCCTCCTCTCCCCTCTCTCCTCCCTCCCCCTCTCTTCTCTCCTCTTCCCTCTCCTCTCTCCTCCTCTCTCCTCTCTCCTCCCTCCCCCTCTCCTCCCCCTCTCCTCTCGTCTGCCCCCCTCTCCTCTCTTCTCCTGTCCTCTTTCCAAAACACACTTCTACTCTCTTCTTCTTGCTCTCTCTCCAAAACATTCCTCTTTTCTGACTGTTTCCACTTCCATGGCCTGTTGAGTAAAGGCGGGTTTGTCAGAACTAGGCCAAGCCCACGAAGCATGGGGCTTCACTTCTAAACATTTTTTTATAAAAAATAAATAAAACACTTGGGCTAATGTCTGAAATATTGCAGGCAGTTTAATGTCACTTCACCATGATGTCATGTATGTTGTTGTTGTTGTTTATGTTTGTTGTTAGCTAAGCCTATATTTCACAACACTTGGACTTGGCCACTATGCATCTGAGAGGTAGCCTAGTGACTTGGGTCAGTTAAACGTATCTATTTATCAGGAACTGATGAGGGTGAAAGGCTATGTCATGATGCTAAATAACATAATTACATGTTCATGAAGAACTGCTTGGAGAAGGCTCCACGTCTCAGTCCTGAGACACCGACTCATGACGTGTAACTATTTGCATTCCCGCAGTAGGTTTTCTGGCATCTCTCTGACGTTTTGTCCCGTCGTCCCTCTGTCTCTCTGACGTTTTGTCCCATTGTGTCTCTGACGTTTTATCCCATTGTGTCTCTGACGTTTTGTCCCATTGTGTCTCTGACGTTTTGTCCCGTTGTTTCTCTGTCTCTCTGACGTTTTGTCCCATCGTCTCTCTGTCTCTCTGACGTTTTGTCCCATTGTCTCTCTGACGTTTTGTCCCATTGTCTCTCTGACGTTTTGTCCCATCGTCCCTCTGTCTCTCTGACGTTTTGTCCCATTGTGTCTCTGTCGCTCTGACTTTTTGTCCCATTGTGTCTCTGTCGCTCTGACTTTTTGTCCCATCGTCCCTCTGTCTCTCTGACGTTTTGTCCCATCGTCTCTCTGACGTTTTGTCCCTCGTCTCTCTGACGTTTTGTCCCATTGTCTCTCTGACGTTTTGTCCCGTCGTCCCTCTGTCTCTCTTCCAGGTGCAGCTGCAGGTACACCCCACCCTGTCAGCCAAGGAGGGAGCTCTGCAGCACATCGAAGAGCTGATCCTGCAGCTGCTCAACATGCTGTGTGTGGCCCAGCCGCGCTCTGTGCAGGACGTGGAGGTGAGAACACCTGATCGTTAATGCTATAATGTTATGGGCAATTCCACGGCCACGGAATTATGCTTTGACTACGTTTTCTTCACTTTAACACAAAAAAAAACAAAAAAACATTGATTTCAAAGTTGATCAAAATCGTACAACTCTACGCCCACAGAGTTTCAACGTCACAGTGCAGTAGAAGTTCAGAAGAGTTCAGTTCAGTCTTTTTGTATTTATCAGGGTTTCTCACTCTGTCAAACACGTTAAGACACGTCACACAATAAAACAAAAGATAAAACAGTACATCATATAACATTATTACACCACTACACATCTACAATACAACATGTATAATACCACCATACAACAATATTACAATGTACGTGTGTGTAGAGTGCGTGTTATGGATGGCGTGTGTGTGTGTCTCGTCACAGTCCACGTTGTTCCATAAGGTATATATATATATATTTTTTTTTATCTGATTCTACCTCTTGAGTTACCTGCTGTGGAATAGAGTTCCATGTAGTCATGGCTCTATGTCATACTGTATGGCTTTATTTCCTATAGTTTTTTTCCGGACTTGGGGACTGTGAAGAGACCCCTGGTGGTTTGTCTTGGGGACTGTGAAGAGACCCCTGGTGGTTTGTCTTGGGGACTGTGGAGAGACCCCTGGTGGTTTGTCTTGGGGACTGTGGAGAGACCCCTGGTGGTTTGTCTTAGGGACTGTGGAGAGACTCCTGGTGGTTTGTCTTGGGGACTGTGGAGAGACCCCTGGTGGCATGTCTTGTGGGGTTGCATGGGTGTCTGAGCTCTGTGCTAGTCATTTGAACAGACAGTTCGGTGCCATCAACATGTCATTACCTCTCACAAAGACAAGCAGTGATGCAGTCAATCTCTCCTCTACTTTGAGCTAGGAGAGATTGACATGCCTGTTATTGAAGTTAGCTGTCTGTGTACATTTAAGGGCCAGACGTGCTGCCCTGTTCTGGGTCAACTGTAGTTTGCTTATTTGGTCAAGTGTGGCACTTGACCAAATGACCTCTAGGTGCAACAGAACTAAATCCTGCTGTTGTCCCCCGGTAGCTAGCTAGCTAAAATTGTCCCTTTCCTAAATTAGCCATGGACAGAGGGTTTGGGATTTTACTTCATTCACCTCCCAATGATTATAATTGCCTTTCTGATCCGCTTGGCTTCCCCGGTGATGCTCAGTGGTTGCTGGTTACAGTGAATGGAAAGAGAGGAGGCTCATGGGAGAGAGAGAGAGAGAGAGAGAGAGAGAGAGAGAGAGAGAGAGAGAGAGAGAGAGAGAGAGAGAGAGAGAGAGAGAGAGAGAGAGAGAGAGAGAGAGAGAGAGAGAGAGAGAGAGAGAGAGAGAGAGAGAGAGAGAGAGAGAGAGAGAGAGAGAGAGAGAGAGAGAGAGAGAGAGAGAGAGAGAGAGAGAGAGAGAGAGAGAGAGAGAGAGAGAGAGAGAGAGAGAGAGACACGGTGGTAGGGAGGACAGTAGAAAGTGAGCCAATGGTGGTTTGTGACTGTTAGGATTTCTCAGTAGCAGTAATCCGAGTTTTATGATGAGAATGACTTCTTCTGTGAACTTTCATTATTATCCTCCCTCCCTCATGAGGGAGCAGCATTATGTCGCTCATTGAAAGAAGGTCTATGTGCGCAGTTTCTGTGCTTCCAGTTCTTAGGTTTCGTTTCTGCGTCTTTTACTTTCTGTTTTGTACACCAGCTTCAAACAGCTGAAAAATAATATATTTTTGGTTATTGAAAATATATTTCACATCGGTTTACATGGTCCAATGATTCTCTACACTTGCTTGTTTTGTCACATAAAGTTGAATTTTTGCAACCAGGAAATGGCATATTCTGCATATTGCACATTTTTAAAGATATGTGTTTTTTTGGTAACTGAATTACAAGGCAATATTTCTGAAACATACAGAAGGTTAACAATTTCTCCAAAACGAAAAATAAGTGTTGATATTAGTTGGCAGGGGTCTTTACGTCATTGTTTTGATGTATTTATGATACCTTTTGAGACCCCTTTTTTGTCCGTTTATCCAGAAATCAAAGCATTTACTTATGCCTAATTTTTAAGATAGATACATTTTTCAACAATTTACAGTCTTCATTTCCACAAAATACCTTTCATTTGACACCTAATTTAATATCCTCCTATGAACTTTACATGTAGGTGCTCATGGGTCCTTTACATGTAGATGCTCATGGGTCCTTTACATGTAGGTGCTCATGGGTCCTTTACATGTAGGTGCTCATGGGTCCTTTACATGTAGGTGCTCATGGGTCCTTTACATGTAGGTGCTCATGGGTCCTTTACATGTTGGTGCTCATGGGTCCTTTACATGTTGGTGCTCATGGGTCCTTTACATGTTGGTGCTCATGGGTCCTTTACATGTTGGTGCTCATGGGGTCCTTTACATGTTGGTGCTCATGGGTCCTTTACATGTTGGTGCTCATGGGTCCTTTTACATGTTGGTGCTCATGGGTCCTTTACATGTAGGTGCTCATGGGTCCTTTACATGTTGGTGCTCATGGGTCCTTTACATGTTGGTGCTCATGGGTCCTTTACATGTTGGTGCTCATGGGTCCTTTACATGTTGGTGCTCATGGGGTCCTTTACATGTTGGTGCTCATGGGTCCTTTTACATGTTGGTGCTCATGGGTCCTTTACATGTAGGTGCTCATGGGTCCTTTACATGTTGGTGCTCATGGGTCCTTTACATGTAGGTGCTCATGGGTCCTTTACATGTTGGTGCTCATGGGTCCTTTACATGTAGGTGCTCATGGGTCCTTTACATGTTGGTGCTCATGGGTCCTTTACATGTAGGTGCTCATGGGTCCTTTACATGTAGGTGCTCATGGGTCCTTTACATGTAGGTGCTCATGGGTCCTTTACATGTTGGTGCTCATGGGTCCTTTCAACACCACAATTGATGTGTTTTCAGCCAGTGCCTGTCAATATGGATAATGTTTCATGTAATACCATGAAGTTTGATTAAACACTACTTCCAATTGTAAGAAAACATCTGATTTTACAAGTATTTGTGCTTCCTCTCCCTCTGTCCAATCAGGAGCGGGTCCAGAAGACCTTCCCCCACCCCATAGATAAATGGGCCATAGCTGACGCCCAGTCAGCCATCGAGAAGAGGAAGAGGAGGAACCCTCTACTGCTGCCCGTCGATAAGATACACCCCCTACTCAAGGTACTGTGCAAGATAGATACACACCCCCTACTCAAGGTACAGCTCTTAGTCCAGTCAAGATGAGTTACCTTCCTCCTGCAATGCACTGATGAAACGATCACCTGTCCTTATTCAGGCCCTCGTTTAATAATTCCTGGTTGGAGGGTTCTGTCCTCGTTTATTCCCTCCTGATTTCTGGAATCCTCCAATCAGGATTTCTGGAATCCTCCAATCAGGATTTCTGGAATCCTCCAACCAGGATTTCTGGAAAGCCTAAGAATTTTGGGGACATTTTTTTTCTGTGATTTTGCAACCGTATTCCTTATACCATGCCTCTTCCCCTGCTGTCTGTCCCGTCAACAGGAGGTGCTGGGCTATAAGATCGACTACCACGTCTGCCTCTACATCGTGGCGGTTCTAGAATACATTTCAGCTGACATCCTGAAGCTAGCAGGAAACTACGTCGGTAACATCAGACACTATGAGATCAGCCAGCAAGACATCAAGGTGTCCATGTGTGCAGACAAGGTAGGAAACCTACTATACCCACTGTCGGTCTGTCTCTTTTTGTCCGTCTGTCTCCAGCGTGTCATTGTACAGTTGAAGTCGAAGGTTTACATACATACACCTTAGCCAAATACATTTAAACTCAGTTTTTCACAATTCCTGACATTATAATCCTAGTAAAAATTCCCTGTCTTAGGTCAGTTAGGATCACCGCTTTAATTTAAGAATGTGAAATGTCAGAATAATAGAGAGAGAGAATGATTTATTTAGGCTTTTATTTCTTTCATCACATTCCCAGTGGGTCAGAAGTTTACATACACTCAATTAGTATTTGGTAGCATTGCCTTTAAATTGTTTAACTTGGGTCAAACGTTTTGGGTAGCCTTCCACAAGCTTCCCACAATAAGTTGGGTGAATTTTGGCCCATTCCTCCTGACAGAGCTGGTGTAACTGAGTCAGGTTTGTAGGCCTCCTTGCTCGCACACGCATTTTTCAGTTCTGCCCACACATTTTCTATAGGATTGAGGTCAGGGCTTTGTGATGGCCACTCCAATACCTTGACTTTGTTGTCCTTAAGCCATTTTGCCTCAACTTTGGAAGTATGCTTGGGGTCATTGTCCATGTGGAAGACCTATTTGCGACCAAGCTTTAACTTCCTGACTGATGTCTTGAGATGTTGCTTCAATATATCCACATCCTTCCTCATGATGCCATCTATTTTGTGAAGTGCACCAGTCCCTCCTGCAGCAAAGCACCCCCACAACATGATGAAGCCACCCCCGTGCTTCACAGTTGGGATGGTGTTCTTCGGCTTGCAAGCTTCCCCCGTTTTCCTCCAAACATAACGATGGTCATTATGGCCAAACAGTTCTATTTTTGTTTCATCAGACCAGAGGACATTTCTCCAAAAAGTCCCCATGTGTAGTTGTAAACCGTAGTCTGGCTTTTTTATGGCGGTTTTGGAGCAGTGGCTTTTTCCTTGCTGAGCAGCCTTTCAGGTTATGTCAATATAGGACTTGTTTTACTGTGGATATAGATACTTTTGTACCTGTTTCCTCCAGCATTCCTTCCCAAGGTCCTTTGCTGTTGTTCTGGGATTGATTTGCACTTTTCGCACCAAAGTACGTTCATCTCTAGGAGACGCGTCTCCTTCCTGAGCGGTATGACGGCTGCGTGGTCCCATGGTGTTTATACTTGCGTACTATTGTTTGTACAGATGAACGTGGTACCTTCAGGCGTTTGCCTGAATTGCTCCCAAGGATGACCCAGACTTGTGGAGATCTACCATTTTTTTCTGAGGTCTTGGCTGATTTCTTTTGATTTTCCCATGATGTCAAGCAAAGAGGCACGGAGTTTGAAATACATCCACAGGTACACCTCCAATTGACTCAAATGATGTCAATTAGCCTATCAGAAGCTTCTAAAGCCATGACATCATTTTCTGCAATTTCCCAAGCTGTTTAAAGGCACAGTCAACTTAGTGTATGTAAACTTCTTACCCACTGGAATTGTAATACAGTGCATTATAAGTGAAATAAGCTGTCTGTAAACAATTGTTGGAAAAATTAGTAGATGTCCTAACCAACTTGCCAAAACTATAGTTTGTTAACAAGAAATGTGTGGAGTGGTTGAAAAATGAGTTTTAATGACTCCAACCTAAGTGTATGTAAACTTCCGCCTTCTGCTGTATGTCTCGGAGTCACCCCTCAATGCCAATCCACTCCAAAGTAGGTAAATATGTAGAAGGCCTTCACACCCCTTGACTTTTTCCAAATGTTGTTGCAGCCTGAATTTAAAATGGATTCAATTGAGATTTTGTTTCACTGGCCTATACATAATACCCCTCATAATGTAAAAGTTAAATTATGTTTTTAGAAATTTGACAAATTAATTAAAACTGAAAAGCTGACATTTCTGAGTCAATAAATATTCAAGCCTAAATAAGTTCAAGAGTAAAAATGTGCTTAACAAATCACATAATAAGTTGCATGGACTCTGTGTGCAATAATAGTGTTTAACATGATGTTTGAGTGACCACCTCATGTCTGTAACCCCACACATACAATTATCTGTAAGGTCCCTCAGTCGAGCAGTGAATTTCAAACACAGATTCAACCACAAAGACCAGGGAGGTTTTCCAATGCCTCACAAAGAAGGACAGCTATTGGTAGATGTGTCAAAATACAAAAGTAGACATTGAATATCCCTTTGAGCATGGTGAAGTTATTAATTACACTTTGGACGGTGTATCAATACACCCAGTCACTACAAAGATACACGTGTCCTTTCTAACCCCGTTGCCAGAGAGGAAGGAAACCGCTCAGCGATTTCACCATGAGGCCAATGTTGACTATTTTAAAACAGTTACGGAGTTTAATGGCTGCGACAGGAGAGAACTGAGGCTGGCTCAACAACGTAGAAGTCACTCCACAATACTACCCTAAATGACAGAGTGAAAAGAAAACAACATGCTTCCTGTTTGCAACAAGGCACTAAAGTAAAACTGCAAAAAAAATGTGGCAAAGAAATTATCTTTGTGTCCTGAATACAAAGCGTTATGCAACTCCAACACAGCACATCACTGAGTACCACTTCATATTTTCATGCATGGTGGTGGCTGCATCATGTTATGGGTGTGTTTGTCATCGGCAAGGACTAGGGAGTTTTTTAGGATAAAAAGAAAAGGAATAGAGCTAAGCACAGGCAAAATCCTAGAGGAAAACCTGGTTGTCTGATTTCCAACAGACACTGGGGGATGAATTCACCTTTCAGCAGGACAATAACCTCAAACACAAGGCCAAATATACACTGGAGTTGCTTACCAAGAAGACTTTGAATGTTCCTGGGTGGCCTAGTTATAGTTTTGACTTAAATCGGCTTGAACATCTATGGCAAAACTTGAAAATGGCTGTCTAGCAATGATCAACAACCAACTTGAGCTTGAAATGTGGTACACAATCCAGGTGTGCAAAGCTCTTGGAGACCTTACCCAGAAAGAGTCACAGCTGTAATCACTGTCAAAGGTGATTCTAACATGTATTGACTCGGGTGTGAATTCTTATGGAAAAAATCTCAAAAAACATGTATTCGCATTGTCATTATGGGGTATTGTGTGATGGGTGAATTTATTTGAATCTAATTTGAATTCAGGCTGTAACACAACAAAATGTGGAATAAGTCGAGGCGTATGAATACTTTCTGAAGGCTCTGTACCTGGTCGACTTGGTGACCTGTCTCTGTGTGTGCCGTACCAGATGTTTATGGAGGTTTTTGACCAATGATGTTTCTTGTCTCAGGTCCTAATGGACATGTTTGACCAGGACGAGGACATCGGTCTGGTGTCTCAGTGTACGGAGGAGCCGTCGTCGTCGGGGGAGCTGACCTACGACGACCTGGTGCGCCTGGAGGTCGCAGAGGAGCGCCAGTACCTCCGGGAGCTCGACCTCATCATCAAGGTGTTCCGACATCACTTCCTGTTCAACAACAAGATCTTCACGCCTCAGGTGAGAACAGTAAAACAGGTTATGAACACCTTTCCTCTAGATATGAACACCTTATGAACAGCTTATAAAACGGCAGTCAACCTAAACACAGCAGACAGCTTATAAGCAGCTTACCAACAGTTTGTTTGACCACATAGCAAAGCCAATTGTAGCCAAATCCAGTGTAAGACCATGTTACGTTCCCCAGCAAGAAAACCAAATAATGTCGCTCAAACAGAAGGGGGAACTAACAAAGAGTCACTGACAACAACCAAAACGAAACAGGTGGTGTTTTAGAGCAACTCTGCCTAGAAGGCCAGCATCCCGGAGTCGCCTCTTCACTGTTGGTCTCATTGACAAGATGATACGGTCTATAACAGACATGGTCTCATTGACAAGATGATACGGTCTCAACGTCAACAGTGAAGAGGCGACTCCGGGATGCTTGCCTTCTAGACAGAGTTCCTCTGTCTGTGTTCTTTTGCTCATTTTAATATTTTATTTTTATTGGCCAGTCTGAGATATGGCCAGCATCCCGGAGTCGCCTCTTCACTGTTGACGTTGAGACTGGTGTTTTGCGGGTACTATTTAATGAAGCTGCCAGTTGAGGAATTGTGAGGCGTCCGTTTCTCAAACTAGACACTCTAATGTACTTGTCCTCTTGCTCAGTTGTGCACCGGGGCCTCCCACTCTTCTTTCTATTCTGGTTAGAGCCAGTTTGTGCTGTTCTGTGAAGGGAGTAGTACACAGCGTTGTACGAGATCTTCAGTTTCTTGGCAATTTCTCGCATGGAATAGCCTTAATTTCTCAGAGCAAAAATAGACTGACGAGTTTCAGAAAAAAGGTATTTGTTTCTGGTCATGTTGAGCCTGTAATCGAACCCACAAATGCTGATGCTCCAGATACTCAACTAGTCTAAAGGCCAGTTTTATTGCTTCTTTAATCAGAACAACAGTTGTCAGCTGTGCTAACATAATTGCAAAAAGGTTTTCTAATGATCAATTAGCCTTTTAAAATGATAAACTTGGATTAGCTAACACAACATGCCATTGGAACACAGGAGTGATGGTTGCTGATAATGGGCCTCTGTACGCCTATGTAGATATTCCATAGAAAATCTGCCGTTTCCAGCTACAATAGTCATTTACAACATTAACAATGTCTACACTGTATTTCTGATCAATTTTATGTTATTTTAATGGACAAAAAAATGTGCTTTTCTTTCAAAAACAAGGACATTTCTAAGTACTGTAGTCTATATATATATATATATACACATACATACATACAGTGGGGCAAAAAAGTATTTAGTCAGCCACCAATTGTGCAAGTTCTCCAACTTAAAAAGATGAGAGAGGCCTGTAATTTTTCATCATAGGTACACTTCAACTATGACAGACGAAATGAGAAAAAGAAATCCAGAAAATCACATTGTAGGATTTTTAATTTATTTATTTGCAAATTATGGTGGAAAATAAGTATTTGGTCAATAACAAAAGTTTATCTCAATACTTTGTTATATACCCTTTGTTGGCAATGACAGAGGTCAAACGTTTTCTGTAAGTCTTCACAAGGTTTTCACACACTGTTGCTGGTATTTTGGCCCATTCCTCCATGCAGATCTCCTCTAGAGCAGTGATGTTTTGGGGCTGTCGCTGGGCAACACGGACTTTCAACTCCCTCCAAAGATTTTCTATGGGTTTGAGATCTGGAGACTGGCTAGGCCACTCCAGGACCTTGAAATGCTTCTTCTGAAGCCACTCCTTCGTTGCCCGGCGGTGTGTTTGGGATCATTGTCATGCTGAAAGACCCAGCCACGCTTTCATCTTCAATGCCCTTGCTGATGGAAGGAGGTTTTCACTCAAAATCTCACGATACATGGCCCCATTCATTCTTTCCTTTACACGGATCAGTCGTCCTGGTCCCTTTGCAGAAAAACAGCCCCAAAGCATGATGTTTCCACCCCATGCTTCACAGTAGGTATGGTGTTCTTTGGATGCAACTCAGCATTCTTTGTCCTCCAAACACGACGAGTTGAGTTTTTACCAAAAAGTTCTATTTTGGTTTCATCTGACCATATGACATTCTCCCAATCCTCATCTGGATCATCCAAATGCTCTCTAGCAAACTTCAGACGGGCCTGAACATGTACTGGCTTAAGCAGGGGGACACGTCTGGCACTGCAGGATTTGAGTCCCTGGCGGCGTAGTGTGTTACTGATGGTAGGCTTTGTTACTTTGGTCCCAGCTCTCTGCAGGTCATTCACTAGGTCCCCTGTGGTTCTGGGATTTTTGCTCACCGTTCTTGTGATCATTTTGACCCCACGGGTGAGATCTTGCGTGGAGCCCCAGATCGAGGAAGATTATCAGTGGTCTTGTATGTCTTCCATTTCCTAATAATTGCTCCCACAGTTGATTTCTTCAAACCAAGCTGCTTACCTATTGCAGATTCAGTCTTCCCAACCTGGTGCAGGTCTACAATTTTGTTTCTGGTGTCCTTTGACAGCTCTTTGGTCTTGGCCATAGTGGAGTTTGGAGTGTGACTGTTTGAGGTTGTGGACAGGTGTCTTTTATACTGATAACAAGTTCAAACAGGTGCCATTAATACAGGTAATGAGTGGAAGACAGAGGAGCCTCTTAAAGAAGTTGTTACAGGTCTGTGAGAGCCAGAAATCTTGCTTGTTTGTATGTGACCAAATACTTATTTTCCACCATAATTTGCAAATAAATTCATTAAAAATCCTACAATGTGATTTTCTGGATTTTTTTTCCTCATTTTGTCTGTCATAGTTGAAGTGTACCTATGATGAAAATTACAGGCCTCTCTCATCTTAAGTGAGAGAACTTGCACAATTGGTGGCTGACTAAATACCTTTTTGCCCCACTGTGTGTATGTATGTATATATATATATATATATATATATATATATATACACAAGTTATATGCTCACATTGGGGAAAATATACTTTTGGTCATGTAGTGTATGTGGACACCTGCTCGTCGAACATCTCATTCTAAAATCATGGGCATTAATATGGAGTTGGTCCCCCCTTTGCTGCTATAACAGCCTCCACTCTTCTGGGAAGACTTTCCACTAGATGTTGGAACATTGCTCCGGGGGACTTGCTTCCATTCAGCCACAAGAGCATTAGTGAGGTCGGGCACTGATGTTTGGCGATTAGGCCTGGCTCGCAGTCGGCGTTCCAATTCATCCCAAAGGTGTTCGATGGGGTTGAGGTCAGGGCTCTGTGAAGGCCAGTCAAGTCTTTCACACTGATCTCAACAAACCATTTCTGTATGAACCTCGCTTTGTGCACGGGGGCATTGTCATGCTGAAACAGGAACGGGCCTTCCCCAAACTGTTGCCACAAAGTTGGAAGCACAGAACCGTCTAGAATGTCATTGTATGCTGTAGCGTTAAGATTTCCCTTCACTGGGACTAAGGAGCCTAGCCCAAACCATTAAAAACAGCCCCAGACCATTATTCCTCCTCCACCAAACTTTACAGTTGGCACTATGCATTGGGGCAGGTAGGGTTCTCCTGGCATCCGCCAAACCCAGATCAGACTGCCAGATGGTGAAGCGTGATTCATCTAACCTCCATTTTGGTTAAACTGGCCACCCTTGAGCTGACGGGTGGAGCTTTGTGATGGGTGGAGCTTTGTGATGGGTGTAGCTTTGTGATGGGTGGAGCTTTGATGTAGCCTAGGAAGTGTGAGATGAGCAGAAGAGGGGAAGGACGACCCCTGCTGGGAGCTTGCTGTGTGTGGCCCTCCCTCGTCCTTTTGTTCTCTGGCCAGTGAAGACAGCTCCTGGTGTAGTCTCCTCTTCAGCACTCGTTGTTTTGTTTTGTTATCGTCGTCAATCTGGATGCGTTCAAAATCCCAAATACATCGTCTATATATACACATAACAACAGTTGACATCGAGGTTAAAGAAAGTGGTGCTTTATTAATTTACCTAGCTAATTTTGCAATGAATCGTTAGCAAATTAGTTCGATAAAACATTTGAGTCGTTTGACAGCCCTAGAAGCAAGATGATATCCACGAACAGTACAGGAATGAACCAGGCAGTGGTTTAAAAGTAGCCTGGTCCCAGATCTGGTTGTGCTGTCTTTTCAACTGCGTTGGTCTTTGTCATTGCTTGACAGGAACAGATCTGGGACCAGTGGTTCCATAGTAGATTGTTTCCATGTTCAACTGACTTTGGGATGGGGTGTGTCCGTACGTAAGACGTATTGTTGTTAATCACTCTGAATTAAAGCATCTGCTAAATGACTAAAATGAATCAGATCTGCTAAATGACTCAAATGTATCAAATCTGCTAAATGAATCAAATCTGCTAAATGACTCAAATGAATCAAATCTGCTAAATGACTCAAATGAATCAAATCTGTTAATTGACTAAAATGAATCAAATCTGCTAAATGACTAAAATGAATCAAATCTGCTAAATGACTAAAATGAATCAAATCTGCTAAAGGACTAAAATGAATCAAATCTGTTAAATGACTCAAATGTGTGAAATGTGTAAGTAAAGTTTTGCCCCCCACCCCCACCCTCCTTGTAAGTCACATCTCTCCCTCTCTCTACTTGCAGGATGTGGAGGTGATTTTCAGTAACATCTTGGACATCCATGAGTTGACGGTCAAGCTGCTGGGCCTGATCGAAGATGCAGTGGAGATGACCGCTGACGGTAGTCCACATCCTTTGGTGGGCAGCTGCTTCGAGGACCTGGCAGAGGTAGGACACACCGAAACTCACACCTACATCTGACACACACACACACACACACCCCTACGCCTGCTGCTGACATGAGTCCTCATCCTTTAGTGGGCAGAGACTTCGAGGTATAATATGATTCACACACCTGTCCCTTGTGTCCTGTCAGAAACCTTACGGCCCAATAGCACAGTCCTACCTTTACCTCTATTCTGTCATAACTGATCCCAAAGCCCTGTGCCCTATGACGTTTTCATGTTAACAATGTTTTTACCAGGCTCTCTTGCACATCTCTGCTAGAAGGCCTGCCCCCCCCCCAGTAAGACATAGTAGTCTGCTTTAATAACGGTCTCTTTCAACTCCAGGAGCAGGCGTTTGACCCGTACGAGACCCTGTCTCAGGACATCCTGTCCAGGCAGTTCCACGAGCACTTCAGCAGCCTGATGGCCCGGCCTACTGTAGGACTATACTTCCAGGTAAGATAGGGCTCACCTCACTGGCACACACAGATCTGGGTTGCAAGATTTTTGTTTGTTTGTAACTTATTTTTAAACTTATTGTTTTACTTATTTTGTACATAATGTTGCTGCTACCGTCTCTTACGACCGAAAATAACTTCTGGACATCAGAACTGCGATTACTCACCACGGACTGGCAGAATCCTTTTTTTTTTGTCCTTTAACGAGTCCGACGACGTGAATGATATACTGCTTCCCCCGGAAACAGACCCAGATCCCCATCATTTGCGTGAAGAGAAGGCGGAGAAAAAGGGGCCAAAGGACGGGCTGCCCTCTGAGAATTTGTAGGCGATCGAATAAACCCCCCCCCACTTCCTTCCATTCTGCTAGCAAACGTGCAATCTTTGGAAAATAAAATCGATGACCTACGCGGAAGATTAAACTACTAACGGGACATTCAAAACTGTAACATCTTATGCTTCACGGAGTCGTGGCTGAACGACGACATTATCAACATACAGCTGGCTGGTTATACGCTGTACCGGCAGGATAGAACAGCAGCCTCTGGTAAGACAAGGGGTGGCGGTCTATGTGTATTTGTAAACAACAGCTGGTCCATGATATCTAAGGAAGTCTCGAGGTTTTTCCTCGCCTGAGGTAGAGTATCTCATAATAAGCTGTATACCACACTATCTACAGAGAGTTTTCATCTGTTTTTTTTCGTAGCTGTCTACATACCACCACAAACTGAGGCTGGCACTAAGACCACACTGAATGAGCTGTATTCCGCCATAAGCAGACAGGAAAACGCTCACCCAGAGGCGGCGCTCCTAGTGGCCAGGGACTTTAATGCAGGGAAACTTAAATCCGACTTACCACATTTCTATCAGCATGTTAAATGTGCAACCAGACGGAAAAGAACTTTGGACCACCTTTACTCCACACACAGAGACGCATAGAAAGCTCTCCCTCGCCCTCCATTTGGCAAATCTGACCATAATTCTATCCTCCTGATTCCTGCTTACAAGCAAAAACTAAAGCAGGAAGCACCAGTGGCTCGGTCAATAAGAAAGTGGTCAGATGAAGCAGATGCTAAGCTACAGGACTGTTTTGCAGCACAGACTGGAATATGTTCCGGGATTCCTCCGATGGCATTGAGGAGTACACCACATCAGTCATTGGCTTCATCAATAAGTGCATCGATGACGTCGTCCCCACAGTGACCGTACGTACATACCCCAACCAGAAGCCATGGATTACAGGCAACATCCACGCTGAGCTAAAGGGTAGAGCTGCCGCGTTCAAGGAGCGGGACTCTAACCCGGAAGCTTATAATAAATCCTGCTATGCCCTGCGATGAATCATCAAACAGGGAAAGCGTCAATATAGGACTAAGATCGAATCGTACTACACCGGCTCTGACGCTCATCGGATGTGGCAGGGCTTGCAAACCATTACAGACTACAAAGGGAAGCAATGCTATTCATTGACTACAGCTCAGCGTTCAACAACATAGTGCCCTCAAAGCTCACCAATAAGCTAAGGACCCTGGGATTAAACACCTCCCTCTGCAACTGGATCCTGGACTTCCTGACGGGCCGCCCCCAGGTGGTAAGGGTAGCTAACAACACATCCGCCACGCTGTTCCTCAACACAGGGTCCCCTCAAGGGTGTGTGCTCAGTCCCCTCGTGTACTCCCTGTTCACTCGTGACTGCAGGACCAGGCACGACTCCAACGCCATCATTAAGTTTGCCGATGACCAGTGTCCGAAATTAACTTTTTGGCTCACCTGCCAATGGGACTGGTAGATGAAAGAATCCACCAGCCAAGCATACTTTTTTTACCGGTCAAAATAATTAATTGCCTTTTTGTGTCACATATACATTAATTTCAGTACATTTCATTGAGATAATAAGGCATTATGTTGAATACAAACTTAAAGAAGAGGCCAGAGCAAAATGTGAAACAAAATAATATATTTAATATATTGATCAACGGTTCATCAAATCAAGTTTATTTGTAGAGCACATTTTAAAAAAGAACTGTAATTGGGCGCACAATGAAATAAACCAAGCATATCAGATACAATGAATAAGAGTACATAGAAGTCAAAATAGGGCAACAACAATGGTAAGATACAATCATGAGAAGTGCAGTGGACATAGAACTGGTGCTCTCCTGATACACAGGGGAAGCAGGTATACAAATCCTTTACTTTGAGTAGAAATACCCTGATAAAATATAGGTAAAATAGAGACAAATTTTTGCTGTGGCTAGATTTAATTTCCCAGCCTGAATACAACTGAAGAAGTCTTGAACTCAAAATTCTACTGAAATATTTGCTATTAAATTTACTTAAGGATCAAACATAAAAGTAAATGTGAAGGATTTGTTAACCTAATCAGATGCTTAATCATTTTAATCAACTTAAACCTCCTCATCAGACTCCTCGCTCTCTCTACCGCAATCACCCTCTTTGCACGGTCCATGAAGTCTGGCCTCCTGCTCCTTGACAGAGTCCTGGTGCCACAGCCATCACAGCTTTTATCAGATCATACTCCCTGATCTCTGGAGGAGGTCTTCTACTTTCCGAAACACCACGTTGGACCGGATGGCATCAGAAAAGGTCCGTTCAAGGCGGTGTGCCATACAGTGGATGGTAACGATGTAGGCCCTGTTCCCCTTCAGCCGGCTGACCACACCATTCTTGGCTCCGGTCATCACAGCAGCTCCATCTGTTCCCAGCGAGACCAGCTTCCTCCCCCACTCATCACACACTTCCTCCATGATGGCACTGATGGCGTTGCTTATGTGTGCCGCGTCTGCCTTCTCCACCGACTTGATGCCAACAAACTTCGACTCGATCTTGCCCTTGTTTCAGAATCTGACATAAACTAACTCCTACCTCTTTCACAGAACTGTCCGTGGAGCCGTCTGACATGATGGAGAGATGTGGTTTTTTTCTCCAGATTCCACCTCTGCAATATGGTGCATAAATGGTGCATAAACTCTTTGGGCTGCTTCTTATTTCTATATGTTGAGCCCACACAGCAATTCCCTTTTTTATTTCCATCCAAACTGCAAAAATCGAACATCAAATTAATTCAATAATAATTTAATATACAATCATGTTATTCAATATAGCTGGCAGTTGATTGTGCTAAATTAGCCTTCTACCCCTTTTGTTTACTTAAGGATCAACACTATGAGGCCGGTAAAGTCAATTGTGTCGCAATGCTTTAAAATGTGAACAGCATCTGGAGACAAACATTACAATAGAACGTTACAGAGCCATAGGAAAGCATGGAGATCCATGTCAGCATCAGTAGGCCTATAATTTGATGGTATTTATACACTATTTTGAGGTGAACCGAAGCTGATCAAGAGCTGAGAAATAACCTCCAATACTGGACCACGTCTGCTAAATAGACTTGAAAAAACGACCTACAAAAGTACTAGTCGAGCTACAAGAGTAACAACATTTTCACTTACTCACACATCCACTCCGAGTCAGAAAGTGGTCTCGCCTTCTTGCCAATGGCATGTACAGTCCTAAGCAGTATCCTCATCTCCGTGCTGGTCTGCCTCTGACGTTGCCATTGGCGCCGTCACAGACGGTGTCAAGAGGAGAGGCTTCCGATTGAGCCCGGGACACAGAAGCGGAAGGCAATGTGACACTTGCCGTGTTCATGGTCACGAATGTTCTCCAGCTTCATCGTTTTATTTTTTCCGATGACAAAATGAGTTGTTTCTGCTTTTATCTTTAACATACTGGCGACATACAGACCAACTCATCACCACAGCCTCAGCATCATACTGTAGCCAGCCTCTTGAAACTCCTTTATCTATGAACTCCATTTCTCACAAAACTTCTTTTTTTTTTAAAACGGGATTCGTCCTCTTTGGTGGGTTTTCCACTCCAGGTAAATGTCGCCACATAACAGCTATTTAATGAACCGGTAGCTAGCAGCAGACCCGTGGCAAGTGAGCGATGACGAGTAGCTGATGTCCCGTACGGTAAACAGTGCCTCGAAACTAGGAGCACTAGAGACGGTCTGTGGCTTCCACCGAGCCATCATGCCAGATATTTTATTACATTACTATTTTGGTACAAACATTTACCCGCCAGTGTGGCTGAGAGCCTTCTGAGATTTACTCGCCAAACGGAAAATCTACCCGCATTTGGCGCTTGGCAGGTGTTAATTTCGGACCCTGCCGTTGACACAACAGTGGTAGGCCTGATCACCGACAACAACAATGCATCCTATAGGGAGGTCAGAGACCTGGCCGTGTGGTGCCAGGACAACAACCTCTCCCTCAACGTGATCAAGACAAAGGAGATGATTGTGGACTACAGGAAAAAGAGGACCGAGCACGCCCCCATTCTCACCGACGAGGCTGCAGTGGAGCAGGTTGAGAGCTTCAAGTTCCTTGGTGTCCACATCACCAACAAACTAACATGGTCCAAGCACACCAAGACAGTCGTGAAGAGGGCACGACAAAACCTATTCCCCCTCAGGAGCCTGAAAAGATTTGGCATGGGTCCTCAGATCCTCAAAAGATTCTAGAGCTGCACCATCGAGAGCTTCCTGACTGGCAGCATCACTGCCTGGTATAGCAACTGCTCGGCCTCCGACCGCAAGGAACTACAGAGGGTAGTGCGTACGACCTAGTACATCACTGGAGCCAAGCTTCCTGCCATCCAGGACCTCTATACCATGCGGTGTCAGAGGAATGCCCTAAAAATTGTCAGACTCCAGCCACCCTAGTCATAGACTGTTCTCTCTGCTACCGCACGGCAAGCGGTACCGGAGCGCCAAGTCTAGGTCCAAGAGGCTTCTAAACAGCTTCTACCCCCCAAGCCATAAGACTCCTGAACATCTAGTCAAATGGCTACCCCCCTCTTTTACACCACTGCTACTCTCTGTCATTATCTATCCATAGTCACTTTAATAACTCTACCTACATTTACATGTTACCTCAACTAACCGGTGCCCCCGCACATTGACTCTATAGCGGTACCCCCTGTATATAGACTCCACATTGACTCTGTAGCGGTACCCCCCTGTATATAGCCTCCACATTGACTCTGTACCGGTACCCCCTGTATATAGCCTCCACATTGACTCTGTGCAGTACCCCTGTATATAGCCTCCACATTGACTCTGTGCAGTACCCCCTGTATATAGCCTCCACATTGACTCTGTACAGTACCCCCTGTATATAGCCTCCACATTGACTCTGTGCAGTACCCCCTGTATATAGTCTCCACATTGACTCTGTGCAGGTACCCTGTATATAGCCTCCACATTGACTCTGTAGCGGTACCCCCTGTATATAGCCTCCACATTGACTCTGTACCGGTACCCCCTGTATATAGCCTCCACATTGACTCTGTACCGGTACCCCCTGTATATAGCCTCCACATTGACTCTGTACAGTACCCCCTGTATATAGCCTCCACATTGACTCTGTACAGTACCCCTGTATATAGCCTCCACATTGACTCTGTGCAGTACCCCCTGTATATAGCCTCCACATTGACTCTGTGCAGTACCCCCTGTATATAGCCTCCACATTGACTCTGTGCAGTACCCCCTGTATATAGCCTCCACATTGACTCTGTACCGGTACCCCTGTATATAGCCTCCACATTGACTCTGTACAGGTACCCCCTGTATATAGTCTCCACATTGACTCTGTACAGTACCCTGTATATAGCCTCCACATTGACTCTGTACCGGTACCCCCTGTATATAGCCTCCACATTGACTCTGTACAGTACCCCCTGTATATAGTCTCCACATTGACTCTGTACCGGTACCCCTGTATATAGCCTCCACATTGACTCTGTGCAGTACCCCCTGTATATAGTCTCCACATTGACTCTGTACCGGTACCCCCTGTATATAGTCTCCACATTGACTCTGTACCGGTACCCCCTGTATATAGTCTCCACATTGACTCTGTATCAGTACCCCCTGTATATAGTCTCACTATTGTTATTTTACTGCTGCTTTATAATTACTTGTTACTTTTATTTCTTATTCGTATTTTATTTTTTTATTTATTTTTAAACTGCATTGTTGGTTAGGGGCTCGTAAGTAAGCATTTCACTGTAAGGTCTACACCTGTTGTATTCGACGCTTGTGACTAATACAATTTAATTTGATCACTGCACACCAATACTGGACATTGACATAGTGGCTAATGCGTGGCTGCTCTAATGTATTTCCCAAGTAATGATCTTTCAAATCAAATAACATTTTATTTGTCACATGTACATGTTTAGTGTAGTGTCATGCCTGGTCGTCAAGGCTATGTGTTGTGCCTCTGGCTAGGGCTGTCTGTCTGATCCTCTTAAGTGATAATGCCCGAGAAGCGGGAAGTCGGTGTTTGGAGGATATATTGGCACGGTTGTTGTTCGTCTCTGGCCGGGAAAAACACCGGCTTCGAGGGCATTATCACTATCATACAACGGATAATCAACATATTCAAATAATGATTGACATATTTTCTTTGAATATGTTATTTTGATGAATTTATTCATAGTAATTTCATCCTTCCACAAGATATAGTCCCGACACAAATCTAGGGTTGCTACCCAAGCCGGCTGGTCATTCGTTCTATCAGTTCGGTTGCCAGAAACGCGACCCTGTCGTTCAGTCTTTTTGTTCTGTATCTATGGACGCGACCCAGCCGTTCGATCTAAATGTTCCATTGCCATACTGACTGGCAACGTTCTTATCCCTTGCTTGCTAGCTAGCCAACTACGGCTAACTTACAGTCACGTCAAACAGTGCAGCCAGAATAACAGCAAAGTAGCCGCATTTGCATTTGTTTAAGCTGTTTTCTAGCGACATTTATTTGCAGACGTCCATAACAATGAGCAAATGAGGTGCGATTTCGCCTGGCATAGAAAACGTGCTCTCTCGTCAGGACACTGTTGTTCAGAGGAGCTAGCCGACAACACAGCTAACACAATCACTTCCAACTGAAGCTGGAAAGACTGAGAACTAGCTGCACTTCGTTTAGTTTTACCTTATTTAATTTGACTTTTTTTAAAATATTTATCCATAAAAAATTATGCCAGATGATTCATGATTTCGACTGGCTAAGAAATGCTGCCTGCCTGTGTCTTTCGTCCCGACTCCCGACATGTTCATTACTATGGGACAGCTGGAGATCGAATTTGAATATTGAAACAATGTTGCGAATGTCAGAGAGACAGACAGCAAGGTTTATACAAATCTCCGCTGTTGAAAACTAAATGTTAGTCTAAAAGAAATGTCAGATAATGTCTAGATGCTTTTTATAGTGGAGATCAAGTTTATAAATTACCTGGCTGGGCTGGTGAGACAGTGGATTGCGCAGTCAGATGGAACAGAGTAAATAGTCATTTTAATGTCATAGACTTAGCTGGCGCTAACTTGTGGAATAGACGACCGGCTGGAATGCGGTTTTAACCAATCAGCATTCAGGATTAGTTCCACCTGTTGTATAATGACACGTAAACACCAGTTGCTCTCAGCACTGATTGCTTGGAGGTGCTGTTTATTTAGAAGCCTGTCAGGGAGTGTATCCTCAGTAGTCGCTCTCGTGCTCTCTCTCGCTCTCTCTCGCTCTCATTTTCTACTTTCTCATTTTGTATTCTCCCATCTCACTCACTCCCCCTTTCTCTCCTCTTCTCCCCTTCCCCCTCCTCTCCCTTCCTCCCCTGCTCTCTGTCAGAGAGATGTGTCTGTGGAGCACTCAGCCACTGCACTCTGCAGCGTCTGGTATTGTGGCTAAATTACATGGCCTTTAAAAATAGCCCAGGCAGCAGCAGAATGGACCTGCAGAGTCCCTAATGGCACCCTATTCCCTATATAGGGCCCTGGGCTCTGGTCAAAAGTAGTGCACTACATAGGGAATAGGACACCATTTGGGACGCATACTCTCTCTCTCTGTCTCCGTCTCTCTCTCTCTGTCTCTCTCTCTCTCTCTCTCTCTCTCTCTGTCTCTCTCTCTCTCTCTCTCTCTCTCTCTCTCTCTCTCTCTCTCTGTCTCTGTCTCTCTCTCTGTCTCTCTCTCTGTCTCCGTCTCTCTCTCTGTCTCTCTCTCTCTCTGTCTCTCTCTCTCTCTCTCTCTCTCTGTGTCATCTATGGTTTTTATATTCTTTTCAGTCCATAGCAGAGGGACCCCGTCTCTCTCTGTCTCTCTCTCTGTCTCTCTCTCTCTCTCTCTCTCGCTCTCTCTCTCTGTGTCATCTATGGTTTTTATATTCTTTTCAGTCCATAGCAGAGGGACCCCGTCTCTCCTGTCCTCTCTGTCTCCAGGTTGTCTTTGTCTCTACAGTAATATGTAATGTCGTTGTACCTGTCTCTACAGTAATATGTAATGTCGTTGTGTCAGTGTCTCTACAGTAATATGTAATGTTGTTGTGTCAGTGTCTCTACAGTAATATGTAATGTTGTTGTGTCAGTGTCTCTACAGTAATATGTAATGTCGTTGTACCAGTGTCTCTACAGTAATATGTAATGTTGTTGTGTCAGTGTCTCTACAGTAATATGTAATGTTGTTGTACCTGTCTCTACAGTAATATGTAATGTTGTTGTGTCAGTGTCTCTACAGTAATATGTAATGTCGTTGTGTCAGTGTCTCTACAGTAATATGTAATGTCGTTGTGTCAGTGTCTCTACAGTAATATGTCATGTCGCTGTACCTGTCTCTACAGTAATATGTAATGTTGTTGTACCTGTCTCTACAGTAATATGTAATGTTGTTGTGTCAGTGTCTCTACAGTAATATGTAATGTCGTTGTACCTGTCTCTACAGTAATATGTAATGTCGTTGTACCTGTCTCTACAGTAATATGTAATGTCGTTGTACCTGTCTCTACAGTAATATGTAATGTCGTTGTACCAGTCTCTACAGTAATATGTAATGTCGTTGTACCTGTCTCTACAGTAATATGTAATGTCGTTGTACCTGTCTCTACAGTAATATGTAATGTTGTTGTGTCAGTGTCTCTACAGTAATATGTAATGTTGTTGTGTCAGTGTCTCTACAGTAATATGTAATGTTGTTGTGTCAGTGTCTCTACAGTAATATGTAATGTCGTTGTACCTGTCTCTACAGTAATATGTAATGTCGTTGTACCTGTCTCTACAGAAATATGTAATGTCGTTGTACCTGTCTCTACAGTAATATGTAATGTCGTTGTACCAGTCTCTACAGTAATATGTAATGTCGTTGTACCTGTCTCTACAGTAATATGTAATGTCGTTGTACCTGTCTCTACAGTAATATGTAATGTCGTTGTACCTGTATCTACAGTAATATGTAATGTTGTTGTGTCAGTGTCTCTACAGTAATATGTAATGTTGTTGTGTCAGTGTCTCTACAGTAATATGTAATGTCGTTGTACCTGTCTCTACAGTAATATGTAATGTCGTTGTACCTGTATCTACAGTAATATGTAATGTTGTTGTGTCAGTGTCTCTACAGTAATATGTAATGTTGTTGTGTCAGTGTCTCTACAGTAATATGTAATGTCGTTGTACCTGTCTCTACAGTAATATGTAATGTCGTTGTACCTGTCTCTACAGTAATATGTAATGTCGTTGTACCTGTCTCTACAGTAATATGTAATGTCGTTGTACCAGTCTCTACAGTAATATGTAATGTCGTTGTACCTGTCTCTACAGTAATATGTAATGTCGTTGTACCTGTATCTACAGTAATATGTAATGTTGTTGTGTCAGTGTCTCTACAGTAATATGTAATGTTGTTGTGTCAGTGTCTCTACAGTAATATGTAATGTCGTTGTACCTGTCTCTACAGTAATATGTAATGTCGTTGTACCTGTCTCTACAGTAATATGTAATGTCGTTGTACCTGTCTCTACAGTAATATGTAATGTCGTTGTACCAGTCTCTACAGTAATATGTAATGTCGTTGTACCTGTCTCTACAGTAATATGTAATGTCGTTGTACCTGTCTCTACAGTAATATGTAATGTCGTTGTACCTGTCTCTACAGTAATATGTAATGTCGTTGTACCTGTCTCTACAGTAATATGTAATGTCGTTGTACCTGTCTCTACAGTAATATGTAATGTCGTTGTACCTGTATCTACAGTAATATGTAATGTTGTTGTGTCAGTGTCTCTACAGTAATATGTAATGTTGTTGTGTCAGTGTCTCTACAGTAATATGTAATGTCGTTGTACCTGTCTCTACAGTAATATGTAATGTCGTTGTACCTGTCTCTACAGTAATATGTAATGTCGTTGTACCTGTCTCTACAGTAATATGTAATGTCGTTGTACCTGTCTCTACAGTAATATGTAATGTCGTTGTACCTGTATCTACAGTAATATGTAATGTTGTTGTACCTGTCTCTACAGTAATATGTAATGTTGTTGTGTCAGTGTCTCTACAGTAATATGTAATGTCGTTGTACCTGTCTCTACAGTAATATGTAATGTCGTTGTACCTGTCTCTACAGTAATATGTAATGTCGTTGTACCTGTCTCTACAGTAATATGTAATGTCGTTGTACCTGTCTCTACAGTAATATGTTATGTTGTTGTACCTGTCTCTACAGTAATGTAATGTTGTTGTGTCAGTGTCTCTACAGTAATATGTAATGTTGTTGTGTCAGTGTCTCTACAGTAATATGTAATGTTGTTGTGTCAGTGTCTCTACAGTAATATGTAATGTCGTTGTACCTGTCTCTACAGTAATATGTAATGTCGTTGTACCTGTCTCTACAGTAATATGTAATGTCGTTGTACCTGTCTCTACAGTAATATGTAATGTCGTTGTACCAGTCTCTACAGTAATATGTAATGTCGTTGTACCTGTCTCTACAGTAATATGTAATGTCGTTGTACCTGTCTCTACAGTAATATGTAATGTCGTTGTACCTGTCTCTACAGTAATATGTAATGTCGTTGTACCTGTATCTACAGTAATATGTAATGTTGTTGTGTCAGTGTCTCTACAGTAATATTTAATGTTGTTGTGTCAGTGTCTCTACAGTAATATGTAATGTCGTTGTACCTGTCTCTACAGTAATATGTAATGTCGTTGTACCTGTCTCTACAGTAATATGTAATGTCGTTGTACCTGTCTCTACAGTAATATGTAATGTCGTTGTACCTGTCTCTACAGTAATATGTAATGTCGTTGTACCTGTATCTACAGTAATATGTAATGTTGTTGTACCTGTCTCTACAGTAATATGTAATGTTGTTGTGTCAGTGTCTCTACAGTAATATGTAATGTCGTTGTACCTGTCTCTACAGTAATATGTAATGTCATGTACCTGTCTCTACAGTAATATGTAATGTCGTTGTACCTGTCTCTACAGTAATATGTAATGTCGTTGTACCTGTCTCTACAGTAATATGTTATGTTGTTGTACCTGTCTCTACAGTAATGTAATGTTGTTGTGTCAGTGTCTCTACAGTAATATGTAATGTTGTTGTGTCAGTGTCTCTACAGTAATATGTAATGTTGTTGTGTCAGTGTCTCTACAGTAATATGTAATGTTGTTGTGTCAGTGTCTCTACAGTAATATGTAATGTTGTTGTACCTGTCTCTACAGTAATATGTAATGTCGTTGTGTCAGTGTCTCTACAGTAATATGTAATGTCGTTGTACCTGTCTCTACGGTAATATGTAATGTCGTTGTACCTGTCTCTACGGTAATATGTAATGTCGTTGTACCTGTCTCTACAGTAATATGTAATGTCGTTGTACCTGTCTCTACAGTAATATGTAATGTCGTTGTACCTGTCTCTACAGTAATATGTAATGTCGTCTGTCCAGTCCATAGCTGAAGGTTTCAAGGAGGCGGTCCAGTACGTGCTTCCACAGCTGATGATGGTTCCTGTATACCACTGTTTGCACTACTTTGAACTACTGCAGGTGAGTGTCTAACACACACACACACAGTCCAGGCATGTCCTTCTCACAGTGAGGTTCACCAGAACTTGTCAAGGCCCGTGTTTTGGTCCCTATGAGTCTCCATCCTGTGGTCTAAAATATGGAAATAGGGCTCAAGCTCTCTGTTCAGGATCTGAGAGCCTCCTGATTCCCCTCTCAGTTGACTATAGATTGGTTTTTTTAACTTAGCATAGTTGTTATATCTGAAATCCGTAGTTGGTGAAACTGCCACGTTGTGTTTGCGTTTAATTACAACAGCAAAGACGTGGGACGTCAGGGCGTAGGTAATAGAACAGCAGGAAATACAGATTTCAGCTTTTTAAGTCTTGTTGACCATGAGCTAGCCAATCAGTCAGTAGTGTTCTGCCAGCAGACCGTCTGCAACCCGCTGCATCAACCACCTCCACGGGGAAAGTGTCCGTGCAACACTCCAAAAGCACTTTCATACCTTCCTGTAATGAGCGACGTGGTTTTCAGATAGAATAATTCAGTTGACGTTTACTAGCTTGTGTCCTTACTTTAGAGAGTGTGGAGAGAGAAAAACAAAACTGATATCTTCTTTAAACCAAATACTTTTTTATCCCCATGGGGGAAAATGTTGCTCTGTGCATACATTAAAACATATGCATCGATGTTTCTCTGTGCATACATTAAAACATATGCATCGATGTTGCTCTGTGCATACATTAAAACGTATGCATCGATGTTGCTGTGTGCATACATTAAAACGTATGCATCGATGCCTAATGCCTGTCACCTTCTGTTTTGCGAGCAGCAGCTGCAGGAGCACAGTGAGGAGCAGGATGACAGGGAGTGTTTAAAGCAGGCCATCACCGCTCTGCTCAACCTCCAGTGTAGCGTGGAACGCATCTACACCAAACACCTGCCTCGACGTAAACCTGGGTACGTAGCTGCGCCGCCACCCTACAGCACACCCTGCAGATACACACGTCTTACTACTCCTTTTCAGTTTGTTTTTGTAAACAAATTGTGTTCTCAACAATTATTCTAGTTGAATAAAGGTTTTGATTGATTCCTCAGTTTCCTGACCACCCTCTCTCTCTCTCATACTCATCCAGCGAGCCCATGTACCGTCTGTACAGCCGTCAGGTGCGCAGCAAGCAGCTGGCCATCAAGCGGATGAACGAGATCCAGAAGAGCATCGACGGCTGGGAGGGGAAGGACATCGGCCAGTGCTGTTCCGAGTTTATCCTGGAGGGGGCGCTCCTCCGCGCCGGCGCCAAACACGAGCGACACAACTTCCTGTTTGACGGCCTCATGATCAGCTGCAAGGCCAATCAGAGCTCCCGACTCCCCGGTTCTGGAAGCGGGGCGGAGTTCCGTCTCAAGGAGAAGTTCGTCCTGCGGAAAGTCCGCATCGTGGACCGCGAGGACTCGGCGGAGTTTAAACACGCCTTCGAACTCGTCGGTAAAGACGAAAACTGTGTGGTGTTCTGTGCCCGCTCGGCGGAGGAGAAAGGGGCTTGGATGGCGGCGCTGGTGACCCTGCAGTACCGCTCCACGCTGGACCGTATGTTAGACACGGTTCTACAGCACGAGGAGCAGGCCCAGCCCCTCCGCCTGCCCTCGCCAGAGCTATACCGCTTTGCTGTGCACGACTCAGAGGAGAACATTGTGTTTGAGGACCGCGTCCAGAGCAAGACGGGGATACCCATCATTAAAGCAGGCACGGTGGTCAAGCTTATAGAGAGGCTCACCTACCACATGTATGCTGGTAAGCCTGGCTGAGACCCCTACCATGGTGTCTGTTTTAAGAGTAGTGTACTCTAGAGTAGGGCAGGGGTAGGCAACTAGATTCAGCCGCTGGACAACATTTTGTCGGGGGGGGAACATACTGTGTATGTATGTATGTATGTATGTATAAACTCAGGAAAAAAAGAAACGTCCCTTTTTCAGGACGCTGTCTTTCAAAGATAATTCATAAAAATCCAAATAACTTCACAGATCTTCATTGTAAAGGGTTTAAACACTGTTTCCCCACGCTTGTTCAATGAACCGTAAACAATGAATGAACATGCACCTGTGGAACGGTCGTTATTAAGACACTAACAGCTTACAGACGGTATTGAAGTCGGAAGTTTACATACACCGTAGCCAAATACATTTAAACTCCATTTTTCACCATTAACTGACACTTAATCCTAGTAAACATTCCCTGTCTTAATCCTAGTAAACATTCCCTGTCTTAATCCTAGTAAACATTCCCTGTCTTAATCCTAGTAAACATTCCCTGTCTTAATCCTAGTAAACATTCCCTGTCTTAATCCTAGTAAACATTCCCTGTCTTGGGTCCGTTAGGATCACCACTTTATTTGAAGAATGTGAAATGTCCGAAATGTAACAAAGCTACTTCAACTGTCTGTATGTGTATATATATATACACACACACTACCGTTCAAAAGTTTGGGGTCACTTAGAAATGTCCTTGTTTTTGAAAGAAAAGCACATTTGTTGTCCATTTAAAATAACATCAAATTGATCAGAAATACAGTGTAGACATTGTTAATGTAGCTGGAAACGCTCAGTTGTGCACCGGGGCCTCCCACTCCTCTTTCTATTATGGTTGAAGCCAGTTTGCGCTGTTCTGTGAATGGAGTAGTACACAGCGTTGTACGAGATCTTCAGTTTCTTGGTAATTTCTCGCATGGAATAGCCTTCATTTCTCAGAACAAAAATAGACTGACGAGTTTCAGAAGAAAGTGCTTTGTTTCTGGCCATTTTGAGCCTGTAATCGAACCCACAAATGCTGATGCTCCAGATACTCAACTAGTCTAAAGGCCAGTTTTATCGCTTCCTTAATCAGAACAACAGTTGTCAGCTGTGTTAACATAATTGCAAAAGGGTTTTCTAATGATCAATTAGCCTTTTAAAATGATAAACTTGGATTAGCTAACACAATGTGCCATTGGAACACAGGAGTGACGGTTGCTGATAACGGGCCTCTGTACGCCTATGTAGATATTCCATAACAAATCTGCCGTTTCCAGCTACAATAGTCATTTACAAAATTAACAATGTCTACACTGTATTTCTGATCAATTGGATGTTATTACAAATACAAAGAAACGCGATTGTTTATGATGCAAGTGTTATGATTCAATCATTTTCCTGCTGTCCTTTAGATCCCAACTTTGTACGCACCTTTCTGACCACCTACCGGTCCTTTTGCAAGCCCCAGGAGCTCCTCGGCCTCTTGATAGACAGGTAGGTCGGACCTGCTTACCAGTGCGTTGTGTTTGTGCAGGGGCCAAGACATTTTTTCGAGTTTTATTGTCACATGCACAAGTACAGTGAAATGCCTTTCTTGCCAGCTCTTTCCCACCAATTCAGTAATCAATACCAATTCAGTAATCAATACCAATTCAGTAATCAATACCAATTCAGTAATCAATATCAGTAGTATAAAGTAGAACAACAACACACAGGAAGTGAATTTCCCGTTTATATCCCTGGAGGGACAAAAGAGATAATACAGTTCTATTGTGCGTCCTAAATGGCACCCATGGACCCCTGGTCTGAAGTAGAGCCCCATGGATCCCTGGTCTGAAGTAGAGCTCCATGGACCCCTGGTCTGAAGTAGAGCCCCATGGACCCCTGGTCTGAAGTAGAGCCCCATGGACCCCTGGTCTGAAGTAGAGCCCCATGGACCCCTGGTCTGAAGTAGAGCCCCATGGACCCCTGGTCTGAAGTAGAGCCCCATGGATCCCTGGTCTGAAGTAGAGCCCCATGGATCCCTGGTCTGAAGTAGAGCCCCATGGACCCCTGGTCTGAAGTAGAGCCCCATGGACCCCTGGTCTGAAGTAGAGCCCCATGGACCCCTGGTCTGAAGTAGAGCCCCATGGACCCCTGGTCTGAAGTAGAGCCCCATGGACCCCTGGTCTGAAGTAGAGCCCCATGGACCCCTGGTCTGAAGTAGAGCCCCATGGATCCCTGGTCTGAAGTAGAGCCCCATGGACCCCTGGTCTGAAGTAGAGCCCCATGGACCCCTGGTCTGAAGTAGAGCCCCATGGACCCCTGGTCTGAAGTAGAGCCCCATGGATCCCTGGTCTGAAGTAGAGCCCCATGGATCCCTGGTCTGAAGTAGAGCCCCATGGACCCCTGGTCTGAAGTAGAGCCCCATGGACCCCTGGTCTGAAGTAGAGCCCCATGGACCCCGGTCTGAAGTAGAGCCCCATGGACCCCTGGTCTGAAGTAGAGCCCCATGGACCCCTGGTCTGAAGTAGAGCCCCATGGACCCCTGGTCTGAAGTAGAGCCCCATGGACCCCTGGTCTGAAGTAGAGCCCCATGGATCCCTGGTCTGAAGTAGAGCCCCATGGATCCCTGGTCTGAAGTAGAGCCCCATGGACCCTGGTCTGAAGTAGAGCCCCATGGACCCCTGGTCTGAAGTAGAGCCCCATGGACCCCTGGTCTGAAGTAGAGCCCCATGGACCCCTGGTCTGAAGTAGAGCCCCATGGACCCCTGGTCTGAAGTAGAGCCCCATGGACCCTGGTCTGAAGTAGAGCCCCATGGACCCCTGGTCTGAAGTAGAGCCCCATGGATCCCTGGTCTGAAGTAGAGCCCCATGGACCCCTGGTCTGAAGTAGAGCCCCATGGACCCCCGGTCTGAAGTAGAGCCCTATATAGGGTGCTATTTGTCACTCAACCTATGACTGTATCCTGGCTCCTAACCTGTTGATGGTAATATGCTGTGTTGTCTGGGCTCCCGAGTGGTGCAGCGGTCTGAGGCACTGCATCTCAGTGCAAGAGGCGTCACTACAGACACACACTGGTTCGAATCCAGGCTTTATCACAGCCGGCCGTGATTGGGAGTCCCATAGGGCGGCGCACAATTGGCTCAGCGTCGTCTGGGTTTGGCCGGTGTAGGCCATGATTGTAAATAAGAATTTGTTCTTAACTGACTTGCCTAGTCAAATAAAAGTCTGCTAGTTCTGTTTTGTCCTCCAGATCTGATAACACCTGTATAAAGCTTTGGTTGTCTGTGTTCTCGGTTCTGTGGTTTGGATTGTTTTTAATATATTTTTATATGTATTTATTTTTTGCCTTGAGAAAAAGCACTTTTACAAATGATAATTTTTTTTGACACAACAGGATTGAGATCCCAGAGCCGGAGCCCACTGAGGCAGACAAGCAGGCTCTATGGAATGGAGATCAGCCAATGGCTGCAGAGCTCCAGAGGTTCCGGAGGGAGTACGTCCAACCGGTCCAACTCAGGTATAATCACCACAGTCCAATCAGACTCCTTCTCGCCCTCCCGCTGTCCAATCAGACTCGTCCATCCCTCCTTGATGGGGCGGTCCATCATCACCATTCCTGTGGCCCTAACCTTCCAACTTTCGGCTGTGGCATCTCTCAAAAAAGTTTTTTATAAGCACAGTGATAACAGTTGATTATAAAAAGTGCTTTATAAATTAATTTGACTGATCATTCACCTTCGTGTGTCTCTCTCTCTCAGGGTCCTGAATGTGTTCCGTCAGTGGGTGGAACATCATTTTTATGACTTTGAGAACGACCCCGAGCTACGAGGCAGACTGGAGGAGTACATCAGCAGCATTATACAGCTACGAGGTACTACCTCAATACTACAGTACCACTACAGTGCTACCTCAATACTACTACAGTACCACTACAATACTATTACAATACCACTACAGTACTACCTCAATACTTCAGTACCACTACAGTACTACTACAATACTATTACAATACCACTACAGTACTACCTCAATACTACAGTACCACTACAGTACTACCTCAATACTACTACAGTACCACTACAATACTATTACAATACCACTACAGTACTACCTCAATACTACAGTACCACTACAATACTATTACAATACCACTACAGTACTACCTCAATGCTACAGTACCACTACAATACTATTACAATACCACTACAGTACTACCTCAATACTACAGTACCACTACAGTACTACCTCAATACTACTACAGTACCACTACAATACTATTACAATACCACTACAGTACTACCTCAATACTACAGTACCACTACAATACTATTACAATACCACTACAGTACTACCTCAATGCTACAGTACCACTACAATACTATTACAATACCACTACAGTACTACCTCAATGCTACAGTACCACTACAGTACTACCTCAATACTACTACAGTACCACTACAATACTATTACAATACCACTACAGTACTACCTCAATACTACAGTACTACTACAGTACCACTACAATACTATTACAATACCACTACAGTACTACCTCAACACTACAGTACCACTACAGTACTACTACAATACCACTACAGTACTACCTCAATACTACAGTACCACTACAGTACTACTACAGTACCACTACAAAACAATATTCCAAAACCACTACAGTACTACCTCAATACTACAGTACCACTACAGTACTACCTCAATACTACTACAGTACCACTACAATACTATTACAATACCACTACAGTACTACCTCAATACTACAGTACTACTACAGTACCACTACAATACTATTACAATACCACTACAGTACTACCTCAATACTACAGTACCACTACAGTACCACTACAATACTATTACAATACCACTACAGTACTACCTCAATACTACAGTACCACTACAGTATGAACTCAATACTACTACAGTACTACTACAGGCTACACTTGTCTGTCGATGTAAACAACTAGCTTGCCTGCTCTAACCCGAAACTGATTGGTGAAGTCATTTAATGAGCTGAATGATTTGTATTCATATTTTTTTTTGTCACAGGTTAAAAAAGGAACAGATAGGAACAACATAAACCATTCGTTTTTTTTTCTTCTTCAGTTCGAAACGGTTCACGACTTTATTTTGCTGGTTGGAACAGTGGAATATAATGGAGAAAATATGGGTTTCTGTTCAACTAAACAATTTGGGAAATAATTTAGATTCCAACCCTTGAATACTACAGTACTACTACAGTACTACCTCAATAATACCACAGTACTACCTCAATAATACCACAGTACTACTACAGTACTACCTCAATAATACCACAGGACTACTACAGTACTACCTCAATAATACTACAGGACTACCTCAATACTACTACCTCAATACTACTACAGTACTACCTCAATAATACTACAGGACTACCTCAATACTACTACCTCAATACTACTACAGGACTACCTCAATAATACTACCTCAATACTACTTCAGTACTACCTCAATAATACTACAGGACTACCTCAATACTACTACCTCAATACTACTACAGGACTACCTCAATACTACTACAGTACTACCTCAATAATACCACAGTACTACTACAGTACTACCTCAATAATACTACAGTACTACTACAGTACTACCTCAATAATACCACAGTACTACTACAGTACTACCTCAATAATACTACAGGACTACCTCAATACTACTACCTCAATACTACTACAGTACTACCTCAATAATACTACAGGACTACCTCAATACTACTACCTCAATACTACTACAGGACTACCTCAATAATACTACCTCAATACTACTTCAGTACTACCTCAATAATACTACAGGACTACCTCAATACTACTACCTCAATACTACTACAGGACTACCTCAATACTACTACAGTACTACCTCAATAATACTACAGGACTACCTCAATACTACTACCTCAATACTACTACAGTACTACCTCAATAATACTACAGGACTACCTCAAGAATACTACCTCAATACTACTACAGTACTACCTCAATAATACTGCAGGACTACCTCAATAATACTACAGGACTACCTCAATACTACTACCTCAATACTACTACAGTACTACCTCAATACTACTACCTCAATAATACTACAGGACTACCTCAAATACTACTACCTCAATAATACTACAGGACTACCTCAATATTACTACAGTACTACCTCAATAATACTACAGGACTACCTCAATACTACTACAGTACTACCTCAATAATACTACAGGACTACCTCAAATAATACTACCTCAATATTACTACAGGACTACCTCAATATTACTACAGTACTACCTCAATACTACTACAGGACTACCTCAATACTACTACAGTACTACCTCAATAATACTACAGGACTACCTTAATAATACTACAGTACTACCTCAATACTACTACCTCAATAATACTACAGGACTCCCTCAATACTACTACCTCAATACTACTACAGGACTACCTCAATACTACTACAGTACTACCTCAATACTACTACAGGACTACCTCAATACTACTTCCTCAATACTACTACAGGACTACCTCAATACTACTACAGGACTACCTCAATACTACTATCTCAATACTACTACAGGACTACCTCCAATAATACTACAGGACTACCTCAATACTACTACAGTACTACCTCCATAATACTACAGGACTACCTCAATACTACTACAGTATTTCTTACTACAATACCAGTATGTTCATTCACAGGGACACATTTTGCAGTGTTCGCTACTTTTATTATTTACTAGTCACTTATGTTACTGTGCAGAAAAATGTAATCAAGTTTTAGATTTAGTTGCTATGTGTAATGAAATGCATTGGTGTCCACCCGAACTCTCACAACAAAACATGAAGGTGTTATAGAGTCTTTATAGTCACCAACTTCTACTTCTAACCTCTTGACAGTGATTTAGATAGGGACTGGACAATGGTCATGTTTTACTTTTAGTGACGTTTAATTTAGCTTAACGGTCATGAATGATAAAAACAATGAAAACAAGTCCTTTGGTCACGTGTCCCTTCACCAGGCAAGTCGATGAGAAAGTGGGTGGAGTCCATCAACAAGATCATCAAGAGGAAGATGCAGACTCAGTCCAACGGGGTCAGCCACAACATCACCTTCGAGAGCCCGCCCCCGCCCATCGAGTGGCACATCAGCCGCCTGGGCCAGACGGACACCTTTGACCTCATGACCCTTCACCCTATAGAGATCGCCCGCCAGCTCACCCTGTTGGAGTCAGAACTATACAGGTTAGACTGACACCCGCTGTTACTGTGGTGATCAGTGACACCTCATTTACCGATCTGACCAAACATGGTTTAACCTGCCAGCCAACTGAAGCTAGCAGACCATGTACTGTCCATAGGACTGTGGAAATATGTTGTTTTAATGTAATATGTTGAACACAGGGACTGTGGATCGTAAAACAGCCGTTCACAACTTCAAGAGACGTGCTGCGCAGTGTTACTGTACCCCTTCTCTCCCCAGGGCTGTGAAACCATCTGAGCTTGTGGGGAGTGTGTTACTGCCTTATTGAAGTGTGTTACTGCCTTATTGAAGTGTGTTACTGCCTTATTGAAGTGTGTTACTGTACCCCTTCTCTCCCCAGGGCTGTGAGGCCATCTGAGCTTGTGGGGAGTGTCTGGACCAAAGAGGACAAGGAGAATAACTCTCCCAACCTGCTGAGAATGATCCGCCACACCACCAACCTCACACTGTGGTTTGAGAAGTGAGTAGTGGTAGTAGTAGGTGGAATATGTTATGAAACCGAGTCAAACATGACCTTGTCCAATAAGAAATGTTTTCCTACTGTGTGCCCTACTGAACATCTCCCTGCTGTGAACTCAGTAACTGTAATACTGATATCCTCTCTCTGTCTCTCTCTCTGTCTCTCTCTGTCTCTCTCTCTCTCTGTCTCTCTCTGTCTCTCTCTGTCTCTCTCTCTCTCTCTCTGTCTCTCTCTCTCTCTGTCTCTCTCTCTCTCTCTCTGTCTCTCTGTCTCTCTGTCTCACGCTGTCTCTCAGGTGTATTGTGGAAGCAGAGAACCTGGATGAGAGAGTAGCGGTGTTAACGCGGGTCATTGAGATCCTGCAGGTGTTTCAGGAGCTCAACAATTTCAACGGTGTTCTGGAGGTGGTCTCTGCCATCAACTCTGTCCCCGTCTACCGGCTAGATCACACCTTTGAGGTAAACACACACACACACACACACACACACACACACCTTCGCTATGGAATTTGTATGTGCAAGCCAAGCTCCACCACCACGATCAGTGGCATTGTCAAAACACACACCGGCCACAAACGATGTGTTTACAATACCGCGTTATTACTAATACCGGCATTAATTGTTTGACCGAATGGGAAAACGTCTGTGTGAGCATTTGAAATAAGATCAGGATCAAACGAGCAGGATAATTTTTTTTTGCAAATATCTTTGATACAGATGTTATTAGCAACTTCTGCGGTAGCTAGCTAGCTTTAGCTTGGTAGCTAGCTGTAGCATGGTAGCTAGCTGTAGCATGGTAGCTAGCTTTAGCTTGGTAGCTAGCTGTAGCATGGTAGCTAGCTTTAGCTTGGTAGCTAGCTGTAGCATGGTAGCTAGCTTTAGCATGGTAGCTAGCTTTAGCTTGGTAGCTAGCTGTAGCATGGTAGCTAGCTTTAGCTTGGTAGCTAGCTGTAGCATGGTAGCTAGCTGTAGCTTGGTAGCTAGCTGTAGCTTGGTAGCTAGCTGTAGCTTGGTAGCTAGCTGTAGCTTGGTAGCTAGCTTTAGCATGGTAGCTAGTTAGCACCGATGTAACCAGCCTGAAAACAATGACCAGTAGAAACTGCAGTCATTTTCATTATTCTTAGCAATGATTTAGGAATCCATGTGAGTAAGTATTAGCTAGGTAGCCACTATTGTTGAACTTCAGTTCATGAAAATAACTAGCTAGCTAGCCACTTAACTTCCTCTGGCTAGTGAGGCTTGACCGGACCGGGGTTATGTGTTGTGAAGCTAGCCACAATATGGATAAGCCACAAATAGTGGAATTTGCGGTTGGCCTTCAAAATAAAAGTCTCTAATTTGAAAAGGGACGCAGAAGGTTACAATTGGTGGAATCGTGCCATAGACTAGATCATGTTAAACAAGGTTGGAGTGTTGTAATGTGGAGCAATGGAACGGGGGGACCAGTCTACTCTGTGACACTCACAGAACACAACTGTGCTGAGTTGACGCAAATATTAGCATCGTAGCTCTTATCAGCAGTGGTGGGAAAAGTACCCAATTGTCCTACTTGAGTAAAAGTAAAGATACCCTTAATAGAAAATGACTCAAGTAAAAAGTAAAAGTCAATCCAGTAAAATACTACTTGAGTAAAAGTCTAAAAGTATTTGGATTTTAAATATATTTAAGTATCAAAAATAAATTGCTAAAATGCATCAAATACTTTTAGGCATCCCGAGGGGCGCAGCGGTCTAAGGCGCTTGCAACGCCAAGGGCCATGCGTTCAATTCCCGCTGGGGTCGCCCATACTTCAAATGTGTGCCAGCTTGACTGTTATTCACTTTGGATAAAAGCATCTGCTAAATGATATATATTATTATTATTATATTACTTGTTGGGCACTTAAGACCAGAGATTTTACTGAGCAGCAAGGTCCAGTATGTAGCTTTGTGGGCGACCCGACGAAATTCACATAGAAATGTTATTTATAGATCTGTCAGTCGCATTGAAAAACAAGTCTGATAAGTGGCAGATCTGTTCTATTGTGAGCTATTTCTATGCATTTACTGAGCAGCAAGTTAATGAGAGATATTGTCATATTGTTTATTTTCTTTCAGGCGGTCCCCGAGAGGAAAAAGCGGATCCTAGAGGAAGCAGTGGAACTGAGCCAGGACCATTTCAAGAAGTACCTGGCCAAGCTCAAGTCCATTAACCCACCCTGTGTGCCTTTCTTTGGTAAGACCTTCTGGACAGAGTGTTTTTGTTGTCATTTTAACAGACACTTTTATCGAAAGCAAACTTACAGAACTGTCAACATTGACTGTGACACATCGATTCAGTATATATGTGGCCTATGCGGGAATGGAAGCCCACATCCCTGGTGGTGCTAGCATCATGCTCCAACTCACTGAGCCATTGGATGTATTAGGTTGACTGGGTGATGTATTTAGCTAGGAAGATTCTGACCACGTCGCTGTCCTCCTCGTCCCCAGGTATCTACCTGACCAACATCCTGAAGACGGAGGAGGGGAACCCCGACTTCCTGAAGAGACACGGCAAAGAGCTGATCAACTTCAGTAAGAGGAGGAAAGTAGCAGAAATCACAGGAGAGATACAACAGTACCAGAACCAGCCTTACTGTCTCAAGGTCCAGCAGGACATCAAGGTAGGCCAATCAACCAGCCTTACTGTCTCAAGGTCCAGCAGGACATCAAGGTAGTGCGATCTCCATCCCTCTCCATCTCTCTCTCTCTCTCCATCTCTCTTCATCTCTCCCTCTCAATCTCTTTCCCTCTCCATCTCTCTCCCTCTCCTCTCCCTCTCCATCTCTCTCCCTCTCTCTTCCTCTCTCTTCATCTCTCCCTCTCTCTTCCTCTCCCTCTCTCTCCCTCTCTCTTCCTCTCCATCTCTCTTCATCTCTGTCTCTCCATCTCCCTCTCCTCTCCCTCTTTCCCTCTCCATCCCTCTCTCTTCCTCTCTCTTCCTCTCCATCTCTCTTCATCTCTCTCTCTCCCTCTACTCTCCCTCTCATCTCTCTCCCTCTCCATCTCTCTCCCTCTCCATCTCTCTCCCTCTCCTGTCTCTCTCAATCTCTCCCTCTCCATCTCTCTCCCTCTCCATCTCTCTCTCTCTTCCTCTCCCTCTTTCTCTCAGCCTCTCCCTCTTCTGCACCAGAATGACAGTGTTCTCCTTGCCATTATCCACTAGTATTATTCATCTGATGGCCTGCATTGTTGTCTGTGTTTTTGTCCCAGAGGTTTTTTGAGAACCTGAACCCGATGGGCAGTCTGGGTGAGAAGGAGTTCTCGGACTATCTGTTCAACAAGTCTCAGGAGATTGAGCCTCGCAACTGCAAGCAGCCGCCACGATTCGTAAGATTGATTTATATGTATCCTCAGGGTGGTCAGTTCTATATCACACAAAAAAATGGAGCAGGAAGATGGAAAAACAATGAGAAACGTTTAAATTGGAATTTCAAGATTACTTCCTGAATTTACATGGAATCAAACCCCCCACCCTAAACTCCAGTCCATGTGCAAAAAAAATACTTTTTCATAAATACATCTGTCTTTTAACAAAGTGCTTAACAGTTACCAGGTCCTCGACCCTCCTCTTCTACCCTCTTTTCAGCCCAGGAAGACCCTGTACCCTCTGAAGTCCCCGGGGATCCGGCCGGTGCGTACCTCTACATCAGGGACCGTGAAGGGCCACCCTGTACCCCTGGAGAGAGAGCCCCCCCACAAGATCACCTTCAGGAGCATCGCAGAGACGGAGCACGAGACCTCTTCCACAGCCTCGGTCCCCACCTCACCCAACACCCCCACCCCCCCGCAGTCTGCCACCTCAGACCTCATCTCTGTCTTCCTGGAGCAAGACCTCTGCAACTCCTATGGTGAGGCTGGGGCACATAGACACACTCTCTCACACACACACACACACACAGACACACACACACCAATGTTCAAGTGCACACACACTTATCGCTGGTGAAACACTATGAACAGGATGTCTGAGGAAACACTATGAACAGGATATCTGGGGGATACACTATGAACAGGATATCTGGTGGAAACACTATGAACAGGATATCTGGGGATACACTATGAACAGGATATCTGGGGAAACACTATGAACAGGATATCTGGGGAAACACTATGAACAGGATATCTGGGGGAAACACTATGAACAGGATATCTGGGGATACACTATGAACAGGATATCTGGGGATACACTATGAACAGGATATCTGGGGAAACACTATGAACAGGATATCTGGGGAAACACTTTGAACAGGATATCTGGGGATACACTATGAACAGGATATCTGAGGGAAACACTATGAACAGGATATCTGGGGAAACACTATGAACAGGATATCTGGGGATACACTTTGAACAGGATATCTGGGGATACACTATGAACAGGATATCTGAGGGATACACTATGAACAGGATATCTGGGGAAACACTATGAACAGGATATCTGAGGAAACACTATGAACAGGATATCTGGGGAAACACTATGAACAGGATATCTGAGGAAACACTATGAACAGGATATCTGGTGAAACACTATGAACAGGATATCTGGGGAAACACTATGAACAGGATATCTGGGGATACACTATGAACAGGATATCTGAGGGAAACACTATGAACAGGATATCTGGGGAAACACTATGAACAGGATATCTGAGGAAACACTATGAACAGGATATCTGGGGAAACACTATGAACAGGATATCTGAGGAAACACTATGAACAGGATATCTGGGGATACACTATGAACAGGATATCTGGGGAAACACTATGAACAGGATATCTGGGGAAACACTATGAACAGGATATCTGAGGAAACACTATGAACAGGATATCTGGTGAAACACTATGAACAGGATATCTGGGGAAACACTATGAACAGGATATCTGAGGGAAACACTATGAACAGGATATCTGGTGAAACACTATGAACAGGATATCTGGTGTTATTGGAAGAAGAGACATATTTCAACATCTGTCTTCATTTTCCAGGTGGAAACTCCATATTCGCTAATGTTCTCCTGCCACCCTCAAGTGAGTGTTACTGATGTTTTGTGTGATGTGGTGTCTGGTCTGTCCTGTCCCGTCTGTCTGTCTGGCATTAGGAAACAGAGCTCCTTGGCTTGATGAACACGGCCTTCCCATGGAGGATGCTGGTAGACTGGGCTGTGTGTGTATATACGTGTCTGTCTCTCTGTAGTCTGGTCCCAGATCTGTTTGTGCTGTCTTGCCAACTCTTATGGTCATTCCCCTGCTGTGTCGAGTCCCCTGCTGTGTCGAGTCCCCTGCTGTGTCGAATCCCCCTGCTGTGTCGAGTCCCCTGCTGTGTCGAGTCCCCTGCTGTGTCGAGTCCCCCTGCTGTGTCGAGTCCCCCTGCTGTGTCGAGTCCCCCTGCTGTGTCGAGTCCCCTGCTGTTTCGAGTCCCCCTGCTGTTTCGAGTCCCCCTGCTGTTTCGAGTCCCCCTGCTGTTTCGAGTCCCCCCTGCTGTGTCGAGTGTCCCCCCGCTGTGTCGAGTGTCCCCCGCTGTGTCGAGTGTCCCCCCGCTGTGTCGAGTCCCCGTGCTGTGTCGAGTCCCCCTCAGTCTACTGTATGAGAACTTTGTGACAACTGCTGGTGTTAAAAGGGCTTTATAAATACATTTGATTGATTGATTGATTGATCTCTTGTACCCTTCTATGTGTAGAGGTCCAGTCAGTATCTTGTGGGAACCTTCACCAGCTAGGAGAGGATTTACTCAAACCCCCTCCACTTCCCCTTCGCAGGAAGGATGCTTTCTCTGAGGCCAAGGTTGAAACACACACACCACTGTTTCTGTTAGGAAAATATGGCACGGGACATTTGAACAGCAACTATTTTAATTTACCAGACATTTAAGAAATGTACCGGACCCATATGCATTGGTTTGCGTAACCTGATTAGGGCGTTCACCCACAGTGCTCAGAATGACAGAAATCACATTTAGATTACGCTAATTCATCTTAACAGAACATGTGCAACTCGTGTGCAAGGACTTGGGTCATTCTTACCAAATTCCGATGAGCAATTTCAAAATGTTAGAATACATAGAATACATAAGGCTAGGAGAAGATTTCCCTAAAGTATATTTTAATGACATTTCTAAAGTGATATAGCCTAATTGGCTTACTCCTGTCTGTACAGAAATAAAAAATAAAAAATTTAAAATCAGAATAGGCTACTACACCAGAAAGCATGATTTGGCCACAAAAGGAAAAGCTGGAATCGAACCAAGGTCTGTAGTGACGCCTTTAGCACTGAGATGCAGTGCCTTAGACCACTGCACCACTCGGGAACCCAAGAAGGGCCTGCAATTTGGACAGCGGGTAGATGATAGTAGATGATGGTTGAGTTGCGACTGTCGGTGAAAAGCAGAGAGACCCAGGCAGGCATATCGCAATATATAAAAAAAATAAAAACTTAAATACAATTGTGGAAAAACTGTTTGGAAAACAAATTGCTGTATAGAGAAGACAATGAAAAGACAAAATTCTTAACTTAATTGAGTGAAAAGTCTCATTGGAACATCGGCCATATCCCCGGGGAGCGTGCATAGTCACTGTCTTTGTCATTGGGCCATTGCCACTTTGGTTTTTAAACAATAATTTCACCCTACAGGTTAGATGGAACGTCATATTCTAATTTGTGTCTCCACCTTCTCGTAGGCCTATTATATGGCACGGACAGCGTCGTTTCTATTGATCTGTTTGTCAGTGTCAGCAGAGTAGGCTACCCTGTCGTTTGTTGTATTCAGAAATGTTCTGCTAATCTCTCCAGTCATATAGAGTGTAGTAGAATTGCAGGAAATGTGTTTCTAAAAAGGCCAACATTTTCCTGTGCAAAGAAAGGAGTGGAAACGTGGGCTGATATCTGATATAGCCATAGTCTACTCTAAATTAAATCAAAAATCAAATCACATTTTATTTGTCACATGCACCGAATACAACAGGTGTAGACCATACAGTGAAATGCTTACTTACAAGCCCTTAACCAACAATGCAGTTTTAAGACTAAAATATTTACAGAATAAACTAAAATAAAAATAAATAAAAGAGCAACAATAAAATAACAATAACGAGACTATATACAGGGGGTACCGGTACAGAGTCAATGTGGAGGCTATATACAGGGGGTACCGGTACAGGGTCAATGTGGAGGCTATATACAGGGGGTACCGGTACAGAGTCAATGTGGAGGCTATATACAGGGGGTACCGGTACAGAGTCAATGTGGAGGCTATATACAGGGGGTACCGGTACAGAGTCGATGTGGAGACTATATACAGGGGGTACCGGTACAGAGTCAATGTGGAGGCTATATACAGGGGGTACCAGTATAGAGTCAATGTGGAGGCTATATACAGGGGGTACTGGTACAGAGTCAATGTGGAGGCTATATACAGGGGTACCGGTACAGGGTCAATGTGGAGGCTATATACAGGGGGTACCGGTACAGAGTCAATGTGGAGGCTATATACAGGGGGTACAGTACAGAGTCAATGTGGAGGCTATATACAGGGGGTACCGGTACAGAGTCAATGTGGAGGCTATATACAGGGGGTACTGCAGTACAGAGTCAATGTGGAGACTATATACAGGGGGTACTGCACAGAGTCAATGTGGAGACTATATACAGGGGGTACCGGTACAGAGTCAATGTGGAGGCTATATACAGGGGGTACCGGTACAGAGTCAATGTGGAGGCTATATACAGGGTACTGGTACAGAGTCAATGTGGAGACTATATACAGGGGGTACTGTACAGGGTCAATGTGGAGGCTATATACAGGGGGTACCGGTACAGAGTCAATGTGGAGACTATATACAGGGGGTACCGGTACAGGGTCAATGTGGAGGCTATATACAGGGGGTACCGGTACAGAGTCAATGTGGAGGCTATATACAGGGGGTACCGGTACAGAGTCAATGTGGAGGCTATATACAGGGGGTACCGGTACAGAGTCAATGTGGAGGCTATATACAGGGGTACCGGTACAGAGTCAATGTGGAGACTATATACAGGGGGTACCGGTACAGGGTCAATGTGGAGACTATATACAGGGGGTACTGTACAGAGTCAATGTGGAGGCTATATACAGGGGGTACGGTACAGGGTCAATGTGGAGGCTATATACAGGGGGTACCGGTACAGAGTCAATGTGGAGACTATATACAGGGGGTACCGGTACAGAGTCAATGTGGAGACTATATACAGGGGGAACCGGTACAGAGTCAATGTGGAGGCTATATACAGAGGGTACCGGTACAGAGTCAATGTGGAGACTATATACAGGGGGGTACCGGTACAGGGTCAATGTGGAGACTATATACAGGGGGTACCGGTACAGAGTCAATGTGGAGGCTATATACAGGGGGTACCGGTACAGAGTCAATGTGGAGGCTATATACAGGGGTACCGGTACAGAGTCAATGTGGAGGCTATATACAGGGAGTACCGGTACAGAGTCAATGTGGAGGCTATATACAGGGAGTACCGGTACAGAGTCAATGTGGAGGCTATATACAGGGTACCGGTACAGAGTCAATGTGGAGGCTATATACAGGGTACCGGTACATGGACAATGTGGAGGCTATATACAGGGGGTACTGTACAGAGTCAATGTGGAGACTATATACAGGGGGTACCGGTACAGAGTCAATGTGGAGACTATATACAGGGGGTACCGGTACAGAGTCAATGTGGAGGCTATATACAGGGGGTACCGCTACAGAGTCAATGTGGAGGCTGTATACAGGGGGTACCGGTACAGGGTCAATGTGGAGGCTATATACAGGGGGTACCGGTACAGAGTCAATGTGGAGGCTATATACAGGGGGTACCGGTACAGAGTCAATGTGGAGGCTATATACAGGGGGTACCGGTACAGAGTCAATGTGGAGACTATATACAGGGGGTACCGCTACAGAGTCAATGTGCGGGGGCACTGGTTAGTTGAGGTAACATGTAAATGTAGGTAGAGTTATTAAAGTGACTATGGATAGATAATAACAGAGAGTAGCAGCGGTGTAAAAGAGGGGGTATCCATTTGATTAGGTGTTCAGGAGTCTTATGGCTTGGGGGTAGAAGCCGTTTAGAAGACTCTTGGACCTAGACTTGGCACTCCGGTACCGCGTGCCATGTGGTAGCAGAGAGAACAGTATATGACAAGGGTGGCTGGAGTCTTTGTATATTTTTTGGGCCTTCCTCTGACACCGCCTGGTATAGAGGTCCTGGATGGCAGAAAGCTTCGCCCCAGTGATGTACTGGGCCGTACGCACTACTCTCTGTAGCGCCTTGCGGTCAGAGGCCCGAGCAGTTGCCATACCAGGCGGTGATGCAACCGGTCAGGATGCTCTCGATGGTGCAGCTGTATAACTTTTTGAGGATCTGGGGGACCCATGCCAAATATTTCCTGAGGGGGAAAAGGTGTTGTCGTGCCCTCTTCACGACTGTCTTGGTGTGTTTAATTTCCCGCACGTTTGGTTGATTTTGGCTAGGCTATTTATTTATAAGCAAGGTAAGACATACCTCGTATGTAGTAAAATGTTCAGGTTTCAAACAATTAAGTATATGTTTTTAAAAATACGTACTGCCCTCCAGCTCATTGCGATGTGGTGTGTGACTCGCTGAAGCCAGCCTAGCTGCCTATGCCCTTGAATGGGAAGCGCGCTTCAATTACCAGTTGAGAAATACAAAATAGTAGCTCGTTATTTCGCAATTGAATCATTTTTTTCCCCCCGGATCATATATTTATCTTTTTTTCATTTGTAATTTTTTTTGTTGCTAAAAGCAGATTTATTTTCAGCTAGAGGAAACCCGTGACACACACATGCATACAATGTCCTCCTTAGTGCTTGTGGCATTTTAAGTTTGTGTGTTCTTGTGAAATAGGATGCTCTTGGTAACACAGAGTACAGTACACCGTTTATTGTTGTGAAATATTGGTGTTGAATTCTTTTGAAATATGTTTCTCTGTAAGTTTAGTCTTACTGCTTATCAACAATGACTGTTTTGAATCCTGTTTGTGTTTTAACTCAGAAATATGTTTCTTTGTTAGTTTATCTAACTGTGACCACCGTGTGTTCTAGTTGAGTTCCAGGTCTGACAGTCCTCCAGCCATCCCCCCCAGGCTGCCCCCTCCTCTCCCCAGGATCCAGCCCCGCGCCCCGGTCTACAATGGCCCCAGCGACGGGCCCCTCTCCAGCCCCACCACCACCACCTCCCGGGACCCCCAGCCAGACACCCCTCCAGCCGTCCCCCAGAGACCCCCAGAGATCTTCATCAACTATCCCCTGAACCTTCAACCCTCGCCTGTCGGACGCTTCCACTGGGACTTTGGCAGCTCCCCGTCGTCCCCCGGCACGCCCCCGGGCACCCCCTCTCCCCGCATCCCGCGACGGAGCTGCGTCCTCAGCGCTAGTCAGAACAGTCTCTGCCCGCTCCCTCTGCCCATCATGGCGCCCCCCGTGCCCCCCCGCCACAACTCCAACTCTTCCCCCCAGCTCCCCAAACTTCCCCCAAAGACCTACAAGAGGGAGCTGTTGCCGCCCCCGTTACAGAGCCTCTCGTTGGTGGAGAACACGGACACTAGCCAATGAGGAGCCTTCTGCTTCTGTTGTTGTTGTTGTTGATGTTGTGTTGTCAACACGGAAGCCTTTTGAGTTGCTCCACACAATACAAACTGCAAACAAACTATGTCCTACATCAAACTATGAACTGATGACCTGCATCAAACTATGAACTGATGACCTGATGACCTGCATCAGATAAAAACAAAACAAACTAATCATGATTAAAAGCTACTGATCGTAAAGAAGACTTAGTTTCCAACCACACTCCAAAACCCTGCCCACTCATCTCCTGCCACGCCTCTCAGGAATCAGTAGCTCTGCCTTCATACCAATCGAAAAAATACACACCAGTGTGCCAGCCAATGAACAAGTAGCCTCAAGACACTGATTCAAACTCCTCCTCTCTGTGTGTGTGTGTGTGTGTGTGTGTGTGTGTGTGTGTGTGTGTGTGTGTGTGTGTGTGTGTGTGTGTGTGTGTGTGTGTGTGTGTGTGTGTGTGTGTGTGTGTGTGTGTGTGTGTGTGTGTGTGTGTGTGTGTGTGTGTGTGTGTGTGTGTGTCACGTACTTGTACACAGCACAACATATGTCACTGTGTTTCTTTCTTGGTACAGACAGCCCACTCTTGTGCTAGAGTGGACAGGACAACAAGCAATGCTCTGGCAGTTGCCCTCCTCCTACCCTGATGAGCCTTTTTTTATGCTTTTACCTACCCCCGGGCTCTCCAGCCTGTCCTGGTCACGTGTGGTTGCTCTGTGTTTGTGGTTCCGTTGTTCCATTGGCACACTGTAGTGCCAAGGAGCAGCATTCACTCACTCACCCCAGGAGTCAGTCAGTCAGTCCTGTCGTGTGGCTCGCAGACTGACAGTCAGTCACCGGACCTATTGGGACCTCACTGCTCTTTTTATGGTCAAACTTATCAATTGCTCTTACTTGCGGTTCTGTACTTGCGGTTCTGTACTTGCGGTTCTGTCTGGAGCAAGCATGAGCAGAGTGTTTCAGAATCCTCTTGAGGCACTTCACCGCTTCCCATTGTGTTCTGTTTTTTGTCTATTATCTCAAACTTAGTAGCCAAAGTCTTATTTGATGCAGGGGGATAACTAAGGGATACATTTTTTTTTTTTAGGAATGATAAGACAAACTAAAAATGTATGCAAATTATATTTCATTCATTCCAGAACTGACTGAAAGAAAGTTTTGCTACGGTGTGCGACTAATGAATACACCCCTGGTCGTAGCTACACCCTCTACTTCAGATGTTAACCTCTAATCCTACAGCCTCTGACCTCTAACCTATAACCTGAGGCAGGGAGCCATTCAGAACGAGACGGATGGATGGACAGATTACGGGAGGACAGACGGACGAGAGAGAGAGAGAGAGAGAGAGTAGTGTAGGGTAGGGTAGGATCCACTCGCACATTTAGCTGGGGTCAGGCAGCAGTGACGTCTAGTTGTCTGCCCTCGTCAGTCATGTGATGGGAGAAGTCTGTCTGTGTCTGGACTGTAGAAAACGATAGAGGCCTCTAGTGGCCAAAAGGCTATATTAGCAACAACATTGACATATCGCTTTCTCAGGCCAGGGAGGTGGTAAATATACCAGCCAGACTTTTCTTTCTCCAGCTCCTTAAAGGGATACTTTGGGATTTTGCCAGTCTACTTCCCCAGAGTCCGATGAACTTGTGGATACCATTTTTACGTCTCTGTGCCCAGCGCGAAGGAGGTTAGAGGTAGTTTCGTGAGCCATTGCTAACTAGCGTTAGCGCAATGACTGTAAGTCTATGGGTATCTACTAGCATGCTCCTTTTTAAAGCTAGCCTGGTCCCAGATCTGTTTGGCCTTTGGCCTACTCCGTTCTCTCATGGCCATTTGTCATGACAATTCCATATGGTGTTGGCAAGAGGGCAAGAACAGACTGGCAGCCAGGCGAGCTGAAAGCCAAGAGGATGTGTTAACCCAAACTAAGTGCCCCTTAAAAGTGTGTGCTGTCTGTCTGTCCAACACTATCTGCAGCCCTACTACCATCATCCCCAGTACTGTACCAGCCTGCAGTGTTGGTATGGAAATTCAGCACTGGACGCCTCATATGCAGCAAAACCCCACCAAACACTGGGACAAATGGACAGTTGGCTCCTCTAGTGGACAAACTGGGGACTGCTCCACAGCGCACCCTAGTGGATAGGAGGACAAGCAGCTCCCCCAAGTGGACAAACTGGGGACTGCTCCACAGCGCACCCTAGTGGATAGGAGGACAAACAGCTCCCCCAAGTGGACAAACTGGGAACAGTGGCTGTTTCAGATATCTGGACTCCGGGTGTCACTGTCCCTCTCTCATAAAATGCCATTTCATTTTAAAATACTGAAATAACATCATGCTCAGATGTGCCTTTTATTTGGTTTTCTTTACAGAGTAAGCGAAAGGTGTCTTAAATGCTATTAAAAAAAACTGATAAGATAAATAAGTACGGTTGGCTATGTAATGCTTAGAACAAAATATGTACACTACAAAAGGGTTGTGGATACTGTGCGTATAACATGTATACACTAACTAAATCATTTGTATAAAGTGACTTTTCATTCTCATTGTATTATATTTATATAATCCTCCTCCACTGCGTCCCTTTGGTCAAACGTTGCCTAACAATCCAATGGTTGCTACAGACGGATCAAACGGGTCATTGTGTCGCCAGCTTACTTTTACCTTTTACAGACAATCCCCCCCAGCAGACCTAGAATGTAGAGCCTGGGAGTTAAACGGAAGAAAGTTCCATATTTATACTTGTGCTGTCTTGCCAACTGTTATGTTGTCACACCGCTAGTGGCAGTGGAGGGGAAACGCAGTTTACTGTTTTTTGTGCTGCCGCCTAACAGTTTTACAGAAAGATTCCCTCGTTATTGACAGTGTTACTTTTTTCCATCACAACAGGCGATCAGAGTTTACCCGCCTGTTTGTATTCTACCACTACGTCACTGACCACAACTCATGGGTTATTATGGCATTGTACCGTATGTTGTTGTCATGACGCGTGTGACGATGACCATAGGAGTTGGCAATACAGTACAAACAGATGCGGGACTTAATTTCTCTACTCCTCCAAGCCAGTGTAAAATAATGACAATTTTGCATTCCAAATGGCACCATATTCCCTACATAGTGCACTACTTTTGAACAGAGCCCCATAGGTGCTGGTAAAAAAAAAGTACACTATGTAGGGAATAGTGTGCCATTTTGGATGTAGACAAAGTAAATGTACAGTTAAACATCATGCAGAGCACCTACTGGCTGTGGTACCTCCTCCTAACTAATGATGCCTTCTGATAGGTCTGCTTCCTTTGTAGTACCTCCTCCTAACTAATGATGCCTTCTGATAGGTCTGCTTCCTTTGTAGTACCTCCTCCTAACTAATGATGCCTTCTGATAGGTCTGCTTCCTTTGTAGTACCTCCTCCTAACTAATGATGCCTTCTGATAGGTCTGTTTCCTTTGTAGTACCTCCTCCTAACTAATGATGCCTTCTGATAGGTCGGCTTCCTTTTGTAGTACCTCCTCCTAACTAATGATGCCTTCTGATAGGTCTGTTTCCTTTGTAGTACCTCCTCCTAACTAATGATGCCTTCTGATAGGTCGGCTTCCTTTTGTAGTACCTCCTCCTAACTAATGATGCCTTCTGATAGGTCGGCTTCCTTTTGTAGTACCTCCTCCTAACTAATGATGCCTTCTGATAGGTCGGCTTCCTTTTGTAGTACCTCCTCCTAACTAATGATGCCTTCTGATAGGTCTGCTTCCTTTGAAGTGCACAATGCCTTCTGATAGGATGGGGTCTGGTTTTGAAAATACTTTCAAACGCTAATACTCTTATTATTAAAACCAAGGTTGGAATTGTTGCATAAAGACATTTTTCTGAGTGAGAAAAACAGAACACAGCATTTGTGCACTTCAGGCTGTCCTGTTAAAGAGGTCTTGTCTGTTAATGCCATGAGGTATAATGTAGACAGTCCAATGCTACTGTTAAAGAGGTCTTGTCTGTTAAACTCACTTTCTACGTCAGGACTTGAGAAACCCGGGTTCGGCTCAATTCCAGACAATTCAGGAAATACACTGGCATTCCAATTCTCGTCAAATGCTCTTTCAATGATGAAAATGTGGAATTTGGTTTACTTTCTTGAACTGAAATGGAATTGACCCCCAACCCTGACAAGACACTATGACCGCTTCACACTACAGGGCCGACCCCGAGCCATACTGGACTGGATAGTATCTTTTTACTAAGGTGGATACTGGATGTGTAACCAGCCCAGTAGAGCTTGGTTTGTGGCTCAGTAGTATGAAAAGGGTACTAGTGTACCACCTCACCTCCCCCTCCGACCACATGGCAGGCAGTCCTACAGAATAACCCTGGGTCGTGTTCAGTAGGCGCATTACGGAAGAAAACACTCCGAGAGAGAGAGAGAGGGGTGTCATCTGAACTCGTTCAATAAGAAACACGTGTTTTGCGTTTTTCCCTTGCAAAAGGTTTTGCTACGGTGTGCCCTTAGGAACAGCACCCTGGTTTCGCTCCCTCTGTGGAAGTGCTTTGACAGCTTGATCCAGCTGTTGGGGTTGGTTTATTTGATGGTGTGTGGCCTTTTTAACGGTGGTTTTGTATTATTCATGGTCTTGATCACACAGTCTTAATAATCACATTCTGCTATCTTACATCACATTCATGTGGCTACATCTCACATGGTACCCTATTCCTTATGTCGTGCCCTAGTTTACACCAGAGCCTGGGCTCTCTGATCCTATGTAGTGCCCTAGTTTAGACCAGAGGCTGGGCTAGTGCCCTAGTTTAGACCAGAGGCTGGGCTAGTGCCCTAGTTTAGACCAGAGGCTGGGCTAGTGCCCTAGTTTAGACCAGAGCCTGGGCTGGTGCCCTCGTTTAGACCAGAGCCTGGGCTGGTGCCCTCGTTTAGACCAGAGCCTGGGCTGGTGCCCTCGTTTAGACCAGAGCCTGGGCTGGTGCCCTCGTTTAGACCAGAGCCTGGGCTGGTGCCCTCGTTTAGACCAGAGCCTGGGCTCTCTGATCCTATGTAGTGCCCTACAGGTAACTGACAAAATAAAGGAAACACTTTAGGAAATTAGGGATATCGTAAGCAGGTACTTCCACACAGGTGTGGATGTAACATCCTGGCATTCTTACGGTCATAATAATATAGAAATGCTGAGCAGGCCATGCTGGCCATTATTTTGGCTACCCTGGCTAGAAGAAATCGCAGTGACTTTGAGAGGAGTGATTTTGTTGGGGCACGTTTGTCAGGTGCTTCAGTGACGATCTCTACTCAACTTGCTGATGTGTCACGATATGCCACGGCCGTCTCAGTCGCCAGATATCAAACCAAATTGAACACGTACGGGAGATTCTGGAGCGGCGCCTGAGACAGTGTTTTCCACCACCATCAACGAAACACACAATTATGGAATTTATCGTGGAAGAATGGTATGGCACATAGCCAAGGTAAGTAGGGGTCCGCACCCCCTGATAAATTGAAATAGTTTTGCTAAAAAAAAAAATGTTTTTGTATTTAACTACTCCTTGTATAATTACATCTGAACATTGACTGAATTTGGACTGAATGCACACACCCAAGTAAAGTATCGATTGACTTGTTGTGTTGCGGCCATAGAAATATAATCCATAGAAGGGATTTGGAACCTTTCGCTGGTAAACTCATAGGTACACTCAAAAAGGCTGCCAGTCCCGATTTGAATGGGCAACTTTCATTCTATGGATACTATTTCTCTTTGTCCTGTCAGTGAATAGCTAATAGGCCTTTCGCAAATTTCAAAATACAAATTGTGGGAAATACGTTTTGAAAGTAACTGCTGAAAAAGAGAGAAGATGAATCTGTCCGTTACAGGCTACTATTTTCTCTTATCAACAGCGACGAACAGCGCTGTTTTTCAAAAGTAACTCAAACCTATTTCGAGTCCATCACCAGTGGGAAGCCTAGGCTACGCATATTCATGTTAGGTGTTTATCGTCGGGTGAGTCAGTGCTACTGGAAAGTTGATTTAGTAGTCTACAGTAGCCTATAATATATATTTCCCTCCTAATATTGTACAATCTGTGTCTCCCTTGTTTTTATTGGCCTTGACCCATGTCAAGACGAGTTTGTTTTTATTAATCTGTTTGATGTGGGAAATGGGGTTTCCTAGTCATTTGTCCCAACTGAATGTATTCAACTGAAATGTGTCTTCCTCATTTAGCCCAACGCCCTCTGAATCAGAGAGGTGGGGGAGGCGCTGCCTTAATCGACATCCACGTCTTCGGCGCCCGGGGAAACAGCGGGTTAACTGCCTTTGTTCAGTGGGCAGAACGACAGATTTTTACCTTGTCAGCTCGGGGATTCGATCCAGCAACCTTTCGGGTTACTGGCCCAACGCTCTAACGGACAGATCAATAAAAATACAAAATGATTCTGATCACGTCTCTTTTCAGCCTAAATGACGTAGATTTGCATTGAATGTGTTTATAAAAATGTCCCCATGTGTGGAAACCCTCCAAAACGCTGTTTATTCAACTATGTGATCTAATGTGTTATTACAGTTACCTGTAAATAGAGAATCGGGTGCCATTTGGGACACAGATGTCTTTTAATTTCTCCTGAATGTCCAGAGTCTTTTTTCTTTTCTTTTCCCCAGGACCTCTGTGTTGGTCAGAGCGACTGATCTGGGATGAGGTCGAAAATCGCTTCTGATTTTCAAGTGTTCTTTCTTGTTTCAGGATCTTTCGTATCCACCGAAATTCTCTTTAGGGGCCCCTTGTACAGTAGCACTGTGCTGTTACAGGGACGTCTAGTGTGTAATGCTAGTCGTGCAGGCTGGTCAATCTTTCAGGTGATGCTGCAGTGCAGACCGTAGAGATGGAATCTGCAGTTGGGGGAAACGGCGCCACTGGCCGCCCCGCCACCGTTGTTGTTGGTTTTTGCTGCGGACCTTAGACTGTCCGTGATCAGTATCATCTCTCTCACACACACACACACACACACACACACACACACACACACACACACACACACACACACACACACACACAGTACAAATTCTCTCTCTCTCACACAGTACCGAGTCTCTCTCTCTCTCTCTCTCTCTCTCTCTCTCTCTCTCTCTCTCTCGCGCAGTACAAAGTCTCTCTCACAGTGTTGTTAGTCCTCTTGGTTGGTCTCGTGACAAACCATAAATGCTAATCAAGTAGCGGGCCAGAATGCAAGAGATTTGGTGGCTGTTCTGATTGCTCGGATGCTGTCCCACAGTGCTGTAGACCTCTGGGTTAGTCTGTCAGACAGTCTTTCAGATGGTCTATATCTCACCCGGTGCTGCAGACTGTTGGGCTGGTCTCTTTGATTATCCCTCTCTCACACGGTGCTGCAGACTTCTAGGTTGGTCTCACAGACAGTCTCCCTCTCTCATACGGTGCTGCAGGGCCCCTCACTGTCCTCCTCGCTCTCATCCCACACTGCAACACCACCCATGGCTCCTGCCTGGACGTGGCCAACTCTCGGCTGGGTTTGGAACCTAGAAGACGGGGAATGAGACTGGAATGAGACAGGGAATGAGACTGGAATGAGACGAGGAATGAGACTGGAATGAGACAGGGAATGAGACGGGGAATGAGACTGGAATGAGACAGGGAATGAGATGAGGAATGAGACAGGGAATGAAACAGGGAATGAGACTGGAAGGAGACGAGGAATGAGACTGGAATGAGACGGGGAATGAGACTGGAATGAGACTGGAATGAGACAGGGAATGAGATGAGGAATGAGACAGGGAATGAGACTGGAATGAGACGAGGAAGGAGACGAGGAATGAGACTGGAATGAGACTGGAATGAGACGAGGAATGAGACTGGAATGAGACAGGGAATGAGACGAGGAATGAGACTGGGAATGAGACTGGAATGAGACGGGAAATGAGACTGGAATGAGACGAATGAGACAGGGAATGAGATGAGGAATGAGACTGGAATGAGACAGGGAATGAGACTGGAATGAGACTGGAATGAGACGGGGAATGAGACGGGGAATGAGACGAGGAATGAGACTGGAATGAGACAGGGAATGAGACGGAATGAGACTGGAATGAGAAAGGGCTTGAGACGAGGAATGAGACGGGGAATGAGACGAGGAATGAGACGAGGAATGAGACAGGGAATGAGACTGGGAATGAGACGAGGAATGAGACTGGAATGAGACAGGGAATGAGACTGGAATGAGACGGGGAATGAGACTGGAATGAGACGAGGAATGAGACTGGAATGAGACAGGGAATGAAACAGGGAATGAGACTGGAAGGAGACGAGGAATGAGACTGGAATGAGACAGGGAATGAGACGAGGAATGAGACTGTAACGAGACGAGGAATGAGACTGGAATGAGACAGGGAATGAGACGAGGAATGAGACTGGAATGAGACTGGAATGAGAAAGGGAATGAGACGAGGAATGAGACTGGAATGACACGAGGAATGAGACTGGAATGACACGAGGAATGAGACAGGGAATGAGACTGGAATGAGACAGGAATGAGACAGGGAATGAGACCCTTCTTTTAACCTGTGTTATAATGTAAAAGGAACCAGTACTCCTTACCTTAGCTTTTTGAAGTTAGGATATGTCTGCCTCTCAGTGGCTTGAACCGGTCTGAAGCCTTGTGGTGTATTCTCCTTCACTGGTGCTGCATCTCTCTAGTTCACACAGTGATAAGGGAACAGGATTAGATGTCTCTCTAGTTCACACAGTGATAAGGGAACAGGATTAGATCTCTCCAGTTCACACAGTGATAAGGAAACAGGATTAGATGTCTAGTTCACACAGTGATAAGGGAACAGGATTAGATGTCTCTCTAGTTCACACAGTGATAAGGGAACAGGATTAGATGTCTCTCTAGTTCACAGTGATAAGGGAACAGGATTAGATGACTCTAGTTCACACAGTGATAAAGGAACAGGATTAGATGTCTCTAGTTCACACAGTGATAAGGGAACAGGATTAGATGGCTCTAGTTCACACAGTGATAGGGGAACAGGATTAGATGTCTCTCTAGTTCACACAGTGATAAGGGAACAGGATTAGATGTCTCTCTAGTTCACACAGTGATAGGGGAACAGGATTAGATGTCTCTCTAGTTCACACAGTGATAAGGGAACAGGATTAGATGTCTCTCTAGTTCACACCATGATAGGGGAACAGGATTAGATGTCTCTAGTTCACACCATGATAGGGGAACAGGATTATATCTCTCTAGTTAACACAGTGATAAAGGAACAGGATTAGATGTCTCTCTAGTTCACACAGTGATAAGGGAACACTATTAAATGTCTCTCCAGTTCACACCATGATAAGGGAAAAGGATTAGATGTCTCTCCAGTTCACACCCTGATAAGGGAACAGGATTAGATGTCTCTCCAGTTCACACAGTGATACGAGAACAAGATTAGATGTCTCTCTAGTTCACACCATGATAAGGGAACAGGATTAGATGTCTCTAGTTCACACCATGATAGGGGAACAGGATTAGATGTCTCTCTGGTTCACACAGTGCTAAGGGAACAGGATTAGATGTCTCTCCAGTTCACACAGTGCTAAGGGAACAGGATTAGATGTCTCTAGTTCACACAGTGCTAAGGGAACAGGATTAGATGTCTCTAGTTCACACAGTGATAAGGGAACAGGATTAGATGTCTCTAGTTCACACAGTGATAAGGGAACAAGATTAGATGGCTCTCCAGTTTACACCCATGATAAGGGAACAGGATTAGATGTCTCTCCAGTTTACACCCATGATAAGGGAACAGGATTAGATGTCTCTAGTTCACACCGTGATAAGGGAACAGGATTAGATGTCTCTCCAGTTCACACCGTGATACGGGAACAGGATTAGATGTCTCTCCAGTTCACACCGTGATACGGGAACAGGATTAGATGTCTCTCCAGTTCACACCATGATAAGGGAAGAGGATTAGATGTCTCTCCAGTTCACACCATGATAAGGGAACAGGATTAGATGTCTCTCCAGTTCACACAGTGATACGGGAACAGGATTAGATGTCTCCCCAGTTCACACCGTGTTACGGGAAAAGGATTAGATGTCTCTCCAGTTCACACCCTGATAAGGGAACAGGATTAGATGTCTCTAGTTCACACAGTGATAAGGGAACAGGATTAGATGTCTCTCCAGTTCACACCCATGATAACGGAACAGGATTAGATGTCTCTCCAGTTCACACCGTGATAAGCAAACAGGATTAGATGTCTCTCCAGTTCACACCCATGATAAGGGAACATGATTAGATGTCTCTCTAGTTCACACCGTGATAGGGGAACAGGATTAGATGTCTCTAGTTCACACCATGATAGGGGAACAGGATTAGATGTCTCTCTAGTTCACACCGTGATAGGGGAACAGGATTAGATGTCTCTAGTTCACACCATGATAGGGGAACAGGATTATATCTCTCTAGTTAACACAGTGATAAAGGAACAGGATTAGATGTCTCTCTAGTTCACACAGTGATAAGGGAACAGGATTAGATGTCTCTAGTTCACACAGTGATAAGGGAACAGGATTAGATGTCTCTCTAGTTCACACCGTGATAGGGGAACAGGATTAGATGTCTCTCTGGTTCACACAGTGGTAAGAGAACAGGATTAGATGTATCTAGTTGACACCGTGGTAAGGGAACAGGATTAGATGTATCTAGTTCACACCGTGATAAGGGGACAGGATTAGATGTCTCTAGTTCACACCGTGATAAGGGAACAGGATTAGATGTCTCTCTAGTTCACACAGTGATAAGGGAACAGGATTAGATGTCTCTAGTTCACACAGTGATAAGGGAATAGGATTAGATGTCTCTCCAGTTCACACCATGATAAGGGAACAGGATTAGATGTCTCTTCAGTTCATACCATGATAAGGGAACAGGATTAGATGTCTCTCCAGTTCACACAGTGATACGAGAACAAGATTAGATGTCTCTCTAGTTCACACCATGATAAGGGAACAGGATTAGATGTCTCTCTAGTTCACACCATGATAGGGGAACAGGATTAGATGTCTCTCTAGTTCACACCATGATAGGGGAACAGGATTAGATGTCTCTCTGTTTCACACCGTGATAAGGGAACAGGATTAGATGTCTCTAGTTCACACAGTGCTAAGGGAACAGGATTAGATGTCTCTAGTTCACACAGTGATAAGGGAACAGGATTAGATGTATCTAGTTGACACTGTGGTAAGGGAACAGGATTAGATGTATCTAGTTCACACCGTGATAAGGGGACAGGATTAGATGTCTCTAGTTCACACCGTGATAAGGGAAGAGGATTAGATGTCTCTCTAGTTCACACCGTGATAAGGGAACAGGATTAGATGTCTCTCTAGTTCACACAGTGATAAGGGAACAGGATTAGATGTCTCTCCAGTTCACACCATGATACGAGAACAAGATTAGATGTCTCTCTAGTTCACACCATGATAAGGGAACAGGATTAGATGTCTCTCTAGTTCACACCATGATAGGGGAACAGGATTAGATGTCTCTCTAGTTCACACCATGATAGGGGAACAGGATTAGATGTCTCTCTGTTTCACACCGTGATAAGGGAACAGGATTAGATGTCTCTAGTTCACACAGTGCTAAGGGAACAGGATTAGATGTCTCTAGTTCACACAGTGATAAGGGAACAGGATTAGATGTCTCTAGTTCACACAGTGATAAGGGAACAGGATTAGATGTCTCTAGTTCACGCAGTGCTAAGGGAACAGGATTAGATGTCTCTAGTTCACGCAGTGCTAAGGGAACAGGATTAGATGTCTCTAGTTCACACAGTGATAAGGAAACAGGATTAGATGTCTCTCTAGTTCACACAGTGATAAGGGAACAGGATTAGATGGCTCTCCAGTTTACACCCATGATAAGGGAACAGGATTAGATGTCTCTCCAGTTCACACCATGATAAGGGAACAGGATTAGATGTCTCTCCAGTTCACACCGTGATACGGGAACAGGATTAGATGTCTTTCCAGTTCCCCCCGTGATAAGGGAACAGGATTAGATGTCTCTCCAGTTCACACAGTGATACGGGAACAGGATTAGATGTCTCTCCAGTTCACACCGTGATACAGGAAAATGATTAGATGTCTCTCCAGTTCACACCCTGATAAGGGAACACGATTAGATGTCTCTCCAGTTCACACCATGATAAGGGAAGAGGATTATATGTCTCTCCAGTTCACACCATGATAAGGGAAGAGGATTAGATGTCTCTCCAGTTCACACCATGATAAGGGAAAAGGATTAGATGTCTCTCCAGTTCACACAGTGATACGGGAACAGGATTAGATGTCTCCCCAGTTCACACCGTGATAAGGGAAAAGGATTAGATGTCTCTCCAGTTCACACCCTGATAAGGGAACAGGATTAGATGTCTCTAGTTCACACAGTGATAAGGGAACAGGATTAGATGTCTCTCCAGTTCACACCCATGATAACGGAACAGGATTAGATGTCTCTCCAGTTCACACCGTGATAAGCAAACAGGATTGTATGTCTCTCCAGTTCACACCCATGATAAGGGAACAGGATTAGATTTCTCCCTAGTTCACACCGTGATATGGGAACAGTATTAGATGTCTCTCCAGTTCACACCGGGATAAGCAAACAGTATTAGATGTCTCTCCAGTTTACACCCATGATAAGGGAACAGGATTAGATGTCTCTCCAGTTCACACCCATGATAAGGGAACAGGATTAGATGTCTCTAGTTCACACCGTGATTAGGGAACAGGATTAGAATTCTCCCTAGTTCACACCATGGTAAGGGAATACGATTTGATGTAGATACTGTAGAGAACATTGTAGCAGAGATCATAACTGTCCTGGCCAGATCCTAGCCTGATCCCTTTTCTTTTTGCAATGACAAGACAAGTAGCCATCCTTTGCCTTGATGACAGCTTTGCACATTATTGGCATTCTCTCAACCTGCTTCACCTGGAATGCTTTTCCAACAGTGTTGAAGGAGTTCCCACATATACTGAGCACTTGTTGGCTGCTGTTCCTTCACTCTGCGGTCCAACTCATCCCAAACCATCTCAGTTGGTTTGAGGTCGGGTGATTGTGGAGGCCAGGTCATCTGATGCAGCACTCCATCACTCTCCTTGGTCAAATAGCCCTTACACAGCCTTGAGGTGTGTTTTGGGTCATTGTTCTGTTGAAAAAACAACTGATAGTCCAACTAAGCGCAAACCAGATAGGATAGCGTATTGCTGCAGAATGCTGTGGTAGCCATGCTGGTTAAGTATGCCTTGAATTCTAAATAAATCTCAGACAGTGTCACCAGCAAAGCATCCCCACACCATCACACCACCTCCTCCATGCTTCCCTGTGGGAACCACACATGCAGAGATCATCCGTTCACCTCTTCTGCGTCTCGTAAAGACATGGCGGTTGGAACCAAAAATCTCAAATTTGGACTCATCAGACCAAAGGACAGATGTCCACCGGTCTAATGTCCATGGCTCGTATTTCTTGGCCCAAGCAAGTCTCTTCTTCTTATTGGTGTCCTTTAGTAGTGGTTTCTTTGCAGCAATTCAACCATGAAGGCCTGATTCAGGCAGTCTCCTCTGAACAGTTGATGTTGAGATGTGTCTGTTACTTGAACTCTGTGAAGCATTTATTTAGGCTGCAATCTGAGGTACAGTTAACTCTGATGAACATATACTCTGCAGCAGAGGTAACTCTGGGTCTTCCTTTCCTGTGGCGGTCCTCATGAGTGCCAATTTCGTCATAGCGTTTGATGGTTTTTGCAACTGCACTTGAATAAACTTTCAAACTTTCATTTCTCTTTGCTTATTTGAGCTGTTCTTACCATAATAAGGACTTGGTCTTTTACCAAATAGGGCTACTTCTGTATACCACCCCTACCTTGTCACAACACAACTGATTGGCTCAAACACATTAAGAATTAACTTTTAACAAGGCACACCCTGTTAATTGAAATGCAATCCAGGTGACTACCTCATGAAGCTGGTTGAGAGAATGCCAAGAGTGTGCAAAGCTGTCATCAAGGCAAAGGGTTGCAACTTTGAAGAATCTCAGATTTAAAAAATATTTAGATTTGTTTAACACTTTTGTGGTTACTACATGATTCCATATGTGTTATTTCATAGTTTTGATGTCTTCACTATTATTATACAATGTAGAAAATAGTAAAAATAAAGAAAAACTCTTGAATGAGTAGTTGTGTTTTAACTTTTGATTGGCACTGTATATATTGATATAATGGTACTGTATATATTGATATAATGGTACTGTATATATTGATATAATGGTACTGTATATATTGATATGATATAATGGTACTGTCTATATTTATCTATTGATATAATGGTACTGTATATATTGATATAATGGTACTGTATATATTGATATATTAAAATAATGGTACTGTATATATTGATATATTAACATAATGGTACTGTATATATTGATATAATGGTACTGTCTATTTATCTATTGATATAATGGTACTGTATATATTGATATAATGGTACTGTATATATTGATATAATGGTATGTATATATTGATATAATGGTACTGTATATATTGATATATTGATATAATGGTACTGTATATATTGATATAATGGTATAATGGTACTGTATATATTGATATAATGGTACTGTATATATTGATATCTTAATATAATGGTACTGTATATATTGATATGTGATAATGGTACTGTATATATTGATACTGTATATATGTATATATTAATAAAATGGTACTGTATATATTGGTATATGACAATGGTACTGTATATATTTATATATTGATATAATGGTACTGTATATATTGATATAATGGTACTGTATATATTGATATAATGGCACTGTATATATTTATATATTGATATAATGGTACTGTATATATTGATATAATGGTACTGTATATATTTATATATTGATATAATGGTACTGTATATATTGATATAATAATATAATGGTACTGTATATATTGATATGATATAATGGTACTGTATATATTTATAAAATGGTACTGTATATATTGATATAATGGCACTGTATATATTTATATATTGATATTGATATGATATAATGGTACTGTCTATATTTATCTATTGATATAATGGTACTGTATATATTGATATAATGGTACTGTATATATTGATATATTAAAATAATGGTACTGTATATATTGATATATTAACATAATGGTACTGTATATATTGATATAATAATATAATGGTACTGTATATATTGATATGATATAATGGTACTGTATATATTGATATAATGGTACTGTATATATTGATATAATGGTAATGTATATATTGATATGATATAATGGTACTGTCTATATTGATATAATGGTACTGTCTATATTGATATAATGGTACTGTATATATTGATATATTGATATAATGGTACTGTATATATTGATAATGGTACTGTATATATTGATATAATGGTACTGTATATATTTATATATTGATATAATGGTACTGTCTATATTGATATAATGGTACTGTATATATTGATATAATGGTACTGTATATATTGATATATTGATATAATGGTACTGTATATATTGATATAATGGTACTGTATATATTGATATAACGGTACTGTATATATTGATATATTGATATAATGGTACTGTATATATTGATATAATGGTACTGTATATATTGATATAACGGTACTGTATATATTGATATAATGGTACTGTATATATTTATATATTGATATAATGGTACTGTATATATTTATATATTGATATAATGATACTGTATATATTGATATAATGGTACTGTATATATTGATATAATGGTACTGTATATATTGATATATTGACATAATGGTATAATGTATAATGTATTGATATAATGGTACTGTATATATTGATATATTGACATAATGGTATAATGTATAATGTATTGATATAATGGTACTGTATATATTGATATAATGGTATAATGTATAATGTATTGATATAATGGTACTGTATATATTGATATAATGGTACTGTCTATATTTATATATTGATATAATGGTATAATGTATAATGTATTGATATAATGATTTAATATCTGCCAGACGCTTTCATCCAAAGGGCCTTACAGTCGTGTGTTCATACGTTACTAGACAGGAGCCATTGTTCAAGTCAAAGGTCATTGTCAACAACCACAGCACTTCGACTTTTTAAAAGTCATTTACGCTTGGGCCGACATCCGTAGCGTTCACCATGAGTGCAATCTCTGGGAGCCTTTAAAAGACGTGCTGTCGATCGAGAGTGCATTGCGCTTGACGACAACGTACCATTGATTGAACACGGCCAGGGTTGCATAAAGATGGATAAAGACCTGTTTTGGTGGTTCATCCCAGATGGGTCTGAAGACACTGGTGGGGAGGAGAGGAGGTGGTCCCTTAGTCACGCTGATGACTCTGTTCCCATAGGGTCCTGCTGGCCCTGGTGCCTGACCCTGTCCCTCCAGGCCCACTGGTCCTGCCTGGTGTCGAGGACTTCGAGAAGAAGGGTACGGCAGCCTGGGTATCTGCCACCTCAGACATACCGTCCGTTCTCTGGGTGAATCCCTCAGCGACTGCTGCTGCTGCGTGTACGAGGGCTTCAACAGAACAGGCACCTGACTGTCTGTGTCCTCTTCCTCGTCCTCCTCCTCGGTATTACTCGCTTCCCCCTCCCTCCGCAGGGTCCCGTCTGGGCTACAGGTGGTGACAGAGGAGTAGTCAAACACGGAGGTGTCCCCAACGTCCTCCTCCGTGTCACAGTCATCAGTGCTCCTCTGGACCATGTGAGGACCAGGGGTCTGGGGGCCGTGTCCATGTCCTTGTCCCATAACCCCTGTAGCCTGGCTAGGAGACTCCTGTCCAGAGTCGCTGTCCCCCCACCCAGGGGGTGCCGTATGGAGGAAGGCGCTGATGTCCCCACCGTAGACCAGTCCAGCCAGGCCACAGGAGTCATGGAGATGAGACTGGAGGGTCCCCCCTGTCCTGCCTCTGAAACAACTCTTCTTCCGTACAGTACCGGTAGGCCAACAGGCAACAGGCATGCTCTGGCAGCCAGCGGCACAGCTAGATAGACATGTGCTTAGATGTTGTTCCTCTCTAGGGAGAGAGAGATCACATGAAATAGCTTCACGTCAATTATAACGCCACTTACAGGTAGCAGACACTGTTATCCAGTAACTACAGAGAGTACATGCAGACATTCTGTTATATACTATGCATGCCATTTCAGCAGCCATTTTGTTGTATACTATGCCATTTCAGCAGACATTTTGTTGCATACTATGCCATTTCAGCAGACATTTTGTTGCTTACTATGCCATTTCAGCAGCCATTTTGTTGCATACTATGCCATTTCAGCAGGTGTTTTGTTGCATACTATGCCATTTCAGCAGGTGTTTTGTTGCATACTATGCCATTTCAGCAGGTGTTTTGTTGCATACTATGCCATTTCAGCAGACATTTTGTTGCATACTATGCCATTTCAGCAGACATTTGGTTGCATACTATGCCATTTCAGCAGGTGTTTTGTTGCATACTATGCCATTTCAGCAGGTGTTTTGTTGCATACTATGCCATTTCAGCAGACATTTTGTTGCATACTATGCCATTTCAGCAGACATTTTGTTGCATACTATGCCATTTCAGCAGACATTTTGTTGCATACTATGCCATTTCAGCAGACATTTTTGTTGTATACTATGCCATTTCAGCAGCTGTTTTGTTGCATACTATGCCATTTCAGCAGACATTTTGTTGCATACTATGCCATTTCAGCAGACATTTTGTTGCATACTATGCCATTTCAGCAGACATTTTGTTGCATACTATGCCATTTCAGCAGACATTTTGTTGTATACTATGCCATTTCAGCAGCCATTTTGTTATATACTATGCATGCCATTTCAGAAGACTTTTTGTGGTATACTATGCCATTTCAGCAGCTCTTTGTTGTATACTATGCCATTTCAGCAGACATTTTGTTATATACTATGCATGCCATTTCAGCAGACTTTTTGTGGTATACTATGCCATTTCAGCAGCTCTTTGTTGTATACTATGCCATTTCAGCAGAGATTTTGTTGTATACTATGCCATTTCAGCAGCTCTTTGTTGTATACTATGCCATTTCAGCAGACATTTTGTTATATACTATGCATGCCATTTCAGCAGACATTTTGTGGTATACTATGCCATTTCAGCAGCTCTTTGTTGTATACTATGCCATTTCAGCAGACATTTTGTTATATACTATGCATGCCATTTCAGCAGACTTTTTGTGGTATACTATGCCATTTCAGCAGCTCTTTGTTGCATACTATGCCATTTCAGCAGACATTTTGTTGTATACTATGCCATTTCAGCAGACATTTTGTTGCATACTATGCCATTTCAGCAGACATTTTGTTGCATACTATGCCATTTCAGCAGACATTTTGTTGCATACTATGCCATTTCAGCAGACATGTTGTTGCATACTATGCCATTTCAGCAGACATTTTGTTGTATACTATGCCATTTCAGCAGCTCTTTGTTGTATACTATGCCATTTCAGCAGACATTTTGTTATATACTATGCATGCCATTTCAGCAGACTTTTGTGGTATACTATGCCATTTCAGCAGACTTTTTGTTGCATACTATGCCATTTCAGCAGACATTTTGTTGTATACTATGCCATTTCAGCAGCTCTTTGTTGTATACTATGCCATTTCAGCAGACATTTTGTTATATACTATGCATGCCATTTCAGCAGCTCTTTGTTGTATACTATGCCATTTCAGCAGACATTTTGTTGCATACTATGCCATTTCAGCAGACATTTTGTTGTATACTATGCCATTTCAGCAGACATTTTGTTGCATACTATGCCATTTCAGCAGCCATTTTGTTGTATACTATGCCATTTCAGCAGCTCTTTGTTGTATACTATGCCATTTCAGCAGACATTTTGTTGCATACTATGCCATTTCAGCAGACATTTTGTTGCATACTATGCCATTTCAGCAGACATTTTGTTGCATACTATGCCATTTCAGCAGACATTTGGTTGCATACTATGCCATTTCAGCAGCTGTTTTGTATACTATGCATGCCATTTCAGCAGACATTTTGTTATATACTATGCCATTTCAGCAGCTCTTTGTTGTATACTATGCCATTTCAGCAGACATTTTGTTGCATACTATGCCATTTCAGCAGGTGTTCTGTTGCATACTATGCCATTTCAGCAGATATTTTGTTGCATACTATGCCATTTCAGCAGACATTTTGTTGTATACTATGCCATTTCAGCAGACATTTGGTTGCATACTATGCCATTTCAGCAGAGATTTTGTTGTATACTATGCCATTTCAGCAGCTCTTTGTTGTATACTATGCCATTTCAGCAGACATTTTGTTATATACTATGCATGCCATTTCAGCAGACATTTTGTGGTATACTATGCCATTTCAGCAGCTCTTTGTTGTATACTATGCCATTTCAGCAGACATTTTGTTATATACTATGCATGCCATTTCAGCAGACTTTTTGTGGTATACTATGCCATTTCAGCAGCTCTTTGTTGCATACTATGCCATTTCAGCAGACATTTTGTTGTATACTATGCCATTTCAGCAGACATTTTGTTGCATACTATGCCATTTCAGCAGACATTTTGTTGCATACTATGCCATTTCAGCAGACATTTTGTTGCATACTATGCCATTTCAGCAGACATTTTGTTGCATACTATGCCATTTCAGCAGACATTTTGTTGTATACTATGCCATTTCAGCAGCTCTTTGTTGTATACTATGCCATTTCAGCAGACATTTTGTTATATACTATGCATGCCATTTCAGCAGACTTTTTGTGGTATACTATGCCATTTCAGCAGACTTTTTGTTGCATACTATGCCATTTCAGCAGACATTTTGTTGTATACTATGCCATTTCAGCAGCTCTTTGTTGTATACTATGCCATTTCAGCAGACATTTTGTTATATACTATGCATGCCATTTCAGCAGCTCTTTGTTGTATACTATGCCATTTCAGCAGACATTTTGTTGCATACTATGCCATTTCAGCAGCCATTTTGTTGTATACTATGCCATTTCAGCAGACATTTTGTTGCATACTATGCCATTTCAGCAGCCATTTTGTTGTATACTATGCCATTTCAGCAGCTCTTTGTTGTATACTATGCCATTTCAGCAGACATTTTGTTGCATACTATGCCATTTCAGCAGACATTTTGTTGCATACTATGCCATTTCAGCAGACATTTTGTTGCATACTATGCCATTTCAGCAGACATTTGGTTGCATACTATGCCATTTCAGCAGCTGTTTTGTATACTATGCATGCCATTTCAGCAGACATTTTGTTATATACTATGCCATTTCAGCAGCTCTTTGTTGTATACTATGCCATTTCAGCAGACATTTTGTTGCATACTATGCCATTTCAGCAGGTGTTCTGTTGCATACTATGCCATTTCAGCAGATATTTTGTTGCATACTATGCCATTTCAGCAGACATTTTGTTGTATACTATGCCATTTCAGCAGACATTTGGTTGCATACTATGCCATTTCAGCAGCTGTTTTGTTGCATACTATGCCATTTCAGCAGCTGTTTTGTTGTATACTATGCATGCCATTTCAGCAGACATTTTGTTGTATACTATGCCATTTCAGCAGACATTTTGTTGCATACTATGCCATTTCAGCAGCCATTTTGTTGTATACTATGCCATTTCAGCAGCATTTGTTGTATACTATGCCATTTCAGCAGCTCTTTGTTGTATACTATGCCATTTCAGCAGACATTTTGTTGCATACTATGCCATTTCAGCAGGTGTTTTGTTGCATACTATGCCATTTCAGCAGGTGTTTTGTTGCATACTATGCCATTTCAGCAGGTGTTTTGTTGCATACTATGCCATTTCAGCAGACATTTTGTTGCATACTATGCCATTTCAGCAGACATTTTGTTGCATACTATGCCATTTCAGCAGACATTTTGTTGCATACTATGCCATTTCAGCAGACATTTTGTTGCATACTATGCCATTTCAGCAGCTGTTTTGTATACTATGCCATTTCAGCAGACATTTGGTTGCATACTATGCCATTTCAGCAGACATTTTGTTGCATACTATGCCATTTCAGCAGACATTTTGTTGCATACTATGCCATTTCAGCAGACATTTTGTTATATACTATGCCATTTCACTTTTGGTTGCATACTATGCCATTTCAGCAGACATTTTGTTGCATACTATGCCATTTCAGCAGACATTTTGCTATGCATACTATGCCATTTCAGCAGACATTTTGTTGCATACTATGCCATTTCAGCAGACATTTTGTTGTATACTATGCCATTTCAGCAGACATTTGGTTGCATACTATGCCATTTCAGCAGCTGTTTTGTTGCATACTATGCCATTTCAGCAGACATTTTGTTGCATACTATGCCATTTCAGCAGACATTTTTGTTGCATACTATGCCATTTCAGCAGACATTTTGTTGCATACTATGCCATTTCAGCAGACATTTTGTTGTATACTATGCCATTTCAGCAGACATTTGGTTGCATACTATGCCATTTCAGCAGACATTTTGTTGCATACTATGCCATTTCAGCAGACATTTTGTTGCATACTATGCCATTTCAGCAGACATTTTTGTTGCATACTATGCCATTTCAGCAGGTGTTTTGTTGCATACTATGCCATTTCAGCAGACATTTTGTTGCATACTATGCCATTTCAGCAGACATTTTGTTGCATACTATGCCATTTCAGCAGACATTTTGTTGCATACTATGCCATTTCAGCAGACATTTTGTTGTATACTATGCCATTTCAGCAGCTGTTTTGTTGCATACTATGCCATTTCAGCAGACATTTTGTTGCATACTATGCCATTTCAGCAGACATTTTGTTGCATACTATGCCATTTCAGCAGACATTTTGTTGCATACTATGCCATTTCAGCAGACATTTTGTTGTATACTATGCCATTTCAGCAGACATTTTGTTGCATACTATGCCATTTCAGCAGACTTTTTGTGGTATACTATGCCATTTCAGCAGCTCTTTGTTGTATACTATGCCATTTCAGCAGACATTTTGTTATATACTATGCCATTTCAGCAGACATTTTGTTGCATACTATGCCATTTCAGCAGACATTTTGTTGTATACTATGCCATTTCAGCAGACATTTTGTTGCATACTATGCCATTTCAGCAGACATTTTGTTGTATACTATGCCATTTCAGCAGACATTTTGTATACTATGCCATTCTACATTTCAGCATTTTGTTGCATACTATGCCATTTCAGCGTTCGTTTCAGTATACTATGCCATTTCAGCATTTTGTTGCATACTATGCCATTTCAGCAGACATTTTGTTGCATACTATGCCATTTCAGCAGACATTTTGTTGCATACTATGCCATTTCAGCAGACATTTTGTTGCATACTATGCCATTTCAGCAGACATTTTGTTGCATACTATGCCATTTCAGCAGACATTTTGTTGCATACTATGCCATTTCAGCAGCTTTTGTTGCATACTATGCCATTTCAGCAGACATTTTGTTGCATACTATGCCATTTCAGCAGACATTTTGTTGCATACTATGCCATTTCAGCAGACATTTTGTTGCATACTATGCCATTTCAGCAGACATTTTGTTGCATACTATGCCATTTCAGCAGACATTTTTGTTATACTATGCCATTTCAGCAGACATTTTGTTGCATACTATATGCCATTTCAGCAGACATTTTGTTGTATACTATGCCATTTCAGCAGACATTTTGTTGTATACTATGCCATTTCAGCAGACATTTTGTTGTATACTATGCCATTTCAGCAGACATTTTGTTGTATACTATGCCATTTCAGCAGACATTTTGTTGTATACTATGCCATTTCAGCAGACTTTTTGTTGTATACTATGCCATTTCAGCAGACATTTTGTTATACTATGCCATTTCAGCAGACTTTTTGTGGTATACTATGCCATTTCAGCATTTTGTTGTATACTATGCCATTTCAGCAGACATTTTGTTGTATACTATGCCATTTCAGCAGCTCTTTGTTGTATACTATGCCATTTCAGCAGACATTTTGTTATATACTATGCATGCCATTTCAGCAGACTTTTTGTGGTATACTATGCCATTTCAGCAGACTTTTTGTTGCATACTATGCCATTTCAGCAGACATTTTGTTGTATACTATGCCATTTCAGCAGCTCTTTGTTGTATACTATGCCATTTCAGCAGACATTTTGTTGCATACTATGCATGCCATTTCAGCAGACATTTTGTTGTATACTATGCCATTTCAGCAGACATTTTGTTGCATACTATGCCATTTCAGCAGCCATTTTGTTGTATACTATGCCATTTCAGCAGCTCTTTGTTGTATACTATGCCATTTCAGCAGACATTTTGTTGCATACTATGCCATTTCAGCAGACATTTTGTTGTATACTATGCCATTTCAGCAGACATTTTGTTGCATACTATGCCATTTCAGCAGCCATTTTGTTGTATACTATGCCATTTCAGCAGCTCTTTGTTGTATACTATGCCATTTCAGCAGACATTTTGTTGCATACTATGCCATTTCAGCAGACATTTTGTTGCATACTATGCCATTTCAGCAGACATTTTGTTGCATACTATGCCATTTCAGCAGGTGTTTTGTTGCATACTATGCCATTTCAGCAGGTGTTTTGTTGCATACTATGCCATTTCAGCAGGTGTTTTGTTGCATACTATGCCATTTCAGCAGACATTTTGTTGCATACTATGCCATTTCAGCAGACATTTTGTTGCATACTATGCCATTTCAGCAGACATTTTTGTTGTATACTATGCCATTTCAGCAGCTGTTTTGTTGCATACTATGCCATTTCAGCAGACATTTTGTTGCATACTATGCCATTTCAGCAGACATTTTGTTGCATACTATGCCATTTCAGCAGACATTTTGTTGCATACTATGCCATTTCAGCAGACATTTTGTTGTATACTATGCCATTTCAGCAGCCATTTTGTTATATACTATGCATGCCATTTCAGCAGACTTTTTGTGGTATACTATGCCATTTCAGCAGCTCTTTGTTGTATACTATGCCATTTCAGCAGACATTTTGTTATATACTATGCATGCCATTTCAGCAGACTTTTTGTGGTATACTATGCCATTTCAGCAGCTCTTTGTTGTATACTATGCCATTTCAGCAGACATTTTGTTGTATACTATGCCATTTCAGCAGCTCTTTGTTGTATACTATGCCATTTCAGCAGACATTTTGTTATATACTATGCATGCCATTTCAGCAGACTTTTTGTGGTATACTATGCCATTTCAGCAGACGTTTTGTTGCATACTATGCCATTTCAGCAGACATTTTGTTGTATACTATGCCATTTCAGCAGCTCTTTGTTGTATACTATGCCATTTCAGCAGACATTTTGTTATATACTATGCATGCCATTTCAGCAGACTTTTTGTGGTATACTATGCCATTTCAGCAGACATTTTGTTGCATACTATGCCATTTCAGCAGCCATTTTGTTGTATACTATGCCATTTCAGCAGCTCTTTGTTGTATACTATGCCATTTCAGCAGACATTTTGTTGCATACTATGCCATTTCAGCAGACATTTTGTTGTATACTATGCCATTTCAGCAGCCATTTTGTTGCATACTATGCCATTTCAGCAGCCATTTTGTTGTATACTATGCCATTTCAGCAGCTCTTTGTTGTATACTATGCCATTTCAGCAGACATTTTGTTGCATACTATGCCATTTCAGCAGACATTTTGTTGCATACTATGCCATTTCAGCAGACATTTGGTTGCATACTATGCCATTTCAGCAGCTGTTTTGTATACTATGCATGCCATTTCAGCAGACATTTTGTTATATACTATGCCATTTCAGCAGACGTTTTGTTGCATACTATGCATGCCATTTCAGCAGACATTTTGTTGCATACTATGCCATTTCAGCAGGTGTTCTGTTGCATACTATGCCATTTCAGCAGATATTTTGTTGCATACTATGCCATTTCAGCAGACATTTGGTTGCATACTATGCCATTTCAGCAGCTGTTTTGTTGCATACTATGCCATTTCAGCAGCTGTTTTGTTGTATACTATGCATGCCATTTCAGCAGACATTTTGTTGTATACTATGCCATTTCAGCAGACATTTTGTTGCATACTATGCCATTTCAGCAGCCATTTTGTTGTATACTATGCCATTTCAGCAGCTCTTTGTTGTATACTATGCCATTTCAGCAGACATTTTGTTGCATACTATGCCATTTCAGCAGGTGTTCTGTTGCATACTATGCCATTTCAGCAGACATTTTGTTGCATACTATGCCATTTCAGCAGACATTTTGTTGCATACTATGCCATTTCAGCAGACATTTTGTTGCATACTATGCCATTTCAGCAGACATTTTGTTATATACTATGCCATTTCAGCAGACGTTTTGTTGCATACTATGCATGCCATTTCAGCAGACATTTTGTTGCATACTATGCCATTTCAGCAGACATTTTGTTGCATACTATGCCATTTCAGCAGCTGTTTTGTTGCATACTATGCCATTTCAGCAGCTGTTTTGTTGCATACTATGCCATTTCAGCAGCTGTTTTGTTGTATACTATGCATGCCATTTCAGCAGCTGTTTTGTTGTATACTATGCATGCCATTTCAGCAGCTGTTTTGTTGTATACTATGCCATTTCAGCAGACATATTTGTGGCATTTTCTATCAACGACTTTTGACGTTTCACTGCTGAACATGACCTTGGTGTATGTTCTGCATTGTGCCTCTAGAGGCCTCTTACCCTCCTAAGCCACCAGATGGCGACAAAAACACACTCACCGTTTCCCAGCAGCATCATGGGACTCCTGTCTGTGTTTCTGTGTGTCCGTGGCAGGGCAGAGCTGGCTTCCGTGATCGCACGACTTGGCACAGGGACAGGCAGAGCAGCTGCTACTGAAACACAGAGGAACTGCTGAGTGGGGACGGTCTGGACACTCTAATATGTCGTGTTTCAGGGTAGATCTTAAAATAAGCATGACAGTCAATATGACCGTCTGTCTCTATGACCGTCTGTATGGTGATCTCTCCCACAGGATCTCGTGATGGATCTTGGATTTGGATAACATATTTGGAATTATATTGCATTTCAAATATATATATCTATACATTTCATTAGGGTGTCTGATTATTTTGTTTCTGAAATGTTTGGCCTGTTTATTGGCTTGTAAACGACTAAAGACTGAATTCCACGATTATTCAGTGAATGGTCTGTCGTGACAGACTATTAACTGTCAAATTGAGTAGCTGCCCAGTCTGCACATGTGATTTAGTTCTGAAATTATTCCGTGATTCTGTGTGAAATGGAACCCTGGTCACTATAGGGTTTACTGCTTTAGTCCATGGCCACAGAGACCAACCCATAGGGCCCTGGTCACTATAGGGTTTACTGCTTTAGTCCATAGCCACAGAGACCAACCCATAGGGCCCTGGTCACTATAGGGTTTACTGCTTTAGTCCAGGGCCACAGAGACCAACCCATAGGGCCCTGGTCACTCTAGGGTTTACTACTTTAGTCCAGGGCCACAGAGACCAACCCATAGGGCCCTGGTCACTATAGGGTTTACTATTTTAGTCCAGGGCCACAGAGACCAACCCATAGTGCCCTGGTCACTCTAGGGTTTACTGATTTAGTCCAGGGCCACAGAGACCAACCCATAGGGCCCTGGTCACTCTAGGGTTTACTGCTTTAGTCCATGGCCACAGAGACCAACCCATAGGGCCCTGGTCACTCTAGGGTTTACTGATTTAGTCCATGGCCACAGAGACCAACCCATAGGGCCCTGGTCACTATAGGGTTTACTGCTTTAGTCCATGGCCACAGAGACCAACCCATAGGGCCCTGGTCACTATAGGGTTTACTGCTTTAGTCCATGGCCACAGAGACCAACCCATAGGGCCCTGGTCACTATAGGGTTTACTGCTTTAGTCCATGGCCACAGAGACCAACCCATAGGGCCCTGGTCACTATAGGGTTTACTGCTTTAGTCCATGGCCACAGAGACCAACCCATAGGGCCCTGGTCACTCTAGGGTTTACTGATTTAGTCCAGGGCCACAGAGACCAACCCATAGGGCACTGGTCACTCTAGGGTTTACTGCTTTAGTCCATGGCCACAGAGACCAACCCATAGGGCCCTGGTCACTCTAGGGTTTACTGATTTAGTCCAGGGCCACAGAGACCAACCCATAGGGCCCTGGTCACTATAGGGTTTACTGCTTTAGTCCATGGCCACAGAGACCAACCCATAGGGCCCTGGTCAAAAGGTTGAGCACATAGGGAATAGGGTGCCATTTGGGACACAGCCAGGGAGTGGCTCTTACTAACCTGGGCCCGGCCATTCTTCCTCCGTCCCCCCAACGGACATCCTCCTCCAGGATGAGGTGACAGCGGGAAAGGATGCTCCTCAGGACCCTCTCTGACCCCTGGAGGAGGCTGCAGTCTGGGTGATCGCTGCCAGTCCACTGCAACAGACTCTACAGGGGAACAGGATTATTCTCAAGAGAAACCGATGTATAATATACTGGAGTTGCATTCTGGGTGATCACTGCCTGTAGACAAACAGACTCTACAGGGGAACAGGTTTCCGTCAGAGCACCATAATAACATCAGAAAATATATATTCCATTTAGCAGACACTTTTATACAGTAGTGCATACAGGGGCGGCAGGTAGCCTAGTGGTTAGAGCGTTGGACTTGTAACCGGAGGGTTGCAAGTTCGAATCCCTGAGCTGACAAGGAAAAAATCTGTCGTTCTGCTCCTGAACAAGGCAGTTAACCCACAGTTCCCCGGGCACCGAAGATGTGGATGTCGAATAAAGGAAGCCCACTGCACCACTCTGGGTTAAATGTGGAAGACACATTTCGGTTGAAGGCATTTGGTTGTTACAACTGACAAATAATGGTGACTTTGACTTTATATGGTTGGGCCCAGTAGGAAATGAGCCCATGACCCTGCTGTTGCAAGGACCATGCTCAAGTTAACTGAGTCATACTTCTGCTTAGTGCACCTGTCCATTTGAGATATCCTCACTAGATTGGCTATCATAGAGAGACACACCAAACACACCCCCCCCAAAAAAAGTTGGACCAACCTGAATAAGGGTTAGGTAGCTGTGAATTCGAGAGACTGGTGCCAACAGCAGCGAGAACAGTTGGACCTCTTCTCTTTCCTTCGTATAGCTCTGTAGCGACAAAAAATAAAAAACGTGGAGATATTCAGATGACTCACTCACGACCATCATTTTGAAAGATAGGACCTGTACATTAAAGATCCAGTAACCCTGTCGATTACCTACCTGTGTGTTTTGTAATTTCCCATTGAGCATTATTCTGTCGAATTCTATAGAAAGGAACCTGGCCAGGGCTGTCGTGTATCCATGGTATATGTCCGAGAAAGATGACTTGAGGAGACGAACGGGAACAGTTGTGGGGAGGATATAGATATAGATTAGATAGAGATAGATATATAGAGAGGTATAGATATAGATTAGATAGATATAGAGAGAGATAGATGTAGATGTAGATAGATAGATATTCTAATCTCTACAGTTTGAAAGAACAACCCAAAAAATATATATATTATTTTATATTTAATTTAACCAGGTAAGTCAGTTAAGAACAAATTCTTATTTACAATGACAGCCTACCAGAAGGCAAAAGGCCTCATTTGGGATGAGAATGGGATTCTCATTTGGATTAAAAATAACAAAATAAAATACAACTATAGGACAAAACACACATCACGACAAGAGAGACAACACAACACTACATAAAGAGAGACCTAACACAACAACATAGCATGGCAGCAACACATGACAACACAGCATGGTAGCAACACAACATGACAACAACATTGTACAAACATTATTGGGTACAGACAACAGCACAAAGGGCAAGAAGGTAGAGACAACAAATACAATAGTCAAGATGGGATCTCTGTATGTTACCGTACTTACATCATTGTGGCCTACGAGTTGGACAAAGATATCTCCCACAAGGCCTTTCCAGTCCTGAGCAGACAACCTCTGCTCCAGAGTGTTTCTGAACAGAAGGTGGCGCTGCAGCAACTCCTCCACAAACTTCAGGTAATTCTGACTACAGGAGAAAACAAGGAGAAAACAAAGAGGAAACACAACGAGAAAACTGGTAGAGGTGAATTGTGCGTCTTCCGAAACACAACCCTGCCAAGCCGCACTGCATTCTTGACACACTGCTCGCTTAACCCGGGAAGCCAGCCACACTAATGTGTCGGAGGAAACACCGTCCAGTCATCTTGCTGGCGCCCGGCCTGCCAGAAGGAGTCGCTAGAGCGCGATGGGACAAGGAAATCCCAGCCAGCCAAACCCACCCCTAACCTGGACTACACTGGGGAAATTGTGCGCCACCTCATGGGTCTCCAGGTCACGGCCGGCCTGGGATCGAACCCGGGTCTGTAGTGACGCCACTAGCACTGAGATGCAGTGCCTTAGGCCGCTGCGCCACTCGGGAGGCTGGCACCCTATTTTCTATAGCTGAAGCCCATAGGGCTAGTGAATAGGGTGCCATTTGGGACACAGCCTACAGATGTAGGATCTTAATTTGATCACTCTGTTGCAAGAGACCTTTCAGGAGACCTGCTTTTGCAAAGCAGGAAAGGTACAGCTTGTAGTGTATTTGAGGTTTTAAAAGGCTTCTGAAGTTTGTAATTTCCACATTGAAATTTCAGACTTGATTTTCCCTAACAAAAATGTCCCCATAATAATTCACACCGGACTGTGGTAGCATGATAGTTTATAATCCCCATGATAATCCACACCGGACTGTGGTAGCATGATAGTTTATAATCCCCATGATAATCCACACTGGACTGTGGTAGCATGATAGTTTATAATCCCCATGATAATCCACACTGGACTGTAGTAGCATGATAGTTTATAATCCCCATAATAGTCCACACCGGACTGTGGTAGCATGATAGTTTATAATCCCCATGATAATCCACACCGGACTGTGGTAGCATGATAGTTTATAATCCCCATAAAAATCCACACCGGACTGTGGTAGCATGATAGTTTATAATCCCCATGATAATCCACCCCGGACTGTGGTAGCATGATAGTTTATAATCTCCATGATAATCCACACCGGACTGTAGTAGCATGATAGTTTATAATCCCCATGATAATCCACACCGGACTGTGGTAGCATGATAGTTTATAATCCCCATAATAATCCACAGCGGACTGTGGTAGCATGATAGTTTATAATCCCCATAATAATCCACACCGGACTGTGGTAGCATGATAGTTTATAATCCCCATAATAATCCACAGCGGACTGTGGTAGCATGATAGTTTATAATCCCCATAATAATCCACACCGGACTGTGGTAGCATGATAGTTTATAATCCCCATAATAATCCACACCGGACTGTGGTAGCATGATAGTTTATAATACCCATAATAATCCACAGCAGACTGTGGTAGCATGATAGCATTGGTTCTGTCCCAAATGGCACCCTATTCCTTATACAGTGCACTACTTTTGGGTATATATAGGAAATAGGGTACTAGTTGGGTTTGTCCTTACTATGGCTCCAGGTCCATCTGCAGAGCAGGAGGTGTTCTGTACTTGTCGCAGAGCTGGTTTAAGGTCGACACGTATTCCCATTCTGAGTGGAGAAGCTGCATCGTCACCTGGTGCCTTGCATCTGTGGAAGAGAAGCTGGTGTAAATTATTGTGTCGCCAGTGTTGTGCAAAAGCTCCCCATCTACTTTCCTTACTTTTGTGGCTAGAGTCAAATACTTTCTATAGAACATACTTCGTCAGGAGGGATAGGCAACCGAAATTAATAATTAATGTATGTGTGTTATATTAAACATAGAGGGAGTAAAATGTTGGCAAGCAATAAACATTTCAGAACAACTATGGCTGAATTATTATCCTTACACTTTCAAAAATACTAGTGGAATAAGACATGGGAGAGATGATGAATTTTGTCAAAGAGATTTATTTATAGACTAATACAAAATCAGTAGTGGGTTTAGGTACGGGCGACATGGGCAGCCGCCCAGGGCGCCATCTTGCCACTCCCGGGTGTGGGTGGGCGCGGGCGGGGGTTTGCCCAGGACGCCATACAAGCTAGAACCGCCACATACACTTGAAACAAATAGCCAAATCAAAAACTGCAGACAAAAATGCTTTCTGCTACTAAGATCAGTGAAACGGAGGCTAAACTGACAACGGAGTGAAGAGCAGAAATTTCAACTAGCAAGCAAGTTGCAGCAATGAAGAACGCAAAGGGGGGGAGACAAATCGGTTTGCAAATATTTTGATTAGCTAACGTTACCTAGCTAATGTTATCTTGCTTGTTGGAAAAGCATTCCAGGTGAAGCTGGTTGAGAGAATGCCAAGAGTTTGCAAAGCTGTCATCAAGGAAAAGGGTGGCTATTTGAAGAATCTCAAATATAAAATATATTGTGATTTGTTTTACACTTTTTTTGGTTACTACATGATTCCATATGTGTTTTTTCATAGTTTTGATGTCTTCACTATTATTCTACAATGTAGAAAATAGTAAGAATAAAGAAAAACCCTTGAATGAGTAGGTGTTCTAAAACTTTTGACCGGTAGTGTATATTTTTTTACTTTAGTTTATTTAGTAAATACTTTTTTAACTCTATTTCTTGAACTACATTGTTGGTTAAGGGCTTGTAAGTCAGCATTTCACGGTAAGGTTTACACCTTTTGTATTCGCCGCATGTGACAAATACGATTTGGTATTCGAGACAAGTCTCTGAATGTCCTTGAGAGGCCCAGCCAGAGCCCGGACTTGAACCCGATCGAACATCTCTGGAGAGACCTGAAAATAGCTGTGCAGCGACGCTCCCCATCCAACCTGACAGAGCTTGGGAAAGGAAAGGGGGGGACACCTAGTCAGTTGTACAACTGAATGCCTTGAACTGAATTGTGTCTTCTGCATTTAACCCAATCCCCCTCTGAATCAGAGAGGATCTGCACAGAAGAATGGGAGAAACTCCCCAAATACAGGTGTGCCAAGCTTGTAGCGTCATACCCTAGAAGACTCGAGGCTGTAATCGCTGCCAAAAGGTGCTTCAACAAAGTACTGAGTAAAGGGTCTGAGCTTTGTCATTATGGGTATTGTGTGTAGATTGATGAAAAAAACATTTTTTTAATCAATTTTAGAATAAGTCTGTAGTCTAACGAAATGTGGAAAAATACTTTCCAAAGGCACTGAACATATACAGTTGAGGTCTGAAGTTTACAAACACCTTAGCCAAATACATTTAAACTCAGTTTTTCACAATTCCATTGTGAAAGTACTACATCGCACATTTAAAACATTTAATCCTAGTAAAAATTCCCTGTCTTAGGTCAGTTAGGATCACCACTTTATTTTAAGAATGTGAAATGTCAGAATAATAGTAGAGAGAATGATTTATTTCAGATTTTATTTAATTCGTCACGTTCTCAGTGGGTCAGAAGTTTACATGCACTCAATTAGTATTTGGTAGCATTGCCTTTAAATTGTTTAACTTGGGTCAAACGTTTCAGGTAGCCTTCCACAAGCTTCCCACAATAAATTGGGTGAATTTTGGCCTATTCCTCCTGACAGAGCTGGTGTAACTGAGTCAGGTTTGTAGGCCTCCTTGCTCGCACACGCTTTTTCAGTTCTGCCCACAAATTCTTTATAGGATTGAGGTCAGGGCTTTGTGATGGCCACTTCAATACCTTGACTTTGTTGTCCTTAAGCCATTTTGCCACAACTTTGGAAGTATGCTTGGGGTCATTGTCCATGTGGAAGACCCAATTGCGACCAAGCTTTAACTTCCTGACTGATGTCTTGAGATGTTGCTTCAATATATCCACATAATTTTCCATCCTCATGATGCCATCTATTTTGTGAAGTGCACCAGTCCCTCCTACAGCAAAGCACCCCCACAACATGATGCTGCCACCCCCGTGCTTCACGGTTGGGATGGTGTTCTTCGGCATGCAAGCATCCCCCTTTTTCCTCCAAACATAACGATAGTCATTTTGGCCAAACAGTTCTATTTTTGTTTCATCAGACCAGAGGACATTTCTCCAAAAAGTACGATCTTTGTCCCCATGTGCAGTTGCAACCCGTAGTCTGGCTGTTTTATGGCGGTTTTGGAGCAGTGGCTTCTTCCTTTCTGAGCGGCCTTTCAGGTTTTGTCGATATAGGACTCGTTTTACTGTGGATATAGATACTTTTGTACCTGTTTCCTCCAGCATCTTCACAAGGTCCTTTGCTGTTGTTCTGGGATTGATTTGCACTTTTCGCAACAAAGTACGTTCATCTCTAGGAGACAGAATGCGTCTTCTTCCTGAGCGGTTTGACGGCTGCGTGGTCCCATGGTGTTTATACTTGCGTACTATTGTTTGTACAGATGAACGTGGTACCTTCAGCCGTTTGGAAATTGCTCCCAAGGATGAACCAGACTTGTGGAGGTCTAAAAAAACATTCTGAGGTCTTGGCTGATTTCTTTAGATTTTCCCATGATGTCAAGCAAAGAGGCACTGAGTTTGAAGGTAGGCCTTGAAATACATCCACAGGTACACCTCCAATTGACTCAAATGATGTCAATTAGCCTATCAGAAGCTTCTAAATCCATGACATCATTTTCTGGAATTTTCCAAGCTGTTTAAGTGCACAGTCAACTTAGTGTATGTTAACTTCTGACCCACTGGAATGGTGATACAGTGAATTTTAAGTGGAATAATCTGTCTGTAAACAATTGTTGGAAAAATGAATTGTGTCATGCACAAAGTAGATGTCCTAAACCGACTTGCCAAAACTATAGTTTGTTCACAAGAAATTTGTGGAGTGGTTGAAAAACTAGTTTTAATGACTCCAACCTAAGTGTATGTAAACTTCCGACTTCAACTGTTTATATATATGTAAAAAGTCTGGGTGGCCATTTGATTAATTGTTCAGCAATATTATCGCTTGGGGGTAGAAGCTGTTTAGAAGCCTCTTGGACCTAGACTTGGCGCTCCAGTACCGCTTGCCGTGCGGTAGCAGTGAGAACAGTCTATGGCTTAGTATGTAGGTCCTGGATCAGGAAGCTTGGCCCCAGTGGTGTACTGGGCCGTACGCACTACCCTCTGTAGTGCCTTACAGTCAGATGCCGAGCAGTTGCCATACCAGGCGGTGATGCAACCGGTCAGGATGCTCTCGATGGTGCAGCTCTAGAACCTTTTGGTGCAGCTGTAGAACCCTCTTCACGACTGTCTTGGTGTGTTTGGACCATGATAGTTTGTTGGTGATCAAGGAACTTTAAACATCAAGGAACTTTAAACATCAAGGAACTTTAAGGAACTTTAAAAACTCTCAACCCGCTCCAGTTCAGCCCTGTCAATGTTAATGTGGGCCTGTTCGGCCCTCCTTTTCCTATAGTCCACAATCAGCTCCTTTGTCTTCCTCACATTGAGGGAGAGGTTGTTGTCCTGGCACGACAGTGCCAGATCTCTGACCTCCTCCCTATAGGCTCTCTCATTGTTGTCGGGGATCAGGCCTACCACTGTTGTGTCGTCAGCAAACTTAATGATAGTGTTGGAGTTGTGCTTGGCCACGCAGTCGTGAGTGAACAGGGAGTACAGGAGGGGGACCAAGCATGCACCCCTGAGGGGCCCCAGTGTTGAGGATCAGCGTGGCAGATGTGTGCAATAAGGCTTGCTTCCTGCTTATGGCCAGAAAGAAGCTTGTTCAGGCCACTTTTCTCTCTGTAATTGATTATGGGGACTTGTTGTATATGCATGCAGCCTCCTCCGTCTTACAGAGACTGGACTCTGTTTATCATGCATCCTGGCGCTTTATTACCAATGCCAAGTCACTCACCCACCATTGCACATTGTACCAAATGGGAGGTTGGATCTCACTTTATATGCCCAGAAAGCTACATTTGTATGTGTTCATCTACAAAGCCCTTTTGGTAAACTCCCTCTTTACCTCTGTAGTCTGGTCTCCTTCACCAGCAGCAGTTACCATACCTGGTCTGCTAGGTGGTTGCTACTTAAAGTCCCCAGGACATTCACAGTATTAGTGTCACGTCCTGGCCAAAGATAGCCCGTTTTGGCTGCTAATTTGTGTTGTTGGTCAGGACGTGATCAGGGGTGTGTTTTTGTTCTATGTTGTATTTCTATGTTGGTTGGTTTGGGTTCCCAATTAGAGGCAGCTGTTAGTCGTTGTCTCTAATTGGGAATCCTATTTAGGTTGTTCAGTCCCCCACCTGTGTTGTGGGATATTGTTGCTGTTCAGTGTGTTAGTTGCTGTTCAGTGTGTTAGTTGCTGTTGTGCGCTAGTTGCTGTTGTGCGCTACATGTTGAGTTACGATCGTTGTGTTCTTCCTTTTTGTTTCGGTGAGTTCAACTAAATAAATATGTTTTACTCAACCCGGCACGCTGCGCCTTGGTCCGTCTTTGAAGATCGTGACAATTAGGCAAGACTGCCTTCTCCTCTTGTGCACCAGACGCATGGAATAGTCTACAATCCATGCTTCATCTAGATAGGTTAGTGCCACTGAATGAATTTAAAATATTGATGGGAGACTCTGTTACAGTGGAGTGTAAATGCTTTTTTTAGGCCGGAATGTATTGATTGTTGCTGCCTTCATGGCCAGGTCTCCCTTGAAAAAGAGACTCTGGGTCTCAATGGGCTTTTCCTGGTTAAATAAAGTTACAGCTCTAGTGTGCATGGGAACATATTTGTTTAATGTCCATGGCTGTGTTATATGACCTTAAACTCAATGACAACACTGTTTTCTTTTGCTCTGCTTTCAATGGGAATTTAGTCATATTTTTACAAGCTCTCCACCTTCTGAAATCATGCAGACAATGACTTTTGACTATCCATGGTCAATTCTAAACATAACATTTAATAGTTTGTTCAAAATGGATTTTAGCTGTTAGAGGGCAACAGCCAGCAGGGTTTAAACCAGCAGCCCTTGCAGTTAAGCCAGCACACCACCTGTGCCATTAAGGCCCAGACCTTTTGGCAGAGGCCAAATTTAAAGGTTACAATAGCACTGCCAATAGCAGACTTTTGGTTGCTCAAAACAAAAAACTGTCTTTGCATGTGGAAATGTACGATGCACCTTGAACAGAATTACCTGCCAGTGTAAAAACCATGGAAATTAAAAACTAAAAAAATGTTTTAAGTGAGAAGTAGGCATTGGTCTGAAGCTGAAAAATAAAGGGAATTCACGAGCACCACAATGCCTACTTCACCCATGCTCCACCAAGGCTTTCCAGCACACAGCTCTGACCTACTACAGTAGCTATGCTGGTATTGTACTTCAAACTATGTATAGGCAAGTTGCTTAGGATTCAAACCTTCTCTAACAGCCTGTGATAGTTAGTCAAACCTTCTCCAACTGTCTGTGATAGTTAGGATTCAAATCTTCTCCAACTGCCTGTGATAGGAGTCAAACCTTCTCTAACTGTCTGGGATAGTTAGGATTCAAACCTTCTCTAACAGCCTGGGATAGTTGGGATTCAAACCTTCTCTAACAGCTTGTGATAGGAGTCAAACCTTCAGTCTGGGATAGTTAGGAGTCAACTTCGTCCATATAGTCTTATTCAGTATGATCTAGGATCTGTCCATATCATCTCATTCATTATGATCTAGGATCTATCCATATCATCTCATTCATTATGATCTAGGATCAGTTTAGCCTTTTAGATCAGAATGAATGAGGTGATATGGACAGATCCTAGATCAGAATGAATGAGATGATATGGACAAGATCCTAGATCAGAATGAATGAGGTGATATGGACAGATCCTAGATCAGAATGAATGAGATGATATGGACAGATCCTAGATCAGAATGAATGAGATGATATGGACAAGATCCTAGATCAGAATGAATGAGGTGATATGGACAGATCCTAGATCAGAATGAATGAGATGATATGGACAAGATCCTAGATCAGAATGAATGAGGTGATATGGACAGATCCTAGATCATAATGAATGAGATGATATGGACAGATCCTAGATCAGAATGAATGAGGTGATATGGACAGATCCTAGATCAGAATGAATGAGATGATATGGACAGATCCTAGATCAGAATGAATGAGGTGATATGGACAAGATCCTAGATCAGCACTCCTGCTCTGAGATCCGAATAAACATGTTGATTCAAATACAAGTTGATTATTTTAATCGTCTGTGTAGTGCTGAGGCAAAAAAAAAAAAAAACCGTGCACCCCCCTGTTTTGGGGAACGTTGAGTTAAGGCTTTACAGAAAGAGTATTGGTACAGTGTGGACCTACCTGTCCCCTCACACATCCCTGCCTTGAGCCCCTGCAGGTAGCAGTGGAGCAGGATTCTGCCCCTGTTAGAAGAGGATGATGTGCTGCTTCTGGAACTGCACTCACAGTGGACCCTCCCATTCACCACAAGACCTGTGTTACTACCAGATAGTACAGACCTGTGTTACCACGAGATAGTACAGACCTGTGTTACCACCAGATAGTACAGACCTGTGTTACCACCAGATAATACAGACCTGTGTTACCACCAGATAGTACAGACCTGTGTTACCACCAGATAGTACAGACCTGTGTTACCACCAGATAGTACAGACCTGTGTTACCACCAGGTAGTACAGACCTGTGTTACCACCAGGTAGTACAGACCTGTATTACCACCAGGTAGTACAGACCTGTGTTACCACCAGATAGTACAGACCTGTGTTACCACCAGATAGTACAGACCTGTGTTACCACCAGATAGTACAGACCTGTGTTACCACCAGATAGTACAGACCTGTGTTACCACCAGATAGTACAGACCTGTGTTACCACCAGATAGTACAGACCTGTGTTACCACCAGATAGTACAGACCTGTGTTACCACCAGATAGTACAGACCTGTGTTACCACCAGGTAGTACAGACCTGTGTTACCACCAGGTAGTACAGACCTGTATTACCACCAGATAGTACAGACCTGTGTTACCACCAGATAGTACAGACCTGTGTTACCACCAGATAGTACAGACCTGTATTACCACCAGATAGTACAGACCTGTGTTACCACCAGATAGTACAGACCTGTGTTACCACCAGATAGTACAGACCTGTGTTACCACCAGATAGTACAGACCTGTGTTACCACCAGATAGTACAGACCTGTGTTACCACCAGATAGTACAGACCTGTGTTACCACCAGGTAGTACAGACCTGTATTACCACCAGATAGTACAGACCTGTGTTACCACCAGATAGTACAGACCTGTGTTACTACCAGATAGTACAGACCTGTGTTACTACCAGATAGTACAGACCTGTGTTACCACCAGATAGTAAAGAAAAAGTAAATCGAAAATCAATCTGGGTGCCCGGATTTCCTAAAACATAGTTTGACAAGAAAAGAAGATAGCTGCTAGTCTGAAATCTAGAACCTGTTATGTGTTGTACCATTCCACTCTTTACTCCGTGTCATTGCCAAACATCTGGGATGACAAGAAGTGGAATGATAGCAGAAACAGACGGGTACCCATGCTAGACAGCTGCTGGACACTATTGATCTAATGCAATATATGTGTATTCATGTTTTGACAACAACAGTTACAATATATTTTGATGAAGATTACTATCTACAGATGATTTAGTGGTGTCTACTGATTTAGTGGTGCCTATTGATGTTTAGTGATTACCTGTCTCTCTGGGTTGCCAGAGCTGATTGTGTCACCTTTACCTCCTGCTGTATAGGAGACCTCTGCCTGTTGCTGCCACAGAGTTGCAGGATCTGGCAACGCATCTCTCCCAGTTCATCCTGTGGGGTGACAATTGTTCAATGTTAACTTCATCTTCTCTGGGTTGTTTTTTTTTCAGCAAATTATTGATTCCAAAACATCCTCGATCGTGATCCCCGTTCCATAGTCTCTATGCTCTTGTAAAAGCCTCGGGCCGAGATGAAATCAGATCACACTTTGTAGAGCGTCGTCTCCCATTTAACGGCAATGTTCCTGGGGACCCATCTCTTCGGTGTCATAACCTGCTTGAACTTCAGCTCACCCTGAGAGATTCGACCAGGGTCTCCATGCGCAGGGCCTTTCTCTCACAGCTCCTCCGGGCTTCTCCCACCTCCTCCCTGATATCACTGTCTCCATGCTGGATCTGACTCAGCTCATACAGAGCACTGGAGAAGCCCACCTTCAGCTCTGACACCAGGCCCTGGAGCTGGAGGAGGTGCATGGATGGATGGATACATGGATGGATACATGGATGGATGGATGGATACATGGATGGATACATGGATGGATGGATAGATACATGGATGGATGGATGGATACATGGATGGATGGATGGATGGATGGATGGATGGATACATGGATGGATGGATGGATGGATACATGGATGGATGGATACATGGATGGATGGATGAATACATGGATGGATGGATACATGGATGGATACATGGATGGATGGATGGATACATGGATGGATGGATGGATACATGGATGGATACATGGATGGATGGATGGATGGATGGATGGATGGATGGATGGATGGATACATGGATGGATGGATGGATACATGGATGGATGGATGGATACATGGATGGATGGATGAATACATGGATGGATGGATGGATGGATGGATGGATACATGGATGGATGGATGGATACATGGATGGATACATGGATGGATGGATGGATGGATGAACAGATACAGAACATGGATAGATAGTGTCAGGTCGTTATAGTAAAAGAGCGTGTGTTCTCAATTACTTAGGCCAGGAATCAATCCGATCGCGGGTTTTAGCGACAATGCGGCTTTTACATGTAGGCAAATTTCTAATTGAGACCACATCTACAATGGTTACGGTGAATACAGTCTCCGCGCACGAGGGAACGTAGCCTTTAAAAGACACACTGTTGGCTATGCGCGGTCGGATTGAATCCCGGTTTTACTTGGTTAAATAAAGTCAAAATAACATACACTGAACAAAAATATGATCGCAACATGCAAAGTGTTGGTCCCATGTTTCATAAACTGAAATAAAAAAAGATCCCAGAAATGTTCCCTACACACAAAAATATAATTTCTCTAAATATTTGTGCACAAATTTGCTTACATCCCTGTTAGTGAGCATTTCTCCTTTGCCAAGATAATCCATCCACCTGACGGGTGTGGCACATCAAGAAGCTGATTAAACAGCATGATCATTACACAGGTGCACCTTGTGCTGGGGGACAACAAAAGGCAACTCTAAAATGTGCAGTTTTGTCACACAACACAACGCCACAGTTTTTAGGGAGCGTGCTGACTGCAGGATGTCCACCAGAGCTGTTGCCAGAGAATTGAACGTGTAACCTTTATTTAACTAGGCACCGGACGACGCCGGGCCAATTGTGCGCCGCCCTATGGGACTCCCAATCACGGCCGAATGTGATACAACTTGGATTCAAATCAGGTACTATAGTGACACCTCTTGTACTGAGATGCAGTGCCTTAGACCGCTGCGCCACTCGGGAGCCCATGTTGAATGAATGTTCATTTCTTTACCGCCTCAAACGTTGTTTTAGAGAATTTGGCAGCACGTCCAACCGGCCTCACAACAGCAGACCACGTGTATGGCGTTGTGTGGGCGAGCGGTTTGCTGATGTCAACGTTGTGAACAGAGTGCCCCATGGTGGCGGTCAGGTTATGGTTTGGGCAGACATAAGCTACAGACAACGAACTCAATTGTATTTTATCGATGGCAATTTGAATGCACAGAGATACCGTGACGAGATCCTGAGGCCCATTGTTGTGCCATTCATCCACCTCCATCACCTCATGTTTCAGCATGATAATGCACGGCCCCGTGTCGCAAGGATCTGTACACAATTCCTGGAGGCGCAACATGTCCCAGTTCTTCCGTGGCCTGCATACTCACCAGACATGTCACCCATTGAGCATGTTTGGGATGCTCTGGATAGGACGTGTACGACACCGTGTTCCAGTTCCCGCCAGTATCCAGCAACTTCACACAGCCATTGAAGAGGAGTGGGACAACATTCCACAGGCCCCAATCAACAGCCTGATCAACTCTATGTGAAGAAGATGTGTCACGCTGCATGAGGCAAATGGTGGTCACACCAGATACTGACTGGTTTTCTGATCCACGCCCCTACCTTTTGTTTAAGGTGTCTGTGACCAACAGATGCATATCTGTATTCCCAGTCATGGGAAATCCATAGATTAGAGCCTAATTAATGTATTTCAATTGACAAATTGTGTTATATGAACTGTAACAAAATCTTGTAAATTCTTGCATTTTGCGTTTTATATTTTTGTTCTGTATGAATAAAGATAGACAGCGGCTACACAACGGTTGTGTAAACATTTGTGTAACAGACAAACTCTCCATTGCGTCACCAATACGTATCACAACCATTGGTCTCAACTCAAAATGCACAATCTATTGGCCCTGTACACGACTCTCAAGTTGTACAACTGGTTTACAACACATTTTGGCACAACCGTTGTGACACAAACGGAGAGTTGTACTGCACACAAGCAACTACACAACGCGTTGTGGAGACACTACAGAGTGGTTGAGTTTAAAAAATAAATAAAAATTGTGCAGACAAACTCTTTTCTATTGTTTCACAACAACAACAAAATATCCAGTTGTATTACAACCATTGTGTCAAATGCATTAAGCTTCAGTTGTACAACCTGGGTGTGTAGGTGGCCATTGTCCTCAGAAAGCAAAAGTGTTTCCACAGCCTGTCAACAACAAAGATCAGCATTCAATTAGATACACACAACAAACAAAACAAAAAAAACACACACAGTGTAAGCTACAACATGAAGCCGAGGAAACTATGACAGGTAGCTGTATCAGAGATGGTCTATAATGTAACAGGGGTCTGAAGGACGTTAGTATCCCAAATGGCTCCCTATTACCAATATAGTGCACTAGTCCCTATGGGGGGCCCCTGGTCAAAAGTAGTGCACTATATAGCAAATAGGGTGCCATTTGGGATGTAAGCCAATACTTTTTTGGGTGTGCTTTAAACATGGGGAATACACAGAGGTAGTTAATATGTGCGGGAGGATAATCAGGGAGTAAACAGGTTTACCTTGGAGATCTCACTGACTAGCTCTCCCTCCTGAGGCTTCATAACCTCTGTGGGAAGAAGAGCAAACATTTTATAAACACAGCTCAGCACAAGCAGAGAGGTCATCCATCACTAAGTTCAGCAGCCCGTACAAAACAAGATTGCCGTTTAGAAACTGCAGTAAAAGTGCAATAACTGTAGTCGACGGTGGTATTTTGGACGCAGTAGTAATTGCGTAATAATTGCAATGGATTGCAGTTATACTGCACTCTAACTGTAGTTATACTGCACTCTAACTGCAGTTCTACTGGACTCTAACTGCAGTTCTACTGGACTCTAACTGCAGTTCTACTGGACTCTAACTGCAGTTCTACTGGACTCTAACTGCAGTTCTACTGGACTCTAACTGCAGTTATACTGCACTCTAACTGCAGTTATACTGCACTCTAACTGCAGTTATACTGGACTCTAACTGCAGTTCTACTGCACTCTAACTGCAGTTCTACTGGACTATAACTGTAGTTCTACTGGATTCTAACTGCAGTTCTACTGCACTCTAACTGTAGTTACACTGCACCATAACTGCAGTTACACTGCACTCTAACTGCAGTTCTACTGGACTCTAACTGCAGTTCTACTGGACTCTAACTGCAGTTCTACTGCACTCTAACTGCAGTTCTACTGCACTCTAACTGCAGTTCTACTGGACTCTAACTGCAGTTCTACTGGACTCTAACTGCAGTTCTACTGGACTCTAACTGCAGTTCTACTGGACTCTAACTGCAGTTCTACTGGACTCTAACTGCAGTTCTACTGGACTCTAACTGCAGTTCTACTGGACTCTAACTGCAGTTCTACTGGACTCTAACTGCAGTTCTACTGGACTCTAACTGCAGTTCTACTGCACTCTAACTGCAGTTATACTGCACTCTAACTGCAGTTATACTGGACTCTAACTGCAGTTATACTGGACTCTAACTGCAGTTATACTGCACTCTAACTGCAGTTATACTGCACTCTAACTGCAGTTATACTGGACTCTAACTGCAGTTATACTGCACTCTAACTGCAGTTATACTGGACTCTAACTGCAGTTCTACTGGACTATAACTGTAGTTCTACTGGATTCTAACTGCAGTTCTACTGCACTCTAACTGCAGTTACACTGCACCATAACTGCAGTTACACTGCACCCTAACTGCAGTTCTACTGGACTCTAACTGCAATTATACTGGACTCTAACTGCAGTTATACTGCACTCTAACTGCAGTTATACTGCACTCTAACTGCAGTTATACTGCACTCTAACTGCAGTTATACTGCACTCTAACTGCAGTTATACTGGACTCTAACTGCAGTTATACTGCACTCTAACTGCAGTTATACTGCACTCTAACTGCAGTTATACTGCACTCTAACTGCAGTTATACTGGACTCTAACTGCAGTTCTACTGGACTATAACTGTAGTTCTACTGGATTCTAACTGCAGTTCTACTGCACTCTAACTGTAGTTACACTGCACCCTAACTGCAGTTCTACTGGACTCTAACTGCAGTTATACTGGACTCTAACTGCAGTTATACTGGACTCTAACTGCAGTTATACTGCACTCTAACTGCAGTTATACTGCACTCTAACTGCAGTTATACTGCACTCTAACTGCAGTTATACTGCACTCTAACTGCAGTTATACTGGACTCTAACTGCAGTTATACTGCACTCTAACTGCAGTTATACTGCACTCTAACTGCAGTTATACTGGACTCTAACTGCAGTTCTACTGGACTATAACTGTAGTTCTACTGGATTCTAACTGCAGTTCTACTGCACTCTAACTGTAGTTACACTGCACCATAACTGCAGTTACACTGCACTCTAACTGCAGTTCTACTGGACTCTAACTGCAGTTATACTGGACTCTAACTGCAGTTATACTGCACTCTAACTGCAGTTACACTGCAAAATTACTGCAGTAAAAAATATATATATTTTAGACTCAGTATTTGCAGCATACTGGAGTTATACTACATTTTCTTATTAAGGGCTTTGGCTGTGAAGAGGTATCTCAGTTTTCTTTCTAACTGTTTTACCCTTCACTGTGCGTGAATGTGAGTACAGCATTCGTTTCCTCATGTTTCCTGACGGAGTTGTCATTATTTTGGTCATTTTCTTGTCATGTAGTATTTTATGCACTCGTTTCTAGGCCAGCTAAGTAACTTTTCCTGTCAAATTAGCTGGCTAACTAACTAAGTTGTTGCCATTTTGTGTCTCGTTTTGAATCATTATATATATAAAGAGTACCAGTTAAAAGTTAAAACACAACTACTCATTCAAGGGTTTTTCTTTCTTTTTACTATTTTCTACATTGTACAATAATAGTGAAGACATCAAAACTATGAAATAACACATATGGAGTCAATCATGTAGTAACCATAAAAGTGTTAAACAAATAAAAATATATTTTAGATTTTAGATTCTTCAAAGTAGCCACTCTTTGCCTTGATGACAGATTTGCACACTCTTCTCAACCAGCTTCACCTGGAATGCTTTTCCAACAGTCTTGAAGGAGTTCCCACATATGCTGAGCACTGTTGGGTTGAGGTCGGGTGATTGTGGAGGCCAGGTCATCTGATGCAGCACTCAATCACTCTCCTCCTTGGTCAAATAGGCCTTACACAGCCTGGAGGTGTGTTTTGAGTAATTGTCCTGTTGAAAAACAAATGATAGTCCCACTAAGCGCAAACCAGATGGGATGGCATATCGCTGCAGAATGCTATGGTAGCCATGCTGGTTAAGTGTGCCTTAAATTATAAATAAATCACAGACAATGTCACCAGCAAAACACCATCACACCTCCGCCTCCATGCTTCACAGTGGAAACCTGTAACGCCCAGGCCCGAGATGACAGGCTGGAGCGTTTTGGCTTCGTTTTGGTGTAGGGGTTTCTTGTGTTCTATGGTGTCTATTTCTATGTTGGGATAATGGTTCCCAATTAGAGGCAGCTGAGTCTTGTTACCTCTAATTGGGAACCATATATATGTTTGGGAGTTGCACTTTAGTTTGGTGGGTTATTGTTTATGTTACGCTTATAGTGTTCAGTCAGGTTCTTGTCTTTCGTGTTTAGTTAGGTTCTGCCCTTTGTGGTTAGTTAGGTTCAGCCATTCGTGTTTAGTCAGGTTTCGCTAGTCATGTTTAGGTTTAGTTCTCTGTGTCCAGTTTAGGATTTAGCGTTAGGGTTCACGTCTTGTTCTCCGTTTATTGTTTTGTTCCGTCTCGTCCCGTCTTGGTTAATAAACATGTATTCTGGTTACATCGCTGCGCCTTGGTCATTCCCGAGGGAAGAAAAGCATGACAAAACCACACATGCAGAGATTTTCCGTTCACCTACTCTGAGTCTCACAAAGACACGGGTTGGAACCAAAAATCTCAAATTTGGACTCATCAGACCAAAGGACAGATTTCCACCGGTCTAATGTCCATGGCTCGTGTTTCTTGGCCCTAGCAAGTCTTTTCTTCTTATTGGTGTCCTTTAGTAGTGGTTTCTTTGCAGCAATTCGACCATGAAGGCCTGATTCACGCAGTCTCCTCTGAACAGTTAATGTTGAGATGTGTCTGTTACTTGAACTCTGTGAAGCATTTATTTGGGCTGCAATTTATTCTAATGAACATATCCTCTGCAGCAGAGGTAACTCTGGGTCTTCCATTCCTGTGGCTGTCCTCATGAGAGCCAGTTTCATCATAGCGCTTGATGGTTTTTGCAACTGCACTTGAAGAAACTTTCAAAGTTCTTGAAATTTTCCGGATTGACTGACCCTCATGTCTTAAAGTAATGATGGACTGTCAATTTTCTTTGCTTATTTGAGCTGTTCTTGCCATAATATGGACTTGGTCTTTTACCAAATAGGGCTGTCTTCTGTACACCACCCCTACCTTGTCACAACACATCTGATTGGCTCAAACAAATTAAGATAGAAAGAAATTCCACAAATGAACCTTTAACAAGGCTCACCTGTTAATTGAAATGCATTCCAGGTGGCTACCTCGTGTCATCAAGGGTGGCTACTTTGAAGAATCTCAAATATAAAATATATTTTGATTTGTTTAACACTTTTTTGGTTACTACATGATTCCATATGTGTTATTTCATAGTTTTGATGTCTTCACTATTATTCTACAATGTAGAAAATAGTAAAAATAAAGAAAAACTCTTGAATGAGTAGGTGTGTCCAAACGTGTGTGTGTAAGTGTGTGGTGTGTGTGTGTTATATATGTATTATCGTAGCAGAGGATAATTGTTTAGCCCTAGTGCTTGTTATTTGCTAATTAATATGTGCCTTATTCTAAGATGTCAAGCCATTGTATTGATTATATTTCATTGTTTAACGTTCAGACCACAGTGTATGGACACACAACATTGGATCATTTCAGCTTTAGTGACGGCACAGAAACCTGAACTTTATATTAAACCTACCGTCAAGACTAAAGACCGGTAAACTGAGGAACAGTCTCTCTCCTGTGTCCCTCTACCCGGAGTACAATCTCCATGTCTTTGCCTACTCACACCAGTAACATATTTCAGAGGTTTTACCCTCTTCAACGTGGCTGTACCTCTCAGATCACAGGTTAGCACAGAGAGCAGAGCTCCATAGTTCCTCTGGGAATTAGTCCTTCCTATCCTCCAAACCAGATTGGATATCAGGGAGGGACACAATAGTGACAAAGACCCGGCATTTAACCTCCTTTCTCTCTGTCTGCTCTGCTCTGCTCTCTCTGTAGTCATGGTAACCTCTTCCTAACCGTATAAATATCATCTATAGAATGAGTTTACCACTCAAATTGCCAGGGGTTTAAAAGCTCTTTCTATAGATTCTATGTTCCTGACTAACCTAGTCACTGACTGACCCAATAAAACATTAGAACACAAGTTTAGTATTTCATTATAAAATACAAAGTGGAACATTAACAAGTTGCCATTCCTGACAACCTGACTGAATGTTGTGTCTTGCTGTCTGTCTTGATAAATGTTTTTCAGTAAGGAAACCTGGACCAAATTATAAATGTAGAATACTTATTGTACTCTACTCAGTGGTCTGTCAGTGTCTGTTTATAGTACCCAAGCTAGAATTGCCCCTGCCAGCAATTCCCCTGGTGAGGGGGAAGTGACTAACCTGCCAAACAGCTCTACACTGCAGGGGCGAAAGACAAGAGGCCAAACTACCTCCTTCTAAGCCTGACAGCAGAAGGACAGATCAGATACAGTATTATAACATAAAGACAGCCCATACACCAGTTAATACCTACAAGTCTTCACAGATGTTAGCCAGTTGATAAGTAATTCTATTCTCTATTCTATTTTAATATATTAGGTTCACTGGAAAGAAAAGTGACACCTGAAATCCTGTTTTAAAACATTAATATGAAATGTATCAATGTATCACTTTTTTTTGTTCTTTAAAAAAAAAAAAATAACAGTTACATCTAAAAGTTATAATAATGATGTAGTCTAGAAATCAAGTCAACCTACCCATAGGAAAAGGATGAAACATCTTCAAATGAAATTCTACTAACAATTTGATGATACCTAGAATGTTTATCTTACCGTTATTTGCCACCGCCATTCAGAACATCAAGAAATATCTCATCGAGTGAAATTTGCTCCATGCAAACGAGCCAAAAAACGGACATTTCATTAATTGGCAGTGCACTTGTGACTGGCTCCCTGAACCCTCTGATAGCCGGGTCCATTCCGTGCAAGAGAAGCACTGACGGGTACACTCGATACAGTGGCGTGTCTCCTGGGCGGCATTCAGCGCAAGACGAGCAGCCTGCTTTTAACAGCAACACAGTGACCGGGCCGGGATACTCCGAGCCGTAAAACGAGTGCACTCTTGGGCGTGGACGACTGGAGCGTGGATCTGATTGGCTGGCGTCGGACTCTGGCGTGTGTGTGTGTGTTTTTAAAAAAAAACAATATTGTAGCTGACTAGCTTTCATCTGTCAACATTTGGGTTGGGAACGTCAATTCATTGTGTATTTGGTAAGAAAAGTCTTTACTTTTCTTTCTTTTTTTTTTAAGCTTCTGATTAACTTCAGGCAAAAAAAAAAAAAATGTTCTCACGATTGCCATTGAGAAAGAAAATATAAAAGTGATCTTTCCATTAGCGTCAAGCTAGCTAGCACGACGCTAACTCCCTAGCTAGTTAGCTCAGACAGCTAACGTCCCGTTCACTCGTCTATCGTTCATATCCAATTATTATCTAGCTCGCTAACTATTTTTAATTTCTAACACTGATTCCCCGTTAACACAGATGGGAGAGAGTACCGTTAAGTCCCTGCAAGACAACTTGAAAACAGCACTTGACCAAGACGGTCATGTAAAAGACATGGAATGTGTGTGTTTTTGGTCGCCAAGTGGCCCAGTGCATCTACTTGTTCTGTCAGTAACTAACTAACTAACTAACTAGCTAGCTGGTCAACGTCGTTATTAAAATGTGTGTGACTGACATAGCTTCCTTCCAACCCCTCAGCCTTGAAACAATGAGGACCAGTGAGTTCGATTCATCCTCTGATGAAGAGGAAGCTTGTGAAGCGCATCGGACACCTTTCCAGATCTCCTGGCAAGTTACTAAACTGATATATGACTCAGGGCAAAAGGTCACTGGCCTGGTTACACAAGTCACTGAAATCAAGTAGGCGACCCATGTATCTATACGTAGCCTAACGGGACATGGTAGAACATTGAACAACCATTCTCCCTGACAGGTTGCCCTTGTCCTTAGTGGACTGTTCTCAGTTTCTTGGAATATGTCCTTTGCCAGGGTGCAAATTCAAAGATATCAGAAGAAATTTACTGAGAGATGTTGGTAAGTTGACCTATTTCTGTGAATCAAGTGTCCTGATAGTAGGCTAATTCTCCTGAGAGGCTATGGTGAGTGAGACTGGATGGGTTGTGGACTGTTATGTCTTTGTCATCATGAGTAATCTTCGCTCTGTCTTTCGGTGCAGTCAAGGCCGACGCGACTGTAATAATGTAGTGTTGTTTTGAATCCGCTTGTTGACATTGTGTTCCAAACGGCATCCTATTACCTATGGGTGCTCTTTATAAGGGAATAGGGGGCCGTTTGGTCCACATGCCTACGGTATCTTCACATATTCTTTGTCCAGGTGAGCTGCAGAACCAGGGGGTGCAGGATGTGTTTGTGTTCTGTACCAGAGGAGAGCTCCATAAGTACCGTGTGCCTAGCCTGCTGGAGACCTACAGGCAGCAGGGGCTCGGGGTGCACCACCTGCCCTTCCCTGATGGGGGCGCCCCTGAACTGCAGCAGTGCTGCCAGATACTGGAGGGACTGCAAGCCAACCTACACAACAACAGGAAGACTGTCATCCAGTGAGTAGGAGTGTTCATTTGGATTACAGACGGTGTCATGCAATACAATCATGTTCCATTTGACATGTTCATTGTTTGACTTGATGTATTCATTTTAGCTCCTATTGGCGCAAACTAAAAATATTTGAGATAGATATGGGGGTCGTTTTAAAGTGCCCGGTAGCACGTTCCTGTCTTCACAAAACGAACAAGTGTTTAACTACTAATATATTCTCTGTGCTTCTTCGCCAGTTGTTACGGAGGCCTGGGTCGCTCTGGACTAAGTACGAATTATTTTTATTATTTTTTTTTTGTTCGTCAGTTATTTTGCCTCAACAACATGACTCTGAACGGGCGTCTCTGTCCATCTGTCTTCAACAGTTGCTGCCTGTCTGCTGCTTCAGCTGTCCGTCTCCATGACTCCCAACAAAGCCATGGAGATCCTAAGAGAGCACAGAGGGGTTGGTGCCATTCAGACAGTCAAGGTGAGGAGACACTTCTAATCTTTCTATATAAAAAAATAAAATAAAAATATCTTTATTGTAGAATCCTGGTCCCAGATCTGTTTGTGCTCTTGCCAGCTCCATTGCCGAGCCATACATTAGTTGATTTGTCAAGAGCAGAAACAGATCTGGAGCCACTAATGCATTGTCTGTCCAGATTTTCTATAATGTTGCTGTAATTTCCTTCCCCCTTCCCCCTCCCCTCATCAGCAATACAACTTCCTGCATGAGTTCCGGGAAAAATACTCTGCCTACCAAGAAACCAAAGCGGTCTCAACAGAGCGATCGGTGTCGCGGTGATACTATTCCCCTTCAACATCAGCTGAGCCTCGGTCTTTTAAATTAATTGGATTAATAAAAGCATTGAATGAACATTAACTTCTCTAAAGGAGATAGTTTGACATGATTGTATGATCTCTTATAGCGCTTTTTTTTTAAAGGATGTAGTTTGTTCTAAGCCCTTTTGTTCTTAAACTAAACAATATAGGGATTCTCATGTTGTGCTCTGATATCCGCTTTACACTGTGATTTATGAATGAGCGCCTCTGTGATATGGGTTGCAAGAACTATTCGAATCAAAATGAGCAAATAGTGGTTTCTATCAAGCGGGACTTGTTTGAGGCGTGACCTCCAAATTTGTACAGCATCATGCTAGATTAGCTCTGTCCATTGAGCCAGGAAATTAAACCAATCTGGTGCACGTCAGTGTAGTGGGGTAGGTTTATTTGGAGTCATACACTAGTTGTGATTTGGGCCTAGATTCAATATGTACCGTGGAAGATCCGCTTTAAAAGATAGTCATTTTTCCATTGGGCTGACATATGCAGCACTTTACCGTGAACGTGTTCTCAAAACATGTTGAGGTGTACATATTTTCCTTGGTGAAATGAGCTTCTCTAGTATGAACATGTGGAAATTAAAGCGAAGAAAATGAACACAACTTACTTCCTGATGACTTTACAGGTTGTAAAAATTAAAAAATAACTAAATAATGACAGAAGACGCTGGGATAAATATTCTTTATCTTTAGAAAGTTGTCCATTTTTTTGCAAATGGAAATCAATGACAACCTGATTTAAAAAAAAAAATCCTGAAATCTGCAAGTTTGAGAAAAAAAACAGCACTGCTTCAGCAACATCCATGTTAAGTCACAACGTAATAGGAGTGTGAAACATCTTGTGAATTTTTTTTGTTGTTGTTGCAAAAAGACACATTCTCAAATAAATAAAAATTGATATTTTTTTGGTAGCCAAAAATTGAAATGTAAATTTTTAAACCAATGCAATGAAGTAAAGCCGACTATAAACAGGTACATTTATGGAATTGGTTGTTTTTGAGTACATAACAGGTTCAATGGTTACACAGATATTCCTCAGTAGGAACGTTTTCATGATCACACGCACTTCAGAAATGTCTACTTGGGATTGCTGTAGCGTCACATCAAATAGCCTATTAGCATCTACAGACCCAAAAAAAAAACATCCCTTAAAAGCAAGTATGTATGAAAAGGGCTACAAAGGTAGAATGAGATGTCAGATACGTCTTCAGAAAGCATGGTAAACCTATAAAAAAAAATGTTTTATCATAGTTTAAAGATATAAGACAACCATACTGATTGTCCTCGTCTGTGCAACACATTTTCCATCAGGTGATCAACACTACTCACTCATTCAACCCTTTATACACACACACACAGCTATTTAGGTGAGTTCTAGTTTTCAATGTGTCTGGGCAGGAAATCTATTTTTCAATATTCTACAATTGAATAACCATGTAATTATGACAACCCCCAACACCAAATAATTTTCACACGCTTGGCATATAATTCACATCCAAAAATACCTTAATACAGTATTTATTAGATAATAAGCAACACAGCTCTGAGTATACCTGACGATGCCGATCGTAAACAGAATATCTCTTCTAATTTGTAAACAGTCAAAAGTAGCGGGGAAAGAAACCTGACAAACTATTTGAAATCAATTTTAAAGCGTCAGATAAATCACATGATAATTGAAAAGAGTCCAAAGGTCTGTCATTGAGGAAAGCTGTTTTTTTTTGTATAGTAATGGCGCTCTGCTCTGGGGGTTAGTCCATCCTGTCGAAAACGGACATCCTGTATCACTCAGTGGTAAATGGTCAGTCTTCCTGCAGGTCCCGGTTTCAGCTTCTCCTCCAGCCACTAAAGCCAATGCGTTTCATCTTGTACATGCAGATCATTCCTCTGACCACTCTTAAGAGCTCACCAGCACATAGATCATCCTGTTAGAAAACAAAAAAAAATATCAAAATTCATGAAAATAAAAGAGCTCTTGTTTAGGGTGACCGATGTTTACATCGATTCTCTGGCAGTGAAGACTGCATTAAAATAAAAATACAAAAATGACTAATGGTGTGATATTCATTAGGATAATTATTTGAAACAGAGGAGATGAGCTCTTGTAAGATTCAGTGCATTTACTATAAATGGCAAGTAACACTTGAAAACAAAGGAAAACCAGACAGCCTTGAATAGGCAGATGATATAACATAACCATAGAGAGAGTAGCGGAGGTCGAGATAATACCATACCCATAGAGAGAGTAGAGGAGGTCGAGATAATAACATACCCATAGAGAGAGTAGCGGAGGTCGAGATAATAACATAACCATAGAGAGAGTAGAGGAGGTCGAGATAATACCATACCCATAGAGAGAGTAGAGGAGGTCGAGATAATAACATACCCATAGAGAGAGTAGCGGAGGTCGAGATAATAACATAACCATAGAGAGAGTAGAGGAGGTCGAGATAATACCATACCCATAGAGAGAGTAGAGGAGGTCGAGATAATACCATACCCATAGAGAGAGTAGAGGAGGTCGAGATAATACCATACCCATAGAGAGAGTAGAGGAGGTCGAGATAATACCATACCCATAGAGAGAGTAGAGGAGGTCGAGATAATACCATACCCATAGAGAGAGTAGAGGAGGTCGAGATAATACCATACCCATAGAGAGAGTAGAGGAGGTAGAGATAATAACATACCCATAGAGATAGTAGAAGAAGGACAGGAGGTAGAAGGCCAGTTTGCACCAGCCCTCCTTTTGACAGAAGGCCAGGATGTCAGCGTTCATGATTGTAGTTGGATCATAGAGGCCTGGACCACTCATCACCGGCCTGCTCATATACCTGCAGAGAAACATACGGGACAAATGTAGGATATACCTTGTAACATACCGATGTAACATTTACTCGTATACCTGCATGAAAACGCGAGACATTAGCCGTGTTCGAATACTCACACTAACCGCACTAGGTGTGACGTAATTTGAGTACGTAGTATACTAAAAAGGTTCCCAGATGTCGTACTACAATCGCCGAAAATACAAAAGTATACAAGCAGTGGACACTATTTCCATATTTTTTTTTTTTTTTATGTAATTCTTCAGAAAATGGGCATGGCTTCACAACGTTTTCAGATTTGAAGAAAATGGTGGGGGAAAAGAAATGCAGCCCGAAGTCCCGACGAGAGCGGGTATACAAATTCATTGCTTTAACTAAATGACAAACGTTGATCAGTGTAATAAAAGTAAATGACTTTTCAAATAAAAGTTAAGCTACACGTTATGTTGGCTGACCATTTTTTTTGCCTGCCTACGCTATCCTTACACACCGCCATAGCATATCATTACAGGAGTATTTACCTGTATGTCAGCTAGCTACCTAACGTTCGTTGGCTACCAAAAGATGGAACCTCCCAGTATATTAACTATATGCTATCTAACTAACTACCCAAAAGTTTATTGACTTGATTATTCACGTCATTCTTAGCTAAGTGGTATAGTCATTGTGCGTTCTCAAATGGACATAAATTAGCGTCTGGCTGTCTACTCCGATTTCAGACCACTCTCGTCTGAGTGTGCCAGAGGGCAGAACAACTGACGAATTTACGAACGCTCAACACAGGTTGAATAGGGCCGGTGTCAGTAAACGTTGGCAAAAAAACAAACAATTAAAAGTGTTGCCAGCAGCACAGTTAGTCACCAACGCTCTAGGTAACATGAAAACTGCCTAACCAGCTCTGGATAACATGAAAACTGCCTAACCTGCTCTGCTAGGGAGAGTAAAATGGTAATTTGTGTCTGGAAGTAGCTAACGTTAGCCTCTCTCCGAGAGGGACATGCTCTGAATTTACGAACGGGACAATCTGACAACGCTCTGAATTTACAAATGCCCAGAGCGCACTCTGGCACTTCAGATTGAATTTACAAAACACACCCCGAAGTCGTAAAAATGTCTAAGCTAAGTAATTTGTTAGCAAGAGGTTGCATAGCAACAGCATCAACTTCCGGTAGACAGACTTAGCGCTAGTAAGCTCAACTGAAAGGATACCGTTCGTTTACAGTATACTAAAATTAACTAATAGTATGTACTCATTAAGTATGTAGTATACAGTATGTTAGTATGGGTATTCAAACACAGCTATTTACTCATAACTAACAGGAACACATTAAACATTTACTTATAGAAAACAAATGAGAGTTGAAACAGGACACATAGCAGTGGTCAGCTTGGTTTCTAAGTCAATTACACTGGTTTCTGTAGAAACAATACTAAAACACTGAAAGGCAGAATTTACAAACTGGAACATAACCAAGCAGAAAATCAGTCACCCAGGTCGAGATTAAAATCAAGTCGTTTTCAAACAAATCGTGGGAAAAAAATGAAAAAAGAAGAAGTCGCAAGGTCAACGTCGCATCAGGAATATCGAAAGGGGTTAGAATGTTGCAACGTAAGGCTCGGACTCAATCCGATCCAGCATTATAACGCGCGCTTGACATTTAAAAAAGGTCCATTTCAGATTGAGCCGACATCTGCAGCATTTACCATTTAAAAACGTGATATATTTGCTAACGCGGAAACATTGCCTTTAAAAAAAGCACATCGGTCGACAGCGCTCCAAGGATGGAATCCCGGTCAAAGTCAAGACTGTTCTAGACATTTGTACGTACCTCCAGACGTGGTAGGCCAGCAGTGGCATGTTGAGGCCCAGGGTGAGCCACTCGGCAGCACACAGGAACATCACGCAGAAGAACACATGGATCAGATACTCCGGGAGCACCAGCTGTAAACAACACATTATTAGTAAACAACACATGATTAGCCTTATACTGAGAGAGTCATATGAACAAGACGATAGTCAGGAGGAAGTCTCTGAAGGCTGCCTCGGACCGGTCTACAGATTTTCAGAAATTAAACTGACTCGTTATAAACTGAAATAGACTGTAGAATACACCTATAAAATCTCAAAATCTCTCAAGATTGCTTTACAATTGATGGTAATAATATATTTGACCAAAACAACAAAGTACACAGGACACCATGAACATGATTTTAAGTAAACATTGGCACACACATTGTTAATGGTTTAAATCACAAGTTTACCTTACTGTACATCATACAGTAGATGCTCATTGATGCGCATGACCTTGAGGCTGGTTAGCAGGGCACCTTTGACCTTTCATGCACTACCAAGAGACATACGATGTGGAACATGCAATCATATCATTGGTTTGGACCAGAGAGAGGACACCAGGCCGGATGGAATCAACCTCACACCTAGGCTGCGTCCAAACGGCACCCTATTCCCTATAAAAAAAAAGTGCACTACTTTTGAACAAAGCCCTATGGCTACACTATGGGCCCTGGCCTGGTCAAAAGTAGTGCACAACGTAGTGAATAAGGTGCCAGGTGGGACGCAGACTATCGAGTCAGCCTGTCTGTCTGTCTGTCCGTCCCATAGGGCAGGACAGGGCTACTGTGATGTCATCTGGTGCAGGCTCAGGCTTGTGGAGGAGAGGATGGGGCGGATGGAATCACTACGTGGAAGCCATGCATCTGATCAAGGAGGGACGGCTGAGGATGACCCGCCCCACTGCCCACAGACGGAAGGGGGAGGAAGGTGGAGGACAGTGGGTTTCATCCCTGCACCCTATTGCTACATTTAAAAACACGTGAAAAAGGTGTTATGTTACACTAGAGCGTAATATTAGTTTTAGTCTGCGTCCTAAACGGAACCCTATTTCCTATAGGGGCCCTGGTCAAAAGTAGTGCACTTATATATAGGGAATATGGTTCCATTGGGTACACAAGCTATATGATGTTGCCCATAGGAGAAAACGTAACTAATTAAGGGCAAATTTGGTTACGCAAGATTAAACCCGTGAACTCAAATTTGCAGGTCTGTGACGCGGCGCCCATCTTGAACAGAACTAGAGAGTAGGATGACATCCCCCCCCCAAAAAAAAAATCGCACTGTATTCCCTACATAGTGCCCTACTTTTGACTAGGGCCCATAAGGCTCTGGTCTAAAAGGGCCCTAGTCAAAAGGTGATGCACTATATGGGAAACGGGGTGCCATTCGGGATTCACTCTATGCCTAGATGAATCCCATGTTTTATGTAAGGTAACTCCGCCCGTCTTTACTATACAATTAGTGACTCTTACAACATGTTGAGCTAGGTGGGTGTAGATAAGAATCTACAGTCATCTGTTCCCCCCCCAAAAAAACCCAGGTGATCATATATTATAGGCTTGAGCCAAAGTCTAGCAAATCTACTGTCGTTGTGTTTACAAACAACTCTTAAACTCAAAACGCTAGTCTAGAAAGCATGACGGTCAAGCAATTTGGGATAGTAATTCTACAGCAATACTTTATTTTTGACACCTTCGAATTGATTCGTACGCCGCTGCTTTATTTACTGGCAACCTTGGACTAGTTAAGGCATACAAAAGGCAGTAGGGGTGTGGTACAACAACAGGTCTGAATGATCCAGGTCAGGGGAATACGGCACCGATTAACCAGTCCTGAGATCCACAGTAATACGGCACAGATTAACCAGTCCTGAGATCCACAGTAATACGGCACAGATTAACCAGTCCAGAGATCCACAGTAATACGGCACAGATTAACCAGTCCAGAGATCCACAGTAATACGGCACATATTAACCAGTCCTGAGATCCACAGTAATACGGCACAGATTAACCAGTCCAGAGATCCACAGTAATACGGCACATATTAACCAGTCCAGAGATCCACAGTAATACGGCACAGATTAACCAGTCCAGAGATCCACAGTAATACGGCACAGATTAACCAGTCCTGAGATCCACAGTAATACGGCACAGATTAACCAGTCCTGAGATCCACAGTAATACGGCACAGATTAACCAGTCCTGAGATCCACAGTAATACGGCACAGATTAACCAGTCCTGAGATCCACAGTAATACGGCACAGATTAACCAGTCCAGAGATCCACAGTTCTTTTAATCCCATAAAAGATCCTTTATAAAACGCCTGGTTTAAGGAGCCTCCTGTCACTGTCCACACAAAATCCATGATCAACTGTCGGAGACCAGTCAGTTCAACTAGAATACTCTCTCTCTCTAAATATTGAATTGTAGCCTAACCTATTAAAATGTAGGCTAGGCCCTAATTAAAATATCTCTTTGGGAAAAGATAGTATTCCCATTAAATCCTGGCCAACTAGTGAATAAATAGGTCTAATGTTTAATTTGAATATTACAAGAGTACTCTTATCACACCACTACATGGAAACAAAGGGTAGGTTGTATAGAATCATGCATGTTCTGAGCATTTGCAAGTCTTTTCAGTTAACATCTGTAACGTTGTGCTATATTGTCAATAACATTGGCACCTACATTGATGCGTCACCGCACTATCCCAATGCCTTTGAGGAACCCTCTTCCAGTGGAAATACAAAATAACCACACCTCCTACTGACCAAGGCCCCTCTTGGTCTGCGTCTCAAATGGCACCTTACTCCCTATGGGCCCTGGTCAAAAAAAATAGTGCACTAAATAGGGAATAGGGTGCCATTTGGGATACAGTGTTAAATGATTATAATGAAAGTGTAGACAAAACACGTTTCAGCCCTTTCCTTACGCTTTGATATATGAAATGTGAAGCAATGAAGAGCCAGTAACAAGCATGGAAAAAAATAGCAGTCTGGTAAAAGTGAATGGAACTAAGTCTATCCGATAAGCTACTGTACTCTGCAATCGCGAAGGGATCTATATCTCGTGGGCAAACGGGCTGGACGATACAGAGGGCGCACACAGGAAGCCATGCAACGTAGTGACGTGTGTCAATGACTGCCACGCTACTGGCTCGGGCATGAGAAAGAACAACAAAAAACAAAGGAGAAATGGAATGTGACAGTTTTAACTTCATCATCGGACTCAACTCTCGAGGACGTTAGACTGTGTCAAGGTCTAACAACATCCTGTGAACTGCATTGGGCCGGTTTGGCTATGCTAAGTCATTTTGTAATATCAATGAGCACAGAAAGCTGAGACTTCCATCCATAACCCTGATGTAAATTAGTCCAATGAGGGCAACCTATTCTGAGAATTGTTCACTGAAAAGACATTTGCAAACACTCCCCCTCCCCCCGTGCAGAATGACAGACTGGAGACTGGACTTGAATCGAAACTGGCATTTTATATCGAAGATTGGTACAAACCTTCAACGCAATTTTGACTCTTTTAATCTTTTTGACCTTTTCAACTGTCTTTATGCCGATAAAAATTGTAGATAAAAAAAAAAATTAAAAAATGTGTTAGAGTTTGACAACTGACAAGATCACTGTAGATGAATAACAGTCAGACACTCAGGTTGGCATTAAACATAACAGTGCAGCAGAGAAATCCATCCTTAGTGTGACTACTAGGCAGTAACCTCATCCATCCTTAGTGTGACTACTAGGCCGTAACCTCATCCATCCTTAGTGTGACTACTAGGCCGTTAACCTCATCCATCCTTAGTGTGACTACTAGGCCGTAACCTCATCCATCCTTAGTGTGACTACTAGGCAGTAACCTCATCCATCCATGGTGTGACTACTAGGCCGTTAACCTCATCCATCCTTAGTGTGACTACTAGGCCGTTAACCTCATCCATCCTTAGTGTGACTACTAGGCCGTTAACCTCATCCATCCATGGTGTGACTACTAGGCCGTTAACCTCATCCATCCATGGTGTGACTACTAGGCCGTAACCTCATCCATCCTTAGTGTGACTACTAGGCCGTAACCTCATCCATCCTTAGTGTGACTACTAGGCCGTTAACCTCATCCATCCTTAGTGTGACTACTAGGCCGTTAACCTCATCCATCCTTAGTGTGACTACTAGGCCGTTAACCTCATCCATCCATGGTGTGACTACTAGGCCGTTAACCTCATCCATCCTTAGTGTGACTACTAGGCCGTAACCTCATCCATCCTTAGTGTGACTACTAGGCAGTAACCTCATCCATCCATGGTGTGACTACTAGGCCGTTAACCTCATCCATCCTTAGTGTGACTACTAGGCCGTTAACCTCATCCATCCTTAGTGTGACTACTAGGCCGTTAACCTCATCCATCCATGGTGTAACTACTAGGCCGTTAACCTCATCCATCCATGGTGTGACTACTAGGCCGTAACCTCATCCATCCTTAGTGTGACTACTAGGCCGTAACCTCATCCATCCTTAGTGTGACTACTAGGCCGTTAACCTCATCCATCCTTAGTGTGACTACTAGGCCGTTAACCTCATCCATCCTTAGTGTGACTACTAGGCCGTTAACCTCATCCATCCATGGTGTGACTACTAGGCCGTTAACCTCATCCATCCATTGTGTGACTACTAGGCCGTAACCTCATCCATCCTTAGTGTGACTACTAGGCCGTAACCTCATCCATCCTTAGTGTGACTACTAGGCCGTTAACCTCATCCATCCTTAGTGTGACTACTAGGCCGTTAACCTCATCCATCCATGGTGTGACTACTAGGCCGTTAACCTCATCCATCCATGGTGTGACTACTAGGCCGTAACCTCATCCATCCTTAGTGTGACTACTAGGCCGTTAACCTCATCCATCCTTAGTGTGACTACTAGGCCGTTAACCTCATCCATCCTTAGTGTGACTACTAGGCCGTAACCTCATCCATCCTTAGTGTGACTACTAGGCCGTTAACCTCATCCATCCTTAGTGTGACTACTAGGCCGTTAACCTCATCCATCCATGGTGTGACTACTAGGCAGTAACCTCATCCATCCTTAGTGTGACTACTAGGCCGTAACCTCATCCATCCTTAGTGTGACTACTAGGCCGTTAACCTCATCCATCCATGGTGTGACTACTAGGCAGTAACCTCATCCATCCTTAGTGTGACTACTAGGCCGTAACCTCATCCATCCTTAGTGTGACTACTAGGCCGTAACCTCATCCATCCTTAGTGTGACTACTAGGCCGTAACCTCATCCATCCTTAGTGTGACTACTAGGCCGTAACCTCATCCATCCTTAGTGTGACTACTAGGCCGTTAACCTCATCCATCCATGATGTGACTACTAGGCCGTTAACCTCATCCATCCATGGTGTGACTACTAGGCCGTAACATCATCCATCCTTAGTGTGACTACTAGGCCGTAACCTCATCCATCCTTAGTGTGACTACTAGGCCGTTAACCTCATCCATCCTTAGTGTGACTACTAGGCCGTAACCTCATCCATCCTTAGTGTGACTCTAGGCCGTTAACCTCATCCATCCATGGTGTGACTACTAGGCCGTTAACATCCATCCATGGTGTGACTACTAGGCCGTTAACCTCATCCATCCATGGTGTGACTACTAGGCCGTTAACCTCATCCATCCATGGTGTGACTACTAGGCCGTAACCTCATCCATCCTTAGTGTGACTACTAGGCCGTTAACCTCATCCATCCATGGTGTGACTACTAGGCCGTTAACCTCATCCAACCATGGTGTGACTACTAGGCCGTTAACCTCATCCATCCTTAGTGTGACTACTAGGCCGTTAACCTCATCCATCCATGGTGTGACTACTAGGCCGTTAACCTCATCCATCCTACTACACACATTATAGAAAGCAGATCAGCATGCAGTCAAAGAAGCCAGGAGAAAGATGTCACCTGCAACCGTACATGTTTTCCTTACCGGATTCAACGTGTTACATTGATCTATGGGATTCTTGTAATCGGTCTTCAATTCATCAAATGCAATTATCTGTAGAGAAAGAGAATGGATGTTTAAGTAAATGACTTCATCCTCCATCTTGTACGACAGGGACGTCTGCAATCATTGAACAAAAACAACGATTGCAAATCATCAAGATTGGCATTTTTTGAATCTTTTTTTGAATTAGCTAGCTAGCTATCTGAACGTAGTGTATTAGCCATCTTATCTTAACTAGTGTATTAGCTAGCTAGCCATCTTATCTTAACTAGTGTATTAGCTAGCTAGCCATCTTATCTTAACTAGTGTATTAGCTAGCTAGCCATCTTAACTAGTGTATTAGCTAGCTAGCTAGCCATCTTATCTTAACTAGTGTATTAGCTAGCTAGCCATCTTATCTTAACTAGTGTATTAGCTAGCCAGCCATCTTATCTTAACTAGTGTATTAGCTAGCCAGCCATCTTATCTTAACTAGTGTATTAGCTAGCTAGCCATCTTATCTTAACTAGTGTATTAGCTAGCTAGCCATCTTATCTTAACTAGTGTATTAGCTAGCCATCTTATCTTAACTAGTGTATTAGCTAGCCAGCCATCTTATCTTAACTAGTGTATTAGCTAGCTAGCCATCTTATCTTAACTAGTGTATTAGCTAGCCATCTTATCTTAACTAGTGTATTAGCTAGCCAGCCATCTTATCTTAACTAGTGTATTAGCTAGCTAGCCATCTTATCTTAACTAGTGTATTAGCTAGCTAGCCATCTTATCTTAACTAGTGTATTAGCTAGCCATCTTATCTTAACTAGTGTATTAGCTAGCCATCTGAACTTCGTGTATTAGCTAGCCATCTGAACTTCGTGTATTAGCCAGCCATCTGAACTTAGTGTATTAGCCAGCCATCTGAACTTAGTGTATTAGCCAGCCATCTGAACTTAGTGTATTAGCCAGCCATCTGAACTTAGTGTATTAGCCAGCCATCTGAACTTAGTGTATTAGCCAGCCATCTGAACTTAGTGTATTAGCCAGCCATCTGAACTTAGTGTATTAGCCAGCCATCTGAACTTAGTGTATTAGCCAGCCATCTGAACTTAGTGTATTAGCCAGCCATCTGAACTTAGTGTATTAGCCAGCCATCTGAACTTAGTGTATTAGCTAGCCATCTTATCTTAGTGTATTAGCCAGCCATCTTAACTTCGTGTATTAGCTAGCCATCTGAACTAGTGTATTAGCCAGCCATCTGAACTTAGTGTATTAGCCAGCCATCTGAACTTAGTGTATTAGCCAGCCATCTTATCTTAGTGTATTAGCCAGCCATCTTATCTGAACTAGTGTATTAGCTAGCCATCTGAACTTAGTGTATTAGCTAGCCATCTTATCTTAGTGTATTAGCCAGCCATCTGAACTTCGTGTATTAGCTAGCCATCTTATCTTAGTGTATTAGCCAGCCATCAGAACTTAGTGTATTAGCTAGCCATCTGAACTTAGTGTATTAGCCAGCCATCTGAACTTAGTGTATTAGCCAGCCATCTTATCTTAACTAGTGTATTAGCTAGCAATCTGAACTTAGTGTATTAGCCAGCCATCTGAACTTAGTGTATTAGCCAGCCATCTGAACTAGTGTATTAGCTAGCCATCTTATCTTAGTGTATTAGCTAGCCATCTTATCTTAGTGTATTAGCCAGCCATCTGAACTAGTGTATTAGCTAGCCATCTTATCTTAGTGTATTAGCTAGCCATCTTATCTTAGTGTATTAGCCAGCCATCTGAACTTTGTGTATTAGCTAGCCATCTGAACTAGTGTATTAGCCAGCCATCTGAACTTAGTGTATTAGCTAGCCATCTGAACTTAGTGTATTAGCTAGCCATCTGAACTTAGTGTATTAGCTAGCCATCTTATCTTAGTGTATTAGCTAGCCATCTTATCTTAGTGTATTAGCCAGCCATCTTATCTTAACTAGTGTATTAGCTAGCCATCTGAACTTAGTGTATTAGCCAGCCATCTGAACTTAGTGTATTAGCCAGCCATCTTATCTTACTGTATTAGCCAGCCATCTGAACTTAGTGTATTAGCCAGCCATCTTATCTTATCTTAGTGTATTAGCTAGCCATCTTATCTTATCTTAGTGTATTAGCTAGCCATCTGAACTTAGTGTATTAGCTAGCCATCTTATCTTAACTAGTGTATTAGCTAGCCATCTGAACTTAGTGTATTAGCCAGCCATCTTATCTTAACTAGTGTATTAGCTAGCCATCTGAA